>CM034152.1:545788542-546468542 GCA_019776745.2 Taxus chinensis | reverse complement strand
CCAAAATATGTGGAATCTCATTACAATGCACAGGTTGATGGTAGGTTCAATTTTGTTTTTCAATTATTTTCTTTCTTAAACCCTAAATGGAAGGTTTAACTGCAGTTAATTGATCTCATTTTCATTCACATGGAGCCCATGCAGGTTGATGTTGTTGAAGGATATTTAACTAATGCAAACAAAACATATGTAGAATCTTTTCAAGTAGGTTAATGAGTAATTTTCAATTTTTGTTTCTTAATATCAGTTGACTATCCCTGCATCTAACATTTTTTTTGTGTTATTGCAGCTTTATCTTAATCAATCCAAAAAGAGGCCTTGTTATACAAGGTGTTACACATAATTTATTTCTTGCAATGATATCACTCTTTCAATCTAGGATTGTGTTGTGGGGTAGATCCGCCGACATTCTGCATTGGGCAGTTCAATATTTATTGTGGACACTAGAAGGGAAACAATTTGATTGGTGCACGTATTTGTCCAATCGAATTAAAGTAGATGTCAACAATGCCATTCCAATATCAATGCATCTGATAAATTGAAGACTGTATTTTCTTGTACCAATTATCTTCTTGCTTTCTATCAAGAAGCTTTCCACCAATTGTAGAACGGACAAATTCGACTGCAACAAATGAAAAATTGCTATCGATAGGTCTTTCAGTTGAAGAACAACATGTAACAATTAATTTTAAACAATATAACAATTAATTATTTTTGAATGCAATAATAACAGTAATTTATATTCTGTAGAGAAGAATTGTAGTTGCAATAGCTCACAAGGAGGCTATTGCTTGGGGTAAATCCCCTCCAGAGGCTTCTGTTGATTTTGATATGGATTCAACGGAATCAACCTAGTTTGATTTACTCGACAGAAAAGAGCTAGGGGTTCGAATACCTCCACCACCACCTTTCCCTCCACAATTTTCTATAGGTATTTATATTATTATTTATAACTAAGCTACTAGTAGGAATCACTAACAAGCTATCTACTTTTCTATAAGTGTTAAAGTGTTTTAATATTTTTAAATTTTTTATTTGCAACAACTTCCAAGTTTGACGGTGTAGATCAAACTCAGGCTCAGTCACAAATTCGTATGGTCTCTTCTCCAACCATGTCAGGTAATTTATAATGTTTAATTTCTTTTGTTTACTTGCAAATATTATATATAGTATTTACAAGGGTATAATGTTTAATTTTATAATACTTTTCTTCTTGCAGTTAACAGACGAACACAACAGATTGCAAACAAGGCCTCCTCCGGTCCCGCCGCCACGGGTGGTACAAACAAAAAGAAAATTTCCAGGGAAGAATATTACATTTCTTGTTGACTCTACAGGAACAATTCACCCTGCAACCTCTGAATTTCTAGGTTTTTCACTAGGTGGTATCCAGAGTGCAACTGGTACCCATAATTTGAACCAGATCGAGCTCGATGATGAGTTTTTGGGGTTTGATAGTGTTGACACTGAGGTGGGTAATTATTTTGACACCCATGATATGATACAAAGTACTCCTCCACCTGCTCAACCACAAGTGCAAAACAAACTATCCTTGAAATCAGAGATTCCCCTCCTCAACCAAGTCAAATTCCACTCACAGATGATCAAAAGACATATTTTTCCTTCAAAATATAATATCAGACAGTATGGGGGCCACAATTCAGGAATTGGTTATGGAAGATGTGGAATTAGTGTGCATTTGGGAGTACAGGGCCAAAGTTTTGATCAAAGAAATAAATACCCATTACCATAATCATGCTCAAAGGCACTCATTGTTCACTATCATAGAGAGCCAACCAGCAAGGCTTGACATTTTGCTAAATAAAGCTCAGTCTGGTACAATTTTGTATAATAATGAATTATGATGATGGAATTTTAGATATAATGTTAAACAGGTTGGAAAATCTTAATGTTGAAGCCCAAGTGTACTACAACAAATGGGCTAGAGACAAAAATAATGTTTTAATTGCAAATGTAGAAAAAGAAAAAGTTGTGGTAGGTCATTTTTTACACGTGAAAAATTGTGAAATTATGAGTATTGCAATAAATTATTTATAACTTATCTAATACATTTATGTTTTGTAGGAAAATATGAAAATTTAAAGAAAGAAGCAGTTGTATTTGATGCACATTTGAAGAATGCTCGCAAAATCTTGAATGCATTTATACAATTGAAAGAAAGACTTCTATTATTAAATAAACAAAATAATACATTGAGAAAGATAATCAAGGAGCATGGGATGGATCCAGAAATCTTACTGAAAGAAAAGACAGATGTTGATCCATCACTATTGTCGTCAGGAGATGTTGCGAGGGAGGAGCAGAATATTCTTGCCAATATCAATACCGGAAGCACAGGATTTGTAGAAATCAAGAGTTTTAGCACAAAGCATTATACAAACTGAGAAAGCTCCACCTCCATTGCAAGAAGAAGCTCAAGCTACCCCTGCAACACAAAATTGAAAAAAAATTAGTTTCACCATGTGACAGGTGTGTTGTCACAATTCTGACACTGACGTAGGAATTAAAAGATAGTGGCCAACCAATTTTTCCTTTTTTATTCCATGTGGCAGACGTAAGGACAACTATGACTCAGAATCATAGGAAAAAAAGAGGATTCCCTCGTAATGTGTTCTTATATGACAGAAATTTCCCAGAAACTTTGAAAAGAAAATGATGACAACCCAGAATTTTGTAATTGTATTGGCCAACAATGCTTTATGAAAACATGTATGTCTTCATAAAGTAATCCACCACTTGTTAGTATGTATACAAGTTTAATTGTGAATTGGAAACTCTATTTGCAGTTGTGACACATTTTTTGAAAGTTTTGAACAATTTAATATGCACTCTTGTATTCAGATTTCTGCTTTCTTGTGAATGTTTTTTATGTTACTATTTGGAGATGTTTTGCATGGTTTTAGATGTTTGGTGTGTGTTTGTTTGAGTACAGAAAAGAATTATGTTTCATGCAGAGATAAAATATTAATCACACAGAGATGGATCTAAATAAATCACTATCCTTCTTAAAATAATAAAACAAAATATAAAAAATGAATTTGTTACAAGTAAAACAACATATATAGTCTAGTAAGACCAGTTGATACTTATTCGATATGAAATATATAAATAATCAAATCATTTTGTCAATAGTGTCTAGAATGTAGACAAGAAATTAGGACTCTAGCAATTGAAACAACACTGGAGCAACCCATTCTTCATAAGTGTCCTCGAATTCTACTGAATTGGAAGTGTGTTTGGTGGATATGTTCGGATCCCCCACATCAGTCACAATATTACCTACTCCTCTTCTTTCTACAAGTGAATTCCATAATCCAAGTGCTCTTTCATAAGGAAAAGTTTCCACGGAATAACTCGAAACATACAATCTCAGACAACTTTCTAAATTTCTATCCAATTTGTTACAAACTTTTGATTTTACAAAGGATAATGCACTGAATACTCTTTCATCTTCAACAGATCCCAGGATCATAGTTTGGCATAGTTCATATAGTCGAAAATACTCACTTGAAATCACCTCACAAAATACTGCTTGAATAAAGCTTCTTCCAAAGCCTTTTAATGGAACCATTTTTGTTGGCTCATCTAGAAAACGAAATTGTTCTATCATAGTAAGAGAAAAATGTTGTGACTGAGAACTCAGTAACTTATTTTGCAAAATACCTTCAACTACAACACCATTTATCTCTTCACACTTACAAAAATGTTCCATTAGACTATTCATGTATTTTAAAAATAAATTACTGATGGACTTTTCAGTAACACCACCAACTGTATTCCAAAACAATGGATTCACAACTCCCATTGCTTCAAGTAATTTATCTTTTTTAAATCATTCATGGATCTCTGTAGATAAATATTGAGAAATATTTTTCAATTTATTTCGTGTGTCACATAATATTGTTTCATATAAATTATGTGTCACTCGTACTTCTTCCAACTCTAATCCAACCAAATCTGATCTTCTCTGAAAAGTGTGAAGTGGTATCTCTTTCCCATGAACTGTTATACACAGATGATCATTTATATTAAATTTTAAGTAGCAACTTGGATTCTTAAGGTCGGTTAATGTATTCCATCTTTCAAAAACATAGGTCCTTGAAAACTTCCATTTGACAAATATAAATTATCTAGAGTCATGCATACATGTTTTCTCAGTCGTATGAAGTCAGTAATGTAGATGGAACACTCTTGGGCATGCTTCATCAAAACATTGATCTCATTCAACATTGGAAAAATACCACATAATGTAAGTAAAGTTTCAATATATGTCAGATGGTACAACAAATATTTAGCTTTATCTACTTCCCTACGGTATTTATACATAAAACCTGTCAATGAAGGATATTCTTCAAATATTCTACAAGCAGGCTCATACATGGAAATCCATCTGGTATCTACATCTTTAAGAAGATTTTTCCCATCTGTCAATCCAATTGCAAATTTCTGAAATTCTAAAAATATTTTTGGACTACTTGAATAATATGCATGCAAGTCACAATGAGCTCCTCCACTCTAGCAACACTTTCGAATGTGCTCACAATTTTATACACCAGATTCATTCTATGAGCCATGCAATGAATTGCAATCATATACGGTGCAACTGTTGTTTGTAGTCTGACACAGAGACCATTTCTGGCCCCCTGCATTATTGTTGCACCATCAGTTCCAACACAAACTAACTTTGTGGCAATGGAAAAATCATCCATACCTGTTATATCCTTTAAACTTGACACCACCAATTTGTAAAGGTTTTCAGAATTGTAATTTTCCACCATTTTATGAATAGCTAGGAGATGGGGTTTTCTTACTTCATTTACAAAAGTATAGACATGAATGCAAACCCATGAAGTGTTTTCCACCATTGTGACCTCATCAATTGAAAGAAAAATAAACTTTGCATTTTTAATAGCTTCTTTCAAATCCTCCTTTTCCACCATAACAAGACATTTTTCCATTTCCCAGCCACTGCTATCTAACCAATGTGATTGTGGAACGTTCTATAATCCAATAACCTGATACAAAATTTTATTATCTAAGAAATCTGAAATAGGTCTTCCCTTTTTCAATATATGGAATACCATAGAAAATTGAATACTTTTGGCAAGCATTTCAGTCTGCATAGCTTTGCCTAATTTTTTGCAATTGTGTTGCCTTTTTCATTTAGATTTTTGAAACATTTTTTTTCTTTTTCATACTCTTCTATGTACTTTACATGTAAGCAGTCTTTTGCATTTTTCCATTTATGAGTCCTTACTATGTGCCCATCCTTCTACTTTTGTGAAATATATATTTTCCCATAGTGTTTTTCAATAGTGTCTAATTTGAGTTGCATTGTATGATCTTTCCCTTGTTTCCAACTACATATTTTACATCGACATTGAGTTGGAATATCGTTACCATTTTTTGGCTCCACAGGTTCAATAAAAGGATATTTGGCTGCCCAGTCAAACTTGAAAGTCCTTCCTATTGTCCAGTTACTCCTCTTTCTTCTCGCATATTTTTTATTACTTTCTTCAACTTGTGCCTCTAGGTCTTCTGTAAGTCTGTTCTCATCAGGAATATCCTGATCATCATGTCTCCTTTTTCTAGAAACAAAGATTGGAGTAGAAGCTTCATCTGAGGTCAGTGTTGGATGAGAATTTGATGTGTCTTCTCCTAGTTCGATGTCATCAAGGGAACAAATGTTTTTCATCAATAGGATCATCTTGAAATACATTAGTTTCTGAATGTGTTTGAGAAATGTTTGCATAAATAAGTGTTACAAAAATATAGTATTAATTATTTATATGATTAATACAACTAAATAAACAAGAGTACAAAGAGTAAATAGTCAATTTAATAAACAGGAGTACAATTTATTAAACAGGAGTACAAGGAAAAAATAGTATGGAAAATATATGATTAAAATTCTATAAATTAGTAGATAGTACATACCTATATTTTCTATAGATCCCAACACCAATTTCATTTTTTGTGACTAACCAAAATAGCCAAATAATGTCCTCTTACTCTTTTTTGAACTGGCAGTATCCTTCTTACCTTGTTTTCCAGAATCCATGGATATGTCACAGATATTGACTGTTGACAGATGGCTACAGGGTTGGATGCTACAGGCCTTCATGGTAGAGGGTTGGGTGATAAAGGGGTGCATGAAGGGGTAGGATGGGTGAAGGGGCTGGATGATAGGGGGTTAAATAATAAAGGATTGGATAGTAAAGGTAAGGAGGATGCAAAGGTGTAGGAAAGATGAGGGGGTTGAATGATGGTTGACAAAGATGGGAGCGGGACGACTAGAGGTGTTTGATGGTAAAGGATGAAAGCTATGTGGATGGAAAATGGATGAAATTGGGATGACAAAGGTGTAGGACGATAAGGCTTGGATGGTCGTCTATGTGCTGAAAAAGGAGACACACATATTTTTGTTGATAGCTTGGACGGTCGATGTATATGTATTATACCTCAGCAATATGTATTATACCTCAAAAATATGAGTGCAATTTGATTTGAAATGTTGGCAAAATACATGCATAAGTTCATTTTTAGTGTAAATAGTAGGCAAAATGACCCATACAAATGACCTTATCGGATGAAATTTTAGGTGAACTGGGTGGCAGACTGACTACTAAAAATTTGGCATTTCCAATTTCCAAAACCCCTAGTTCATTACCCATAGGTCAACCTCAATGTGAAATCAAGCTTACAAAAACATATAAAAACAAGTCTAACTCACCTATTTACCTAACATGGAACTTGGAATAGCACTCATTACAAAATAAATTCCTAAAGCATTCTAAGATATCCTAAATTCCTTAAAGAAGAAACACAACCTAGGAGCAACCCATACCAAGGTCTGAAGCACTTCTAAATGTTCAAGAGTTTAACTTCCCATTTTAGAGACATTCAAATATAAGATATTGTTCCTCATTGTCAACTGATAAATGTTCCAAACTACTTTCATCCATGCACGCACGCGCGCGGCGTGTGTAGTGAACTACATTTGGTTTTAGGTCTCTTTAGAATTGTGCTAATGTAGGCAACACATGGGTGCTTCATCCTAAACACTAACATGTTTGTATGGGTCTCCTACCCATGGTTAGGGCTTGAGGCGGTTTCACATCACATAAAGGGTTTCATAGATGTGTGACACCTAAGGTTTTTGTGTGAAGATCCCTCACATAGTGCCACATCCACAAAGAATGTTAAAAATTTCCACGACCTGACCATACCACACTCCAAGAAAATCTGTACTATTATGTATGATTCCACACCATCCCAATTTATAGTTATAGTTCTATAGATAAAAAATTTCCAATTCATTTCCATTACAATTAGTCACCCTACACTTCAATATCATATCTATATCTTTTTATTCAGTTAAATGCACTTTTCCTCTTGGGTTTTTTTTATTCATATACTAATGAGCCCATGTAATGTCCATTTTTTTCACTCACTAGATAAACTTGTGATTATTCGATTCATTTGTAGAATTATTGTTAGTAATGTTTTATGAAATAACTAATGAGAAACTTTTTTAAGGACCTTATAATTATTTCTTGATTCAGAACCTTCTTTGATGCTTGTAAATGAACAAGTTCAATGTTTAGTTGTAGACCCAGGTTTGAACAATGGAAGACAATTCACTTTCAAGCTTTAGGTATATTATGAATTGTATACACACCACCTAATTCATCTCAAGAATTATAATGGAATTACTTGTATAAATCTGATTATTAGCAGCATTATAACACCAACGAACACAATATTTCATATAAATGATATTAATGTGAAAGTAGAATAGCTTAGCCACTTCAAGGGGGAAACCTCCAAACAAAACAATAAGACTCAAATGCTCAATATGATGATCAACTGCTACCTACTAACCCCTATATATAATATTCCTATGCTATGGTAAACACCAAGGCTGACCCACTAATGATAATATAACATATATGAAAGAGATACATAATGATACTAAGTTATGATAACCACAAGTCAGTTGTATACATCCAATATAAGATATATTATTAAGGGTTGTAGCATGCCCCTCCCCTTCAAAGAAACATTGTCCCCAATGTTGAGAAGATCTGGATGCTACTATAGGAAGTTTGCATCCTCCCAAGTTGCATCTTCATTGTCTAGATTTTTCCACTTGATCAAATACTCTGTGATGACCCTTTTCCTCAATCACTTAGTGTGTGTCTGAAGGATGCATTCTAGTTCCAATATGATTCTTCCCTCTTCATCAAGATCTGGTAACACTCTATGGGTTGATACCATTTTTCCACTTACCTTCTTTAGGCAAGATACATGGAAGACTGGATGAATTCGAGTAGCCGAAGGAAGTTGTAGTTTGTATGCTACATTGCCAATATTCTGTAACACTTGATAAGGGAAATAATACTTAGGTGAAAATCTTGTTATCCTTTTTCTATTGTTTCAAGGACATTTTCTTATATGGTGTTAAACGCACAAAAACCTAATCATTGAATTCAAAATGTCTTTCACTGCGATGTTGGTCTGCCTGCTTCTTCATGCGGTTTTGTGACATGGCCAAATTCTTCCCGAGACTAGAAAACACCTCTTATTGGTATTGAATATGTTCTTCAATTGCTCGAACCCTCGGCAGGACTCTCAAAGATGAAGTGATAGATGGTGGATGGTACTCATATAATGCCAAGAAAGGAGACATTTTATATGAAGTATGAAAGGAGGTGTTATACCACCATTCTGCCAGTGGTAACCATTGGACCCATCTTGCTTGCTTATCTGACGTAAAACAATGAAGATATCCCTCCAAAAACTTGTTTACCACATCTATTTTCCCATCAGACTGGGGATGATAAAAGGAACTACGAGCTAGTTGTGTGCCCAAGCATGAGATCAAATCAGTCCAAAAATTACTAGTAAAGATACGGTCTCAATCACTTACTATAATCTTTGGTGTACCATGTAGCTTCTAAATTATATCACTGAAGTCTGTTGCTACTGCACTCACAACAAATGGATGTGATAAGGCACAAAAATGGGCATATTTGGTGAGTTTTTCCACCACCACCATGATTACATTTTTACCTTCTGATTTAGGAAATCATGTGATGAAGTCCATGGACACCTCTTCCCACCTCTGGCTAGGAATAGATAGAGGTTGTAAAAGACCTGAGGACTTAATTGTTTCGCCCTTATTTTGCTAACAAACCATGCATTCTGCCACAAAATTTTGGACATCCCCTTGTAGCCCATCCCATAAAAAATCATGTTTGATTCGATGATAAGCCTTCAAGAAGCTAGAATGCCCCCCTACTGGAGAAGCATGGATCTTAGATAGAACCCTATTTTTAAGGATTGAATTCTTACATAGATATAATATATCTTTATACCATAAAGCATCTCCTTTCCATACAAATTTTTCTAACATGCTTGGATCTTGTTGGAGATTATGAATGAGCTTTTGTGTACTTGGGTCATTTTTCCATTCAGAAATTTCATCCTCTATCCAATCCTCCTGTAATACATATATGGCACACAACAATGACTCAACTGATTCATCCTTCTGCGATAAAGCATCAACAACTACATTCTCTTTCCATTTCTTGTATATTATCTCAAAATCATACCCCAAAAATTTTTAGACCCATTTCTATTGTTCTTCTGATGACAAACATTTCTCTAAGAAGTATTTCAAACTATCATGATCTGTCTTTAATTTGAAATGTTCGCCCATTAGATATGGTCTCTATTGCTTCATTGCATGAAGTATTGCTAGCATTTCTTTCTCATAAAATGGGTTAGATATATTTTTACCTTTGAATTAGTGGCTCTCAATGGTAATGGGTCAACCTTCTTGCATGAGTACTGCCCCCATACCATACCCTAAAGCATCACATTCAACAATGAATGTTTTGGAAAAATCTAGGGTCGCTAAAAATGGAGTGGTGCATACGTCCTCCTTTAAATTCTCAAATTTCGTAGTAGCTTGCTTGTTCCAATGGAAAGAGTCCTTCAATAAATTTGTGAGAAATGCTACATTTTTCCCATAATTCCTTACAAATCTACGATAATAACCTGTAAGCCCCAAATATCCTCAGAGATTTTTTAGGGTTTTGGGAACCTTCCATTTAAGTATAGATTTTTATCTTGTTAGGATCCACTTTAACACCTTCATAAGAGACAATATGACCCAAATATTCAACCTCCTTGACACCAAAATAACAATTAGAAGGATTTGCATAAATTTGATGTTGTTTAAGAGTTTCCAACACCTTATTTACATGATACAGGTGTTCCTCCCATGTTTTACTATAGATTAATATATCATCAAAGAACACTAAATTTTTTTTTCGTAGAAATGGCTTAAAGATGGAATTCATAAAGATTTGAAATGTAGAGGGTGTATTTGTTAGTCCAAAAGGAATTACCAATAAATCATAGTGTCCTTCATGTGTCCTGAAGGATATTTTATGAATATCTTCATCCCTAATTCTAATCTAATGATATCCATAATGAAGATCAAGTTTTATAAAGTAAAAAACACCTTGTAACTCATCTAGCAAATCATCAATTACAAGAATATGAAACTTATCTTTAACTGCATACTTATTGAGTTCCCTGTAATCTGGACACATGTGCCAATTGTCATCTTTTTTCTATACCATCACTATTGGAGATCTGTACCATCACTATTGGAGAAGAGTAAGCACTCTGACTATGACGAATAAGTCCTGATTCTAACATCTCTTAAACTATCTTCTCAATCTCACTCTTTTACATATAGGGGTCCCTATAAGGTCTGATGTTGGGTGGTTGAATCCCTGGTACTAGCTGGATGGCATGGTCATGGTCTCTTTTTGGAGGCAAACTCTTGGGCATTTCTCCAAACACCACTAAGTTCTCATCTATAAATGCTTTCATATTTGTGGGTATAAATGTATTGGAATGATGTGCTTCCAATGAAAATAATTGTGCCACAAACCCCTATACACATTTTCTAAGAAATTTTTGCATCTGATGAGAACTTACCATCTGTGGGACTTTGTTCTTAGTCCTTTTAGTTTAAAATTCATCCCTTCTAACTAAAATTGTATGAACAACTCTTGGAAATTCATTTCAATGGTTACCAAGGTGGTAAGCCACTGAAATCCTAACACAATGTCTACTCCTCCCATAGAAATGACACACATATTGCTAGTTAGAAAGTAATCTCCCATAGTGAGATTAATATTATGGTAGTTTCCTGAACAACTAATAATTTTCCCATCAACGATCATGACTTGACATTCTGGAACTAGATAAACAAAGCAGTTCAAGCGTACTACCAAATTATGATTGATGAAGTTGTGAGTACTTCCCGAATCAATCAACACTGTTACCCTCTATTTTTTAAGAATTCAAATACTTTGAGAGTTTGGGGAGTGCTAATACTGGAAATTACATGGCATGATATTGTTAGCTGGGGATCTCCTAATTCCTCCTTTGGCCCTACCTCTTCGTCTTCTTCATTTCTTCTTCTTTAGTAGGCCCCTCAATGTAGAATAAATTATTTTCAATGCACTTATGCCCTGGTCCAAATTTGTTGTCACAATTAAAATATAACCCTTTGGCTCTTTTTTCTTAAATTTTTTGAGGTGTCAGTCTAACTAGCTGAGGGAATGATGGTGGAAAGGTACTGCGATCTCTGATATTACTGATAGTTTGTTTCCTATTGATAAGAAATTTTTCCTCTGCCCTACATGCCATGATCATAGAATCTGAAACCTTATGAGGATTAAACATACACACCTTAGTCTCAATTTGTTATTTAAGACCCCCAAGAAATAAGTCATTCAAATTCTCTTTAGGAATATTTTCTACCTCTAAGGAAAGGTTTTGGAATTGATGGATATAATCTTTTACTATTCTTGTTTATTGTAGTTTTGCTAATTGACTGAAATAATTCTCTAACACACTAGAACTATAGTGCAATTGCAAATATTCAGTGAAGACTGTCCATGTAAAATTGAGGCCACTCTTTTTCCTTTGATAACATAACTATCGATACAAAATGAATTGGTCAGGTTCAAGATACAACGATGCCATGGTAACCTTTTGTCCTGATGGAATCTAATGAAGATCAAATAAATTATCCATCTAGTTAATCCAATTGAGTGGATCCTTTCTATAAAACTTACGCATTTCCACTTTTGGAATCATGTTACGGGCTTGCAGAGTGTTAGTATTTGGATTGGTCATGTTTGTAGATCCACCCTGACTAGTTTGTCTATTACTTTGACCTGAAGATCCACCTTTGTTAATATGAGTATGATTGAGTTGTGGCTGATTAGGAAGGATATGATGACCCATGATATTTTAACTAAATTGGTGAATGAAATCCTCTAATCGTTGTCCAATATTTTCTGCATCTTCTTTACTGGCCAGTCTACCCTCGAGGTTTCGCAACTCTAACTCAAGATAGCCGACCTTATGGTCCATTGAAGTAAACCCTAACCCTAAGGACTCTGTAGATACCCCTTCAGACTCTAACTCCTTAGCTATTATCTCATCCTTGTCAGGGGTTTTACCTGGAGTGATGGGATTCTTTTTGCCTCTTGTCAAAGGCCCAACCATGATGCCCCAAAATGGTAGGATTTAGGGATCAAGGTTGAAATTTAAGTTTTGAGATTTCAATAGGAATTCAGAAAAATTGTAAAAAAATCAAAGAATGAACTCAAACTTATTTTTAATCCTCTTTCTAGAAATGTAAATAAATTTGAAAAATTCCACAAATTGCACCCTAGGTAGCCGAATTATGAAAAAACATAAAACCGCTATAAATTTTGTAAACCAAGTAAAAAATTCTTAAAATTTTGAATTTTGAGATATGGTTGAACCTTCACAATTAGGGTTTGATGCAGTGTTGGCCGAGTTCAAGCTTTGATACCACTTGTAATGGAAATACTTGTATAAATCTGATTATTAGTAGAAATATACCACCAATGAACACAATATTTTAGATAAATGATCTCAATGTGCAAGTATAATAGCTTAACCACTTCGAGGGGGAAACCTCCAAACCAAACAATAAGACTCAAATGCTCAATATGATGATCAACAACTACCTACTAACCCCTATATATACTATTCCTATTCTATGTCCAACACCAAGGCCGACCCACTAAAGACAATATAACATATATGAAAGAGATACATAATGATAAGAAGTTATGATAGCCATAAGTCAGCTGTATACATCTAATATAAGATATATGATTAAGGGCATAACAAGAATATTTTATTTTTTCTCCTGTTTGTTGATGTCTTCATCTCATATATTATTTTAATAGGTTGAAGGTTACTCATATATATATATATATAGATATAGATATATATATATATATATATATATATATATATATAGATATATATATATATATATATATATATATATATATATATATATCTATATATATATATATATATATATATATATATATATATATCATTGAAGATTTCACATTTCGAGGTTCAGAATGTATACACCCTTTATAATCATGTATACATATTTTACATTTGTATTCAAGTTTAATTGCGAGTGAGAGGGAGAGAAACCAAACATGATAAATCTCTAACTCAAATTCCTCCTATTGTTTTCAATACAATAAAGTGGAACTTTAGTGTGCATTTTGATTAAACTAAAATGGTATATAATAGCCTAATTTGATGTTATAAAAGTAATAAATAAATGCAATAATAAGATTACCAAAGCAACTAAGCAAGTGAAATATAAAACCCTAAAGATAAAGAGGATTAGAGAAATTCTTAGCTGATTCGCCAATGTCATGAGACTATGTCGTAGTGGAGATTGACTGAGCATGAGGAGGAAACCATCACACAGGAGCTCAAGAAAGTACAAATTTGGTATGTCTTGCTAGGATGGGGTTCCTGGAGAAGGATGGGGGCGCTTGGGGCGCCTTAGTCTAAGATCTAGGTGCCTTGGTATGTGGAAATGAAAAATATATCTCCTTTGAGGTGCCGTTAAGTGTTTGCATGTGTTCACTTCCTGTCACATGAATGTCATTGTGTGGCTGCTGAAGCACTGATAAAATTGCAATAGAACAATCACCTACAAAACCATATACAAAACATCAAAACCTTAAAATAGGAAGATGCATATGAAGCATTCGGACTGTCCTCAGCTACTAAATGTATGGAGTTATCACTGAGCACTGTAATACATTTCATACCCAATGTAGTTCTATCTGTGTGTGTAGAATTTTTCCCTCAGTGATCTTGTGTGAGTAGTGCACAATAACTAAATGTAGAATGTAAATTAATGGTGCATGGAATAGAAAAAAATTCTCTCCCATGAAGTGTGATGCAAAGGAACCAACCTTTGTCCCTTGTGATGGATTCAAATGGAGCAATAGAATCCTTTGATGGATGTAACCTTAGGTGGTGATAGTAAGTGCTTAGTGCTTCATCCCTCGTTATGGTCACATAACTTTTATTTATATGGTTTTGTTGTTTTAATTTCATAATTAACTCTAAAAAGGATGACCACCAAAAATATAGAAAGCTCAAATGGCTAGAAAGTGCTAAAAAAGTGAGAGGAAAGTTCGAAGAGGATCAGGGCCGCTAGAGGAGATCAGGACACCTAGGGTGCACCGGTCCTAGTTTTGTGCCCTAGTAATAATGGAAAATGCAGTATAACAATATAGACTGGGAAACTACGGGTGCAAGATCAAAAGTAGCAACAAAAAATAATGCAATATGACCAAATACATGGGTTGATTAGTACTCTCTTTCAATTAAGAACCATATGAATTATAGTATGAGACCAAGACTAAATATTTACCCAAAGTGCATGATTTTTTGTCTACATTTTCCCCCAGTATATATTGGTGAGAAGAATTCTTAGTAACATAAAGTAGATAGAAATGTGTACTTGATATCCATATAGAGTGATGTAGAAAACGGACAGAGGGACTTGAAAAAGCGTGAAGTGATAAAAAGGTGGAGTGACAAAAAGGTGGAGCATGTGGAGACTAAAGATGCAAAAGAGTAAAAAGTGATGAGAGGGGACCCAGGGAGGAAGAAACACAATGTGTGAGTACTGCCATGTTATATGTGTGTGATCTTGATGTTGTTGTGTTGACTTCCTGCTTCCCATACAAACACACCTACAAAAGTGAAGGTGATCAAGTAGTCAAATACCCATATATATGTGTAAAAAGCATGTAAAAAGACACATGTATAGTATATAGAAATCATGTAATGAATGTACAAAAAATGATTAAGGAACATTTACAACTAATCCATGATGAGAAAAAGGGTGTAGAAAGGATCCTGATCAAAGATCAAATGCATGTTTTTTGGGTGATTTAATGCCACTGGCTGAAGAAGTGTAGGGAGGAAAGTCTTATTTATCCTCCAACCTATAACTGCTTCCAGAGAATGAAGAGAACTCTGTATTGTCTTGTTTTTTGGGTGATCCGAGGCCACTATCAGAAATAGTGTAGAGAGGAAGATCAACTTTTTCCTCTAACTAGAAAATTCTCTCGAAAATGATTAGGAAAATCTATCTCATAAAAGCCATTTTGTATGGAGATTTTTAAATTAGTCTAAACCCACTCATTGTGTAACCCATTGTGTCATGGAAGAAAATAAAAAATTTAACTGTACTGGTTTTTTTTGTGTACTTTTTGTAAACCCAAATGATGCCCCCTGTCTTTGGGGGCACATGCGATGTTACAGATAGGAGAATGTGGCCCAAAAGAGGACTGATCAATGAAACTCTATCTTTTAGGGGGAATGGAATGTGCTTAATTGAAGCCAAGGAATATAAAAAAAAGTGGCTAGGAGAAAAATGTTAGTATAGACAAACATGTATGTATGAGACAAAGTACAAGCTAAACAAACCATGTGTAAGCTAGAACCCACATGAAGACAATGTAAGCCACACAATGTGGGTTGTAAACATGGGACATCACTCACGATGTTGGAAGACCATAGTTTCTGTATAAAAATAAGCAAGTGTGCACACCAAACAAAGGATAAATCCCATAGACAATGACAAACAGAGATAAACAAGTAGACAAACAGATAGCCATGGAAGCAATTAATCCTACAAAACAAATGTTGCACATGAATCTCCTATTAGTATGTTAGAAAGATACAGTTTATTTCAAAAGTGTGTATAATCAATAAAGGAGTATGTTATGAAACAAAATGAAACAATACCACCTATAGTGTATGTAATTGGATGTTCCCAGGAGCCGTTGTGGGATTGGTAGTGTTCCAAGCATCCATACTATGTGTAGTAGCTCTGTATCTATGATCATAACTAGAAAAGGACATGAACGTGCATGTTTGTATGGTACAGATAATGACATACAAGAAATCTATATAGAATGTGTAATAAGACGAACATGTATAAGAAAATTTATAAGAAAAAGTAATAGTGACCAAGATATGCAACATGTTGTGGATGGATGGAATGGAATGTAAAATAAATGATAGGAGTCATGTGCCCCTGAGTGAATAGAATTATATACAGTGAGCTTCATTTTTATATTCCCCCTCATAATTCAAGAATGAACTGTAAGCGAGAGTGCGTCATTGGGAAATGGTCAAACTATGTGTTGTGCCTAGTGTGTTGTGATGAATGTGGAGTCATGACATGTGACATAGAGATGAATTATTCATGCCATTGTAGCCTAAGAATATATCACTATAAGATGACTGAAGGAGTGATTATTTATCCTAAAGTGTATATCAAAAAATGATGATCAAAATCAATGACAATGATATTAGAGTAAGTGATGATGTATCCTACAACGTTTAACACTACAAGATGACTAGAAGTAGTGGTGATGTAGCCTAAAACGTTAAAAACTAAGTGATGCAAGTGGAAGTGATGATGTAGCCTATGGAATTTATCACTAAACTAGGAATGTCACATGATGTAAAGGATTAAATGATGAATACGTGAGTATAACAAGTTCCATTTGTGATGTATACCCTCAGCAGTCTAGTATGGACCATGAGAAAAGAGTGCATCATAGGGTAGTGAGTGCATCATGTATGAGTAGGTGTGTAAGATGCATAAGTGGTTCAATAGGTCTAGTGTAATGTGTGATGGATAGGACATAATGCAAGAAGAGTAGATGATATAAGTGTAGAATATGCATGATGTATGAAACACAAAGTGTAAATGATGCATAATATACGTAATATGTAAGATGAAATATGATGTCTATGTAGTATTCATGAGGATGGGTAATATGCATGATGTGTATTATCTACTATGAAGTGTGTGAGGTTCATGTGTAGAGGATGCCCTCAACATTCAAGTGTGAACAAAAGTGCAAGAGTGCGTTATCAGGTAATGGTTGATGTTAAACTGTAAATGAATATGTGTATGTTAGGATCAAATATTAAACATGTAAGTAGGGGGGGGAATAGATAAGCATAATGCTCCCAATTCCATGGACGTAAATATAATCATGTGACACTATCTAAAATATCATCGCTGCTATAATCAAAACCTATTCCAGCAGCATTGGAGACATGATAAGAAATAGAATGAGGTTGATTTTACAAAAATCCATTGCGATGTAGTGTGTAGGTTTTCATTACATACTATTTTCCTCAATGAAGGGTAATGCTGGACAGTCACGTAGGTACCAATGAGAAAGATTTTGGAGAAGAAGTGGGAGATGAGTCATTACCCATGGAAACTTTTCCAAATGACATTAGAAACATGAGAGAAGTGTGATCTATATCTAAAGTACTACCAATATAGTCAAGACAAGATTGTCTAAGTTCTAGTGGAGAAGTGCGAGGGGCGCGAGTAATGAAGATCATTAAATGAAAAACACAAAGGCCATAGGTGGCTGTAATGTAACATTAACCATGATAAATATGAGGTTAGTGAATTGGTGGTAAGATATTGTAAAGTGTTAAACCAAGTCTAGTTAAGCCCTCAAGTGTGTAAATAGTGTTTGAGTAAGTACGATCGATTGGGATGTTATGCCAAAACCAATTGTTGATGGATAACGTGCATCTAAAAGGAGGTGGCAGAGATATATATTGGATGGTAGGAGATGAAACAACGTCTAAAGTGTGAACAAATACCTTCTAAAGTATCATAGCACTTGTAGGAGGGTTCTTGAATTTATATTCACCACAGCCATCGAGCACAAAGGTGTCTTCAAAGTAAGAGTTGTATACATCAATAGGCATAAAATTCAGTTATCCTGAATGCTTCATCAGTGAGTTCGAAAGTTTTGATTTCATCATTAGAGTCCTAAAAAACATATGTGTCAGCATTATCATGTTGTATAGCTTTGTCGAGTATATTGTTAGGATTTGTACTAGATGGAGGAGTGGGAGGTGTATTGATACGCAGAGCAAATGCGCTTTGTGGAGAATATACGATAGGTGTAATAATTACCATAGTGTGAGAAGAAATAGTTGGAGAAATTTGAGCAGAAAAATAAGGCTATGAAGCACTAGATTGACCAATGTCATATGTGTCAATACTACTATATGGAATGTACTAGGTAAGAGGTATTGGCATAGCAGTAACATGTTCTATGCGATAAATTTTGAAGGGTTCGGGATCTGTAGTGATAATATGTTTGTATTCATCATGTAATAACTTAATGCATTAGTGGACAATAGTTGGGACCATTTACATTGCGTGGATCCAAGGTCTTCTTAGTAATAGGTTGAATTGAAATGAAACATATATAACATAGAATTTAGTGAGAATAGTCTTAGGTCTGGCCTGAATATGTAATGAAATAGTCCCTAGAGATGTGCGAGTGGTAGAGTCATAAACTTAGATGAGAGAATAATTCTTAGAAATTAGATTATTGTTAATACCTAATTGTTTTAAAAGAGAATGAAGACATATGTTGATGGATAATCCATTATCAATAAGTACTCTTTTGATGCAAGTGGTGCTAATGATGATGGTAATGAGAAAGGGTGCACATGGATTGTCTTGAGAAAAAAGGTAATATGTCCTCGGTAGTGAATGATATAGTGCATAGAAATTTTTTGTGAGACTAAATGATGCGTGCAAAGGCCATTACAGAGTTATCAATTTCAATATGAATAGAATGAAGCGATGCTTCTAGTGCTTGACGAAAGTCAAGTGAATTACATAATAATTCATAAAGATAAATCTTAGCGGGTGTATTTTTAAGTTGTTCGATGATGTCATAACCATTAGAAGTAGCAGGAGGAGCCGACGAAGTGATGGGTTGAAGAATAGAGGCAGGTGGAGAGGCTGGAGGATGAGTGCAATGAGTAGTTATGAAATTGATAGAAGGATCATCCCTAGGTGTAATAAAGCGAGGAGGATGATGAGTACGAACTTACATGAAATCAATAGTAGTAGTAACTATACCAGAGACCTTAGTAGGTGCGAAAGAAGGATAAGATGATTATGTCATAACTTGATATGGAGAAGACATGTGGAGAAGGAGTGGTTTGATCATTTGGGTTTACCAAAATTATTAAAGTAAAATGGGATATAATAGCCTAATCTTATGCTATAGAAGTGTTGTTGTGCAAATGTGCAATAGGGAAATTGATAATTTCTGAGCATGACAACGATACCTCTATACCAAATTTTCATGTTTTATCATTTTGAGGTACCCCATGTATACCCAGTTAGTCCAAGTGCCATCAAAATTAATGCTAGATCATCCCCTAGGTGATTTAGGAAAGTCCATTCATTCCCCCCAAGTGATTTTAGGAGTTCATTAAAAGTTGCAAGCTTCAGGTAGTTGTGGGAAGGGCTATCATTAGCCTTCCTAGTACTAGAGTAAATCCATGGAGTAGAGAGTAAAATAAAAAATGAATGTGGAGATGATTAAAATTCCTTGGGACATCATGGAAGTGATTCATGAAGATTCTGGAAGGACTTGAAGAAGTTGGGGCAGTTTCACCAAAATTAGGGTTCACAGGCCTAAGCAATGCATAGCCCAAAATAATTGTTGAACTTTCGAAGGTGATTTCGAGAGCTCTGGATGAAGTTAAGAGAAAAAAACCATCGTTAAAAAGGGAATTCCAAGAACTAAAAGATGGTGAAATTATGTTTTTCACAACACTTTTGCACATTGGGTCTGCAAGTAGTTTTTCTCATAAACATGTGGAGTACCAAATTAAAAATTTTATTTTTCAGGGATAAAATGGAGGAATAAAGACCTTATAACATAACCATTGTATTAAAAAGGTCATTTCCAGTCAAGTTTATATAAAATTTCATTAAAAAATTCCATCGGGAGCTCAATTATCCTCGTTTCAAGTTGTCCTCTTGGAGCGAGTTCAGGAGTTAGTCAAATTTTGGGAGGACACGTGTTAGCTCCAGAAGCCTAGAGAGATTTTATGTCCCTCAAGGTCAGGAAAATCAACCATGGAAAAATTCACCTAGCCCCTATATGACACCTGGACCCTCATACAACCTCTAGGATCATCATTTCAGCCCCCAGGTGCTTACGGGAGCTCAAAGCCTCAATCATCCGATCGCTGCCACGTGTCATCACCAAGAGCACTGTAGAATTTGATGTCCCTCTTGTCTCTCATAGGTCAGGGACATAAACCATGGAAAAATGCACCCAATCCCTAAGGAGGACTTCTGGTCACTCATATGACCAACTTCCATCCCCTCAATGCTTTAAAATTGAGTTTTTAGCCTTCATTCACTGCCATCAGATCTCTGCCAAGTGTCGTTGCCTTGCTCACCGTGGAATTTGATGTCCCTCACATCCCTCACATATTTCTCTGTAACTTTCTCTAAAAATTCTCACCACCACTCCACCATTTAAAAAAGGTCAAACTAGCTTCTCCACAACAAATAAATCCTTCACTCCGTGAAAATACGTAGGTTTTAGAAGAAATATTGATCAAATGAAGAACAAAGAAGCCAAAAGTTTAAAAATCTTCATTGCCATGAAATAAAAAATTGAAGAGATCTTACAAACTGGTGCACGGATTGAAAAACCATCTATTGCTGAGTTCTTCTCTCTTGAAATCCATTAAAAAATCATATTCAAACATCCCATTCGTAGTAAGGAATGCTAAAAAAAAAAATCCACTTCCAGCTCCACGAAGAACAAAGCTCAATTCCAGTCAAACTGGTAACAGGATCAAAGAGAAATTTCACAAGTGAGACAAGAAGTAAAAACTTATCACAATGGAATTTATTTCATCGTGAATGAAGATAAAAACCAGACCTACAAATTTCAAGCTCCATTAATGGTCATCATCACATAGTAGTGGCAAAAATCAACGAGCTACCGAACTACCTCTCCACTTCTCAGCACGAAAAATGGAGGGAATGCTCATTGAAAAATATAGTTTTGCGTGAACTAGTTTTTGTGACATGATTTTAGGGATATGGAGGAATGAGTTTTTATCAGATTTCTATCCTCTCACATGAAGAAAATATGTGAAAAAGGTAGCAAGCTACCTCTTCACTTCTTAGGGTTCTAGAGGGCAAAATCACATGAAAATTGGAGGGAAGGATCGTTGAAAAATATAGTTTCACATAAACTAGTTTTCATGCCATGAAGTCCCTATTTTTAGGGATGAGGGCTATGTTTGTTGCCAGTATTTTTTCCCTTCCAATGAAAATATCATTTTCCAACTTGTTAAGATGAAGGAATTGCTAAAAATTTGGAGCATGGAACCCCAGAATAAAACCCATATTTTCAAGACCTATTTTGTTACAATCTGACATCCATGATGCAATTACTAAAAATAACATGCCTTCCTACATAGGGGTTTGTTACTTCAGGTAAGCCACTATTTGAAGAGGCTATGAAAAAGGCTATGAAAATGGTGGTGAACACAAAGGGAGTATCGCAGAAAAAGTCATCAAAAAGGTCATCTTGGCTCGTAATTGACACTTACTAAAAATAATAAGTGGTTCCACAAGCCCCTTCTATAAATAGCCAATTAGCCCAAAAGGCGAGAGGAACATAGTAAGAAGAAACAATTCAAGCTACCATACCCTATCGTGAACACAGAGGGAGTATCGTAGAAAAATTCATCAAAAAGGTCATCTTGGCTCGTAATTGACACTTACTAAAAATAGTAAGTGGTTCCACAAGCCCCTTCTATAAATAGCCAATTAGCCCAAAAGGCGAGAGGAACATAGTAAGAAGAAACAATTCAATCTACCATACCCTATTGAGGTTTGGAAAAGATAACTATGACACTTACTAAAAATAGTAAGCTGCCCCATGTGTACTTATTAAAAATAGCAGCTTGTTCTCAAAGGGAAAGTTTGGCACAACAAGATGTTAAGGGGAAATCATCCTGGTCAATATCACCATTTGGGGTCTAGAAAGGAAAACTCTGACACTTACTAAAGATATAAAGTTGTCCCTTCCAAATATAGTAAGTGTTAAGGAAACATGAATTTCTAGTGCATAGGTTGGTCTAGTTTCTCAAGTGTAATCAATCATGAAGAGATGGCAGTTTTTCTTGGTTTGGAACAATTATCTCATAATACAAAGAAGGGAATCACAAGGCACATCATGTGAATTCATCTTCATCACTTAAGGAGCCATGTGACTCAAAGAGAGTTGATCAGAACATTTTCAATGAGTCAAGGAGTTCATCAACCAAGTTTCAAGGAGGGTCATTATGGGCTTTGTATGTGTTCATCATGAGCTTGCAATAGTAAACATAAGAACAATGTTTCTAAACACTCATTCTATGGTCTAGGATTTCCATGCATCATAGAGTTTGTGGTCATCACTAGATTGGTAAAATGATTCAAAGTTATTTAAGGGAGTAATCTTCATCAATGTAGAAGATCACTAGTGGCAGAACTATTTGCTCAAAGGTCATGGTTGCATCAAGGCTTTCAAAGAATTTCATCATGAGGGGTGTTTTCCCCTCCATCTCTTCCCTCTTCTTCTCTTTCCCTCTCTTTTTTCTCTCTGCATTTTAATTCTTTGTTATGTGTCATCATTATATTTCATCCTATTCACTTAAGTGACCTATTTTAAATTTACAAAAATTATTTTTTTCAAAATTATGAAAGAAGTACTTAATTCATGGAAAATGAAAGGTCATGAGTGGAATATGAAAATGAAGAGTCATGTGAGGGAGGTAAAAGGACAATTCTTTTTTCTATAAACTCAGATGGTCTCTCCATTCCAAAGGATTCAGATTCCATATTTTGGGAAGAATTCTTACTATGTAGCATTGTGATAGTTTGGTTGAAGCTTTGTATTCATCAATACACATGGAATACAAACTACACTTATGCTATTTCCTTTTCTTTTTTTTCCCTCTATTTCTCTCTTTCATGCACTTTGCAAGCATAGTTGATCCTATATGGAATGTGAGAGGAACTTGGTATCCTTGATAAATGAATTTAAAAACTTGGCATTTTAATTCATTGGTGCCACTAGCTTCATTGTGCTTTTCTCTATATTGAAGGTCGAACTACTCCGGTTACTGGGTGTGAGCTTTGTAATATACTCATGGCAATAATATTCCTTGCATAATTTCCTCCCTTTTCCCCTTCATCACTGTAATTTCCTCCCTTGTACTCCCATACAAGCACTTTGCCATAAGCTAAGTGGAGTGTCCCCATGTGATCCCCAACCAATTTGGACACCCAAAACATTTAGATAAGATAAAGGTTAGTTTAATTTCAATAATCGGAGTTGTACCATTCAATGCAGAGGGGCATAGCCCCATGAATGTTGGTGGAGACACCTGATTTTTCCACCAGACAAATTTTCTCACCAACAAGAAGTAGTAAATGAATAAATTAATTAAATAATGAGATTACCCAAGCAATTAAACAAGTGAAATATGAAACCCTGAATATAAATAGGGTCAGGAAAATCCTTAGCTGATTTGTAGATGTCATAGGACTATGTCATAGTGGATACCAACTAAAAAGGAGGAGGAAACCATTGCCCAGGAGCTCACAAAAGTGTATATCTGGGCTATCTGGCTAGACTTGGGTTCCTAGTGAAGGATGGGGGCACCTGGGGGACTCTGGTATGATATTTGGGCACCCTAATATAAGATCTGGGTACCCTGGTATGAAGAAATGAGTAAGGAATCTCCTCTAAGGTGTTACTAAGTGTTCACCTGTGTTCGCTTCATGTCACGTGAATGTCGTAGTGTGATCGCCAAAGCACTAATAAAACTGTAATAGAAGAATCACCTACAAAATCCCAGATAAAACATCAAATACCTAAAAAAGAAAGATGCATATGAAGGGGTTGTAATGTCCTCAGTTTCTAAATGGATGGAATTATCACTGAGTGTTGCACTACATCTCAAACCCAATGTAGTTCTAGGTGTGTGCATGGAATTATGCCCTAGGTTCTCTTATGTGAGTCACACTTTGTGAGTAGAAAACAATAAATAGATGTAGAATGTAAATAAATTGTGCATGGAATAGAATAAACTCCCCTCCTATGAAGTGTGATTCAGATGAACAAACCTATTTGGGGATTGGGGTGAAATATGCAAATCACGTGTGTGTGAAAGTCCTAAAACCATCACCAGGACTATGTCAGGATCTAGAGGTTGAAGAACATCTTGCATGACTTATATAAAATGTGTATAGAAAAATTTAAATTTTCTTTTATAATAAGATAAGACCATTTTTAGCTTTAGGGGGCTTGGATACATTTTGCATATAAAAATGCAAACTTGTATCAAACTTCCAAAAGTCTTATTTATAAAGGAAAAATGCATTTTGGGATTGAGAGTTCCATATTTCCCCCTTTTAGTACCAATGAGTCCCCTCTATCAAGCTTGACCTACTTCTTTGACCTCTTCATGCTCGTATTTATTTCTTTAATGACATCAACCATGGTCGATATAGTTAGGTATGCATTTTTTTTCATAACTAACTACATCAATCATGGTCAATGCCATCAGATAGCATAATCTGAAAATGATATTTCCTATGTTATTTATACTTCGAAGATGATTTCTCATTCCACATCGCATCCATCAATCATTCAATCTGATATCACTCTCACTAATCTGCTCTTAAAGCTTAGAAGGTTTTGAATTTGTTCTTATTTGTCATCCTTTTAGTCTACACTTGGAGCATTTAGGTACTTAAGATCTACAAGCACATGAGTTGCATTTTTCATGGTATACCAAGCCTTTACATTCATTATATTCATCAAGTAGAGGTGTTCTTAGGTCTTATTTTATTCATTTATGGTACCCCCACTTCAAATATCTCATAAGGTGTTGTTGACCCTCAAGGGAAGTTAATGGGCTAATGATGTCTTCAAGAAGGAAAAGTATATCTAACCTATCCTGTCCTTTATGTAATTTCAGATTTGAATTTTTTTTATGTGATAATGAATTGATTAGGATATGAGAGGCTATCATTTTCTATTACATTATTTGTCTATAATTATTTACTTTATTATCTTGTACAACTGTAAATCCTTGCAAATATTGCTTTACAATCTCTTAGAATGCTCTTGTAATCCTTGTGAATCTTTCCTAGAAAACTCATTGATGTTTTACCTTATTACTACATTGACAATAATTTTATTTACAACATTACTATCACAATTTTAGAATTAGGGGCTAGTTAGATGCTACTATCCTATTTTAGGTTTAGGATTTGGAACCATTTACTTCATATAGATTGTGGAGAAATACCTTCCTAGTTCTACATTCACATAAAACTAAAATGTAAGGTGTGCATATTTAACATGGCCCCATTTATTATCCTATTCTAAAATACCCCCTTTAGAGAGAAAAATAAATATGTTTATTGATCTATTTTTATTTTCATGTACACACTACTCAATTACTATAGTGTTGATAATCCTATTTTTTCAGAGATCTCACCATCAGTTTTCATATTCTTATATACTTACATGATATTAATTTTCATAAGAGTTAGGATCAAAATAAAAATGATCAATAAAAGTGGAATTAAATCATAAATTAAATAAGCATGCAATCACAAGATAAACCAGAGATTTAGCATGGTTCACCCAATTTGGGCTACATCCACTAGAAATAAGACAATATTCTCCTTTATCCAGTCTTGAGGAATATAATACAATTCTCTTTTTTTTCATACATCAAAGAGTAAATCCATGCGCATATATATAACTTGTGCACCTCTTTTGTAAAATCTTGCTTCAACCACAAGCAACCTAAATATCACATGCTTATAAATAAGACATGCATATAAATAAAATAAACATAAAAATAACAACTCTCGTATATTAATAAAACAATGCTTTTTTTATCCATGGCCATAATTTCCTCCCAAAATATATAAAAAAGAAAACCAAACTTCCACTTCAGCTTACATTCATGTTGCACAACTTCAATAATCTCCCACTTGGAGACTGACTATTACAACCCACTGTTAGAAATCATCATTAGACTCTTCTCTGACTTGTTTCTCTTCTTCAAGATCAATCTTGAAGACCTACCAAAGCCAAACAAACTTCCAGATTCTCTTTTTTCACCACCTTTGTCAACATATCAACAGGATTCTGACTTGTATAAATCTTCTCCAACTTTAGTTGTCCATCCTCCAAAACTGATCTAATAAAGTGATACATGAGTTGTATATGTTTGGTTCTCAAATGGAATGTTGAGTTATTTTTAAGATAAATTACACTCTAGCTATCACTGAATAACCTGTAATCCTCCTGCTTCTTTTCTAACTCTTCCATGAACCGCTGTATCCATATCATCTCCTTGCTTTCTTCTATAGCACCAACATACTTTGCCTCTGTAGTAGACAAGGCAACAATCTTCTATAGTTTACAAATCCAACTAAATTATGTACCACCAACAATGAATACATAACATATGGTTATCCTCCTACCATCCAAATCTCAAACCATGTCTACATCAATAGATCCATGTAAGGAAACCTCTGACCCTCCATAACACAACTATCTACTACTAATCCCTCTCAAGTATATGAGAATCCACTAGACTACATTCCAGTTCTCTTTTCCTGGATTACTCATGTATCAGTTGGTGAATCCCATTACATGGATAATGCCTGGTATTGTGTATACCATAACACACATAAAACATCCAACTGCTGAAGCATATGGAACTCTGGACACATATTCAATCTCTTCATGTATTTTAGGAAACTTTTTCTTACTCAACTTGAAGTGCCATGACAATGGCATACTCATTGGTTTTGTATCTTGCATCCTAAACCTTCCCAACACCTTGTTCACATACTCATCTTGAGACAAATTCAATATTCTACTATTTCTGTCTCTATTGATTCTCATGCAAAGAATTTTCTTTGTTGCACCTAAATCCTTCGTGGAAAATGTATTGGATAATAATATCTTTAGCTCATTTATATCCTGCATGTTTGACCATACCACAAACATGCCATCTACATACAACAACAAGATAATGTAGGTTCCATTATCTAATATCTTAAAATAAACACAATGATAAAAATGACATCTAGAGTAACCTTGTCTTATCATGAACCTATAAAATCTCAAATACCATTGTCTTAGAGCTTCCTTAAGGCCATATAAACTCTTCTTCAATATGCACAGCAATTTCTCCTTGCCCTTGAATTCATATCCATATGGCTACTCCATATAGATTTATTCCTCTAAATCACCATGAAGAAAAGCAGTCTTTACATCTAATTGTTCAAGATGCAAATATTTCACAGTTACCAGACTTAAAACAATTCTAATGGAAATCATTTTAACAATAAGAGATAAAATTTCATCAAAGTATATACCTTTTTTCTATGCAAATCCCTTCACAACAAGTCGTTCCTTTTACCTATTCTTTCCACCTTCTTCTTCCTTCAACCTATAAACCCAATTGTTTTGCAATTCTCTCTCTCCTGTAGGCAACTGAACCAAATCCCAAGTTTGGTTGTGTTCCAAGGAGTCCATCTCCTCATCCATGCCATGCTCCCACTTTTTCCATGTTTCTACCTACATTTATTCTTCAAAACATTTTGGTTCTCCACTATCCATCAACAAACAATGATAAATTTGATACGAATATAATCATACAGAGGGTCTACTTACCATAGTAGAATGTCTCACAAGACTTTCTGGAGTTTGAGGCTCTTGTTGTTCTTGCTGATTTTCATCTATAAGATCAACACCGACTGTGCCAGGATTGATTCCAACTCGGTGTGTTTTCTGTACTTTTGATTTTCCATCCTTTTGAGAACTTCTCAATCTTTTATCTCATGAAGCATAATATACTAAGACTTTTCTAACTTCTTATCCTGTATTTTTTCCTTGTACACAACCTTTTCATTGAAAATAAAATCCCCACTCTTGATGAATTTATTCCCATCCAAATTCCATAACTGGAATCTAAAATCATTAGGGCCATACCAAATGAAAGTACATTTCTTTGACTTAGCTTCTAGTTTGGTCTTATTTTCTTTAACAATATGAAAAAAGCTTCACAACTAAAAACTTTCAGAAAAGAATAGTTTACCTTCTTAATGGTCCAAGCCTCCTCTGGTACTCCATCTTCCAAAGCACTTGAAGGTCCTCTATTTGTCAAGTAAACAACAATATCTACAACATCTGCCAAAAACTATAAGGGAAATACAACATGAAATCTCATGCTCCTTCCATGCTCCATGATATTCCTTTTCATCTTATCTAACACACCATTTTGTTGTGTTGTTCTGGGAACTGTCTTCACCCTACTAATTCCATTCTATGAGCAATAGTCATTAAATTCATTGTTGCAGTACTCTCCACCATTATCTAATCTGAGACACTTCAACTTCAAACCTGTTTCATTCTCAACCAGAGCTTTCCACTTCTTTAAAGCATCAAATACATCATATTTCTTATTTTTACAGTAAACACAAACCTTTCTAGTAGCACCATCAATAAAAGTAACATAATATTGTGAACCACCAAAATAAAATACCTGAGACACCCCCCACACATCCATATGAATAAGATCTCACTTGTGCTCCTTCTTGGTTGATCCAACCCTAAGAAATATCACACAAATTTGTTTCCCATATACACAATGCTCAAAAAATTCCAGGTATATGTTTTTCAAATTTGAAAACTTTCCCTCTGAATGTAAAATCTTCATCTCCATCTCACTCATATGGCCAATTC
Organism: Taxus chinensis; assembly: GCA_019776745.2. Classification (NCBI taxonomy): domain Eukaryota; kingdom Viridiplantae; phylum Streptophyta; class Pinopsida; order Cupressales; family Taxaceae; genus Taxus; species Taxus chinensis. The sequence goes on along the minus strand of CM034152.1, from coordinate 546,439,398 downwards.
TATGATGCCATAGAGTTATGTCTATTACCTATATGAGCTAAAATAGAAGACAAATCAGTACTAACAATGGATAAATACAAAGTACCTACTTTCTCACCTCTTGTAGCCATAAGAGCACCCTTAGTAACTTTCCAAGAATATGCTGTAAGTTTAACCAAACAACCCTCATCTCCTAATTTCCCCGCAAAAACTAGATTCCTCCTTAGGCTAGGAACATGCATGACATTCTTCAACACCCAAGTCTTACCATTCTATAATTTAACTTGAAAATTTCCTTTTCCAACAATGTTACATGGCTCATCATCACCAAGATATACATGCCCAAAATTCCCTTGAACATAATCTTAAAAATAAGTTCTATGAGGAGTTGCATGAAATGAAACACTAGAATCTAAAAACCCAATATTCTAATTTAATATCCAAAGAAAGAATAAGAGCATCTTGTAACACATCATTTGCTACATTTGCCTCTTTGTTCCCATCTTATTGATCTTTCCCTGATTTTAAAGACCAATAATCTTTCTTTTCATGTCCTAGTTTTCCACAATTCCAGCATACCATCATGCTTCTGGATTTAGATATGCCCTTCTTATACCTTTCACGTTGTCTAGGACTTTTTTATTTTTCCTTCTGTCTTCCCTTGTTCTCTACACACAAAGCATTACCAGATGACTCACCTGTGCTTTTTCTTGTCATCTCTTCACTAAGAATAAAAGCAAGAATATCATCAAACTTTAAATTGTTTGAATAGGAAATAGAATTACCCACAACCATAAACAAAATATTCTAATTTTTAGGGAATGAGCACAAAATCAAAAGATCCCTAATTTCATCATCAAAATTTTCTCCTATTGATCTTAATTGATTAGTAACCGCATTGAATTCATTCAAATGATCATTTATTGACTCAGCTTCTGACATCTTCATATTAAACAAACGTTTCATGAGAAATACCTTGTTGGAGGTTGAAGGTTTTTTTTATACAATTTACCCAATGTTTTCATTAGTTCTAGTTTTGTCTTTTCCTTAGAAATATTGAAATCGACCGTTGCTGCCAAGAAAAACCATATGGTTCCCAATGCCTTTCAAACAAGAACTTTCAATTCTTCATCTATGATAGCTGATGAATTCATAGCTTTCCATTTCAATGGTAGATAAAGATCCTTCTAATATAGGTAGTCCTCCACTTGCATCTTTCATATCTAAAAATTTTGGCTGTTAAACTTCTCAACCCTGAACTTGTTATTTTATGTCATTTCTCCCACTCAAACAAGAAACCCTCATGTGATATTTTTTAGCCAATTTTTTTGGTCTCTGATACCAAATGTTAGGATCAAAATATAGATGACCAATAAAAGAGGAATTAAAACAGAAATAAAAGAAGCATGCAATCGCAAGATAAACCCAATATTTAATGTGGTTCACCCAATTTGGGCTACATCCATCAGAAAGTTCACCCAATTTCGGCTACATCCATCAGAAACAAGCTAGTCTTCTCCTTTATTTAGTTATGATGAATAGAATAGAATTATCTGTTTTTTCATACATTAAAGAGTAAATCCATGCACATATATATAACTTGTGCACCTCTTTTGTAAAATATTTCTTCAACCACAAACAACCTAAATATCACATGGTTATGAAAAGACATGCATATAAATAAAATAAACATAAAAATAACAACTTTTGTCTATTAGTAAGACAATGCTATTTTTATCCATGGCCATGATTTCCTCCAAAAAATACAAAAAAGGAAACCAAACTTCCACTTCAATTTGCGTTCAGGATCCACAAGTTCAACAATAAGCATCAAGAATGTATCCATCCAGTCAATCCTATTATGAAACACGTGTCTAGAATTTACCTACTAATTCCTTGTAAATTCAAGTAAAGTCATGTTCTTATGCACGGATCCCATGTAACCCCTTAATCCTTGTGCAATTACCTCACATAGTTTGGTTCTTCTATAGCTTCTAGTCCTAGTAGTCATGTTTTTCAGTCCATTTGGTTAATTTCATCCATCTTTCATATGTAAACCACCCCTTGATAATCTTCAGCCTTCTAATTCTATGGGTTATCTTTTGCATATACCCTTCAAATGCATTCAAGATTAAATATTTGCATGAGTAATCATGCACACTTTGTGCCTTAGTATTCTTCATAAGCCTCTATCTATTTATGACTTATTGCATAAATATTCGCTTGTGGGCCCTATTTTTGTGCCTTGTACATACTTCACAATTGTGCCAATCTATTCTTGTGCGTGTGCCATGTATTAAGAAAAATGCTTGATTTCAAACTCATCCATATACTTAATGTTACACTTAACTCTTGAGAAAGAGAATTATTGTGCCATGATACCCATGCATAAATATAGTATTGGATTTGTTCAAAAATGGTTGGATTATTTTTGGGTGACACAAGATCACTAATTTTCTTGGGATGATTGTGCATCACTATAGTCTAATTATTTTTATATATAGGAAGTAGTGGGTACCAGTGAATCATAATATTATAAATTATATTCTTATTGTAAAAGCATGGATTTCTAGTATTTTACTCTTCTTTTAATCATATTATGTAGATATGCTCTATTATTCTCTTATTATGCGAGGTTTTATTATTATTTTACTCATGATATTTATATTGTGATCCATTAATATGAAGATAAAAAATATGTCCTCTTCATATCATAGAGCGTTTTCTCACATATAGGTTTCACATTAATCCTAAGTTGTATTATGTTAAATAAATGGATGAAAATAAATAACAATAACCTAAGTAAGCTTAGAAAAGATTTTGACAATATGTCAAGAAGAAAACTGGTGTTCTCAAGTAAAATATCAACATTATAAAACAAATCATCATAACATTTAGTGTAGCGGTAAAGTTCATGTTTAGAGACACAATACATTCCATATGTTTATTTTGCTAATTAATTATTTTAATTATTAGTTTTTATATAATTGTATAATGTTGAGGTGTATGGAAATATCAATATAGTATGGTTATTTGAAATCACATATTTTTCTTTATATTTTCAGATTTGGCAAGAAAATTAGGGTTAGATGAAGAAGTTTGATTTCTCAACGATTAAAGACAAGACACATAATTTCAGTAGACTTTTTAAAAGACAAGAGAAAAAAACTCATTCATCAAATATAAATGTAGTTGTGAGCACTTTGTCCAAATATTCATCTTCATGATTAAAAATGCACTTTTATACGCCACATTTTAGACAACATCCTCCATTCACTCATGATTTTTCTACTTCTCTTTGCCTTCCCTAAAACCCCTAGTTTGTAATTTTAAAATATAGTGTCTTGCGATCATTAGATAAACAAATTCATTTCCCGCTATCATATTTATTTTGATTTCAATAATTAGTTAGGTCTAATTTATTGGTTATTATTTAATTTAGGCCTAATTAATTTATATACAAATATTATTAGTGTTTATTTGTATGTTTAGTATAAAATCGATCTTCCTATAGTATAATATAAATATATATTCTAACAACTTTTTTACATGTTTCTAATATTGAATACATTTATTTAATTCATGTATTCATCCTTCTAGATTTTAATTTTGGAGGGATGGTGGAAATATAAAGAATAAAAGAAGTCATTGGAATCAGAAGTGACCTCATAATCTGTATAGAGATAATCAATAAAAAATTATTCATAACAGTTAGTCCTAAGGTAGTTATAGATTGTTTTACATGTATTTAATCTAGGAAATTAACCTAGTGATTATTCAATTAGGATATCTAATTAAGTGTTAACAACGTGATCCTTGAATAAATAATTATATTTTAAAAAGGAATCATATCCATATATCATACCCTCATGTTTACACATATTCTCTATTTGTATGGAAAAAATATTTATAAAACCTTTTCAAGTCTTTTATCCAATAATCTAGAATCTAACATTTTACTTATTAAAAGTCAGATATATACTTGGACAACCTTCTTATAATGGTTGGGGAAGATTGATGTCTAGTAAAAATTAATTCCCATCTATAATTTACTCATTAGCACTCTACCATAAAACATAGTTGAAAATTATATAGTTTAAAATGAACCCAAAAAATCCTTATCCTTTGTTACACTTCAATGACGGTAACCTTAAAAATAATGTTACACAATCATATAAGGTGAATATCTTCACCAATGGATGCCAATTTAAGAAAAAATAGTTGTCATCATTTGAATCTTACGATTAATATTGAATTTAGACTTTCACACCATCGAACACTTTCTTGTGTGTATTTAAATTTAAAGGCTTCTTGAAACATTGTAACCTTAGAAATTTTTAATTTTATAATATTTGAATAACATAATTTGAAGTTTCCAATTGATCTAATGGAACTCAAACTTTCATATTACCAAACATTTCTTTGATGTACATTATTTTAAAATTGATGTATATGATTTTTAACGCCATGGATGTCAATTTCAACATCATTTAATTTTCCAATCGATAGGATTCATTTTAAACTAAGTAACATTGTTTTTTTTCCAAATAACCCTTCAGATGTTAAATAAATTATTACAAATTTTTTCCTCCCAAATCTGAAAACTACTTCCAATTCAACCAAATAAGTCACCTCACAATAAATTATGGCTCTTGATTACTCAAAACCTTTTTAAAATTATTTAAACCATATAATACATTTGTATTACTTACTCCTTACTCCAAACCTTTTTAAAATTATTTAAACCATATAATACATTTGTATTACTTACTCCTTACTCCAAACCTTTTTAAATTGATATATCCAATTTTTAAGGCCTCTTAAAACACAATAAATATTCACATATCTAGTAAATATCTTCAGCCATAGATGTTAATTTCAACATCATTTGAATTTTCCAATTGATGTGATAGAAATTATAATAAGTAATTGATGCAGGGGCGCCTTGAGAGTTTGACTAAACCTGTACTGGAAAGGGAAGATGCACGCAAATATTAGAAGGATGTGTGGGAGAAAAGAGTGAAGTGGCATAAGGAGGTGCACACAACAGTTATAGTAAGGTGTCGTCAGGAAAAAAAAAACAGTGCAACCAAAAGATAAGGGTTTCTAGAGTACACATGAAATAGGTTGCACCAAGAGATAAGTAGAGGCCGATGAAAGGTCTTATAGTGCCCACATTTTACACACCCAAATACAACAGTAAAAAATACCAAGATAATTTTTTTTTGACTTACATTGCTCACGAAACACAACACAGTAAGGGCTCCGAGTAGGAAACTCGACAACGTATATGACTTTTACAAAAGTCATCAAATCACATAGACACATGATAACACCAAATACATGCTACACTTTTCCCAACAGAAGGTTGCTAGTAGAGACCCAACCATAAGAACCTGACTTCAAGAATGGCGAACCCACAACACATCATTACTTTAAATCTATTTTAGTTACGGTTAGCATCCCAAGAACATTGTTATGTAAGCATAATTATCTCCTTTTTCCACCTACATGTTCTGAAAATTCTTTTCACTTTTCACTTATTGTTCAACCATATAATTTTGCTCTTTACCCTTATGACAATCTTCAGAACTTACAAAAGTATTTTTTTTTCATATTTCAAAATGCCTACAAGATTCTAACTCTCTCATTCTTATGTTAAGATTTTGCTTCTCAAACTTTTATTTAATGTATAAAATTTACTCTTGCTACACAAGAGATTCTAATGTGATGTCTAGATGAGCTGTTGGGATTAAGGAAGACCGAGTCGAGATAGCTCCCCAAGAACATTCATCGATCACGTAATAGTTAATTTCGCTACCCTAGTTAATAAAGTTCAATAACTTATGGGCTTATTTTTATTTTTTATATTTATATATCTTTTGTTTGCTCGAAGTTCGGTCGCACCAAGATAATTTATATTCTTTGAAATGCATGAAAAAGTTTAATTAAGTTATAAGGACTCTAGGATTGACCTTAATCCTAATCTCAAATATCGTGTGCGGCATCATATGGTATGCTCTTATATCGCACTAAGGTCTCGTTCTTAGCATCGTCTTAAACAAAAGAGTTATGACAACACTTGTCTGACTGCTTAAGGAAGTACAAGGCTAAGAGCCTTAAAACTACACATAATCACAAGTGATCTATGTTCACGAAGATCCCATATCCTTGCATAGCATGTTTCCACATAAGAAATATTATTTATTCCTTAATGCCATAAAATGACATAACAAGGGATTATGAGACAAGAATTCAGTTTCTAAGGTTCTCCAAAAAAAACATCTTTCAACAGAATTTCATATGCAAGGAGTTAGATTATGGTTTTCTAACCACAATGAACATCCTAGTCAACTAGGGTTTAGTGCCATTCCATTTTTTTTACTTAGGGTTTTACGCTCTCTTATAGATTAGATTAAGGTTTCAAACATATTCACCCTATAAACCCTCCGTAAGAGATCAAAGCACTCTATTGTCAATAGCCAAAGATGGCACCTATAGCTAAGAGGATCTATTCATAAGCAAAATTTTAAGTGATAGAACCACTATTTCCCTAGCTCCATGATGTCATCTGGATTTCACAAGATATTCATTCGATGTAGAATATTTATTTGATTGTGTTGCTCCTATGTGTCTAGTTGATGTCGATGTCACTAAACGTACCTATTAAGATGATAAACCCCTCTTCTTGGGATCTTATTTTCCTAAACCAAGGTGCTCCATCGAGTGTAAAGGTTAAGTTCATTCTAAAGTTTAAATTTCTTAGAAGGTAAAAACGATCACACATGTAGGCAAGTTAAGCACGAATAGTTTGTTTAAGTTGAGTGTTCCCATTAAAACTCTATATTATGTTTGTAAGGTAAGAAGATAGCCCAGAAATTAATTTAATCATTTATTAAATAATGAGAAGGTACTTGGCGAGTCTCCAAAAATTGCAAAACTTAACTATTTAAAACCAAGAGAAGGTCAACTTTATCAGTGGGGAGTCAAATTCGTCTGGTCGATGGAACGATATTGGAGTGGTCAAGAAGAGTAAGAGTTTTCTAAATCATCTCGAAGCGAGGGTGGTAAATCATGGTTTAAAGTAGATGAGTTAGAATGACGTCGTGAGTTACGACATGACAATATTTATTTTTTTACAACGAGTTAAAGGGATAATTAACTGTTTTAAAATTTCTAATACTTTAAAATTCTATTTAGTTGCAAAAGAGAACTAAAACACGAGAATTATGAGAGGTAAGGGAAGAAGGACCATGCCTGGAGAACGAAGTTGGTCAAGGCCGTAGGCTTGGGTTCAGTCTCTTGCTTGGGCACTTCCTTAACCAGTCCACGAGCGTCCTCAGCTCCACCATTTTGTATACACGTCTACCAGGGAAGTTGCATTGCAAACAAAAACATCTTGTTTCCTATGCCTTGATGGTTTTCCATGCTCAATTCTAAAGCTCTTATTTTTGCACATGTGGGGAGGATGCTGACAGAGGTTGTGAAATCTGACTTTACATGTACCCATTGCATTTACTTGAAGGTTTCCAAGGCCTCTTAACCAACTCATTTTATTTTTATTTTTACACCTCCTGCAATCATTACAGCCCATAAACCACATTCCTTTCAGGCGTTGTCGAAAAATTCGCATGCTTCCACAATTTTTGCACATTCTCATGTGCTCATCAAACACCAAACAAACATAATGATTAATTCTAGGCATGATTCTATAAGAGGCACTGATTCCATCGAAGTATTTACAACCCTCATGCATTGAACTTGTATGGATAAATACTAATTAAACAAAATGAAGCTTACATGGTTAGGGTATGTTCCATAAGACCACGTCTCTTGAGGCATTTTGTCAAACAGTCCAACCACCTTAAAACAAATCCATTTTGTGCATATGCTGCCATCATGGCAGTTTGTGAGACCGCATTTCTTCGAGGCATTCTGTCAAGCAACTCACAGGATTCCACATTTTGCATAGGTATCTACCTGGGCATTTGTAAATAGAACATACACAACAAAAATCCCTTATATCCTTTTCATGCACTGTCCAAGGATTCGCTCAGGTTCTAAAACACATTTTTTTTCCACGTACAACAGAAGATCTATTCCCAGAGAGGCTGTTCCATTCCATCGTTTGGTTAAATACTGGAAAAAAAAATGCCCCCACAGCATATGCGACTAGAACCTCTGACAAAATCCACTTTTTTTTTCTTTTTTTTTTACGTTGAAAAAGAACCCACGCAGGAGTTTAGCGTGGCTGGGAGAATGCTAGCGTAGCTAAGAGGTTGGGAGAAGGCCCAACAGTGATGGCACCCCAAGAGATGACATTTGACGAAGCATTCCTTTGGACAGTAAAAAAAATGCCCTGGTTTGCAGTGCCGCCGCCCACAAAATTTGACCTGGTGTTTTTGCATTGCCGCCCCCAAACTTGCCTATTCCCAAACATATAAGATACAAACCTAACTGAATATTTTTTTGGAGCTTTTCGCCCTAGCCTCCATTTCATTTTATATTATTTTATATTAAATTATATATGTATTTTCTTTTATATTGGATTAAGTGACTAGGTTAGTTGGGCGTTTTCCATACATTCACTCATTTGGGTCTATATGGCATCATATATAATATATATATATATATATATATATATATATATATATATAATAAAGTTTAAAATTTTGTGAGATTGGGTTATGGATTGACTCAACTGGAGTCGTCTTCGAGATCGAATGGGTAAGGTTGAAGCCACCCCTAGCCATAACACTTTATGTGCTCCAAGGTTCTTGAGGTCCAGGGCGCAAAGAAAAATATGGCATAAAAGTTTGAAATGGTCATGAAGCCAAAATATGACCCTCAGAAAGCTAGCCAACTAAGTGTGGTAGGTAGGTACAGTACAATCACGAACAACAAAGAGGACCAACTTGTTACCACAACAATGGGAATGGAAACGAGAAGAAAGAGGGGGGGGGGGCACTACATCTCCCTCCCCTTACAAGAGCATTGTCCTCGATGTGAAAAAACAAAGCTCGGAGGGTACGTAGGCAAGAATCTAATACTGAAACATGTTGGGGTAACAAAACAACTAGTTGTTAAATCCTGACCACAAGGAAGAAAACTAATTTTAGCAATATCTTAACTTATAACGTTTTGTGAAGATAGGTAGTTCCCCTTTTACCTTATTACTTAGTTATCATTCTTTTCTTTTTTTTTACAGTATTTCTTATCTCAAGATTATAATATTCATTGTTTATAATTTTTGAGTTGTCTTAAGCCCGTGGGTGCCCCAACAATAACTAACATCAAGATGTCACACAAGACTCAACACAACACAAACAACCCACGAGACGTCTTGCTAACTACCTTCATGAATGTATCATATCACAAGGTCTTTTAAAATCCTCCATGGAATGACAACAAGTAGATCACATAACAATTAATTTCCAATAATTACATCCTAGACATAGATCTAGTACACACATATTGACTAACAAACAAAATCAACACGTTGATTCATATGCAACGGGTATCACATGACCCAAAACAATCCATGACTATAACAACATAGTTCCAATCCAATATCCAAAAGTCCATACCAACCAAGGGGAGAGTCAAGCCTCATACATAACTAGGTGTTAAAAGACTCACACAGGTATATATAAACTCACTATACCAACTCCCCACTTAACAAGACATCAAGAAACAAATCCCAGATATCTCTAAAATTACCAGTTAAAACTCCATATATCTCCTGAAGTATCATAAAGAAACTCCATATACTCCCCCAAAGCATCATCAGATAAGCTCCATATACCTCCACAAGGAGAAAGAAACATAGTGCCAAAACCAAGTCAGGTCACTCAACCATAGAGCTCCATCAAGAATATCAGGTCACTCAACCATAGAGCACCATAAAGAATAACGGGTCACTCAACCCATAGAGGCCTGTCCTCCTTTCTCCTTTTAAATGAGGTCGGGGTCACCCTATTGCCCTAGGCACATAGAGGCCTCGTCACCCCCCAAACCCAAGTGACATAATAACTCATGGTTTCCATAACCCGCTAGTTATTTGTAACTCCTTGGGGACGTGCCCCCATACAATGAAGCGGGTCCATAGGTCCAACCACTCCATGGTTAATCCCATGACCCTAATCCAACACATTACGACATTATAATCAGCTTAACAATCCATTCAAATGCCAAATGGCAAAATCAAAAGCCTTGGGCTAGGCTACAATTCTCCCAAATATGAAAAGAAAGTTTTAAAACCAAGAAAAACAAATGGCTAATTAGCCTTGGTTAGTGCAAAATCCAAATGTTAATGAAACAATCAATTAAATGCCCAAAATATAAGAACATGTTAATCAAGAAAATGTTTGGTTCTAGCAAAAAGAGAAATATTAATTTACAAATAAAATATGTAATGGGAAAATAGCACATCACAATCACTATGTGGCCTCATACCGCCACCAAAGGGGTACTCATCAAGTTGTTGGCACTCAGACATCGAGCCTCAGCTCATGAAAATATACATGTAACCCATAAATGAGTATACCAATTAATGTATCTGTCATCATCTCTACCTGAATCATAACTCCAAACTCCCACAAGGATCAACATAGTCAAAATCACATAGGATTATTTAATGAACAATCCAATAGGAAAGAGTAGGGGACATAAGGTTGCATAAGTTGAGCCTAAGGTGGTGTGCATCCACAATATACTGAGCAAGCTCAAAGTATACTAAATAGATAGCAGTGGATTTTCAATCTATATAAGACTCCACTTCCTCACTTGTACTCAGCTCAAAATTATGAAAACCTGGTCCACGCCTCCTCTCTCCACACATACACTCTTGACAGTTTATCCCCTTAGGGTCGTCTAGTGTAAGGTTCAAAACATACACATAACTACATCACAAACACAATGATGGTACACACCCCAACTATCATAACGTCTTACATATGGTATGTATACAGGGTAGATCACAATCATACATTCACCGGGTGTAATACATCACTTTACCACATTATGCACTCAAGGTGCAATCACTACATAATAGGGTTCATAGGCTGACTGTATGCCCCTATATCACAACATGAATCATTACATATTACATAAATCATACATACGATGGACATAGTAACATCACAACATAACATTCATTTGCCTACATACAAAGTGATACACACATTTCTTCAAAACATGGTAAAAACATCATGATACAATTCAATTCACTTTACATCAATCCAGTCATACAACATATTTACACACCCACATATCACAATATGCCACAATGCTCCAACACCCAGTCATCCACATTAGAATTCTTTTCACACATTCTAAGTAGTAATTAACATGTGGACTCTTCATAGAATCCACATGAAGGAAAGAGAATACTCCCATCCCCAACACATTAACAAGAAAACAAAAGTGCATTAAGTGACATAAACTGCATGTGCGTTCACACTATCACAAGTACGACATAGATCACATCACTCTTAAAACACATTACTCTTCTAATATTTAACACCATCATGAAACACCATCACCATCATGCAAAATCATCACAACTCCAATCCATCCCAGAGGTTCGAGAGCATGAACCTCCGCTTTGATACCATATGTAGTGCTCACATTTTACACACCCAAATACAACAGTAAAAAATACCAAGATAAATTTTTTTTTACTTACATTGCTCATGACACACAACACAGCAAGGGCTCCGAGTAGGAAACTCGACAACGTATACGACTTTTTACAAAAGTCATCAAATCACATAGACACATGATAACACCAAATACATGCTGATGCTACACTTTTCCTTATGGAAGATTGCTAGTAGAGACCTAACCATAAGAACCTGACTTCAAGAATGGCGAACCCACAGCACATCATTACTTTAAATGTATTTTAGTTACGATTAGCATCCCAAGAAACATTGTTATGTAAGCATAATTGTCTCCCTCATTCCACCTACATGTTCTGAAAATTCTTTTCACTTTTCACTTATTGTTCAAACCATATAATTTTGCTCTTTACCCTTATGACAATCTTCAGAACTTACATAAGTTATTTTTTTTCATATTTCAAAATGCCTACAAGATTCTAACTCTCTCATTCTTATGTTAAGATTTTGCTTCTCAAACTTTTATTTAATGTATAAAATTTACTCTTGCTACACAAGATATTCTAACATGATGTTTAGATGAGCTATTGGGATTAAGGAAGACCGAGTTGAGATAGCCCCCCAAGAACATCCATCGATCACGGAATAGTTAATTTCGCTACCCTAGTTAATAAAGTTCAATAACTTATGGACATTTTTTTTATATATCTTTTGTTTTCTCGAAGTTCGGTCGCACCAAGATAATTTATATTCTTTGAAATGCATGAAAAAGTTTAATTAAGTTATAAGGACTCTAGGATTGACCTTAATCCTAATCTCAAATATTGTGTGCGGCATCATATGGTATGCTCTTATATCGCACTAAGGTCTCGTTCTTAGCATCGTCTTAAACAAAATAGTTACGACAACACTTGTCTGACTTCTTAAGGAAGTACAAGGCTAAGAGCCTTAAAACTACACATAATCACAAGTGATCTATGTTCACGAAGATCCCATATCCTTGCATAGCATGTTTCCACATAAGAAATATTCTTTATTCCTTAATGCCATAAAATGACATAATAAGGGATTATGAGACAAGAATTCAGTTTCTAAGGTTCTCCAAAAAAAACAACATCTTTCAACACAATTTCGTATGCGAGTTAGATTATGGTTTTCTAACCACAATGAACATCCTAGTCAACTAGGGTTTAGTGCCATTCCAAAAATTTTTTTACTTAGGGCTTTACGCTCTATTATAGATTAGATTAAGGTTTCAAACATATTCACCCTATAAACCCTCCGTAAGAGATCAAAGCACTCTATTATCACTAGCCAAAGATGACACCTATAGCTAAGAGGATCTATTCATAAGCAAAATTTTAAGTGATAGAACCACTATTTCCCTAGCTCCATGATGTCATCTGGATCTCACAAGATATTCATTTGATGTAGAAAATTTATTTGATTGTGTTTCTCTTATGTTCCTAGTTGATGTCGATGTCACTAAACGTACCTATTAAGACGATAAACCCCTCTTCTTGGGATCTTATTTTCCTAAACCAAGGTGCTCCATCGGGTGTAAAGGTTAAGTTCGTTCTACAATTTAAATTTCTTATAAGGTTAAAAGGATCACACATGCAGGCAAGTTAAGCACGAATATTTTATTTAAGTTGAGTGTTCCCATTAAAACTCTATATTATGTTTGCAAGGTAAGAACATAGCACATAAATTAATTTAATCGTTTATTGAATACTAAGAAGGTACTAGAATATATTAACTTCAATTTCAAATTTACTTTATGTAAATCAAACCCCCCCCCCCTTTTTTTTCCATACACAACTAAGAATCAAACTGAATTAGTGATCATATGCACATTTCTTAAGTATCCCTAAAACTAGCATATCGTGCATTGTACCAAATCTCAATTATACCTTTTCAGTAACAAGAGACTACATTACACAATTATTCGTTTTACAATGACCTATAAGAATTACAATAATGATAATTAAATTACACATCGCCTTTTTCATTGTCAATCTTCCATCCTGCAAAACCCACGTGAGAATGAAATCAACGATAAATCGCTGGCATGGCATCCACCCTAATCAATCATAATTATCATTTTTCATTTTCCCATTTACATCTAACAATAATTACAATATGCAATCGAGATAAAAAAAGGTTTAGAAACATGTATTCATTGCATTTCATTTTTCTTCTTTTTATAAACCGAGGAGAGAGAAAGAGAAAGGAAGAGAGAGAAAACATCGTTTAGTCAAAAGTTCTAATACACACAAGTTTCATTATAGTGTTTTTAGATAGTTATTCACGTGTGTTAAAAGTTTCCAGGGTGATTTGGTAACCCTACGAGGGTCCGCAGCTTTCTACCTTTACATTTTCTCACAATGCTCCAAAACGTTCAAAACGGGCTCGGAGGCTAAGAAACTGCTTCCAAAAGGTTATCTTCCAATGAGCACGCACGTCATGATTAATTTTATACGTGTCCCCAGATAAACCAAGAGTTCATTGCAACTGACGGAATTGAAAAAGAGCGCACGGCTTGCGTTTTGCGGCTAGTTTTCTGGGGCCACTGATCATAGTTCACCCAGTAGTAAAATGACAAAAGTTAGCTCGAGCGCCCAGAAAACAACATCCATAACTAACGTTAGATGGAGAAGCATGCAACAAGACATCTCTTACTAGTTCCCCTATATAAAGAGAATTCATCAGAGTCAACGGGACTGAGAACTAGGAAACCATGTTCAAACGACGACAAGTTTTCTGGAGCGACAAGACAAAATTGGATTAGTTTGACCTCGTCAAACTACGATCGGAGGCCTACTAAACGGCCTTGCCAAACTATCCTGAAAGGTGCTCCTTCCTATGCTGGATGTTCCATGAATTTGTCTAGTATAAACGCTAGAGGTTTGCAAAGATGGAACATGGTTTCTCTTTCCGGGTTTAAATTGGTGGTCCCAAACAAAAGCCAACTTTCTAGTTTTAACTGCTCTCTACTGTTGTAAACTGGTGTAACAGGGCTCCTATAAGACCATCAAAAGGATGTCAAATGATCGTTTTGGGTCAAACCAAAAATCAAGGGGACTCCTCGTATACCAAGGTACATGAATGAAACTTCACATCTCGTTTCCAGAGTTGCACAGGGTACTTGGTGAGTCTCCGAAAATTGCAAGATTTAACTATTTAAAACCAAGAGAAGGTCAACTTTATCAGTGGGGAGTCAAATTCGTCTGGTCGATGGAACGATATTGGAGCGGTCAAGAAGGGTAAGATTTTTCTAAATCATATCGAAGTGAGGGTGGTAAATCATGGTTTAAAGTAGATGAGTTATAATGACGTCGTGAGTTACGACACGACAATTTTTTTTGTTTGACAACGAGTTGAAGGGAAAATTAACTGTATTAAAATTTCTAATACTTTAAAATTCTATTTAGTTGTAAAAGAGAACTAAAACACGAGAATTATGAGAGGTAAGGGAAGAAGGCCCATGCCTGGAGAATGAAGTTGGTCAAGGCCGTAGGCTTGGGTTCAGTCTCTTTCTTGGGCACTTCCTTAACCAGTCCACGAGCGTCCTTAGCTCCACCATTTTGTATACACTTCTACCAGGGAAGTTGCATTGCAAACAAAAACATCTTGTTTCCTATGCCTTGATGGTTTTCCATGCTCAATTCTAAAGCTCTTATTTTTGCACATGCGGGGAGGATGCTGACAGAGGTTGTGGAATCTGGCTTTACATGTAACCATTGCATTTACTTGAAGGTTTCCAAGGCCTCTTAACCAACTCATTTTTATTTTTATTTTTACACCTCCTGCAATCATTATAGCCCATAAACCACATTCCTTTCAGGCATTGTCGAAAAATTCGCATGCTTCCACATTTTTTGCACATTCTCATGTGCTCATCAAACACCAAGCAAACATAATGATTAATTCTAGGCATGATTCTATAAGAGGCACTAATGCCATCGAAGTATTTACAACCCTCATGCACTGAACCTGTATGGATAAATGCTAATTAAACAAAATGAAGCTTACATGGTTAGGGTATGTTCCATAAGACCACGTCTCTTGATGCATTTTGTCAAACAGTCCAACCACCTTAAAACAAATCCATTTTGTGCATATGCTACCATCATGGCAGTCCATGAGACCCATTTCTTTGAGGTATTCTATCAAGCAACTCACATGATTCCACATTTTGCATAGGTATCTGCCTGGGCGTTTGTAAATAGAACATACACAACAAAAATCTCTTATATCCTTTTCATGCACTGTCCAAGGATTCACTCAGGTTCTAAAACACTTTTTTTTTTCACGCACAGTAGAAGATCTATTCCCAGAGAGGTTGTCCCATTCCATCATTTGGTTAAATATTGGAAAAAAAAATGCCCCCCATAGCATATGCGACTAGAACCTCTGACAAAATCCACTTTTTTTTTCTTTTTTTTACGTTGAAAAAGAACCCACGCAGGAGTTTAGCGTGGCTGGGAGAATTCTGGCACAACTAAGAGGTTGGGAGAAGGCCCAACAGTGATGGCACCCCAAGAGATGACATTTGACGAAGCATTCCTTTGGACAGTAAAAAAAAATGCCCTGGTTTGCAGTGCCACCGCCCACAAAATTCGACCTGGTGTTTTTGCATTGCCACCCCCAAACTTGCCTATTCCCAAACGTATAAGATACAAACCTAACTGAATATTTTTTTGGAGCTTTTCACCCTAGCCTCCATTTCATTTTATTTTATTTTATATTAAATTATATATGTATTTTCTTTTATATTGGATTAAGTGACTATGTTAGTTTGTGCGTTTTCCTTACATTCACTCATTTGGTCTATATGGCATCATATATATATTAAAGTTTAAAATTTGTTAGATTGGGTTTTGGATTGACTCTACCGGAGTCGTCTTCGAGATCGACTGGGTAAGGTTGAACCCACCCCCTAGCGATAACACTTATGTGGTCCAAGGTTCTCAAGGTCCGGGGCGCGAAGCAAAATATGGCATAAAAGTTTGAAATGGTCACGAAGCCAAAAGATGAGCCTCAGAAAGCTAGCCGACTAAGTGTGGCAGGTAGTGACAATACAATCACGAACAACAAAGAGACCAACTCGTTACCACAATAACGAGAACGGAAACAAGAACAAATGGGGGGGGGGGGGGGGGCACTACAAGTCTCATGGAAGTAGAGTGTACAAAAGAAGAGAGAAATAGAAGAAAATATTTAGGTAAGTATCATAAAGAAAAATGGAAGAAAAAGCATGCACGATAGAGTTTTATGAGAAAGTTCCAAGAGGAAAGGAAAAAAAGATCACCAAAGAGATGCATGACATGATGAAGGAATAAAGACTAGTAGAACGCCGACCTATGAGGAAACTAGTCAGGATAAATAAGGTGGAGATGCGTAGAAGGATGAAGAGATGTAAAGAGAGAGATGGTCATGGAAAGTAATGAAAAAATAACAGAAGGAAGACTGGTAGATTTTTGACCATGAGGAAACTAGTTGAAGAAATAAGAAGCCGCAAGAAGTAGTCCAATAAAAAGGAAGGATCACCAGAGGAAGTGACAAGGATGAAAAGATAAGTGGGTGAGAGGAAAAAATTCTATAGGCATGCATGGAGGAATTGTGTGGAAGGAAAAATGTGACACACAAGAATGAGTGCGTAAGACATATGAGAGGTCAAGAAATAGACCACTAGGAGAGAGAACGTGTAGGTGAAGGAAGGCACAGTGGTGGTATGAAATACTATAGAAGGATGTAAGGGCTATGTGAAGCCAACAAAGGAGAAGTAGTGTGAGGAGAAAGCTACAAAAGGAGTGTGTAAGGAAGTAGATGCACAAAAAAAGGATGAAAAATGGAGTAAGGCATGCAAGTCAAATGTGTGCAAAGAAAGGGTTAGCTGAAGTAGTAACCAGAGAGTCATATAAATATGAAAAATAAGAAAAGAAGGAGAAAAGAGGCACAAAGAGAAGAGTAAAGGAATCATGCAGAAGTCTGGGGAGAAGAAAAAAATAGAATAATATCACGAGGATGGAGCATGGGGTGAAAGGAAAGGATGAAGTTGGTAGGATAAGGACAAAGGATGAGCTTGGATGGTCATGTGGTTGATGGCAACTAGATTATGGGAAGAGGGAGAAGGAGGATACAACCCAAAGTTTATTTTTAGAGGCCTCTAGGAAATTGGAGGTGGAAAATCCCTGATAAATATACCTGGAACCAATTTCATGGGAAAGGTGAATATTCCAGGATTTAAGAGCAAAATTTTTTCCTGATAGTTTCTTAAGGAAGAGCCAATTTTTTACCTGGAAGTTTTTTTATCGCACGACAAGATTTCTTGTCCAGCACCAATATCTAGATGGTGTCTCATGAAAGTGAGAGTCATTACCACATGAAAACAAGCTTTATTTTTACATGACAACAAGATTTAATATCACATGACAAAAATCTTTGCTATCGCATGACAAAAAGCTTTGTTATCGCATGAAAAACACAGCTTGTTGTCACATGATAATAAGAACTCATATCGTGTGACAAATTATTTTTTTGTCATCCATCAACAAGAGTTTGTGTCGTGTGACACCAATTCTTGCCATCGTGTGTCAACAAAAATTGCTATCGTGTGATAATAAGGCTTATATTATGTGTCAATGAAATTTTATGTCACATGAAACCTATATGTTGTTGTCGTATGTCAAAAAAATATTGTTGTCATGTGTCACTAGAAAGCTACTGTCGTTCAACACCAAAATGTTGTTGTTATGCATCCTGATACTTGAACCCTAATATTTCCCTATAAATACCCCTTTGACCCTCATTTTCACACTTCTTGAATCCCAACCTTTTTCTCCATTCTCCCAGTGCTCACAAGCTATAGGTCTCATAACTCCCAGTGCACCAATAAACAAAAAAAATAAATACAATCCAACCTCCAAGTCTCGATTCATCATTTCAGGTCTCATTCTCATGGTGTAGAAGTGCTTACAGGTCTCGATTATTTCAATTGATTCATCCTTTAGGTCTCAAATCTTGCTTGGTCAGGGGATTTTAAAGAGTAAGTTTTTAACTACAGTCTACATCATGACATATGAAGCTCAAACTCACTAAGAAACTACCCTACCCAAGATTCAATATAGAAACTTAATGTTCCCACACATTCATACAGTCTTGTAAATGAATGAAGGTTATAAGGAATGGGTGCATGCTTGTGGGTTCGTAGGACTGGTTAACATGCCGTAGTTTAAGACATATCATAACATTATGAACTACCTCCTCTCATCATTCAATACAAAAGATGTAAAATTCACTCTGACTTTGCTAGATGGACATACATTCAGGTTCAGTGTTGATCCTACCGATATTAATCGATTGGTAGGCCTTCCTTTTAAATATTTTAACATTGTAACAACCAAAAAAACTTTGACTGAAGATGATAAGATTTTCCTTGAATCTTATTACAATTTCCATGTTGATGGTACATGTAATGTGCTTTAATTTGTAAAATTTTAATTTTGATATAAATTGTGGTTAATTCAACATGCAATGTTTTTTTTGTAGCAAATCTCAACAAATCAAGACAAGGAGTAGATACGCAAGGAGTTGCAGATAGTTTGTTAAGTTGTGGAGCTCAATTACTTCGAATTAACATGTAATATGAAACTTGCTGGAAAAAACAGTAATTGACATCGGTTATGGAGGGACCAACATCGGTCACCTATCACGAACATTGATCAAGAAAGTAGGAACTAACATCGGTTAGGGCTAACTGGCATTAGTTAGCTATGCGAGAGTGTTCTATTTAACTCTCGATAATTAGATCTATTTTTAGTATTAAAGTAGATCTATTGATTGTAATTTCATGGCTAAGTTCCCTAAGTTTGTATATGCCTATATAAGCATGCAAGCTAGGGTTTAGAAGTAAGAATTAAGAAGAACTTGTAAAAGTTGATGATTAGTGTGAGAATAATTGTGAGAGAGAAAATTATTGGAGAAGAAGAAAAAGCTTATGTTAAAGAAAGTATTGTACATCTGAGAGGTGTGGAAGATTGTAAATATTCATTGTATATCTTTTCAAAGCTTTGGATAATAGATTGACTTGTTTCTTGGTGGACATAGCCCACACTGGGTGAACCACATTAAATCTGGTGTTGATTTATATCTCTTGTTTTGTGTATTTCTTCTGGTAGAATATCCACTTTTATTTGAATGTATGCTTAGATATGATATATTATTTGTACAACTGGTGTGCTAACCTCAACAACCAGTATCAGAGCTTTGTTTGAGGGTTTTGTGCATTGACAAATTTACTCACAGAGGGTTTTCTGATTGAGTGGGAGATACAACAATGGCATAAGAAAATAAATATAAGGTAGATAAATTTGATGGCTGAAATTATCAATTATGGAAGATGTAGATTGAGGATTATCTGTATCAAGATATTTGTATTTAACATTGGATGATAATTCTAGACCTACAAAGATGACTAATGAAGGATGGAAGATTCTTGATAGAAAGGCTTTGGGATCTATAAGATTGAGCCTAGAAGCATCCATGGCTTCCAATATTACAGAAGTGACTTCTATGGTAGGGTTAATGAAATCTCTTGCTAATTTATATGAAAAACCTAGTGTTTCAAATAAATTTTATTTGATGAAGAAACTATTTAGTTCTAAGATGCATAAAGGTGGATCTGTATCTAGTCATTTGAATAATTTATGAACTATTGTAAATTAGTTAAAATCGGTCGATATACCATTTTATGATGAAGTGAAAGCTCTTTTAATCTTATGTTCTTTACCTGATAGTTGGGATAACTTGGTAGTGGTTGTTAGTAATACAACATTTGCTACTAATATTTTTAAGTTTGATGATGTGGTTAGTATAATATTGAATGAAGAAATTCATAGGAAGAGTGAAGAGGAATTATCATTTGGGAATGCTTTGAATGTAGAAAGCAGGGGCAAGAAAAATGAGAGATCCAAGAGTAAGAGTAATGGGAAATAAAAGTCAAGGGATAGTAGATCTAAATCCAGAGGTAAGGGAATTACCTGTTGGAAATGTGCAAAGAAAGGACATGCAAAGAAATATTGTTGGTCAAAGGATAAAGAGAACCAACAACCAGACAAAGGTAAATGAATAAATATCGCTACAACAAAGGTAATGTAAGATGCTCTTATTCTTTATTTAGTTAATAGAATTGAATAATGGGTTTTAGATTAAGGAGCTTCTTTCCATACAACCCCTAATAAGATTTATTTTAGAAATTATGTCTAGGGTAATTTTGGGCATGTTTGTTTGGGTGATGATGAACCATTGCAATATTACTGGTAAAGGGGAAGTTCATCTAAAATTGTAGAAAGGAAATACTTGGGTATTAAAATATGTGAGACATGTGCCAAGCCTCAAGAGGAATCTTAATTTTTCAAGGAAATTAGGTGAATCTGGTTGCATGGTTACATTCATAGCAGACTCTTAGAAAGTCACCAAGGGTGTTTTTTTTTTGTGGAAAGATGTAAGAAGGTAGGAACGTTATATTTATCTACCTATGTTACTAATTTTATTTTTGCATTATCTACTTTGGATTCATATTCATGCATGTGGCATAATTAGTTGGGCCATATGAGTCAAAAAGGAATGCAGATCTTAAAGGCTAAGGGTAAGTTATCAGATTTGAAAGATTTAGGTCTTGATTTCTATGAGCATTGTGTCTTTGGAAAGAAAAAGGGAGTGAGATTTCTCAAAGTTGGGGCAACTAAGCAGGAGAAGAAATTAGAGATTGTACACTCAGATGTGTGGGGACTAGCTTAGGTAGCTTCTCATGGAGGATCCAAGTATTATGTTACTTTCATTGATGATGCTACAAGAAAGATATGGGTTTATTGTATTAAACGTAAATCTCATGTTTTTCAGACTTTTAAAAGATGGAAATCCCTTGTTGAGAATGAATCAAATTCAAAGTTAAAGTTCCTTAGATCTGACAATAGTGGTGAATACTGTAGTAAGGATTTCAATGATTATTGTTCAGTGAATGGGATACATAGAGAAAGAATAGTTCTAATAACACCACAGGAGAATGGTGTTGTAGAAATAATGAAAAATATAATCATGAAATGTGCTAGAAGTATGGGGATACATTCTAGATTGCCCTTGCATTTTTGGGCAGAAACGATTGATACAAATGTTTATTTGATTAACCGTGGGCCTTCAAGTTCACTAGATGGAGGAATACCAGAGGAAGTTTAGACTGGAAAAAAGGTAGATATTTATTTTCTTAAAGTTTATAGTTTAGAAGCTTTTGTGCATATTGATAAGGAAAATAGGAAAACATTGGATGAAAAATCCAAGAGATACACTTTCATTGGTTATGCATCTAGTGATTTTAGATTCCAATTTTGGGATTTAGAAAATTATAAAATTATTAGGAGTCATGATATTAAATGGAATGAAAGAGAATGTATAGGGATAAAATTTCAGTACCCAAGGATGAACCAGTTGAGAAGTTTTTGAATGAAAATGAACTCTCTGATTCAAAAGTAATAATGACAGTGTTACATAGTAACTGGTGTCAGTTGACCCCTAACCAACATTGGTCAGTAAAATTGGTATCAATTACAAAAGAGCAGAACTGACATTGGTTAGTAGAACCAATGTCGGTTACAGGTGACCATCGTCGATCACAGATAAATTTGGATACGAATATCTAGGAGGTCCAAAATGAGGCTCCAGTACCCTAAACTCCTATGAGAAGGTCACAAAGTGTAAGTAAACCTCTAGAAAGATTTACACCTTCTCTATTTTATTTATTATTGACAGATAATGGTAAACCAATTTTTTTTTAAGAATTAATGCAGGATGAGACCCATGTCCAATGAGAGAATGACTCCTTGGAATAGGGTCAGACTTGGGATTTGGTAAGTTACCAACAGGTAAGAGTACATTGTAGAAAATTTGGGTTTACAGGATCAAGGAAGAAGAGGGTGGACAAAAAATGTACAAGGCAAGGCTTGTAGTAAAGGGATTTGCATAGAAATTAGGTATTGAATTTGGTGAAATATTTTCTCTTTTATAAAGATGACTTCTATTCGTACTTTATTGGATTTATTTACAGTAGAGGATTTGTATTTAGATAAACTAGATGTGAAGACAAATTTCCTTCATGGTGATTTGGATGAAGATATTTATATGTAGAAGCCACTTGGATATGAAGTCAAGGGTAAGGATAAATTAGTGTGCAGGTTGAAAAACAACCTATATGGGCTCAAGCAAGTTCCAAGGATCAAGCAAGTTCCAAGGAAATGGTACACAAGGTTTGATAGTTTTATGCATGTGCATGGTTACTTGAGATGTGAATCTGACCATTGTGTTTATTTCAAGAAACTTGAAAATGGGAGCTATATTATTTTGTTATTGTATGTGGATGATATGATTATTGCAAGATCTAGTATGTAGGACATTGGTGAGCTTAAGGGAAAGCTATCTCACACATTTTCTATGAAAGATTTAAGAGCTGTAAAAAGAATCCTTAGCATGTAAATGCATAGAGACAGGAAAAACAAGAAATTGTATGTCTTAGGAGGATTATATCTATAGGGTGTTATAAAGGTTCAAGATGCAAAATGCAAAACCTGTTAGTACACCTATGGATGGACACTTCAAATTGAGCAAATATCAGTGTCCTTCATCACATGAGGAGGTCAAATACATGACACGAGAGCCATATGCTTCAACAGTTTGGAGTCTCATGTATGTTATTATTTATACTAGACCAAACATTACACAGGTAATGGGAGTTGTGAGTAGATATATGGCCAATCTAGGTACAGAACATTGGAATGTAGTCCAATGGATACTCAGGTATTTGAAAGGGACATCTAGCATGCAATTATGCTATGGAGGTTTGGATATTTCATTATGTGGCTATGTTGATTCGGATATGGCTGGAGATATGGATGGTAGGAGGAGCACTACTGGATATACTTTCACAGTAGGTGGGATAACAGTTAGCTGGATTTTAAGATTACAGAAGGTTGTGACTTTTTCTATAACAGAGGCAAAGTATGTTGCAGCTACAAAGGCTAGTAAGGAGATGATATGTATGAGTAGGTTCATGAAAGAGTTGGGAAAGGAACAAGATGATTGCAAACTATTCAGTGATAGTCAAAGTGTAATTTATTTCAATAACAAAATGCATTCAGTTGAGGTATCACTTCCTATGACAAGTATTAGAGGATGGGAAGTTAAATTTGGAAACGTTTCATACGAGTGAAAACTCTATGGATATGCTAAAGAATCCATTATCAAAGGAGATGTTGGAGCTACATTCCACTTCTATTGGTCTTCAAGTTTGATACTTGAAGAGGAAGAAACAAAGCTAAGGAAAGATCCAAGAATGACGATGTACATGTATAGTGCAGTAATTAATCTCCAAGTGGGAGATTGTTGAGTTGTGGAGCTCAATTACTTCAAATTAGAATGCAATATGAAACTTTCTGGAAAACACAGTAACCGACATTGGTTATGGAAGGACTGGCATTGGTCACCTATGACTAGCATCGGTTAGGCAAGTAGGAACCAACATCAATTAGGGCTAACCAACGTCAGTTACCTATGCAGGATTTTTTTATTTAACTCTCGGGAATTAGATTTATTTTTAGTATTAAAGCATATCGATTGATTGTAATTGCATGTTTAAGTGCCCTAAGTTTGTATACACCTATATAAGCATGAAAGCTAGGGTTTAGAAGTAAGAATTAAGAAGAACTTGCAAAAGTTGATGATTAGTGTGAGAATAATTGTGAGAGAGAATTCTTGGAGAAGAAGTAAAAATATTATGCGAAAGAAAGTAATGTACATCTGAGAGGTGTGGAAGATTATAAATATTCATTGTATATCTTGTCAAATCTTTGGTTAATATATTATCTTGTTTCTTGGTGGACATAGCCCACACTGGGTGAACCACGTTAAATATGGTGTTGATTTATATCTCTTGTTTTGTGTATTTCTTCTAGTAGAACATTCACTTTTATTTGCATGTATGCTTATATTTGATGTATTATCTGTACAACTAGTGTGCTAACCCCAACACAGTTTTATTGTTGCCATGATATTTTTTTTCAAGCCAAAATTATTTTGCAAGGTCAGAAAACACATATTATCCATTGAGATATTACCTACATTCTCGCAACTATCCGAAAGAAAAGATTTGATTGGTGCACATACTTGTCAAATAAGATAAAAGATGATATTGCAAATGTTGGAGTTGCTGAAAACCCAATTGTTTGTACCACTAACTATCTCCTTGGTCTTTATTTTGAGGAATATTATAATTTAAAAGGAGAACCCAGTCCTACTTCTATGAATGATATAATGAAGCAATTGTCAATTACAATTGAAGAACAATAGGTTAATAGTTTATATTTTGATGTTAGTAAGGTTATTGTCTTGATTATTTACTTTTGTTACAAATTACATATGGATGTTACTAACATTATGTACTTATGCAGATTTTTTTTGGAGGCCCTTCCACAAAAAAGGTAGCATTAAGAGGAAGAGGCCAACAACATGCCGATGGATTGGGAGATTCCCAGTCCAACATGGAAGCTCACTCATCAAATAACCCTCAATTTTTTGCATTAGTAAAACGACATAGATATAATACCCTTAACATTAAATATTGATTTTTTTTACATTTTACCATTTAGTATTTACCATTTACCATTTTGTTACAAGGACTTTGGACTATCCTCCACTTTTACAATAAGCATCACCCACTCACTCAGTTCAGTCACGTGCATCTGTTGATGTTCAATCGTAATAAGTATAAACACCCTGCTCCACCATTCATATCACCCACAGGTCCAACACAATCATTTCAAACTCAGATGTGACCAGTATAGGTTGCCTCTCAACAAGGTATAAATTGTTGCTTTTGTGTAAGTTTTAAACAATTTTTTATATAAGTTATTAATGATTTTGTTCATGGACTTGACAGTGTATTCCAATTCATCGTCGTCTATTCAAATAATGCCACATCCTCCACCAATACCACCATTTTGATTCAAATTTCCAACAAGAGGTAAAAATACCACTGGTAAATGCATGATGCCACTTCCGGCCTCTAGTGGGACACTGATTATTCCTTCTAAATTTACCAATATCTCTTTCGGTGGCTTTCCCAGGACAATAGGAAAATCAGTTTTAAATCAAATAAATTTAGATGAATATTTTTTGGGCATTGATAGTAATGACCCAACAGGTTTTTTGACACACGCGATATGATTCAGGGCCACAGGTATATTTCCATTTTGATGTACTTTATTTAACATTGATACATATCAATTTCTCATCAATTTTTAATTTTTATCACATCCAATTTTAATATGAATTTATTTTATCACAAATAGGATCAGGGCACATAGTGGTAATAAGAGGCAAGCACAGGTAACCTCAAGCTTCAATCCCCCATCCTCTCCATCGGCATCATCCTCTTCAGATAACAACCAGTTGATATCATTTTCTTTGGATAGATTGATTGGTTATGATTGTGAAGCCCATGTCAAAGAGTTTGTTATGCCTCATATAATTCAAATCATATAATGGGAGAAAAGGGATAAAGTTTTAATAAAAGAGATAAAGAATCATTTTGATAACCATAGCCAAAGGTATAGTTTATATGTTGCAGTCCAAAATCATCCTGCTAAGATAGATGCTTACTCAACCAAACACAAGGTGGGACTGTCACATATAACAATAGTTATCAAGGACAATGTTTTAGATAAAGTTTTGAATAAATTAGAAAATATTAATGCTGAAGCCTAGACATATTTCAACAAATGGTCAAAGGAAAAAGATTTGGTGGAAATTGCAAATGCTGAAAGAGATAGAGTTGTTGTAAGTATTATCAATTTGAAATCATATTTTTTATTACTTTCTAATTTTAGTAATATGTTTTAATTGAGCTCAATGTTTTTGTTGACAGTTGAAATATGAAAAATTAAAAATTCAAGAAAAGGTGTTCATCAAAGTTCACTTGGAAACAACTAAGAAAATTTTATCCTCAACAATGCAACTTAAGCAGACTATTGTTTTGGTTAACAAGAAAAACAATACTCTTAAGTGGATTATTAAAGAGAATGGCATGGATGTTGAGATTTTGTTCAAGGAAAAGGTAGTTACAGATCCTTCTTTGTTATCCCATAGAGATGCTTCAAAGGAAGATGAAGCAATTGTAAAGAATTTAAACATTGTTGCGGAGGATCTTGTTAGTTCTGGAATTCTTGAAGTAGAGAATAGAGGAGCGCCAACCATTGGGAAAAGTGACACAAAAGTCACTACAAAAACTAAAAAGGAAAGTGCTAGTGGGTGTGGGGAAGTTATTAATGTTTGAGTATATAGTACAAGTGTAAATGTATTTGTTGAAAAGTGTTTACAAAACTTGAAACTTGAAAATTTTGGAAGTTTGAATCTTGAAACTTGAATATTTGTTTAATTTGAAGAATGTTTAAAGTTGAATATACGTTGCAATGGTTTTACTTTTCATGGAATCTCTTTTTTTACACAATAATTATGTTATATTATATATACAATCTGTACTGAATTTATGGAATGCATTTTCTTTAATGTTGAAAGTTTAATTATTTACAATGCAATGTTTTTGATGGAAATATCAATTTTTTACACGTAATTTATTTGACTACCTCATTTCACATGACCTGAGTACCTTCAATATTTCATGTAATGATTCTCTTCCACTTAATACAACAAAATATTCTTCTCTCTACTTGTAAAATTTGAACTCTATAACAGGTTTCTTCACATTACCTCTGTAACCCTTCTTAAAATCCTTAGGAAGAATCACATAACAATTTTTCCTTAGGAAGTCCAAAGAATCACCTCTGTGTAGTGTGTGCACATTGCAATGGTTATGGAATCTCATTTTTTTCACATATTATGTTGCAATCTGGAATTTATATTTTGTTATATTATATATATATATATATATATATATATATATATATATATATATATATATATATTCTAGATTGTGAACTGTACTGATATCAAAATATGTATGGAATGCATTTGCTTTAATGTTGAAAGTTTAATTATTTACAATGTGATGTTTTTGATGGAATATATATTTTATACACATAATTTAATTGAATACCTCATTTCACATGACCTGAGTACCTTCAATATTTCATGTAATGATTCTCTTCCACTTAATACAATGAAATATTCTTCTCTCTACTTGTAAAATTCAAACTCTGTAATAGGTTTCTTCACATTACCTCTGTAACCCTTCCTAAAATCCTAGATCTATGGAATGCATTTGCTTTAATGTTGAAATTTTAATTATTTACGTCTAATTATGATATTTAAAAAATAGTATTCCAAAAATGCATGTCACAAACACTACATCAAAGTAGTTTGAAAATACCAAAATAAATAAAACATGATTATTATAACTCTAAGTATGATAGGGTTTAAGGTACCTCTAGTCTTCTAGATGGGTGACAATGTATATGGGTGCAAAATGAGAAATCCTCCTTCACAATGAGCTAGATGACCTTCAAATCTAGATAACTCAACATGAAAAATGGATTAGTATATAATGGGTGGGTTTCCTAACAATGTCAGTCCCGAGAAGTGAGAGATTCCTAGGATGGATGTCAACCCACATTTTCGATAAAGAAAAGATGAAATATTGATTGATTGGATGAAGAAAGAAACATAAACTGAAATGCAATGAAGATAAAGTAAAATGCAGATCTGATCTAAGAAAATTAAATCAAAACAGAACCTGTGCATGTCGACGGTGACACAAGTGTCAAGAATGTGACCCAGTTGACAATGACTGGAGTCAAGATCTAGAACAATGAAGAAAATGTAGATCTGAAGGCCTTGCAAATTAGTATTCCAAAAATGCATGTCACAAACACAACATCAAAGCAGTTTGAAAATTCCAAAATACCAATTAAATAAAACAGAATTATTATAAATAATTGTATTTAAATAAATGTAAGTATATATACATGTAACATCTTAAATGATAACTATTGTAGCTGAAAAATACATTTTCAATACCCTCTTCATAATTGATATTTGCATCTGCAGAATTAGAGGATGCACCAAATCCAGTCTCATTACAATTGTATTACGTCTAACTATAAACAATTATATTTGAATCTATTACTATGAAATTGAATACATAAAAAAATTTAAAATGTCAGGTGATAAACAATAAATGTAAGGTCAAGGTGATACCTATTATCTATAAGTTTTGAAATCATATTTAAAGATGAAACAATCCATTTTCAATAGCTTCTTCATAGTCGATATTCACATCTGCAGAGTTTGAGGACGCACCAATTCTAGTCTCATCATTGAGAACATTTGTATTTGTAGCTGTATTATTTACACCTCTTCTTTCAGCAAGGGATTCCAATGTGCAATTTCTCTGTCAAAAGGAAATGTGTCCAAGGAGTAGTGTGAAACATATAACCTCATGCAACTTTCTATATTTTTATCCAACCCATTTCTCAGTTTTGATTTTATAAAAGATAAAGCACTGAAAACCCTTTCATCCTCCACAAATCCCAAAATCATTGTTTGGCACAACTCATATAATCTAAAATATTCACTGATGTCTTCCTGTAACACACTACTTTGGTAGATTTTTTGCTAGAGCCTTGTAATAGCACCACTCTTGTGAGGTTCATTTAAAAATGATACTGGATAATCATTGTCATTAAAAAATCAGTTGATTGAGACTTTATTAAGTCAATATTCAATATACCTTTGATTTTGATACCATTGACCTCTGACATCTTGGTGAAATGATCCATTATTGTACCCATGGATTTATGAAAAAACCTACTTACAAAATTTGCATGACCACCTTCAATATTAAAAAAATTTAGGATTCATCACACCCATAGCTTCAAGAATTTTATCTTTACTGAAACATTCTCTTATTTTGGATGCTAAGGATTGTGCAATTTTTTAAAGTTTTATTCAGTATCAACTGTAACATGGAATCAAAAAGAACACATGAGTCACATGAACTTCTTCTCTTTCTGATCCTGTAATATCTTGACATTTATGCAAAATGTGCAGTGGTATCTCCCTCCCATTAACAATTGATACAAGAGGTGATCATGGATATTAAATCTCAAATAATTACTAGGATTCTTAAGATCCAATAAAACTTTCCAGTTATCGAAAACAGGTGTATCAAAACTTTCTTGTGACAAGTACAAGACATCAATATTTTGACATACCCACTTTCTCATCCGTATAAATCAACAATATAGATTGTCTCTCTCTTGTGCATGCTTCATCAATGTATTGATATCCTTCAACATTGGAAGAATGCCAACCAATGTAAGCAAATGTTTCCATATCCGTTAAATGAAACAACAAATCCTTAGCCCTGTCAACATCATGACGATATTTGTGCATGAAACCAACCAACGATGGATACTCCTCATGAATTCTGCATGCAAGCTCATACAAAGAAATCCACCTTGTATCAACATCCTTTAGAAGATTTTTTCCATCTGTAATTCCAATTGAAATTTTTTGAAACTCAAGAAATCACTTTGGACTGCTTGACATATAGGCATGTAGTTCTCTGATAAGGTCTTCTACTTTTGCAACATTTTCAAAGTTGCTAACTATTTTATATGCTAGATTCATTCTGTGAGCCATAAAATGAATTGAAAAGCATATAAGGGGGCTACTGTTGTTTGCAATCAAACACACAACCTAGTTTGATGACCCTGCATGACTGATGCACCATCTACACCAACACATACCAACTTCGTAGCAATTTCATAATCAGTCATGCCAGCAATATCTTTCAAATGAGAAACAACTATTTTATATAGGTTTTTGGCATTGCAATTTTCAACCATTTTCTGTACACCCAATAGATGTGGTGTCCTTATATGATTTTCTAAAGTATAAACATGGATACATACCCATGTGGTGTTGTCAACTGTTGTTACTTCATCAATTGATAGAGAGATAAACTTTACATTTTTTACACTCTCTTTCAAATCTTCCTTCTCAATCATTGCAAGGCATTTAGCCATTTCCCATGCACTATTGTCTGACCAATGAGACTGAGGAATATTGTGCATTCCATTATATTGATACAAAAATTTGAAATCAATGAAATCTGAAATCAGTCTTCCCTTCTTAAGGATGTGGAATATAGTAGAGAACTATATGATTTTAGCATGCAAATTTGATTGATTCATCTTACCAATTTGTGATGTGATTGTTCCACCCTTTTCCATGAGATGTCTATGTATTTTCTACTCAGCTTCATACTCTATGCATATTTAACATGCATACATTATTTTTCAATTTTCCATCTTTGTGTTTTTATTTTCTGGCCATCCTCCCATTGTATAGTCACATATTGTTTTCCAATGTTTTTCAATTGTGTCCAGCTTCAGTTGCATTTTTACTGACTTTCCCAATTTCCAGGTACATATTGTACATGTACATTTAGATGGGATATATTCTAATTAGCTGGATGTACAGGTTCGATAAAAGGAAATTTGGCAGCCCACTCAAACTTATATGTCCTCCCAAGTGTCCACATATTCTTGTTTTCTTTCAAAGTTTTACTTTTACAAGCAGATTTTTAGGAATATCATGATCATCTGGTTTCCTCTTTCGTGAACCAAAATTTTCATTTGATTTTGGTGTTACATTTTGCTGAGTATTTGTATTTGATATATCTTGATGCACTCTTGGTTGTACCTCAATAGGAATATCTTCAAGCTCTGACATCTCAACAGGAATATCTTCAATCTCTGACATGGTGTCATCATAGGTATCATTTGGTTGATATTGTGTTGAAGCCATGTCCACTTCAATAATACCTTCCACATAGTTTGTACTATGATTGATTCTAGTGGAAGTTGTATGGGTGTTGGTGGTAGTTGTATCGGTAGCAGTAGAGTTTCCAAAATACTTGAACAATGAATTTTGAGATTTTTTGTTACCTTTTGGGTCTTCTGAGCACTAACAACTTCCATTTATTCTGAATGGTGAACCCTTGTCATGCGTCACTTGACCTTTTTCACACCTCAGAAAGGCTCTTTGTCACGCATCAACAACCCCTCTTATCACATCATCTATAAACCTCTTGTCACACGCATCAGCAATGGAATCGCGCGTCAACCTCTTGTCATCCGTCTGCAACCCCCTCTTGTCATGTGTCATCTCTTGTTGAATGTAACCCTCTCTTGTCACACATTAACAACCCTCTCTTTTCATGTCAAAACCTTCTCTTGTCACGTTCCAACAACCCTCTCTTATTGCGCATCAACAATCCCTCTCTCATGTGTCAACAACACTCAGCTTGTTTCCCGATCTGTAAATATTCACTTGTCGTCATCAGTGACAACTTTCTTATCATGCATGTCTATAATAACCAGTTTGAGACTCACTTTGTATGTTGGTACTTCGCAATTCACGGTACTTGCATTATTATTTGGAAGGTACCTCAATAAGTTAGTAGTAAGTTACTAGTATACTACCCGACGAATTACCTAGGTTTATATAGGATTAATTTTCAATGGTAGGCGAAGCCGACCCTAAAAAATTTATACTGGAAATTTTAGGTGAACAAGTACACTAACCTGCTCCAAAAAATTCTCCTTTTTCAAATTTTCCTAAAATGGAATATTCACCAAATTATGAATATTTTCCACTAAAACAATCCATGATATAACCACCAAGTGACATGGTGTGATGATATTGGTCAGAGGAAGATTGCACGAATAAGGGAAATAAATATAACATATTCAAATTTGAGTTTGAGCAGGAATTCTGGAGGATTTAGCACATAGGAGAGAGAAGCAGGAATACTAGACATTTATGTGGCTATAAATAGTAGGGGAGTTGTTAAGGTTGATGCTTTTGAAGTGGTTAAAGGTGTTTGAAGTTATTGAAGGTGGTGGAAGTGGTCAAAGTTTTTCAACCAACAGTTGAGAGAGAGAGGGGGAGAGAGGGTTAAGGCTAGGATCAACCTGGAGCTAAAGTGAGATGCAAGCCTGGTTATCCCTAGGATGCACCAATATTGTAAAATGCTATAGAGTGATGTATACGCTCTATTAGAAAGTAATTTTATGTAGATGATGTATGGAATTTGAAGTCAATACAAGGAAAACATAAACAATTTTCCATCCATTTTGTTGACTTTGAGAAGCGAAAGGCTCAAGGATTAATCGATAGAGCCCACTGGTCACTGTTAAGTGGTATCAGAGTGAGGTTATTTCCTATGTGAAAGTGAGGGAATAAAAATAGCTAACATGCCACCAAATGCGAGGAAGTTAGAAAAAGAGTTTTTTTCTCCATCTAAAAGAAGATGGGTAGAGGATACACAAGGACACTGACGGATGCATCAATGATGAGGAAGTAAATTAAAGAGCTGGTAGATTATGGAACTTAAGGCAGCTAGTGCAGGAGTTTGTGTTCTCTATAGAGTGAAGGTTGGTCAATAATGCGGAAGAAAAATCAAATGACACCAAGGAAGGAAGGTGTATCAGACATTGTAGTCCCAAAGAAGCTCGAGGAAATGATGGAGCTTTAGGGACTCTGAGAAGTGCGGACGTGACTAGAACATGGAAAAGAATATCATCCAAGGAATAAAGGTCTTGAATATGTGTAGAAGGTGAATGAATTAACCAATAGTTGGAGGTGTCATAGAGTGAATGAGAAAAGGATTCTTGGAGGGCATAAGAAGAAAGCATGATTGAAGGAAAACTAGAAGGTTACACGAGAAGAGTGCAATGAAGACAAGGAGCCTAGTGTGAGAGTACTACCAAGAGAAATGGGCTCAATTGTGGGAGTACTATAGGAAGATGTGTAAGTAGAGGCACATCAGCCAAAAGTGAGTGAGAGTACCATGATAGTGGATGAGGCTAATTGGGAATAAAGAGAGATGGTCAAAAAATACCATGAGCATCCAAAGAAATGTGTAGATTCACAAGAGGATATCACGGAAATGAAAGAAGATGAAAATAAAGAATATGTGCATGACAAAAAATTTTAAGGGGCATGAAGATGAAAATGCATGGAGCAATGTGAGAAAATTATAGGAGAATCCGATCAATCTTGGGAGATTACGAGAGTGTGCACGAAAAAGGGCATACCCAGTAAGGAGATCCTAGGATATTGAGAGAGGTGTATAGGAGCACGTAAGAAAAGAAGAGCGCATGAGCTAAGGAAGGTGTGATAGTAGTTAGGAGAAACTATAGGGGAATATGGAGGAGGAGACCGAGATTGAGAGAGGCTAGGAATAGTCTAACTTGAAATATGTTTCCCCAAAGGAAACAAATGTAGAGAAACTAAAGGAACTTGCTAAAGTGTGCATGGAAGGAGGTGCACCAGGAGGAGAAGAGATAGGGGGAGATATTGAGGATTCATCATGTGGAGAGACTCCAAAATTCTTGTACAAATTCAAGGGCACATGAGGAAGAGTGAGGACAGAAGAAGGAGGTGACATGTAAAAATTTCCACAACAAGAGGGAGAAGGAGGTCGAGGACGTTAGAAGGAGTGCAATCTAAAAACTCATGAGAAGGGAGGAATAAAAGAAGCCTTCAAGAAGTTTGTAGGTAAGGGAGATGTGGAGGTTCAGGGAAGTTACGTTAGGAGAGAAGGTCACAACATTAGAGTGACATGAGGAAGGATAAGTCCAATGGCAGGGAAGAACATAAAAGAGGATGCAAACGTGAATAAACCCACTCAAAAGAGAGGTAGAGACAAGTGGAGACTTGCAAAGCTGAAGGATCATGGGAAAATACTTAGTGAGAGAAATATTATTTGAGGAAAGTAGAGACTTGTGCTAGGTGAAGGTGATGACGAGGGAAGAATCAAAAAGCATCAAGAAGGGAAATCAAATTGGAGGATGAAGTCAGGATATGGTGGGTAGAAGCTCACAAATATGTGTAAGATAGCACGAAGGATTCATGAGGAGATGGTGAGAGATTGGAAGAGGCATTGGAGGAATCCTAAGAGAAAAGAAGAGATGGCTCGATGGATGAAGAAGCAAAGACCAATTATTCAAAGGGTGGTTCTACCAATCACAAAATCTAGTTGAGGAGGATCTCAACTGTAAAATACCATCATTTTTTATGCAGGGGCATCTTAGGACTTATACTAAACTTGTAATGGAAGGGGAAGATGCGGGAAAAGATTATAAGGATGCATGGGAGAAAAAAGTGAAGTAATGTAAGGAGGTACACACAAAAATTAGAGTAAGGCGTCAATAGGAGGAAAACTGAGTGGAGAAACCATAGGAGAAGGGTTACTAGAGTGCACATGAAACTAGTTGTATAAAGAGAGAAGTAGAGGCTAGTGAATGGTCTTAGGGAAGTAGAGTATGTGGGAGAGCACGAAAAGGAAGAGAGAAGTAGAAGATGAGATTTGGGTAGATCTCAGAAAGCATAAATGAAGAAAAATAATGCATGAAAAAGGTTTATGAGAAGCTATGAAGAGGGAAGGATAAGAATATTGCAGAAGAGATGCGCAACATGATGACAAAATGAATACTGGTAGAATGCAGACTTATGAGGAAATTAGTTAGGATAAAGAAGGTGGAGATGAAAAAAGAATGAAGAGCTGCCGAGAGATAGAGAGAGAGAGAGATAGAGAGGGTCACATAAAGTAGCAATGAAAGAATATAAGGAAGATGGTAGATCACTGACTATGAGGAAAATAATCAAAGAAAGAAGAGGCCACGATAAGTAGGCCAAAAAAAGGAAGAGTTGCTAGAGGAAGCGATAAGGACAAAAAGAGAAGTGGCTAGGAGGCACAAATTCTAGAGGTATGCATGGAGGAATTGCATAGAAGGAAAAATGTGGCACACAAAAATGAGTGTGTAAGACGTAGGAAAGGTTAAGAAACAAACAAGGAGGAGATAAAATGCATAGGTGATGGAAGGTGTGGTGGCGGTATGAAATACTATAGAAGGATGTAAGGGTTGTTTGAAGGAAAAAAGGAGAAGTAGCATGAGGAGGAAGTTGCAAAAAGAGTGTGCAAGGAAGTAAATGCACATAAAAAGATGAAAAGGGGAGTAAGGCATGCAAGAGAAAGGCACACAAGGAAATTGTTTTTCAAAGAAGTAATTAGAGAGGGAATAGAAGGATGTGAAAGAAGAAAGGAAGGTGAAAAAAGGTGCCAAGAGAAGAGTAAAGGAATTGTGTGAAAATTTGGGGAGAAGAAGAGAAGATCAACATAGCACAAGGACGGATCTTGAGGTGAAAGGACAGGATGACACCTGGTAGGAGAAGGACAAAGGATGAGTCTAGATAGTCATGTGATTGATGGTGATCAGATGATGAGAAGATAGATAAGGAGGATACAACCACTAGGTGACATGGCGTGAGGATATTGGCCAGAGGCAGATTACATAGATAAGGGAAATAAATATTTGATATTCAAATTTGAGTTCTAGCAGGAATTTTGGAGGAGCCAATACATAGGAGAGAGAAGTAGGATGACCGAGCACATGACTATAAATAGTAGCAGAGTGACTAAGGTTGAGGTTGTTGAAGTGGTTAAAGGTGGTTGAAGTGGATGAATGTGGTAGAAGTTGTCGAGAGAGAGAGAGAGAGAGAGAGAGAGAGAGAGAGAGAGAGAGAGAGATGCTGACATTGTAAAACCCCATAGAGGGATGTATATTCTCCATTAGAGAGAAATTGTATATAGATGTCATATGGCCATTCAAACCAATACAAGGAAAACATAAATAATTTTCCATCTGTTATGTTGACTCTGAGAAGCGGTAGACTCGGGGAGTACCTTGTAGAGCCCACTAGTGGGCATCAATAACACTCATTTTTTCCCAAATAACCCTTTAGACACTAAATAAATTTCTATAAAGTTTTCCCTCCAAATCTTAAAAGTACTTCCAATCCAACCAAGTAAGTCACCTCACAATAAATTATAACATCTTGCATACTCCAAACCTTTTTAAAAAGTCATGAAACCATACATTGTTTGTGTCTAGATCCACAAATTTATTTCTCTGCTTGGAGATGATGAAAATTAGTAATCACAACTTATAAATGTTTTTTTGCCGACAAAGTCTCCTTCACCGTGCATTCTCTGTTATTTAAAATTTGTTTTTCTAAATGATTTCTAACCTTCATTTTTGTATCTGTCCAAAGTTGATTTTTCACATAAATCCATGGATTCTATGATACTTATGTCAAGTTTTAGTGGCATAGTGAACTTCTTATCCATTGTTTATGGGAATCATAATTCCCATAAATTTTCTTTCCATTTCACCAATTTCCAAATTATTTTTTCAAATTATTCAATTCTTTCTTCAAACCACTTCTTTAAAGAACTTGACTCGGCTACTCTCATAATTTTGGGAACAATGATACAGTGGTTTCATCTATTTAGAGTGTACACAATGTTAAAATCTAAACACTACAAACCTGTTGTAAATGCTCAACTCACACTTTTTTCTTTCTTCACCATTTTATTTTGATAACTAAAGATAACCCAAATAAAGAGCCTATCCATCACATTAGTTTACAAGGCTGATTGGTCAGCCAACTAATGGGTTGTTTACCACTTTTTGGGGTGGATTTATCATTGGTTGGTTAATAATTCAATGTTGCAAACATATCTGATGTTTAGGATGAGCGTAATTAAACATGGCAGTTGTGGCACACATAACTTGAATATCTATTCAACCTAATCAACCAACAATTTAAACATTAATTTTCTCAACATTTTTCTCTGTAATGTTTAATGATTCAATTTTTAATTATTTTTTTAAGAAAATAAATCTAGTTTTGGGAATTGTTTTGGTAAGATATCTGCATCTATCTATCATTTATTTGTGAGTTGAATTGTTAACCAAAAAATATGATATTTACTATTTTTTGTCGTTGTTTTCCATTGGTATGTCAAAAATTCAACTTGAAAATATACTTGATCTTTAGGATGAGCACTGCCAACTAGATTTTTGTCCTTCAAAACTATAAATGCACTTCTCAAATCTAACTAGATTCAGTCAATTCTAATTATCTGATGTCGTGAATGAATCCCAACATCTATATATATAGGAATGCAAGAAGCTTTTCACCAGGTAAAAGGGCAACCTAGAAACTAGGAACTAGTAACCTAGGTAGACAAGAAGATTCCCACTTTCGAGAAAGTGGTAGACAAATGATGAGTACATGTCACTCATCATAACACCTTTAATAAGTGGAGAGGTCCACCGTGCTTTTGAAATGACTAAAGAGAAGTCATCTCAAAACTTTATTGTACAAGACAGAGACGGATGAAAACAAGCCTTCCATCATAGCTAGCACAAATAAGATTCCCTAAGGACTGAAATGGACTCTGGGGCTGTTTTTGCTATCAGACGAGCTAGATGATTCCTCCCAATCTATTTTTTCAGAAAAGTAGTGGTCATGCATGTTATGCTCACACCAAAGTCTGGATACTGAAGATGTTCCAGCATTATTAGGGACCAGTTATTTACATAAAGATAGTGATATGGAATTCAGAGGATTGACCAAGTGTAGGAGGATGTACATTTATTGTATGGCATAGATAAATATTTCTCCATAATTTTCCATCATGATTAGAATGGTGTCTTTTTAGAATGTTAGGTTTGACATAATATGATTCTTTTACATACTAAGGAATCTTACAATTAATCAAAATATTTTTAACAGTGTCAGAATGCATTTCAAGCAAGGGACTATCAAAAATTTTAGTTGGCAGATATCTAGAGAGAAAGTATTTGAAATGATTTGTAATATAATTCTGATCTCTTGGAATTATTGGTTTGTTCCATGCATCAATCTCAAGAGGATTTCCTTCAGGACATAGCTTAGAGAATTCAAACATCCATAATGTATTTGGTCTTGGGACTAGTTGTCTCAATCTAATTCCTTCAAAAGGAGTGCTATTTGGAGGAGGTTCCATGTACTTTGAGTGTCTCCATTGCCATTGCAATGTGCAGAAGACCATAGGTTCTTGTCTCGTATGAAATTCTGAAGTGGGAATTTCTAGATCAACAAACCTTGATGCGACTTTTGTTATAGAATATGGTGATACAAAGATGATTCCTCTTGAAACCAACAAATGTCGTGCCTCGTATGCCATTTCATTATCATTTATTTTTAGATAGTCAAGGTGTCTTTGACAATTGGAATATTTCCAAATAGTTCCCAAAAATTCATGGATTACCTATGTGAGATTTATATGCTTAGAATGATTTAATTCTCTGCTCGAAAAGTCAGATAAAGAATTATCTTTACCTTTTATGTGCTCAATCTCAAAACTGAAATTATCAAACCACATACCCCATCTCTGGAGTCTATTAAATGCAATTTTTTTAGTAGGATATCCATTGTTGAGTTTGGCTCTGAAATCCTTTAAATCAGATCTCAGAATGAAATGTTCATTCTAGATAAAGAACATGAAAGATTTAATAGCTTTCTTAGCAGCTAATATCTCCTTATGAGCTGAATGGTATTTGAATTTTGAACCTTGGAAAGATCCAGATGCATATCTGCATATATTTTCTTTACCATTACTTATTTTCTCTTTTAATACAGCTCCCCAATAATCTTAACTTTCATCTATCTTTATGATCTTCAAACCTTTTCCTGGCAGAGACATAACAGGAAATTTTGAACTTTATCTTTGATTCTTTTTACGGCATGGGTCATCTTAGGTGAACAACTAGGAGCATTCTTTCTTAACCTTTTATTGAGAAGAATTCTATCTGCAATAACGTCTTTGTAAAATCCAGCAACATAATTGATACAAGCAAGAAATCTTTGTAGTTGTACTTTTTCTACTATCTGATCTGAAAATTCTTGAATTTTAGAGACAATATGAGATTGCATCTCAATAGATCCATCTTTGACTGTGATTCCAAGAAAATACATTTCATCTTTGAAGATTTCCATATTGCTTGGAGACAAGCACACACCATTTTGATAAACAACCTCATAGAACTTTTGCAGGTGTTCGATATGTTCTTTGGGAGATTTAGAAAATATTAGAATATCATCAATATAAAGTATCAAAAATTCAGCTAACTCACCAAAGATATTGTCCATCATTTTTTGGAAAATTGATGGTGTAGTCTTTGATCCAAATGGAAGTACTTTCCATTCAAACTGTCCTCCAGGTACTGCAAAATCTGTTTTGTAGGTATCTTCTGGCTTGAGAAATATTTGCCAGAAACCACTCTTCAGATCAAACTTGTTGTATACCTTTGAACCTTTGATTCTGGATAAAAGGCCATCCTTGGCTGGAATAGGATGCTGCATAGATTTTAAAAACTTATTCAAGGGCTTGTAATCGAAAACAAGCCTCTTCTTTTAAGGAACCTGTTCACTCATTTTATTTACATAAAAGGATGTACATGCCCAAGAAGAGTTAGACTCTTGGATAAATCATCCTTGGATTAATTTTTTAATTTCTTCATGGGATTATTTTCTTTCTACAAAGATCATGCCTTTATGATGAGATCTGAATTTAGGAATTATATCATTCCCTTTCTCATCTTTTTAAAATTGTAGATCTAGTGAGCAATAATGCTTTTTTCTTTCTATAAAAGCA
The DNA here is from genome assembly GCA_019776745.2 of Taxus chinensis. NCBI lineage: Eukaryota > Viridiplantae > Streptophyta > Pinopsida > Cupressales > Taxaceae > Taxus > Taxus chinensis. The sequence continues at coordinate 546,399,174 of CM034152.1, read as the reverse complement.
TGAGGATTTTCTAAACATAAATTCTTCTTGATTTTTTCAACAATATCATCTATACTCCCTTTGCACAGGGCTATATATAATTTATGAATCCATTCATGATTAGATTCCTTCCTTTTCTCTGGCAGGGGTATTATAGTTTTGAATGAGTACTTTCTGAGGATCTGAACATCAATGTTAAATAAAGATATTAAATATTTAATCATGCTAAAAGTACCACATTCTTACAAAGCATCAACTCCTATCAGAAAATCATAAGAAAACATATCATGTTGATAAAACTATAGAGTTCTATGATATCCTTCTATTATGACAGGAACATATGTTGTCTATCTTGATATTAATTATTTCTTATCAATTTTTATCTTAAGATAAGTCTCAGTCCAATAATCTGGAGGTATAGCTCTGGTTCTGAGCAAACTAATATTTTCTTTTGTATCTGCCATTGCATCTATGGAGTAGGGCTTGATATTTTGAATGCAAATGCTAATAGTGATAAAAGGATTTTTAGCTCCTCTTACTGTACATACCTCAGTATTGAATTCTTCTGTTGGAATTGGTTCTTCTGCTTATTGGTGCAGAATCTGTTGGTAGGCCTCTTCAAGAAAATTGATCATCAGTTTCAGCTTATTTATTTTCTCTAGTTTCTTCTTCTATTAACCTTTTGTATTCATTGGAGGCCTTAGCAATCACTTTCTATAAAAATTATATTCTATTTCTTCTCCATATTCTCTTACTTTCAAGTGTTGGAATTACAACATCTGAATTTGAATTGATTACCTAGAATTCATTTTCATGACCTTCTAGAAATAAGAATGGAAAGCTTCTCCTAGGTGGAGAACATCTTCCTCTGCCACAATTTCTTCCTCTATAAGGAGTTTTTATTTGGCGTATGCATCCTTGTATTGGAGGCATTGATGATGCTGATTCATAATTCTTTTGCTGATGAGACCATCTTTGTTTTTATTCTTCCTCTTCTTTCCTTTCACGAGATTCATTTTCAGCTCTTACATGTATTGAGTATTTTCTTTCCAACTCTCCAACTTTTTGAGAGAGATAGGTCTTCTTAGTAGTATCCCATGGGGGAAAATTTTCAAACTCACTTTGTCTTAAGTCCAATTTCTTGTATAAGACTTCAGAAGATACAGGCATAAGAGGGTGAGGAAAACTAGCAATCATATTAATGAAAGAAGGAAATGAATCATAACCAGATTATGCACTATTTGAATTTGACTCTGTGTGTTCTATCATATTGACTTGAAATTCTTCTTCTAAAGATATATATAACACATCAAAAGCATAACATTCTAAATCAAATATTAAACAATAATATTGATCAGTAATACCTATTGCTACAAGCATATTTATCTTTGGTTTACCTTTTTCTGTATCTTTCTTTGGGCACTCATTTGCATAGTGTTTGCCTTTGTAGATAAAGCAGGTAGGTATAAAATTTCTTTTTTTTCCCATATATTTCTTTTTTTTGAAATATTTTTTCTTGTATGGGACATCTTGTGCAAACTAATTTGTGAAATACTTATGCTTTTTTTATACTTATACTGACCCTTCCCCTTTGAAGAAGACGAACAATCTTTATAGGGATTTTTTCTATGATGCTTACTATGAGTGGGTCTGCAACCAAATGGATCATTATCTATGAGTTGACAGAATTTAGTTCCTAAGGCTTTCTGGGCCATGACAACTTCTTTTCTATCTTGCTTCTCCTGACATAGACAAGCATTAGTCTCATCTATGATTTGATTTATGGCACCAAAACCTAATTTTGTTATAGGTTTTCCATGCGTTGCCTTTTTATACTCTGTCGTAAAATATGTAGGAAAAGATTCTACATATTTGAGTTTCATGGTAGGATCATGTATATTGCCAAAGTTATAATATAACTTTTGTATATAGCATTGGTATTCTTTTATCCTACTCATATAACATAATCTGGCCTTCAAAAATAAAGTAGTATTTCTAAGCTTATCATTATCCATGGTGCTTAGAAATTCTTGAATCAATGCCACAGTTAGTAATGCATAACCTCCATCTAATATTTCAGAATGATGTGGATTGACATCCCACCATTATTTGACTATGCCAACAAAACCATTTGCAATTACTTCAGCAATGACACTAGGATCTTTTCTATACAATAAAAGATGTGAATTTACACATCCTATAATACCATGTATCAATTCTTTAATTTGTTCTGGAGTAGAACAATCCAACTTGTACCAACTTGGCTGCAATGTCTGTGTACTTGTAGTATGATGCAGTGGCTCAAATGTAGATGCTTTAGAAGTTTCATCCATTAAAACTATACATTTTGCTTCTTCAAGAAGAATCTTATCCATACTTACAGATCCTTTATTTATAGACTTTACATCAAAGATGAACAAAGGACTATTCTGTAGAAGAATTTTTTTTTGATGTTGTGAGGATCCGAAAGGATTAACAACATCTGTCCAAGAAACTTTGTGGGACCAATATGGTTCAATTTCTTCTGGTTTCTTTGCGTTCTCTAGAATTTGTTCAATATTTGGAACTATCTCAAGAATAGGCTTGACATGCTCTTGGACTTGATCCACCTTCTGGATTATCTCAATAGTGGACTCATGCAACTGGTGTAGGTTTTTTTGTACAAGCTTATGGGTAGTACTTATCTTTGAAGTAATGTATTTTTTAGTATCTTCGGACTGATTAACGAGTGGTTGGACAACATCTATAACTTCTGTAGACACAATCCTTGGAATATCAAGACATACAAAATAATTTTTGGAAACATTTTCAAGACTTTTATCAACCTTTTTTATATGACTAGAAACATCATCAACTTTAAAATTTAATAATCTAAGAGCAGAATTTAAATCTCCTTTTTGATGGAGCTCAATGGCTTTCAAGGTTTTCTCCATCTCTGCTAAAATAGACTCCTATGATTGTAGACGATCATGGACAATCTTAACAACTTTATTTGTCCAATTTAACATTTGGAAGACTCAGACGGGTCTATGTGTTTATCCATAGTTCTTTAGTACCAAAATATAGATTTTTGGTTTTCAACTGGAGATAAAATTTCATTACTATCTAGAGGTGGAAGAGAGGAATAAGAAGACTAACTATATACAGGGATATTGGTTTCTTTAGAAGCCATGATTATGGTTGGACCATTGGAAGGGACATACTTTTGTTTTATAATTTGTTCGCAATCCTTGAACCAAAGGTAATCGGTGTTGGGGTCATGAATCAGACTATTGTGGCTAAAAATAAAATTCTATTCTTTCATAGATGATCTGCATAAGGGTTTAGCTGCAGAAAAATAAGAGCTATATGGTCTAAAAGAACTAGATTGAGACATTTTAGATGCAAGATTTTTAGATCTGAAAGACATGGTTACATTTGACTTGGATTCATTTACAACTGTAGCATTTTCTAATCTAGGTTGACATTTTTCAATGAATCTTTTAGAAAGAGTCCATTTTTTTGGAACTTTGATTTGAGACCATGAAATAAGTTCGTGCTCAATTTTATGGCTTTCAATACTGGTGTGACTCACCATGCTGCTACCTTTGGAGATGTCATGCTTGATTACAGAGTACACAATATTAACAAGATGATAGATTACTTTATAATGGATGGCTAGGGGATAGGATCCTGGTTTTAGATGCAATCGATGGTCACAAGATGCAGACGTAGGACTTGCTTGAATGGATCTTCTTTATGGATATTGACAGGATAATTTGGGTAAACTTCAAAAGAAATTGGATCATTGTGTAATCCAGTTTGTATAGCAGCTAATAAAGAATCTTTAAAATTCTCAAACCGTAAATCCATCAAACAACATAAAACAGAGGCATTTAAACCACAACGGAAAAGTGGAGTAATTCTTATTTGAACACAACCTATATGAGAAAACTTAATTTTTTTTTTTAAGAGACTGGATATCAACTGGATTGACTAAAGGTATATCATACTCATGACTACTGGTTAGGGAAACTTGAATAACAAATTCACGATTTTTTAATGTAGTAGCAATAACTAAATGGAAAGCAGATAATTTATCATAGACTTGATTATACGGGATTTTTAGCAATTTCCATGCATGTAAGGGGTCAGATTCTTGTTGTACATCTATTACAGAATTAACTGGGAAAACATCAGAAAACTTACAAGATCTTGCTCTGCTTTTTCTCCTTGAGTACTAGTACGATCTTCAAACTCCATAACTGTTACAGGTAAGAAACTCTTCAATAGGTCTTACGGTATTGGCTTTCAACCTAAAACTACGCTCATCCACAACGACTTACAAGACGGGGAGGCTCGCCTCTTTGCCTGACTTACGAGGTATAAACTTACTTCGCACATGAAAGATGTAGAACACAAACCAAGTACCAAGACAGAAAGAAACATGGAGAATACTTGCAAAGCTTTCTTTATTTATTTCAATAGTAGATGTACATGGAGTATTTTTCTGAGATAGAAAAACCGGCTCTGATACCACTTATATTCTAATATATAGAGAGAACTTATTTCTTACAGCACAAAGCTCTTATAGACTCTTAGAATCTTACTGGACTCAGTCAATCCTAATTATTTAATGTCGTGAATGAATCCCAATATCCACATATATAGGAATAAGAGAAGCTTTTCACCGGGTAAAAGGGCAACCTAGAAACTGGTAACCGGTAACCTAGGTAGACAAGAAGATTCCCACTTTCGAGAAATGAAGTGATAACAAATCTCTTAATACTTCGTTCTTGATTTTTTGTTTTGACATACTACAATAATCGTCCTCCTTAAAAGATTCATGCCAACACTATTGAATAATTGTTAAAGACATGACCAATTGGAAAAATACACCAATGGTAGTTTAAAATAGCGAACACTAATCAAGATTACTACAACGTAATAATCCAATCCAGTTGTATTCTCCACTACTATTATTTAAATATTCCATAACAAAAATATGAATTTTTCTGTGTTCTTTCATTTCTCTTTACAAATATATTACAAATATGAAACTAATCCATGCTTTGGATAATGCGAAAACAAGTTAAATAATCATTGTTTGTTATATGGAAATGCATAGCTAAAATACACCCCTCTCTATATAAACTAAATTTTATGTACACTAGGTAATGCATGAAATAGAATTCCGAATCTTTTTTACGCCATTAGTTCACTCATATGTTTTATTTAATATCGAATGAAAGAAATTGTTCTCAAATGTTGAGCTTTTTTTAAAAAGAAATTTATTAATTATTTCACTTTCAAGATTCATTTTGAATTTTTCTAACCGATAATATCTTTTATTAGATAGTTTTCCAATACATATTACAAAATATTTTTTCTATTGACATTTCTATTTTAATCTTTCTAATGAAATATTAATAGACTTGAGACTACTTATTTGAATTTCCAAATGCACTATAATATAATTCAGAACAATCACTGAGACGAGGACAGATAATCCAAAAACATATCAAGTTCAAAACAAAAAGAGAATTGAACCGGTAAAATTGTTTTGCTGTAATCGTGAGATGTGGAGTTGCAGAGATGATGTAGATTTATTGAGGAAAGAGAAATGAAAATAACTTCATTGTCACGTATATATAGTTTTCTACGTGATATTGTTTTAAAAAAAAACATTTATATGACATAAGCTTGTTGGAAGACATTTTAAAACCAATTATATATATATATATATATATATATATATATATTATATATATATATATAAGTATAATTTAATGGACACAAATAAAATTAATTACAATTAAATATATTTAAATGTTAAAAATTGATATTTGTACTTATTATGACTAAATATGTTTATAGAGAATAAAATTATGATTTATTTTATAACTAATATTATTGATGAAATTATAACTTATTTTTCTATCTACATATACTATGATACCTCTACATCTACACATATAAACTTGAAATAAAAATTAACATGTGGGAAGGGAGAGAAAACAAAATATATTCATTTCTCAATCAATCAACCATTATCTTAGTAGATGTAAGACATGCAGACATATTAATTGGTTTTTTTGGAGGATCAAGAAGCAACAAAATAAGATAGAAAAATGAAGGCAAATAAAAAAGGAAAACACGTCATCCAAATGAAATAACTTACTTCGAATAATAACCAATGCCACACACCACCTAAACATTTGCACATATCCACTGGAAAATCTATTCATGGGAATGGTGTCCCTAGTTGCAGCCTTGAATGGGTATGTTATAGATTCATGAAGTTGATAATCACTACAATGTATGTAACAAGGACCATAGACAAAATAAACTTTAGTACCTTGCATAAGGTGTACGACTAAGGGGATTGTAAGGAAGAAGGATTTGAACGAAAAATATTTTGTCAATCTTGAAGGAAAATAAGAAGTTATTTGGGTTTTTTTATTCATTGCTTGATTTTCTATTGGAAGAGAATTCAAAGAATGAAGAATAATGGCCATGTTGAGTTGTAATCTGAGGAGAATCTTAGATTTACAAGGTAAAAAGGTTTTCCATTTTCACATATCTAGAAGATAGCATTTACAACCTAATAGAGGAAGAGATTATCTTCTCATTTCAAATCACAAATTCATTAAGTTTGTAGTGGCCCATATTTTACACTACCCAAACCAAACATAAATATTAAAAATCCCTGCAAATTATTATTATTTTTTTAAACATATTATTTTATTAATAATTGAAGTATGGTCGGAATTATAGCCAACAGTTAATTAATTCTATTTTATTTTCCAATATTTATCACCGGGTTAAATTACCCCCTTTGACCATATTAAGTTAATTTTGGAAAGGGTCCCATTGGCCAACCACGCTAACCCATGCCTAATGCTTATTTATTTAAATATTTTTCTTAAATCTAAATTTAATATTTTATTTACATCATGGCCCTTAAATAAATCAAATGTCACATTATTATTTTATACCTACCATGGACCTTAATTAAATCCCTTAGGTCCCCACTTATTAAATTTATCCAATACCCATTAAACATTTCCCCCCATAAATTAAAAGTTAGGAGGATCATATCTCTACCATTGGATTAGACCAATCTAGGCCATAAGATCTTAGAGTTTCTAGGAAACCGTAATCTTTCATTATGATTTTCTTTATAACTTTAATTTTTTTTATTTTGTCTCCATTTACACATGTAGTTTTGCTGAGAGAAGATGGAAGAACAAGGGGGAGATCATGGAGGAATTTTGAGTCTCCTCACCAACTACAAATATCTGGTTGTCCTATTTTGAGCTCCATTTCATTTTATACTAGATTTTTAAAAGAGGAGGAGATCCTCCATATTACCTTCTGGTTTCGTTTTCTAACTAGGGTATTGAAGATTTAACTTATTCATTTTTTTTAAAAAAACTAGGGTTATAAAGTTACTGGTTATATATAATATATATTACAAATAATGTGATGCGTAGGGGTTCAAAGAAGTCATGACAGATTATATTAGTGATGTCACACAAGGTTGAAGTGGGCCACGACTCATGGCCATGTGCAATGGTGATCTGTGGTGTGGCCCTACCACATCACAATCTATTATGGTAGGGTTTTAGGGGGAGGGGGATGTGGGAAAGTCGCAGCCCGACCCCGCCCTATTTCCCCCCATTTATTACTATTAGTTTTAATTAAATTTTTCATTTAAAACAAACAAACACTAACCATACTTAAACATAGTCATTGTTAATTTTTTTAATTAAGTTTTTAAACGTATAACCATATATATATATATTATATATATATATATATATATATATATATATATATATATATATATATGAGGTTTGAATGAATAAATGTTTTATAATCAGATGATTATTGGATAAGTTTCTTTATAAGGGCTATACTTATCCAATAATCATCTAATTATAAAACATTTATTCATATATATATATATATTTGTGTGTGTGTGTGTGTGTACATATAAGAACAAATCTTTTCCCATAATGACATATATGTTAATTCAGATTTAACACCATAATATTTTATACTAAGAAGGGAGAAAACAATTTATATTATATGTTTTTTTTTGTATAAAAAAATAAATTTTTTTCTTCATATATTCGAATAAATTGTCTTAGAAACCCCAAGTAAATAGTCAATTTTCTTTTCTTATCCACAATAAATTTCAACAAAGGAAGTAAAAATTTTCATTAATAATAAATGCCATCAAAGTACAAGATTTATTTTTCCTTAAAATATACTTGCATACAGTGAAGTAACTTCTCACTTACAAAGGTTGTCATCAAAATAAAAGATTCCTTTCACATAACAATTTTCAAAATACAAAGCTAAGTACATTTTAAAGCTTAAAACATGAAATGCATTTCCACTCAAATGGTAACACAATGAGTATGTACATTTCCAAATCCAACACAACCTTTCTTATACTCTAAAAAATAAGAGAAACCTTTAAAATATCCCACTTAAACCACAATCATTCCTATGGCTCCAAAACCACTAGTTTACGAGATTGCAAATCTTCTTCTCAAGAGAGAAGATAACATACCAAGATATCCATAACCATTACCAAACAAACACTTTTAGAATGCAAGTGTAAAAGCCTCCCCAAAATGGGGAACACCATGCCTAAAATTTTAACTTTTTCCTCCATGCTCCAAACATATTTGCAAGCTTCTACTCCATGTGAAAATGTTCAATGCACAAGAGAATAAGGCCCGGCTTCCACCCAACCAAATGGCATCATCACATGCCATCTCCGCAAATGGAGGACATGCTAGCCTCCCTCCAAGCCCATGGGAGAGAGAGAATGCATGCCTCAATATTGCACAAGTATGGGGAAGTCAAAGGGTGACAACAGACACATATTCCAATACAAATCAACCATAAGAAACAAAAAAATAAAGAGGAGAACTCCATTTTTCCTCAATGGGGAAGAGTGACAAGGATCCCATTATAGATGATATTGTAATCCAACCATAGGAACACCAAAATAATCTCCATAATACCATCCTTATCACTCCATCCCAAACTCAAAGCCTCCTCCTTGTAAGGATTTTCGAACCAAGAATGGTTTCCTTAACAAGGATGGAAGATGAGGCTCAAACCATATAAAAAATCTTCCACATAGAACCATATGAGAGGAGGAAATAATAGAAATAGCATCATGGATTGCCCATCAAACCATGTGGTGTAAGAAGGGGTTTCCTCCCTCTTCCCCTACACTCCAAAATCCACCTCAAATAGGATGGATGAAGAAAATAAAAGAAAACAAGATTTACTACACACCCACAACAAGCATGCAAACATACAAGATTGAAACAACCATTTCTCTTCTTTTTCATATTACACTATAGAAACAAAATAATAGGTATGAAGACCTACCTCAAAATAGCTATCCCACTCCACAACAATCTAAGCACTTCAAGCTCCAAGCTCCTAGCTCCAGGCTCTCTCCAACTCCCAATAGTGAAAATGAGATGTCACAAATCCTCACCAAGTAGAGGGTGACATGTGTTACCCATCTCATTTTCCACCACAAGACTCCAAAATATTCAATTAAACATAAAAAAAAAAAAATTCGGAATAAAACTCCCAAATTTCTCAAAATGACAGTAAACCAACTTACTTCAACTTTTGAGATAACACACAAATGAAACACACTTACAAGATGGTGACAAGATATGGGTCAAATGGGCGAGAAAATCCCATTTGACCTTGAAAAGAGGCCCCCTACCCATAGGTAGGGTCCAAGGGGTCCATTTTAATGTAAGGGAGACCCCGAATGTGAAAAGAGGCCCTTACAAATGCCACATTTAGCCCAAATCCGAGTTTGGGTAAAGTGGATGAAAGGTAGAGGTGATGGGGTCCACCCAAATGATGATTTGGGGATCCCACATCATAAACAACAACGTTAATTAACTAAAAACACCACTAATACGTGTAGGGACCATTAGGTTCAAAAACAAGCTTAACACAAGGTTTAACAAATTAACATAACATAAGACAAATTAGGAATCCACTAAGGGTCTCCAAACATGAATACGTCCACACACAAGGTCAAAAAAAGGTCATGCATGGCTAAATGTCTCGACCTAGTCAGTTGTTTGTGCAACTTGAGGTACAACTCTTAAGCCCACGTTCTCCTATGTGACCTGTCAACTGCACTCTCAATTCACACGTCAAACATACCTTTTCGATACAATAAATAAGAGAAATAATAACAATATATCGATAACTAAACAAATCATGGATATTCATTCTAACTATACAACAATCAATATATGAATAGAATAACTATGCACAAACAATATACATCCATGGTAAATCAAGATATAATATCCATCTAAGTTATTGCATGATAACATCTAATTTACCATTCTCAACCAATGATATCCAAAGTATACAACCAAAATTAACATACATCCATCATATATGAGATAAAATAATTGCATCACATCCTGTTAGTGTCCATAACTACATAAGTGCAAGAAACCAAGATAACATGATCATAATCCTATTTTGGCATTATGTGCTCTAAACAACACATGTGTCACCAAATAATTCATAATGAGACTACATAATATCAAAATAGTGCTAAATCAATGTCTATAATGTAGTGAGTGAAATGAGTCAACAATGAAATGATGTAGTAAATAGGTGGGCACTACACCCCCCTCTCCTAAGCTTATACTTCCTCTAGGAAGTCACTAGAAGAGATATGGATATCAGACCCTCAATGGTGTCACATCCTTTTAGGTAGTAGTTGTTTCATCATACTAGTCCCACTGTACTCTAATCTGGTTCAAGTATCTCCCCCAAAGGGCCAATATCTTGTGTTCCTAGACACACACAGTATCGAGTCTCCACTATCCTTCTACCTCCACTTATACTCTTGATAACCATGGTTGGATTCTCAGCTTGATGGTTATCCACTGTTGTATAGACATGATAAGTGTTTCCCACATTTTTTGTTGTCTGTTTTGAAATAGGGGTCCTTTGTCTAACCATGATGGTGGGTTTATGTGGAAAATGGTGATTATAGTGATCATGGGCCCTAAAAATATAACATTCTGGTGACACTCTATGCGTGGGAGCCCCACCGATGTTCTGGTGTATTGAATCTGCTGGCCCAACTCTGGTAGAGTATTGCACACAGGCTTGTTGTACCTACTGACTGATTTGTCTCCTATACCTACCAAATATAAATCCTCTTCGGCCTCTCACTCTCATCATATCCTGTGTGGGTCAAGTCCTCTATTTCCGATGTGTTTAGCGTAGCGAATGCTGCTGAGTGTGTGGCAGAGATCTCAGAGCTGACCACGGAGGTCTAAATCCTCCTCTAGGTGGCGGGGCTGCACCCTGTGTCATGATCCTTCCAATGTTGCTAAACCATCTCCCTATCTGGTAAATGTGGTGATCCTGAACCTGGTGGACCCTCAAATCTATGAGAGAAACTCTAGTGGAGAGAGGACACTCCCTTAAAATTAACTAATGGACTATGAGAACTTTCTCATTTCTATGAGCCCTGACATATCAATTCCTTGTACTATATCTAGCCAGCCTTAAGCTCAAATCTTGATTTAGGAAACAATTAAGGATAGTTCAATTTACTATTGTTTAAAAGTATATCTAAGTTTTCATCATGGAAAAATAATTTTTGCAATTTCTACACCCCAAAAAAGCCACATTTACTTAATGAGACAACAAACAACTAGTTTATCAATTTATCAAAACTTATGAGACATTTAATTATTTTGATCGTTCATTTTTCACAATAGCTAAGAGAATACACGAATGAGTTATCTGAAAAAAATACATTAAAAAAGGTGGTTTCCATAACCTATCAAGATACTACGAAAATTATCAAATAATAATTGGGATGAGATACAAAAAAAATTCAGTTCATACCTTCCCCAAGAGTTCAAGAGGCCAATAAACGTTTTCCTTTAAGGAAAGGTATATCCTAATGCTGGTCAAAATCCAAAACCTATGTTAACTTTAACTCAACAATTATCTTCGTCACCAATGACCCTTTAGGTTGAAATCAATGTATATAAATATACTTCTCAAATAGAGAGTGAATTTCATCTCATACAAAAAAAACTTTAATTTCACCACCTTATTGAATGGTGAAACAATGGGGCCATGTTTTTAAGAGTACCCCAAAACAACATAGCTCTCGATAAAATTCCAAATTTACATTTCTTAATCAGGGTTCACCTTGATATTAAAGGATTTTGTTACCCAATGTGGGCAGAATGAATAGAAATTCGTTATTCTTTAGTCTTCACAAAAGGGTCAAACCATTTATCTATTTAATGAGGGTTCTCTAAGTCAAAATCTTACACCGAAGTCTCTTAAGAGTCCAGTAACCAAAAAGGATATCCAATCTTGGGAAACAATTACAACCCTATATAATTTACATTACTTTCTCATGTGGAACCTAAGAATGAAAAAACAATGCTCAAGTCAATTACATGTAACCAACAATTTAGTGTGTAACCTAAATTAGATGAACATTACAAAACATAAGAATAATAAAGATTACTTATTTCATTTGAAACTATAACTTATGATCACTTCAATTTTAGATTATAAGGGGATAACAGACTATAACATTGTTTGTCGACAAGGACTGATTAAAGATATATATTCTATGAGTTTTCCCATTTACACATAATTACACGATTTTATTCTTGTTTATAAGGTATAAGTACATAAGTATGTGTGTGTGTGTGTGTGTGTGTGTGTATGTGTGTGTGTGTGTGTGTGTGTGTGTGTGTGTGTGTGTGTGTGTGGTGTGTGTGTGTGTGTGTGTGTGTGTGTGTATACATATACAATATACACACACACACACACACACACCACACACACACACACACACACACACACACACAACACACACACACACACACACATATTTGTGGGTTACGAATCATTGTATTCACCATAAGAGAAAGAGAGGATGAGAGAAAATTGCTATTTTTGCATAATCATTGTTTTTCTTCTATCTACGAGATAAGGTAAGAGGGAAAGGGCATTTCCATGATTTCTACACACAAGTCTTAGTGTCATAAACATGATTATTAATACCATCCTAAAAAAATCAAGAAGGGTCATTCTCATAAGTGTACCTTCTAAGGTGCAATGATTTAACCAAGTTACATTGCACCAAAGTTTAGTAAATGATCATAGTATGAAAATGAGCTTGTCGAGCTCAAGAATGGTTAAAAATAACTAGAACATCACCGAAGCTAATTTCAAATGTTATACTGAGGGCCTTGATGATATTTTTAAGTTGTGAAAACCAGAGACGATTTCTAATAGCTCAATGAATTTATTTTACTAGAAGGGGATAAAATAACTATGAAATGTCACTTTGTGTAACACCATCGTATAGAAAGAGACACCAAAAATACTTTCTCCCTTATCATTTATTGATTAGAGACAAGTTAGAGAAGTTTACATTATCAAAAAATTTCATCCAAGTATGATCAATTTAGACATACACTTTCGAAAGGAAAAGCAAGGTTATAAGGTTGCTTGGTAAATTTTAATATAAAGAGGTTTATTAAATTGAGATTGGTAACGTATACACGAGGATCGAAAAATTATTCTAATTTATAATAATGGAATTTTAAGATGTGGAAGACCATTTTCCCTTGTTAGGTTGTTCTACAAAGTATAATTATTTATTTCACACCCATACCAAAAGAGTTTGTTAGGTGTAAATGTGGTACCCTTAACGTTACGATTGAGTATCCCAAGAACTAATAGATCAATCAAAGAGAAAATTCCAACCAACCAAACACCCAAAACATATTCCTTAGATCCAGGGAACAATTCTACACTCTCATATCTGAACCCTAATTATTTGTGAAATAACCATGACTGCGTATGGTGTCCAAAATGACCAAACTATACCAAAGAAGTTGGCTACAAAAAGGGCTTACCAAGCAACTACCAAATGCCAAAATGGTAAAAAAATCACATCCAAAAATTCTCTATTATACAAAGAGTCCAATAAGACATACATAACCCAGAACTAGAAAATGAATCTCGAACAAGAAGCTTCTTCCTGGGCAAACTTTTTAATTTTTGATATTGCATTTCCATATATTTTTAGGGAAATTGGCTACGAAATGGGTTTTGAAAACAAGTGTCCACATCTCAAAAATAGTTCTATCAACTCTCATATATTATTCTATACATTGAGAAATCTGATGTAACTTACAAAATATAATTCTGATAACCAAAAGTCTAGTTGTGATCTCATTTCAGAAGCTCATTTATGCGATTAACTATTTTATTTTTGTGATAGAATGACTAGAGTCATCCAAAACAGGTTAAAAAACTAGCTTTCAAATCTGATTTATCAAAACCAATTGACATGGAGAAATACTAGAGGCTACAAGTGGTAGATTTCAATTTCCTATTAAATCTTCCTGAACCACGGGTCCAAATCAAAATGAATTTCTTAGATTTTGGTTTCTATCCCACACAACATTATGATCAACAGAGCTCAAAATGCCTTCAACTAAACTATCAAATTCTCTTATAAATTGGGTTTAAATGTTTTTGTGACATCCCATGTCACTAGAGAGCATGATCATCCTAAATGATCTCTACTATTGGATCCATTTTGCACGTTATTTTAGGAACAAATTTTCCTAACTATTACCAAGTGTTTTAATATAGATAAAGTGATAAAAATTTGTGTTCCAATCACCACAGGTTATTCCATTTATCCAATTTACTCATCCAAGCTTGTAATCATTCATCAAAAAATTTGTTAGTAGAAGCATTGCTCCAACTCGGTTATTTTAGAGGTGTTGTGACCTATGCCTTGTTATGGAATTCAACCGATGTAGGAAGAGACGAAACAGTTTAGCGGAAATGTTGTTATTAGATGGGCAAACAAACAAAACTTAGTATTTAACACTCAATCAATCCCAGTACACCCCGTGTTGGAACCCGAGATTTGATACCAAATGTAGTGCCCCATGTTTTACACGACCCAAACCAAACACAACTATTAAAAATCCCAACAATTTATTTTTAAACATATTATTTTATTAATAATTTAAGTATGGTTGAAACTATAACCAACAGTTAATTAATACTATTTTATTTTACAATATTTATTAATAGGTTAAATACCCCCTTTGTCCATACTAAGCTAATATTGGAAAGGGTCCCATTGGCCAACCATACTAACCCATGCCTAATGCTTATTTATTTAAATATTTTCTTAAATCCCAATTTAATATTTTATTCACATCATGGCCCTTAAACAAATCAAAATGCACCCATGCTAAATATTTGTTTATTTAACCAATTTCTTAAATGTCACATTATTATTTTATACCTACCATGGTATTTAATTAAATCCCCTAGGTTCCCATTTAATTAACTTTTAAAAGACTCCCTTAGGTACGTATTTATTAAATTTACCCAATACCCATTAAACATTTTCCCCCACAAATTAAAAGTTAGGAGGGTCAAATCTCCACCATTGGATTAGACCAATCTAGACAGTACGATCTTAGGGTTTCTAGGAAACCCTAATCTTTCATTATGGTTTTCTTTATAAATTTTATTTTGTTTATTTTTCCTCCATTTGCACAAGTAGTTTTGTAGGGAGAAGATGGAAGAATAAGGGGGAGATCATGGAGGAACTTTTATTCTCTCCATCAACTACAGATCTCTGGTTGTCTTATTTTGAGCTCCATTTCATTTTACACTAGATTTGTAAAAGAGGAGGAGATCCTCCGTATTACCTTCTAGTTTGTTTTCTAACCAGGGTATTCAAGATTTAACTTATTATTCATTTTTTTTAAAAACAAGGGTTTTCAAGTTACAGGTTATATATATATATATATATATATATTACAAACAATGTGTTGTGCAGGGGGTTCAAAAAGTTGTGGATTATATTAGTAATGTCACGCGGGGTTGAAATGGGCCACGGCCTGTGGCCATGTGCAAAATTGTGGCATAAGGGTTTGTGGTGTGGCATGACCACACCATAGTGTTCTATGGTGTGGCCCTACCACACCATAGTGATCTATGGTGTGGCCTTGCCACACCATAATCTATTTTGGTAGGGTTTTGGGGGGGGAAGGTCACGACCCATCCTTGACCTATTTTTTAATTAAATTTTTCATTTAAAACAAAAAAAGTCAAACCATATTTAAAATTAGCCGTTGTTACTTTTTTTTATTGATTTTTTAAATGTATAACCATATATATATATATATATATGAGAATATATATATCAGACATATAATACACAGATTTAACAAAAATTGAAAGTACCCTAAAATTTACAAAGTAAATTGCATGAATAACTAAGGAAGGCTAACACCATTTCCACCTCTAGTCAAGGCTCTCAGTCTAGGAATGTAACATTAAGATAGAGGCTTAAAGGAATGCTTAAATAACATGAATATAATTCAAAATCTAACTACACATGGGCATAAATAGACCTAAAAGGAAAACTAAATTAGGATGGTTACTACTCAGAACAAGGTGAAATGGCCTATCCAAATGAATTACAAAATCACTTTAGATATCTATCTACTAACCTTGTTGAAGGATTTAGGCAAGGATTAAGCTTGGCTATAAATCATATTTCTTATATGAGATGCAAATCAAAGCATGGTGTAAAGTATTAAGGTAAGAGGTGAACTCTTTTTATAGTTTTACTTTAGGGAAAAACTTATATTTTGGTGTATGTGGGACTAAAATCCCCAAATTAGATTAGAGTAGCTAATCATTATTAAGATTTGCTAATCATAATTAGATAATTATCAAGTGATTAAGATGTGTGGAGCATTAATCAACCGCTTAGGGTTAACTAGGAGGTTAGGATAAGATTTTGAAGCTTTCTGAGATGTTGTGGAGGAAAATGGGGTGATATTGAGCAGTTGGAAGAGAGGTTTGAGCCAATAGTAGGGTATATTGACCAAAACAAGGGAAAAATAGGCTTAATTAGATAATAAACACTAATTGTCTGTTTTTAAGAGGATTTTGACTTACAATTCATCAGAAAGTGGCATCTTGAGTGCGAAAGGGATTAAGAAACCAACAAAGCATTGTTAATTGGCCAAAGTGGTAAGAAACATTATTTAATTAGTGGAAATCACTACTTATAATGGAATTGGTAAGAATGAGAATGATTTGTGTGTGTTAGGCAATAAGATTGCAAAATCAGAATTTAGGTGTCTATATTTGTCCATGTTTGAGGTGAAGTAAGTGAATTCACTTCAAATATAGTATACAGGCATAAACAATTAAATTTTTGAAGAAAAATTAGTAGGATGAAGGATACCCCCTCTAGTGTCAATGGGGTGACAGAAGAAGTTGATCGATGATTGAAAATATGATTGAAATGGATAGAATAAAAATGATAGAACGAGGGTGAAACTCTTGGGTACTTAGAAGAAATAAGAATAAGGACAAGGATAAACATGGTTGTTTATTACCCTGGGTGATTTGGAAGAAAATTTAGTTGTGATAATAAATGATAATGGAGAAGAAATGATAATGGAAAATATAGGACAAGCCCAATATTTACATCCAACCTTTTAATACACAACATGGTTATTTCATTTTCCCCCTACGTCTACATCATCAACCTTTATTGAAATAAATAAAAGTGTAAGATAACATGAAAAGCTAAATTACCAACATTTGTTCATTTCTAAAAATATGTAACTCAATGCAACATACATAATGGAATGGAATACGAGAAAGTAAAACGATGCTTAACTCAATGCAACATACATTATTCTACTGATAACCTACTCAATGTAACAACATACTTAGGGGCAGAATTCTTACCACTAATTACCTGATTAGAAAAGGTTTCATTATTCCAAATAGATGCCATCTCTATAAAAAATATTTTGAGGATATCAGACACCTTCTAGTGCACTGTGAATATGCCACTAAAATCTGGAATATTGCCTTTTCTAATTTCAAAGTTCTCTGGGCTGTGCCGAAGGACTTTATCCAATTTTGGACCCAATCGTATCCCCCTTTTAAGCATTATATTGTGAGAAGAATCTGGAAATTGGTTATGCCCCATATCATTCAGAGAATATGGAAGGACATAAATGACATCATTTTCAGAAACATTAAGCAACATCACAAGATCAGCTTTATGAAGATCACTAATGTTGTCAAAGAGAACATTGCCAGATTCAAACCCCCCAAGAACAAGAACTATCTTGAAAATGAAGAGCATATCTTGTCCAACTAGAAAATTGGAGTTGACAATATTCAGAATAGCACACGTCCTAATATTGACAGGCCTTTGATACATTGGCATCCTCCTGATCTTAACTGGCACAAATTGAACTTTGATGGGGCTTCTAAGGGTAATCTCGGGATTTCTGCAAGGGGAGGAATGAATCGTGACCATAGAGGCAATCTGATTGCTACCTATGCTGGTAAAATGGGGGTCCAAACTTACCATTATGCTAAAGCCTTGGCTGCTCTATGGAGGCTTAGAATAGCCCAGACTCAGAACATATAGAATATTATCCTGGAAGGAGACTCACTTAATATTATTAATCATCTTAATCAATCCTCGCCCCCTAGCTGGAATATCAAGGATTTCATCATGGAATCCATAAGCATCTGCCAAACCTTCAAAAATAGCCGTATTAGGAACACTTACAAGGAAGGTAACAAGGTTGTTGATGAATTGGCCAATTATGGCATAAATAATAATTTAACTATTTGGAATGATGATATTTACATCCCTGAGGAGGTACAAATCAGCATTCAAGCATAAATTTATGGGCACTCAAGTGTGGAGTAAGGATAATGATGACTTGGAGTGGGCTTTAGTGAAGCTCAAAGATCACACATGCGGGAACTACATCACTCCCAGAACGTGTGTGGGATTCTAAATAATCAGGACAGACAGAAGCGCAACAGCATTCCATACAAAAATTCGAACAAGGGTTTAGAAGTCAAGAAGGGAAAACACTACAGAGAGGTAAAAATGGGAGGAGCCCCTTGTCAGATTGAACCTTGCAGTGATCTGGATTAGAAGGCAAATGATAGCACTATATAAAGACTGAATGACCTTGAAAGGAAGATGATGAAGCTGAAGGAGGAAGTGACACAGCTTACCAAGAAAAAAGGGAAAAGGAAGATTGATGAGGGTATTGAGATAGATAACCAATAAGTGGAGGAAATCCATAAAAAGTTGAATTCCTTGGACGATCGAGTGGGAAGAGCCAAGGATCGCCATAAGCATAGTATGGCAATTTTTAATGCTATCAGTGATTTTCTGGAACAACATGTTCGCAGCATCACTGTGCTGAGTGGGATTCCAGAGACTTTGTGGGGAACAGCCAAGGAGAGCAGCCAAACCTTGGCTAAGCTTGATACTAAGGACCCCACCCATATGACTACGGTGGCCCTCTTCACTTCTCTACAAACCATAAAATCTAAAATCACCAGAGTAGCTAAGAAGTAAGGTTGTTTTTCACTGTAGGCACCGATCTTTCTGTCATTTTTGTTGTTTTTTTACTATTTTCTAGCTGCATGGTTGTAGTGCTTGTTCCGTTTTGCTCCTGTCGTAAATTTTTGGTTACGGTTGATTTCAAACACCTATTCTGGATGTTGATCTTTTTTTTGTTGATACTTTGATTGCTATATGTGGCTTTTTGGCCTTATTTATAAATAGGGTATAGTCCCTTCAAAACTATTTGCCATCAATAAAAAAAATGCAACATACATAATTCAATATAATACGAGAAATTAAACCGGCTAACCTACTAGAGAAACCAGTACAATCACACCTACTCAAACAAACAACATTCAAAATAGTTGCACCAATGTTTTTGTTATCAAGTTGCAGTTCCCAAATGTTTGTGTTATAACAAGGGTTAAAAATGATGCCCCAAGAAAGGATACATGCGAGGGGAATAAAAGAGGACATAATTAGTCCCATAGAAAATATTTCATGTACTATGACATAGTCTCTAGCAACTCATTGTTACACAGAAGTACTGACATAACATGCAACCTAACTTTTGTTAATCGAGGTAGATACGATGATCTGCAAGTCGTTTGAGACCAGAACAAGAAAGAACATTAGAAAAATGTTTTTTTAGGAAAAATTTCGATGTTTGAGGATAATACAAGTGATACAGGCTTTAGCTACATGCACGCTATTTACCAATTCTTGTAAAATTTACAATTTTTATATTTTTTTCATTTTTTTAATGATTTTTACTATTTTTTTTAATTTTTTTTGGGTTTTTGAAACATATGTGAATGTTTTTTATTTTTATGACTAACATATTTCAATTTTTTGTGAGTTTTGAAACATATTTGAATCTTTTTATTTTTTTAACAGAAGTTTTCTGAAGCTATGTACATGAAATGAAGAAATGTGGATTCCCCAAGAGACAGATGGAATGTACAAGGGCAGAATGCCACACATATGCTCAAGAAAGTTAAGATGTGAAAATTCCCCCATCATTAGATGGGAATATTCAAAGGAAAAAAGTTAGATCAGGGCCAATATATATAGGTTCAACATGATGATGAACGTAACCCAATGACATGCAAGGAAGGAGCAAGGATGCCCCTATGTAAGCTAGCCAAAAAGCACATGATAGAACGAAGTGGAAGATTATTTTTGTGAAGGGGACAAAGGTATCCAAAAACATGGTAAAAACTCAATCTTATATACATGGATGTTATGAACAAAGTAGAAGAATAACGAATGTGATTGAATGTGGCTTAAAAGCCTCACAATGAAGAAGTGATTAGCGAAAGGCATGAATCATGAGACAAGAAACAAACTAGAGTAAGATTCTAAAAAAGGTCCAAAAAAAGACACTTGGTAACATACCAATCATGTTTGCACATATATATCTAGTGTGTGCACATGGAAATTTACTACCTCTTGGAGGGAAGATTTGATAGACAGCAAGTGAAGACACTCTAGCCAATGTGTAAGAATGATTTATTTTTGAAAGTTGATTTTTTTGAATGGATTTGTGGAAGGAGAGCCATACATTGATCTGCTGTCAGCCAGGCATCTATAGCCCCAATTTCCAGCTAGGCATCTATAGCCCTGATGAAGATGCATTTGATTCTAATTGAAACATTTCTCTACTGCTAGTCAGACATCCATATCCTGATAGAGACTATTGGAAATACCCTAAGAGAGAGTTATATATCAATTTACTTTTTTTTAAGATTTGGATTTTTGATTTGATTGATTTTTTGCTTTCTGAAAACTTATTTATGCTTTCTTGTTTGAAAAGGGGTTAAGAACCATTGATGGTTTTATGGAAGGAGGAAAAAGTGATTATGATTACGACATTGGCTAGTGTCAACAAATATTCCAAAATTTCTTCGCAACAAGTTTTTTAGATGTTGATTGTGATAGGATCTCTACGAGGTCATTCATTCTTTAATTTACTAAGGTGATAAAATACCAAGGACAAACATTCACCATAGATATAAATGTCACAAAATGCATGTAAACAGGATAACCAAAATATCATTGAAGGGATGAAAATGGTAGGAAGACTTGAAGAAGAAGAGAAAGAAAGGGAAGAAAGAAAATCCATGTGTATGGAATACCTGATTACAATGTGTGCTTGTTTACCTCTTATTTTTTTGAAATGTTTTCTCATTTTTTTGTGTATTTTGTATTTCTTGAAAAGGTGTGACTGATCAATATCAATTTGTGTGATAAGATCCAAAAACAATGTTCATAATTTCCTTGATAAGGGAGATTAAGTGTGTTTTCTTATCAAGATTCATATTATCCCCAATCTCAATGATCGTGGTGATCTCATACTCAATATATGACTGTGTTTTATCATGAAACATGGATTTTTTGTGTGGGAGCTTGAGGTCCATATCTAGAGGTTTCTGCACTTTACGCCATCCTTAATGGGTGCATTGATGTTCATTTTTGAATCGCGTTGGATTATAAACTTTAAGATTATTTAGATTATCAAGAGCTTTGGAGCTCTTGGAAGTTTTGATCTGATCTTGATGAAGAAACCATTTAGCTTTCTTGTAAGCTATTACTTAACTTGGCTAATCGCGAGAAGTGGGATAAGAAAGTGGACAAATAGAATTTATGTGAGAAATGATGGTGGGCTTTCCAAAATCATTGATAGAAGGAAAATGTGATGGAAGTGAATGGTATGGTCTAAGAATTGAATAGGATGGGCTACTAAGAGGTGTCCCATAGAGTGAAGATAAAGGACTACCAGGCTGTGTCCCTAAGATTGTAGATCACGGACTCCTCAGAGGTGTCCCATAGATAGAAGATGATGGACTACTAGGATGTGGCCCAAGAATAGAAGATGAGGGACTTCTAAGACGTTCACCCAGTATAGATGAAGATGGGATACCCATAGGTGAGCCACATACAGAAGAAGATGGGATCCTAGGAGGTGAGCCACACATAGATGATGAAGGGATACTTGGAGGTTCCCTAAATATAGAAACAGACGATGAGCTACCAGGTGGTGACCTAAGGTGAGAAGAAAATGGGCTACCAGAAGGTGAGCTGCAAATAGATGATGAAGGGAAACTCAAAGGTGTCCCACATATAGATGCAAACTATGGGATACCAGGTGGTGACCCAAGGTGAGATTTCAATTGAGGAATCATACTATGCAAAGAACAATGTGAAGAAAAGATAGGATCTTTCTCAATGGTCTTAGGATATTCTTTAGTATTTTGACAAAAGGAATCAATTTCTTTTTTCCAATACATAAGCCTATCAAATTCAAGGTTAAATCCTTAATCTTGTAATCCTCTAGCAGAATGCCATTGTGTGACCCAATGAATTCCATGATCATCTCCTCATCTCAAGATGAATCGATCGGTAGGGGTATTTGTTAATTGACCATAGGAGGTTAACTAAAAGAAATGGGTCCAACTAGTGTGGAAGATCGAGAAGATGATGACTCAAGAGACAAAGTAGATTTGGAGCTAGATATCTTATGAGTAGAAGAAGATGTAGGTTTACAACTGATTGGCATTGGCTTTCCTAGAAGATGAAAAATTTCTTGGAAACAATGAGGATTGTGTATAAAATTAGCATATGATTGTGACATATGAGTCATATGAGGTTTTTATGACGTATACAATGACTTAGATGATTGCAACATATGAGTTGAATTAGGTGATTGTGACATGAGTTCTAACTTAGAAGATTGCAACACATGAGTCGACTTAGGAGATTGTGACGTAAGTGTCGAATTAGACAGTTGCGACATAGAGTTGTCTTAGGAGATAGTGATGTAAGTGTCGACTTAGATATTTGTGACATAGGACTTGTCTTAAGAGATTGTGACATGGGTGTCAACTTAGACGCTTGCAACATAGGATTCGTATTAGGAGATTATGACATAAGTGTCAAATTAGATGGTTGTGACATAGGAGTCATCTTAGGATATTACGACATGGGTTTCGTCATAGACAGTTGTGACATACGATTCATCTTAGGAGATTGTGACATGGGTTTCAAATAGAAAGAATTTAGATTCACCTAGATCTTAAACAGAAGAAGAGGTTGTCAAGGTGGTGAATAAGGGAGGTCCTGCAAAGCGAGGGAGGACCACAAATTAAGAACCAAATTAGATGTTTGAGTAGTAAGAATTAGAGCTGCACAAATCTTCAAAGGAGGAAGATGTCGTTTAGGTGACTGATAAGGGGAGTCCTACGAAGAAAGGGAGGACTATGAATTGATATTCAAATTAGATTAATAACTCTGATTAGAATTTTCAAAAGATCGAGGTGAATTTGAATAATCAAGATAATATTTTGGATCGGAGTCAGAAGAAGAGTGGGAGGAACCTGGATAATAATTTGGATCATAAGCATCCAAACCATACCACCAACTATGAGATGAAGGTGGGAAACAAGGTACCCAACCAGGTTCTCTAGTGTGTAAAACCAAATAAGGCATAGTCGTGATGGGTATCCTTTGATGGGAATGCTGAAACTTTGATTCCTTAGTGTCATACATATAAGGAACCTTGCGATAGTTGGTCATTGTTGGCACTTGTGGGATACAAATTCCTAGAATTATATAGTGCAATTGAACTCCTTCAATTGGAAGGAAGTAATCTATTGATTCGAGCATCATAACAGAAACCAACTATATATTTTGCAAATATGGGCCCTAGGACAAACCAAACAATTCAACAACATCAAATTTTTACAAAGAAATATGACTATAAAATAGCCACAAATCCAATAGGTCAATATGAGCCTAAGGATAACGAGTAAAGAATGATCTACCCTACAAGGTAATATATAACATGATTTTTTTAGGAAAATACAATTATGTATAAGATTCAAATCTAGTCACACCAAAAATTTTACTCCCTATGATTATCCCAGATAGGTTTAGAACAAATAGTGAAAATGTAATATTACCCCCTACAGTCAAGTTTAAATATAAACAAGACTGAAATACTAAGAGAGTATTGATGTGATCCTCCAATAAGGTATACCAAAACTAGTTTAAGACACAAACAATGTCTAAGTCCCTGAAAATGGAAGTTACCAATGTGAGAAATGTAAAAACACTATTTGGGCACGTCAATCAAGCCTTGTAAGAAAAGAAAGATTCTAGTACCAAAATGATGTTACCATAATGCTAATAATGTAATGTCAAAACCCTAAAAATCTCAAGACAAATTTGGAATCTAAAACTATGCCTAAGTATACTAAGGAATTATTACCCATGTGAGCAACATAACATAGAGACTTACACCAAGTTTCACAATGGAAACAAGATGTAAGTATCACAATTATATGGCTATAATGTGGGCAGTGTAACAACTCTAAGGAAAAAAAATGATAAGACCACCTAACTAGAATGATAATGAGTCTTAACATGGGTATGAGAGATAGGGCCTACTAGGACATGAGTACATACCAATCACACTTTCAACACTTGCATTCCAACATTGCAACCTAGTCATGCAAGTAGACTATAAAAGTGGTGGACATGATTATTCCCAACGGTGTCTGTATGTGTTATTATTATTTTTCCCTAAAATGGGAAACAAGAGAACAAAGGGGTAGACCAAATGGTGGTAAAAGAAACTAAGTATACTTTACCAAAGTTTTGCCTTGCCTTAGGGAAAATGAAAAACTAGAGTAAAGTAACATGTCGTAAGTTTCATGATGAAATGTTAGAAAATTTCAACTTTAAGAGATTCTTCCCCTCTTTTGAATAACAAAAGACAAAATCAACTTTAAGCCAACAATATTCCTAAGGGTTCTCTCACCTAGGTTGTCACAAACTATTTCTGGGAGCTTGATTTACCAAGGTTTCCCAAGGAGTATCTCGAATTTACTTTACCCCTTTCTAATACAATGAGTAACTAGTGCGTTCATGTGTATTATCATTGGGCTTGCAATGGAAATAACTTTGACTCTAAACTTTTAAAGGAGTACTAGTTAATTGGGTATTTGGAGTACTTTCCTATTTCGTTCACAAGGTTACCTCTTGTGTGAACTACTTTAGGGTTCCTATAACCACCCCTCTTGTGAGCTTAAGGCTTATGCCAAAGAGGTTGTGTTCTAGTTTAATGGATGATCTTTAGCTCTCAACCAACCTGAAAATCAAGTGTGTTGTATTTTTTAATCTTTTGGATGAAGTAATGTGGTTTTAACCACCATTGGAAACATACAAGCATACATGAAAGTTAAAGTTTGGTTTGAAGAGAGTTCTCTTTTATTTGGCTAGCCTTAGGTCCTTCACACAAATGATTAGTAGTTCAAAAATATCCAAAATATCACAGAAAGAGGATTAAATTTTGTTTTTGGTTCCTAAGATCGTCCAAGGACATGAAGGAAGAGAATACACAACAAGTAAACCTACTAAATAGGAATGAAAAACTTGTAAATCAATTAACTACCAAAAAATTGTAAAACAAGGTTTATACCTAATTAATCCAAGTGCTTCTTTATGAAAGACTAAACTTGCTTTTGATTCCCAAGATCACACTAAGTGCAAGGTAAGATCATACACAAATTTTATCCTTGATTATCTATTAAGTGAAAAATCTCTTAAACTAAAAGGTTAAGTACATGTTAAAAAGGAAGTTTATTCCATTAAGCATAAAAATGAATGATGATTTTTCTTTCGAACTCTAAAATAGAAAAAATAAGGTTTAGGGTTTCTTTTTTTTCTCAAGATAACACTTGGTGGAAGAGAGGAGCATACAAAAACCCTATCCCAAACTCATTCAAAGCATGAAAACAAATTAATTCATCAAACCCTAAGAAAATGTGTTAGAAAATGACTAGAGATCAAAGTTGTTTTTTATTCTCAAGATCACCAAAAGGTGTAAGCGAAGTGCATACAATTTTTTTTTTCTACATCAAGTAAAGTAACAACCACTTTTTTTCACTTCACATACAGGGATTTTTTTTTAATTTCTTAATTTATGCATCTAATTTAAATACCCATATATTTAAATCATAACATAAACCTTAATGTAATCCATTTCCAATAACTGTCACAAACCATGTGCAGTTGCATGAAAAGTATATAAATCCTACTTGATCCCCCTCAATGCTCTTTACGAGCCAATACATCAAGTGTATCCTTTGGTCTTTTCTTTTATCAAGATATTGATAATTAAGTGAATGCTTTCTAAGTGTCTACCTAGGTTCTACCATGGAATTCCCATCATAGCATCACACAATCTTAGATCTTGGTGAAATCACGACAGTGTAATCAACAACTTACACTACTTTGCACGTAAAGTTTCAGAGACATGTATGCCATGCTCAGTTTTGTGATGAAAACACACTCAACATTGGGAACTTGTCATTCTCACCTTAATCACTTATTCAGTTACATGGATTAATTTTCAATCAATGGTGTTATAAATAACTATAAGTCTTGTACAAGGTATGAAATCTGAATTAACCTACAAAAGGATGTGCCACTATGACAAAATTAGAATACCTATGGGAAGGTGAGTGTCTCTGTAATGATTTACATCATTACCAGACCACTTCCCTTTCCATATCCATCATGAATTGGCATCGGAGTACATATCCGTGAGGTACATATGATATTTGTAACTTTAACAAGTCTTGCATCTTAGTGCAGTATGACCTTTTCATTTAGGGGAGCTTGACGAGATAACTCGACATATCAGTTGCCCTGCATTGTAACCAAATAATGACCTTAGTCATTAAGTGGTTATAACATGGTAGGTGACCATATCGAGTAGGCCTGCCTAGTTCTACTAAATGGGAATGTCATACCTTATGTATTTAAGAATACTTATTTAAGTTACGACATGACAATATCTAAGTTTCAGCGATATTATTGATTCAGAAGAATCCATGCCTACTATCTACATGAGTAATTTCATGTACATTAATTTCATGTTTTCTATCATGCAATCAAAATCATTTATGTTATAATAGATGTTGATTTAGATCCCTTTCCTTAAATAATTCCATTTTCTATTAAGTATTGTTTAGTATAAACACTTGATTAGGATTAAGTCCAATTGTAAACAACAATACATAGTACACTTTAAAACTCATGGGATTAATTTAATTATTAAACAATAAGTACTATAGTATACTTAAGTAAACATCATGTAGTTTTGGTTACTCATATATAAGTTTTGTAAACAGTTATTGAAACAATAGTACTTATAATTCACTAATATCCCTTAATATATGCTTATAACTAGAATATATATTATAGTTGATCACTTAATAATAATATATTCATACTCCTTAAAGGGTTCCCATCCATATATAAGTTCCTAGTTTGGGAGACTCTTATTGAATCTTAAGGTAAACCATTACTTATTACAAATCAATCAATATAAATAATAGATTAATGTAATCCATAATATTCTTTGTTTGAAAAATGATTATCCTTCTAACAAACAATAATACAACATATCATATAGCCATATAATACCCTCATAACTATAATATTATTGACTGAAATATCTTATTTCCATTAATAATAAGTGGTACCATTCAAGTAGATTCTCTTAGTAATCCATCGTATGCACCCATTAGGTATCAAGACCTCCTATTAGTCCAGTGACTTACTACGGATTTAGGAAGATGTTATCAAGAATATACATTAAATCGGTAAATAGTGCCATTATTCATTAATCATCCTTTTCGTATATAAACAGGATTCATTTACACTTTACAATATTGTATTTACCATTCACTAAATCCCTTGATAGAGCTTGCAATAGGAATACAATATAGTTGATCACTTAATAATAATAATCTCAATCCTTTTTAAGTTTCAAGACTTAAATACATTGTAGATCAAAGAGCATTTTATACAACTTTATCATTTTTTTTCTAAACATATACAACATAATAGGCTAACTTTGCCTTTTTAGTCAGATTAACAATACATTTCTATTTCATTTGATCATAGCTTCACTATGCTATCAATGCATCTTTCTAAATCAAATAGATCAAGGAATTGATTTCATCTTCATTTTCCTTTCAACCTTAAAGCTCCATCTACAAAATGTTAGCATGATTCAGTTCACTAGAACTGCACATGATAAACTCTATTTCTC
This sequence comes from Taxus chinensis, assembly GCA_019776745.2. Taxonomy (NCBI): domain Eukaryota; kingdom Viridiplantae; phylum Streptophyta; class Pinopsida; order Cupressales; family Taxaceae; genus Taxus; species Taxus chinensis. The sequence continues at coordinate 546,370,570 of CM034152.1, read as the reverse complement.
CCTTAATGGCTCTCGCCATCTAACAGTGACATATATGAAAGGTTGCAATAAGTGAGAACCACACAGCTTCCCTAATAGGATACAAATCATATTTAGGGTCATTTCCAAAAAAACACTAAGCACTCATTTTATGTTACATCATTTACTTGTATCAACATAAATGTAGAAGTTCAAGTGTAAAATACTTATCCATCCAATGTCAGTCCATTAATTATTGCTTACCATATAGAAGGTATTAACTATATCTTTATAATATAATTTCACCATACGACAATACTGACATATTGTACAATCATATGTTCCTTATACAAGTTTCACACATTTCATATTCCATTACATTAGATACTAATGTTGAAATAAGACTTGGATCATAATAACATTCTAAAGGCATCATTACTACTTTATTATCATTCTAGAGTACTAAATATATTTCAAAACCCTTTTGTGTGTCAATGTTTGTTTCAATAGCGTTAATAGAAATATCAATCATTTTAAACTTAATTGAAGGTTTCACTAACTTTTCCACCCCGTCAACCTATCTCCCATGATATTTATAATAATACTTTGATCAATCTAAATCACCGTTATCACCGAGTATTTTAAGCTTAGAGATCATTATGATAACCCAAAAGAATGAGCAAGATGCCCACATGAGTATAATAAACAACAGTCATTATGATCATCCATGATGTAGTACTCAATCAACTTAAAAGTTATGAAAGAAACCAATACTAAGTAGTTTTCTAAATGAGTCGACTTCCACAACTAGTCGATATTTCAAACATACTCCTATTGACATAACCCTATTGAGCCTACATTATCATGGGCTTCGGAACCAACCCATATTTCAGAAAACTGGGTAATCCGGTCACAGTCCCTTTTGGGAGATCAACCACTGTCGAAAGAATGGATACAAGGACAGAGTAAAGCAACAAGGAATATAGTCTAACTTACAAAATCGTTGATGATTTCCCTCTGAATGTGTTTCAAGATCTAACATAATTCCCAATAGATACCTAATTATCAAACAACGATGTTTAATCCTGGGAAACCATAAAAACACGTACACACAAGACTCACCATGGTTCAAATCAATATTTTTCCTATATCCAATTGGCTTCCCAGTATGTGTATTTTCTTGTAAGAATAAAACCAAATATACATACATATAAATAAGAAATAAACAAAGGCATCAGTTGTTAAAGTTCATTAGTAGATCTAGTAAAATCGAACTACATCCATATCATATCTATAAATATTTATTCTAGGGATTCGTACTACCCCACGACCTTACTCAAATAACAAATGATATACCCAAATATTCGTTATTTTCACAAGGAGTTCGCTGTACCATAATATACAAAATTTGAAATAATTAAATCCACCACATTTTCTAATGCTTCAACATAGGCATAACAAGAACACATTATCAGAGAAATAACAACATGACCACGATTTCAATAGAGCAATCAAATCCCAATAACCACAAAAATCGGCAAAGCTTAATACAATATTTTATATATGCAACAATAGGTAGAGAGACTCATTAAAACAGACATGGTGTATATCATGCATTTGAAAGAAAGTTTGTTTTATCCCTCTTCCATTTCCAATCTTCTTGCAGCAAGTCCAAAATCTAGAGTCGATTCACTGTCAACTAAACCTCACATTTTTCATAACATTTATAGAATCTGGAAGTCATTGTTTCCTACCAACTCACAGTTGCTTAAAACATGCAACTTAAATAAATAATCCCATATTTTCCTTGCATGCAGAGTTCAAGAACTTCGGGTTGAACAAAAAATAGATGAACTCCATGAAATTTTCATGCAAATGGTAAGCTTCTCAGAAAAGCTTCGTAGTTTTCTAGGTCATTAATGCCATTAATTTTTGACAGTCTTCTCTTTATTTTCCCTCCTTTTCTCTATATATGGCGGTGGGGAATTCTCAACGTACAGTCCCAAATTTTTATCTTAAAACATTTAACTCTCGACGACGTGCATGGGTTCGAAATGACCAATCATAACAATTTATAACCCTTTATACATGGTGAGATCCTTTGCTGAAATAATAAATAATAATTCAATAAGCTTTTTCTTGTGATAAATATAAGACTTATAAAGTTAATTATTAAGTGGTCTTGTTACCCCGATATACTCAAAAGCCCCAAAGGATATATATAGTCTAAGTGCATGTTTAAATGACCAATAAAACAATTCAAAGGATTACTCATGTTCACACGTGGTCAATTGACCAATTCAATCATTCCCATCTATGTATTTAGACACTCAAATGACCATGGTCAATAAATCAACATTTGAGTAAGATTAAACTCATAATGCCACTAAAACCCAACTATAAAATATCTGAAGAGAAGTATGGTCTAAGACCATATATTTCATTGCCTTGGTAGGGTCTATAGACATTTAGTAACCAAATAAACATATTACATCATCAACATTACCTTAACATTTAACATAAGATAAAACTCACCCGCCCCATACATAGGGTATAAGGTCCATTGGAACTTAACAAATATCTTATTTCTTTACTACTCTTTTATTGCATTGCCCCTAATTATGGGCTAAGACCATACTAGGTTTAGGTCTAAGGCAAAAATTAGGTTGCAAGGTAACAAATTTTCAATGTCATTTCTGCAGAGCTTATACAATTTCAACTATATAACATCTGATAAGGAGTATGATCATAAGTCCATAACATAATATTTCAATAATATGTCATGAGGTCTTTATAAGACCTATCAAATCAATCTTTATAACCTTAAAAATTAGAGTATATTACCATTAGGTCTTATAACAGTCATCATAATGTGTTAAAAAAATTGATCATATTTATTTAAAATGAAATTGAAATAATAACATGATCATTAATTCCACATGTACATCACCCACTTAAACATCAGATGAAGAATGATACTTTCGTAATGAAAACTAACTTTGCAGGATGTGACAAGTAAATAATGAAAAAAAACATTCATCAAAGCATTTAGATATGTCAGAAAATAACTAGTTGTTAAAAAAATGAATACCCTAAATTTTTTATAACTCTAAAACCCATATTTATGTTAGCATTGCGTAGTTGACTTCAATACCTTTCCAATGAAAAACAATGTTGTCATTTTTAGGTCGGGAGAAAAAGTTATGGCCTCCGGAAGATAGGTTATACACATGCGCACCCAGTGATGGACATGCGCACCTTTGTCAAATTTTACACAATCAGCTATGCATAGGCGCGTCCAGAGAGGCACGAGAACACTCCTTGATGCACATGCACACCTCCTTTGATGCACAGGTGCACCCCTTCCTGTAGGTTCTCAAAATGTGAGTTTTGACAATAATTTTTGAAAAATATCAAAACTTTGGCCTTTTGAGTGAATTTTTGACAACACTTCACCTCCTTTTATCCTGCAAAGAACATGAAAACACAACTTCTACCACTAATCTAGTTGAAACAAATATCAAAATGAAAGTTTATCTATAAAACTTTTAAAATTATTCTAAAAAACTTGAAAGTAAGATAGAAAGCTTTTAAATCAATCTAGGAACTTGAAATTACTCTAGAAAACTTGAAAGTAAGCCAGAAAACTTTGAGATTAACTAGAAAACTTAAATTTAATCTAGGAAACTTAAAATATAAAAACCTTAAAACTAAGTTAAAAAGCTTAAGAATGAATGCAAATGGGGTATGGTCCCACCAGACGTGCCAATTGAAAGCATCCTAAAATTTACAAAGCAAATTGTATGACTAACAAAGCAAGGCTAACACCATTTCCACCTTTAGCCAATGCTCTAATTCTAGGAATGTAACATTAAGATAGAATCTTAAAGGAATGTTTAACTAACATGAATACAATTCAAAATCTAACTAAACATGTCTACTAATATGCTCAATTACCTAACATGGGCCTAAATAGACCTAAGAGTGAAATCAAATTGGGATAGTTGCTACTCAAAACAAGGTGAAATGGCCTCTCCAAATGACTTACAAAGTCACTTTAGATATCCATCTACTAACCTTTTTCAAGGTTTTAGAAAAGGATTAAACTTGGCTATGAATCATATTTCTTATATGGGATGCAAACCAAAGCATGGTGTAAAGTAGTAGGGTAAAAGGTGAACTCTTTTTATAGTTTCCCTTTTGGGAAAAACTTGTATTTTGGTGCATATGGGACTAAAATCCCCAAATTATATTAGAATGGATAATCATGATTAATTTTTGATAATCACAATTAGTGAATTATCAAGTGATTAAGATGTGTAGAGCCTTAATCAACCGCTTGTTAGTGTAAAATCACAGAACCCCCAAATGAGTTCTAAAAATCTACTTTTCTAAGACAGACTCATTTGGTGTGATTGCATAACATTGAACTTTCCCCAAGGTGTGGGACCTTGCAAAAAAGGAAAACTCTCTAGATTAAAGGCTGGTTCCTTATTCCTCTGTTTAGATGCATATGTGAGAACTTGCAGACGATTTATCTCTATACCTAATCTAAAACTTGCCAAGGAGATAAGGATAAGAAAGGGGTACAAGAAATAAACAATAACTAAACTACAAGGTGATGCACCAAAGGAATGATGAACACTAGCTCTGCTAATAAACACAAACCAACAAATACATGTAATAATCAAACAAAGATAACTAGATTTATAATGAAAGTCCAGATGTGAGCAAAAGAGACAGGAAGGATCTAGAATCGATCACAAACGTATTTTATTTCTCTGCAGATTGATACACTACATTACAAAACATCCAAGAGGCAAGAAATATATTGTGACTTTGATGGAAGGCCTGAAATTCCAAAAATTCCTTTGCTAGAAGAAAAAGGGAGCTTGCAAAATGAATAATGTCTAACCCTTTACAATGAATCTTGCCCCTGTATTTATAGATTCAATCAGACAGAAGGAAGAGAGAGAGAAGCGGGAAAAGTAGGTTGAAGCTCAACCATTGTTGTTAATGCCTTTGACAAAATATTCCCCCAAATCTGTCTTTACTGCATCAATCCTTGTTTCAATGCCTTGAAGGAAGAGGAAATGACAGAATAGATTGAACCCAATCTAGTTGTTGAAGCAAAGAGATCCTACATTAAAGGCCTGAAGACGTTTATCCATTTTCACCTACTAGGGCCATGCGGCAACTTGGAACTCGTTTGGGCTTCCCTTTTTGGATTCACCTTTGGAGAAGTGATGTTAGGACACATGGTTCTTTCTGTTGCCTCCTCCATACTTCGTCAATTTTGGACCTTTTCCTGAACTGTTTTAAACCCAAGGACTTTGGATCTTCGTCGTTTCTTCCTCTTTCTTGCTCCTAGTTCCTCTGCGGCACTGCCACTTCTTTTCTGACCCTTCTATTCCATTGTTGAGTCCCTCTATGACCTATTTACATATTTGAATGAGTTTTCTTAGGTTCTTTCTATGCGGGGTCGTAGCTGATCTGATATTTGGCCCGAGGGTGAAATATAGATAACACCGCTGAGAGTCAACTAGGAGGCTAGGATACACTTTTGAAGCTTACTAAGATGTTGTGGAGGAAATTCAGGTGATTTTGAGTGGTTGGAAGAGAGGGTTTGAGCCAATAGTAGGGTATATTGACCAAAACAAGGGCAAAATAGGCTTAATTAGCTAATAAACGCTAATTGTCTATTTTTAAGAGGATTTTGACTTACGATTCATTGTAAAGTGGCATCCTGAATGTGAAAGGGATTAGGCAATCAAAAAAGTGTTGTTAATTAGTCAAAGTGGTAAGAAATGTTAGTTAATTAGTGGAAATCACTAATTATAACAGAATTGGAAAGAATGAGAATGATTTGTGTGTGTTAGGCAATAAGATTGCGAAAATGGAATTTAGGTGTCTACACTAATAAATAAATCTACTAAAGAAGGGGACCATTATATATATTCATAAAACAACAATTGTTTTCACATAATGACATATATGTTAATTCAAATTTAACACCAATATATTTTCTACTAAGAAGAGAGAAAACAATTTATATTATTATTTTTGTATAAAAGAATAACTTATTTTCCTCATATATTCAAATACATTGACTTAGAAACCCCAAGTAAATAGTCCATTCAAATAGTTCATTTTCTTTCCTTATCCACAGTAAATTTCAATGAAGGACGTAAAAATTTTCATTAATAATAAAGGCCATCAAAGTACAAGATTTATTTTTCCTTACAATATAATTGCATACAATGAAGTAACTTCTCACTTAAAAAGGTTGTCATCATAATACAAGATTTCCTTTTACATAACAATTTTCACATTACAAAGCTAGGTACATTTTAAAGTTTAAAACATGCAATGCATTTCCACTCAAATGGTAACACAATGAGTATGTACATTTCCAAATCCAACACAACCTTTCTTATACTCTTAAAAAGAAGTGAAACCTTTACAAACTCCCACTTAAACCACAATCAATCATATGGATCCAAAACCACTAGTTTACAAGATTACAAATCTTCTTCTCAAGAGAAAAGATAACATACCAAGATATCCATAACCATCACCAAACAACCAATTTTAGAATGAAAATGTAAAAGCACCCCCAAAATGGGGAACAACATGCCCAAAATTTGAAGTTTTTCCTCCATGCTCCAAACATATTTGCAAGCTTCTACTCTATGTGAAAATCTTCAATGCACAAGTGAATAAGGCCCAGTTTCCACCCAACAAAATGGCATCATCACATGCAATCTCCACAAATGAAGGACATGCTAGCCTCCCTCCAAGCACATGGGAGAGATAGGATGCATGCCTCAAGATTTCAAAAGTATGGGGAAGACAAAGGGTGATAACAAACACATATTCCAATACAAATCAACCATAAGAAACACAAAAAACACAAGAGGATAACTCAATGTTTCCTCAATGGGGATAAACCCTATTGTAATCCAACCATAGGAACATAAAAATAATATCCATGATACCCTCCTTATCACTCCATCCCAAACTCCAATCCTCCTCCTTGTAAGTATTTTCAAACAAAGAATTGTTTCCTTAACAATGATGGAATATGAGGTTCAAACCATATGAAAAATCATCTTCCACATCAATCCATATGAGTGGAGGAAATAATATAAAAACCGTCATGGCTTTCCCGTCAAGCCATGTGGTGTAAGAGGGGGTTTCTTCCCTCTTCCCCTATACTCCAAAATCCACCTCAAATAGGATGGATGTAGAAAATAAAATATTATAATAATTACTAAACACCCACAACAAGCATGCAAGCATACAAGATTCAAAAAATCATTTCTTTTCCTTTTCGCATTACACTATAGAAAAAAAAAAGAGGTATGAATACCTACCTCAAAAATAACTATACCACTCCACAAAAATCCAAGCACTTACATCTCCAAGCTCTCTCCAACTCCCAATAGTGAAAATGAGAAGCAACAGTCCATACCCCTCTCCAAGAGGATTTATATGAAGGAGAATAAATAAAAAATCCTCACCAATGAGAGGGTGACATGTGTTACCCATCTCATTATCCAACACAAGATTCCCAAAATCCCATCAAACATAAAAAAAACACATTTAGGAAAAAAACTCTCAAATTTCTCAAGACGAGAATAAACTAACTTACTTCAACCTTTGAGATAACACACAAATCAAACACACTTACAATATGGTGATAAGAGATGGGTCAAATGGGATGGAAAATCCCATTTTACCTTGAAAATAGCCCCCCCCTACCCATAGGTAGGGTCTAAGGGGTCCATTTTAGTGTAAGGGAGACCCCCTATGTGAAAAGAGACCCTTACAAATGCCACATTTAGCTCAAATTCGAGTTTGGGTAAAGTGGCTGAAAGGTAGAGGTGGTAGGTTCCACCCAAATGACTATTTGGTGATCCTATATCATAAATTAAATTAAAACACCACTAATACATGTAGGTACCATTAGGTCCAACATCAAGATTAACACAAAGTTTAACAAATTAACATAACATAAGACAAATTAGGAACCCACTAACGGTGTCCAAACATGAATACATCCACAACAAGGTCAAACAAAGGTTATGCATGGATAAAGGTCTGTACCTAGTCAGTTGCTTATATAACTCGAGGTGCAACTCTGAAACCCACGTTCTCCTGTGTGACCTATCATCTGCACATTCATTTCACACATCAAACATACTTGTTCCATACAATAAATAAGAGAAATAATAACAATCTATCGATAACTAAACCAATCATGGATATTCATTTTAACTATACAAAAAGAAATATGTGAATGGAATAACTATGCATAAACAACATACGTCCATAGTAAATCAAGATATAGGATCCATCTAAGTTATTACATGATAACATTCAATTTACCATTATCAACAAAAATTAACATACATCTATCATATATCAGAGAAACTAACTGCATCACATTCTGTTAGTGTCAATAACAATATAAGTGCAAGAAACTAAGATGATGATCATGATGCTAGTTTGGCACTACGTGCCCTAAACAACACATGTGTCACCAAATAATTGATAATGAGACCACATAATATCAAAATAGCACTAAATCAATGTCTATAATATAGTGAATGCAATGAGTCAACAATGAAATGATGTAAGAAATAGGTGCACACTACAAATTTCAATTAGAGAATGTGGAGTTACAAACCATAAACAATTTGAATCGAAGTACAATGTAACAATAAAAAAATAAAATCTTGTCTCAATTCAAGTGTAAGCCATGTTTTCCTTTGATACACACACACACACACACACACACACACACACACACACACACACACACACACACACACACACACACACACACACACACACACACACACACACACACACACACACACTACAAATTTCAATTAGATAATGTGGAGTTACAAACCATAAACAATTTGAATCGAAGTACAATGTAACAATAAAAAAATAAAATCTTGTATCAATTCAAGTGTAAGCCATGTTTTCCCTTTGATACACACACACACACACACACACACACACACACACACACACACACACACATAGTTAGCTATAATATTTTTTATTATTATTGGAAAATAGATTTTTAGGAGGGATTATACCTCATTACAAAAAGGCTTAGAAGCCAGATACAAAAAAGTAATACAACATGGAGTGATCAATATAAGATCTTTTACATGAAGACACAATTGGAGTAACACAACTGCAAAGCATAGTACCAAAAAATGTACAAGATCGGTGTTAAACAACACCAAAACAACAAATAAATGGAAAAAAAAAGAACTAGATATCAATAAAATAGATAAAGACATCACTTGGATGCTTTATCTACTGTTTTCTTCAAATCTTGCAAGGCACTAAATAAAGCTATGGAAGTGACCTGAGCAGGGCCATCCTTGTCAGCCTGACTGAAGACTTGGGCTTGTGCTTGTCCTCCCCCCAAATGCCCTCTAGGATATTGCTAAGCATGGAAATGTTATTCAATTGTTGTTCCAAGAAGTGATAAAAAACTGTGATGGTTCTAGTAATAGACTCATGCCTGCCCTTCACATGTACAACCCTGTTATCAAGAGAGTTAAGTTTTTTATAAATCTCTTGAATTTAGCTTTTACCAATCTCAGGAGCTTCCTCCATTTTCCTCTTTCCAGTTCTTTTTTTCAGTTGCTTTGAAGGTCTTTCTTCAGGGCCTCAATTTCTTTCTCAGTCTCCTCCATCCGCTTCTGAAGATCCCCACTATTCTTTAGTAGTTTTATAGATGCCAATTTTATTTATCTTAGTCTAAAAAACATATTAAGAATTATTATAAATTAAAAAATATAGAATTAGCAATTATTTTAATAATTAGTGTAATATCCTTTTAAACAAGAAACATGATGGTTATTCCTTTGGCATAATCCATATAAGATTAAAAATTATACAAGCTTTTGTGATTAAAATATAAGCTTATGAGTTTTTTTTTTCATTTTGCCTTACAAAATGGTTCTTGTTAATATGACATTTAATATTGTAAATAATTAATGTAAGAATTCTATAATATAATTTTTTATAATGTATGAAATTTTGACAGTTATAATCCACATTAGGGAAAAAATTAAAGCTCTAAAAATGCTAGGCTAGACACATTTTGAAAGCCATACACTATGTTTTATGGATAAAAAATATAAAAATTGGTGGGATCTAAGAGTCTAATACAACGTGTTATATGGTCAAATAGGAGCACTAATTACGTACACATTATATAATGTAGGAGGAAAATTTATGATTGAAAAAGAACTCGTGTTACCAGGAATCATTAATGAGCACATCAAAATATATAGTAGCTTTAATTCATATAAAAGTTGTGGTTTTAGTCTGACATGGAGTAATAACCAAATACACATGAGACATAGTGGGGTAGAGGTTGAAGGTGTTGAATGTTAGCGATATTATATGTATTTAGTTATATATATATATATATATATAATATATTACATAAAGGAAGAATCTTGAGTTTACTATATGCTGCAAAATGGCACAATCCATTGCTACTAGGCTATGGGTAAAATAAAGCCCTTATATAAGTTCAACCCTCTCTCTTCAACTGCGACCAAACGCACTTTGAAGTTCTTGTTCTCACACTTCGACGTTGTGAGTTATCTCACTTAGATGTGTGAATCAATTCACACTTAGAAGTGTGAGTCAAGACTTGCACACTAGAAGTGCGACTCAATCTCACTTGTAATTGCGATCACTCACATTTTGACCTGTCAATCTAGTAAATATCTGGATGAGTGCATGTACGAAAAAAATTAAGTCCATGTCAGACTAAAACCACAACTATTGAAATCCATACACTATGTATTTTTATATATAAAATGATACACACATTCGCAAGATTTAAGAGTCTAATACAATGGTTTATATGGTTAAATGTAGCACTAATTACCTGTGCGAATATATAATGTAGGAGGAAAATTTATGATTGGAATAGAACTGGTATTTTGAGGAATCATTAGTAACTGTATTTAGAATGAAAATAGTCATCTAATAACATAAATTTGATGGCCACCTTTTCCTGTCAAACAATTTTTAATTGAGGGTAAATTTTTAATATTACCCATCGAAAATACAAAACAATGTTATTTATACACTACTTAAAAAATTTATAAATGACTATTACATATTTTTTTAAACTATGCTTAATATATACAAATAATTTTTTTTATATAAATGTATATAAAAATTGACGGTCACATTTTAAACATGCAAGTCACGCGTGATGGTTCTATTAAACATATTTAAAGTATGTTACATCTAAAATCATAAAAATGTCTACAACAACCATCAAATTTAACACCTTTCAAGGATATTAAGTTATAAAATAGATGACATCTATCTTAGAATATAATTTGGATAGTATTTTCAATGTCAATGTTTATTGATTTGAATAAGGTATGCATAAATAGTCGTATATGTATGATGATATTAAGATTGATATGTGGCATAAATGACAACAATCACTTATGTATTATCTTGAATGCTAGACAATTTCTATATTTGTTCAAGATTTAAATTTAAGGAGGTTTAAGAGATGTTCATTATAAGATGTTTATTTTTATTTTCTCATTGTGATTTCAAGCATTTGTTTTAACCTTGGAATTGTTATTGATATTTATCATTTTCAAATTCTCCATACTAGGTTTAAGATTTAAGTGGCCACGCTACTAATTTTCTCTTTTTATGTGTGGATACAGTTGAAAATGAACTTTGTATTCGAAAAAGGAGCATATGTGGATTTACCCTCCAAAGGTGTGATAGTTGTAGAGGGACTAGTTTATCCATCTAGAACTATACTCCATTGCAAATAAATGGGGTCTATCTTATTCATTTTCACAATAAGGATTGTACTTTAATGGCAGAGTGAGACTTTCATACACAATTAATGGTTCTGAAACCTTGGAAGAAAGTGAAAACAAGGGATAATGGTATGGATGTCATGGAATCCCGAAGAGCACCCATTATGTATACAAAAAATCTTGGATGAATGGAGAGAGGAGGGAATTAAATGGAAATATAGGAAAATAGAAAGGGAAACAAATGGAAATAAAAGAAAACATAAACAACTACCAAGCAGTGTCACAACTATTGCATTGATATCCATAACAGTGGAGAGAAATTTTGATATATCGCCACACATGTCTCATTAAGTGGGACATTTGTTCCCATGTTTCAATCATTAAGAACAAATTATTTGTCAAATGTGACAAGTGCACAGAGCTTAAGACAAAATGTGCAACCACTTCATGTCCAAAAACACTGGCACAAGTAGATCAATGTCAAGATAATGGAAAATTGATTATATTTCAAAATTTTCATTCAAATTACTATGCTCATACATGATGGGAAGATGATACTAGTAAGACCAACTGACGTTAGAAAGATGTCCAACAAAGGAAAAAGATAAGGGTAAGTTGGTGGGAACCCAGAAGAAAATGAAAATACAAAAAACGAAAGGTACCAACCAGGAATTCTTAAAGATAAAAGCAATGGTGGCCAAAATCAAGGGAAACATCATATATTGATATAGACAATGTCATCCAGTCATGGACAACCAAGACAAAATATGGAAAGGAGATAAAATTAAAATACCTAATCGAGGACACGATGCTATTCAGGCATACCTTGCACAACTTCATGAATAATAATTAACGAGTTGTAGCTAAAATTGGCTGAACTAGATACCCTTGAATGGATTCAATCTTTATGTAATTTTCAATATTTTTCAATATAATTATGCCAAAGGAATTTATTTCCTATGGAAACAAGATCCGCAAGCGTTCAATTCCTCCTCCAAGAGTTGAAAGAAAGATAACATAAAATAGATAAGTATAAAATAATGTATAAGTATTACATAGGAATGTTTTGTTAGGCTTATATTACTATGGACTCATGAACAATTCTTTGTGACACATATGTTATTCTCAAATGTAACAATAAATCTATTAAATTGTTAAAATATATTTGTTCAAGAGAAGTTTTAAAATGTTCTTTAAAAATTAGTTACAATTAGTTTCAATGTTTGAAGTCTTTAATATATAAATATATATCAAAGTGGGAAATTGTAATTCACAATATTAATAAAATTATAATGTAATAAAGTTATGATAAACTGATTTTTAAAAATATTGAGTACGACATGCTTGATAAGAAACAATAATAAATATAATGACATCATGCATTCTTGAATAGGTGGCATATGTACTTATTAATATTTTATTTTGAAAATGAAGAACACTTCATTTGTAAACTTATTAAATGTTGATGTTAAAGATGTCATAATTGTTGTGACACTTGTTAATTGAAGATTTTTCCTTCAAATATTATTGAAAAATATGTACTTGAATACGAACCATAATTTATCTTATCATGAAAAAGTAACCAATAGAAAATCAAATAAATCAATTTTATTGATTTTTTAAAATTATCAAATTGTTTAATTTATATTCCAACATTTGAAATATAGACACTAGAAAAAATAAATGTCTTTGATTGGAGTTTATGGGAAGAACTAATAAGTTGTGGTGAAAGGTATAGTAACCCACCATAGGTAGGAACTAATAAACTGTGAAATCCATGTTTCAAAATAACCTGTTTAACATAATTCTCAACTCTTTGTTGTTTTGTATGATTTATAGACTATAAAAACATAAAAGTAGTTCACATTATCTTGGATTATCTTCTATTTTGAAATTCCTAGTGATCATTAATTTCCATTACAATGATTTTCCATTTTACAAAAATGATCAAATAAGTGTTGAAAAGATGTATCTTAGTGGCTGCTATGCTTATGTGTCTTATCTAGCTTATCAGCCACAAGGATTATGTAACTTAGCAGCCACAAGGATTATGTAACTTAGTGGCTACAAGGCTTATGTAACTTAGTGGCCACAAGGAAGATGTAACTTTCACGCTTGCTATTATTATTTCACCTAGCATGCACTTTCATTGTGTAACTTAGTGGCCGTTAGGATTATGTAAGTTAGCAACCACTAGGCTTATGTAAGATAGCAGTCGATAGGCTTATGTAAGTTAACATCCACTAGGATTATGTAGGATAACGACTGCTAGGCTTATGTAAGTTACCAACTGCTAGGATTACGTAAGTTAGAGGCCGATATGCTTATGTGGGGGAATCAAATAATAACAAAATTGAAATCCTAAAATAGTGAAAATAAAATCCAAAATTTGGGATTTAGAAATTGGATTCCAATAGTGGTAAAATTGGAATCCAATAATAGCACTATTAGAATCCAATAATAGTGAAATTGGAATCCAATAATAGGGAAATTGGAATCCAATAATAGCAATATTGGAACTTGAATAAGTCCGATAATGACAATATTGGAATCCAATATTGCTACTAATGGAATCCAATAATAATAATAATGGAATCTAATATAAACGAAAATGGAATCCAATATATGCAAAAAAGGAGATGGATTTATTCCAAAAATTGTAATACTGGAGTCTAGATTCACTGGAATATGTCTAGATTTAGTGAAATAAGCAATTTTTTATGATTTTTTTACTACACTTGTATTAAGTTTTCTTAGGTGTTGTTGGGATAGATGGGAGTTACACTTCTACACCTTGTTAGATGACGGTTACACTTGCCCACTTCCTATTTATACACCTCTTGTAAAGCTATTTTTCATGAATTAAATATACAAACTATTTTTTGGATCATGTTTGGTTCTTCTATTTCACAATGTAAATCTCTACAAACATTCATATTTTATCAGTACTTGAGTTTTTCCCACTTTATCACATGGTATCATAGCTCATTCTAATAATCAAATGCCATAATTTTTTTGTATTTATCTTTGTGGAATCTTGAGTTATTTCAAGCTTGTTATTATAGAAAGTTGATCTCTAAGTATCTCTTCTCTTGCATCTTTGGATGATCTAAAGAATAAGAAAAGAATTAATGAAATAGGTGGTTTTACAGGACAATATTTATTTTATATATTCTCTAGAGAAACTAATCCAAAAATGGATCTAGAAGTACCCAATTCTATGTATTCTCTTATTCATTGCATACCCTTAGCATGTTCATGGTTGTGGAAAATGATTAAGTTAGGATATCGGTGATCTGCACACCATAGAATGATGAAAAGAATCTATTTCTAGTTCTTTTCAGTGTAAAGACTGTGCAATGGTTACAGAACCACCGCTCTTCATAGAGTAGCGGTTGCATAAACTACCATTTCTATATATATTAGTTCTTTGAAAATGGGTACACAATATAATCACATATGCAATCCCTTATCTCTTTTATCCACCCTTCACCCCTCGAAGGAGGAGGTATTATGCTCTAAGCAGATGGAGTATGACTAATTTCTCAGAATAAATGAGTTAGATATTTTCCCCTATATATGGAACCTAAAGCCTTGACTTCTTTCCCCAAAAATCCCAATCTCTAATATACTATTTTATTTTTTGTATACTATTGTATTTTTTACAGTACGAGTATCAACTAACTACCTAAATTTCTCTTCCACTAGTTTCACCTGATTCTACACTAGTAGATATATAAGTTTACCCATATATCCTTTCTCTACAAATGTGATTACTACTGAAAACCATTCTATCTCTCAAGTTTCCTCTCTAGCCAACCAAAATGTACCCACGTATTCTAATTCTAAGGATTTTAGTGTATATGACATAAATGTTGGGTTTATGCTATAGAGTATAGGGTCCAAAATATTAGTGGTGTGCACCTTTTATTTAGGCCCTCCAATCAACTATAAGCTCATTTGTAAACCACATCACACATAAAAACCATATCAGCGTGCTATATATCATCCTATCTCCTTACATATATCTCTAATATAGGGAAGAAAATAACTCAAATACAAACTCTTAACTTGTTGACTGAGTCAATCCTATGTAGTTTCCTCATCCACCAATTTTATTAACATGATGTCATTATTATCATCTTGTGGGGTCATAACAACCAACTAATTCCATCTCTCCCTTTGTATGAGTATCATAGGTCGCGTCTATTACTCAGGTTGTTCTTGTCAAATATCTAGCGAGAATCGCACTGATCTCTACACCTATATTAGAGAAGTAATCTCTTCCTAGTCCTCTAAGTCTCCACTCATAGTTTTAACCAAGGAGATGTTATATCTCCTCCTCCTAATCAACAACATCCCTCTTGGGGATACTTCTCACCTCTATAATTTTCACTTTCCCTCTAGGTTCCTCTTCCCTCCTACACTGTCATAGCCTATAAACTCACAAATTCTAGAGTGTCCATAATGAAAGGAAAAAATAGCCCCAGTTCCTTGCTTTATTGGCCATGTGGCTCCCTAAAATGTTGCAGTTGATAAATTAAAAAAAATGGAAAATGGTAAAATTGGATGTGATCTCCCAAACTATCTTGACACTTTATCCATAGGATGTGTCTCTACCCACTAGTAATAATTAAATGTGATATTTATTCTATCTTGTGCTTCCTATGTTAAGGGACATGAGGGCCATCCATTAGATGATCCCACATACAAGGTCCATACTATTTGATTATGGTATATTATGTGTAGAGTTGAAAATCTAATTATATGTTTCACTTCCTCCCTAACTCTCCCACTTTAGAACCCTTGGAGATTTTTTTTCCATTTACAACAGAATGCAGATCATCCTCTACATTAGAAAACGCCCATAAATACACAATGATAGAATAATAATAGACCCAATCATATGTTCCTGTCTCACCCAAAATCTATATAAATCATGAGCATACTATACCAAAATGGTTGCACACTAGCTAAACTAAATAACATACTTGAGATCATATTTGCAACCTGCCAAGTTGAATACGGGTACTCCTCCATCTAATTTGTGAATGAAAATATATGTCAAAATCTTCCCAATAATGGCCTTCCAGATATCTGGAATTCCTAAAGCATATATGACACAAAGTCAAACTATGAATGATCATTGGTGAAATTCATTCACGCATGTATCCCATGCCCCCCCCCCCCCCCCCCCCCCCCCCCCCCCCAACACACACACACACACACATCGTGAGCACCCATATATATCTATGTATGGGGTTAAGGCACCCATATATAAATCTATATGTAAGGGTTAAGAAACCTCTCTCCTCTCATTAACAATCTTAGGACCATCAGAAAACATGTGTTCCCCTAGATTATAAGTCTTAGAATAGTATGGATGTACTCTAGTTTAAAGGTAATCTATATAATATCTTCACCAACATGTCATTTAAAGGTGTTAGTGTGGTACTCACACAAACCAATAAACATCTAAATCAGGTCCAAATCTATCAAAATCTCTACCATCTGCATAATCCCTTGAAATCGCAACAATTATAACTAGGTCCTATCCAAAGCTAATAGCCCCTCTCGTAAAGTTGGAAACTATTATACATCAACCAATCTCCAAAGATGGATCCTCCATTGGATCTATAAAATATCAAACAAAAAAACCCATTAGTTTGATTCAAAGAAAAATTTCATAAAAAATCAATGCATTAACATCAAAAGCAATAAAATATTTAAATCCCTATGCCACCAGTGATGTTGACATATGACATTTGGCTTGAAAAAGTCTCAAACTCTACTTGTGGAATTTATCCTCTTTCCAAATGGTATCGTCCATGTTATTATTTTCCATTGTTTCTTAAAAATAAAACCTAATGGTGGTGAAAAGTAAAAATGCACCTAAACCCACCTACATTTTGACTATCTTTAGGGAAAATATTTCTTAACAAAAATTTACTTGTGACCATTTTTACACTTTCCTAATAACTACACTTTCTCAAATTAAAAGAAAAAACAACCTTTGGATAAATTATAGCTCACTCTCCTCAGTTGTCACCTCATCCTCCAACATCCCTGCCTCACATTTTGGCCATCATTTGTTGTTTCATCCAAATTGGATAGCTAGATCTCTATAATTCTTAAAATAGTAGATACACAAAAAGATAAATGAATCAATTGAATTTCTATTTATAGAAACTCATTTATCCCCTTCTTGTGGCATTTTCATTTCTTAAAAATATAATAACTTTCTAACCACAACTTTGGATTTCATTTTGAAAGAAGCTTCATGATCATATTTTTGAAACAAATCCAACAATATATCGCACATATTTTTCAAAAAATCACATACTTTTTAGGCTTGTAATCATTACCTATCCAATTTTTGGTTACACCTTACTCCACACTCTCTCACCATCATGACTTATTCACTCTCCCATATTCTCACGAACTCCCATTAGCTTAAGGTTTATTGCTTATTTATCTAAATTATCTTCTAGTGTTTTTTCAGTTGTGCTTGGATTCAAATAATAGCTTCTTTTACATTATAGTGATTTACGATGTGAATGCACTCATGAGAAGGAAGTTATACAGGCAAGTACTTTTTATTTGTGTTCACGCTTTCATTATTTTCTGTTTTACACATCCATTTATATATTTTAATTTTAGTGTTGCATATTTTTTCCCGAAGACCATCTTATGTACAATTTTTTATAACATGTGATAACCTTTAGTTGGGCCATATGTATATACACAATTTTTCATTTCACTATTTTTTCATCATATACATCATTTAATCATTAGCTTCCCTAGAGCGGTGTTCTTAGGGATACTATCGAGAATGAAGAGTGACCAAAAATGGTTATGTGCATCCTTTGGGTTGCATTGGCGTGGTAAAAAATGGTACTCATGAGAGATATTTGATGTGTAGTATGATTATATAACACTTTCACATATTTTCACACCCCGTACAATCATCTTCTACAAACTTTAAAGTCATTTTTTAGCCTCCTTTCGATATCACCTTGTCATCCTTTTGTGATCACTCTCACACATCATTTTAACACACTCATACCTTATTAATTCCCACCTTTTAGAATCTATGAGTTCCCTCTATCAATCTTGACCTACTTGTTTGACATCTTCATGTCTTCATTTCTCTCTTTAGTGACATCAACCATGGTCGATATAGTTAGGTATGATTTTTTTCTTAACTAACTACATCGAGCACAATCGATGCCATCATATAACATAATATAAAAATGATATCCCTATGTTATTTATACTAAGGAGATGAATTCTCATTCCACATCATATCAACCACTCATTTAGTTTGATAGCCTGCTCACTAATATTCCCTAGCTTAGAAGGTTTTTGAATTTAGTCTTATTTTTCATCCTTGGAGTCTATACTTGGAGTATTTGGGTACTTAAGGTATACAAGCATAAAAGTTGCACTTTTCATGGTATACCAAACCTAGGTCTTTATAGTCATTAAGTAGAGGTGTTCCTAGGTATTATTCTATTCATTTATGATCCCACATATCAACTCTGTCATAAAGCATTGTTGACCCTTGCGAGAAGTTAATGGGCCAATGATGTATTCAAGAAGGTAAGTATCTCTAACCTATCTTTTCCTTTATTTTATTTTATATTTGAATGTTTTGTTTATGTGATCATGCACTAATTTGGATATGGTAGCCTATCATTTTCTATTGCCTTATGTATCTATTGGTCTTTACCTTATCATCTTGTATAACCATAAATTCTGGCAAATATTGCTTCGCAATCTCTTGGAACTCTTTTTTAATATTTGTGACTCTTAGCCTAGAAACCTCATGGATATTTTACATTATTATTATATTGATTATCATTTAATTTACAACATTACTATCACCATTTTAGAATCGGGGGTTAATTAGATGTCACTATCCTATTTCAGGTTTAGGATTTGGAAATAAACATCTCATATAAATTGTGGAATAATTCCCTCCTAGTTCTACATCTACACAAAACTAAAATATAAAATATACATACTTAACATGACAACATTTATTATCCTAGTCCAAATTACCCCTTCATAGGAATAAAAGAGAACATTTTATTGAGCAATTCTTTATTTGCATGCACACACTACTCAATAACTATAGTGCTCATAATCATAATCCTATTTTTGTGAGAGATCTCACCATAAATTTTCATATTCTTAGATATTTGCATGACATTCCTTTTCATTAGCATCAAGAATGTGTCCATGGAATCAATCCTATTTTGATACGTGTGTGTAGAAGTTACCTACTAAGTCTAGGTTAGTTCAAAGGTTTGCATAATGCATTATGGGATTGAGAGTTATAGATTTCCACCTTTTAATACTAAACAATTCCCTCTATCAATCTTGAGCTACTTCTTTGAATTCTTCATGCCCAAATTCATTTCTCTAATGAAAGCAACCATGGTCGATATAGTTAAGGTTACATTTTTTCATAACTACATCAATCACAGTCAATGCCATCAAATAACGTAATCTGAAAATGATATTATTTATGATATTTATACTTGAAAGATGATTTATTTTTCCAAATCACATTTATCAACCGTCCAGTCTGATATCACTCTCACTAATATTCCCTTAAAGCTTAGAATGTTTTTAATTTCGTCTTATTTTTCATCCTTGGAGTTTACACTTGGAACACATGGGTACTTAAGATCTACAAGCATAAGAGTTGCACTTTTCATGGTATATCAAGCCTTTAAATTCATTATAGTCATCAAGAAGAGGTGTTCCTAGGTATTCTTCTATTCATTTATGGTCCCCCACTTCAAATCTCTCATAAGGTGTTGTTGATCCTAAGGGGAACTTAATGGGCCAATGGTGTGTTCAAGAAGGAGATTATATCTAACCTATCTTATCCTTTAGTTTATTTCAGATTTGAATGTTTGTTGATGTGGGTAAGTGCACAAATTTGAGGGGCCAAAAATTGGATGAAAATATGAAAATAGTCGAAACACGTATGTGTTTTTGTCATAACACGTATACATTTAATTTTTCTCAATTTGCTAATTCCTAATCCTAAAATGTGTACACTTTCTAGTTTATTCAAAACGTGCATGCATTGTAACATGTACAAATAAATGTTTAAGTATAAGTTTTCTTTTATTATTTCTTATACTTTAAATTTATATTAGTAAATCTAAGAAGTTCGGGTCACTCTACACCTGATGGAAGTGATCCCCTAGCTCCAATAGTTATAATTTAGAAGATAGTTTTTCAAAATATAATCTGGTCAATACTTACTCATTTTTAGGATTTTAGCAAAGGACCTAAAACTTTCAGTGCATATATATTGTAGTCGGTATTTGTTTTGGGAAAGAAGATAGTCGTTTTGTAGGTTTTTTGACCTTCTGAATTGGATTTTGGCCCTACCATTACTTGAATTAGTACCACTTTTTAAATTTCACTTTAGTGACCATGAATAAACTCTGTGATGCTTTTCTATGTACTGCCAACCCAAGGAGTACCTTTATTATTAAAAAAATGAAATACATGATGGAATGCATGCTGGCTGTGGAGAAGTGGGTGAGAGGGCGAATCATTGCGATGTGAAGGAACATGGGTGACCCCTCCCAGTTTGACTGACCTGTCATGTTCAAAACATAATAATACAAGCACTTTATTGGGATCCTAATTTTCCAACCACTATTTTTTGAGAATCCAATGAGCCTTCCCACGTGAAACTTAAAAAATATGTCTCCTCTACAAAATTTTCCTTTGGTGGTTGGATACACTCTTTTCCCTGGTTACATGGTGTTTTGGGTGAAGGAATACTTTGGGAGGATGTGCGCCTTTGGATTGGTGCCTCATTTTGTGCAATATAAAACGCATTTGCTAATGCACTATTTTTTTTAGATCGTTGTTTTCTTCTTCCTCCTTGGCTCATGGTGGCAGCCTGTAATTAGTGCTCTTGTTGCTGGCCATATGCCCAGGTGTTTTTCCCACTCATGTTGTATGCGTTGGCTTTCTCTTCAGCCTGCAAACATCAGGTCAAATTTGTGGGGGGCGGCACTACAAACCAGGGATATTTTGTCACGTCCCTCTCTACTTGAGCCAAGGATAAGAGTGCAACAGAGTATTGTTGGCCAATGAAGAACCAAAGGAGGAGGATTTGTCAGTTGTGGCAGTTGGAAATGCGTAGGGTAAGGGTTGTTTCCCTGTTGGGAAAAATGCCTGATGGAAACATGGTTTCACAGAATGCTATGGTCACAGATTTTACACAAACCCATGTGCTTAAGGGTGCCTTATGATTATTCAAAGAAATGCCTCGCTAGATATCATCTCATGGAGTACCATGGTGGTGGCTTGTGCCAGCATCCCTCTATCCTGTAAAAAAAATGGGGAAACCCTTGAACTTGCGTGGACCTCTATCAAAGCATAAAAGACAGAGGGATTTTGTCAGATGTTGTAGTTACAAATGCTTGGGGGATGTATATGAATTTTCTCCTTTTTGCAAGCCTTTTCCTTACCAATCAGTTTGGCTTCACCCTTGCTGCTTGCATTGGGGGAGCAATCCTTTCTTTTTTTAGCATCTTGATTTAGTACACAGGGTCGACTTCAAGCCATTCTATCGACATTGGTTTATGAAGCTCAGTTTAAAAAGGAGTTTATTTGGTGCATAGCTAAAGAAATCACTCATTTAGCACTTTCCGTGAAAGCACACTAACTTGTGGAGAAGTTGGATCTTCTTTTCAACATATAGAAGGAAAGTTATAGCAGCTGAATTGAGTACAGATGGGTGACATATTCCACTGTTGACAATAGACAACTAGTTGATCATTTTGTCATCAAATTTTAAGAAGTCTCATTTGAAGCTTCCTAAATAACTGCAGATGTAGATTAGCAATGTAGGCAAAAAAATTAAAAAACATGGTCACCGTGATGGAGTTTGGGTGGTTGTTGCTCGTGAACTAGTTGACAAAGTGCTCAAGCAAGATGTTGAACCGAAGCCTACGGGTTTGACCGAATCCATTCCTCCTAGGCATGGTTCACCTCCCCTGATCTTTCAATACTCTCGTACTTTAGTTTTTCATTTGCAACTTAATATAATTCAAAAATATTAAAATTATAATACTTTTAATTGTTTTATTTTTAACTTGTTACAAAACAATAAAGTGTCGTATCGTAACTCACAAAAAAAAATCAAAATAACGATTTGTTATCAAACCATGAACTTCAACCCTCATTCTGAGGTGATTTAGAAAAACTCCTACCCAACTAGATAAATACAATATTATTTTTTTGATAAGATGAAGTTGACTTCCCAGTAATAATGTTGACCATCTCCCTATTTAAATAGTTAATTTTTGCATTTTTCGGAGATTCATTAAGTACCCTTCGTAACTTTGAAAAAGAGATGTTAAGCTTCATTCATGTACCTAGTTATGTGAGGAGTCACCTTAACCTTTGGATTGACCCCAAATGAACATATGTGATCTTTTTGACGCTCTTATAGGAGCCCTATTACACTGTTTTACAAAAGTTGAAAGATTTTAAATCTAGAAAGCTGGCTTTCGTTTTGAAATGCCATTTGAAACCTGGATAGAGAAATTAATTTCCGTCTTCGTAAACCTCTCGTCTTTTTACTAGAAAATTACATGGAACCTTAATTTTAGGGAAAAACACTTTTCTGGATAGTTTGACAATGGCATTTGGTAAGACTCTGGTCAAAGTTTGACAAGGTTAAATTGGACCAATTAGGACCAATGGCTTCAGAAAACTTGTCACCGTTCGAAGACTATTTTCCATTTCTGAGTTTCATCGCCTCTGTTGAATTCTCCTTATATAGGGAAATTTGTAGGAAGTTTCTCGTTGCACGTTCATCCATCAAACGTCAATTTTGGACGTGGTTTTCTGAGCCTTCAAGCTAACTTTTGTTCTTTTGGCACTGGGGGCAACGACGACCAATGGCCCCGGAGAACTAGTTGCCAAACGTAAACCGTTCGCTAGTTCCAAATTCCGTCAGTTGCTATGAACTCTTGGTATATAAGTGGACACGTATAAATTTAATCGTGGTGTGTGTTCTCATCGGAAGGTGACTTTTGGAAGTGGTTTCTTAGCCTCCGAGCCCGTTTTGAACATTTTTGTAGCTAATAAGAAAATGTAAAAATAGGAAGCTGCGGGACCCTCGTCAGGTTGCCAAACCACAGTGGAAACTTTTGACCCATGTAAATAACTGTTTAAATATCTATAGTGTAACTTGTGTGAATTAGAAATTTTGACAAAATGGTGTTTTCTCTCTCTTCCCTTCTCTTTCTCTCTCCTGGGTTACAAAATGAAGTGAAATGAAATGTAAGGAATACATCTTTCTAAACCTTTAATTTCGATTGCAAACTGTAATTATTATCATATGTAAATGGGAAACTAAAAAATGATAATTATGTTAGATTAGGGTGGATGCCATGCCAGTGAATTATTGCTAATATCATGCTCATGTGGTTTTACAGGTTGAAAGAATGATGGTGAAAAGGTGATGTGTAATTTATTAATTATCATTGTAATTTATATATTTCATTGTAACATGAATATATGTATAATGTAGTCTCATGTTACCGAAAGTTATATTTGCTAATTTGTTGATATGTATGAGATGCTAGTTTTAAGGACATCTAGGAAATGTATATTTAATTATAGGTTCAATTTGATTCACATTACACATGGTAAAAAGGTTTGATATATGTATATATAAGGTAAATGAATTTGAAGTAATATCTTGTGGTGCATACTCAGTGTTCAATAAATGATTAATGAATCATCTTATACAGTTATACCTTGTAAATGTAAAAAAATGATATTTTTATCGAAACACTCAACCCTAATATAAGATCTGTGCATAACATGTCTTCATGTGTGATACTTTTTACTGTAGAGGACATTGAAAACCGTAGAATGAACTTCAACTCTACACTCAATGGAACCTCCTAGTTGAGTAAATAAGATCCCAAGAATGGGTTTATCATCTTAGTCAGTATGTTTAGTGACATTGTCATAAACCTTTCTGATGGGAGCGACACAGTCAAACTTTATTTGGAGTATGTAGAGCTAACTCCTCCTTCGTATCCTAGTGGACTACCTTGTCTTCTGGAGATAGATTTAAAATTAAATCTCCTCATCGAATGAAATCCCTGTTGGATCGAGACGACATAGATGGAGGTTGTGACTTATTTGTTCTAGGTCTTAAACTCTTGTTATTGAACCCCTTAGCTCCGCTCAGTTAAATGTGTTACCTTGGTTTCTATCAGCATAACACCTTGGTCCTTTCTTGAAGGTGGTTTAGCATAAATTTTTCCTGTCACTTATAACTCATATTTACTTGAGGGGTAGATCATGAGGTGAGGTTGGAATTAATCTAAACCTCAGTTGATTCGGATGTTAACTTAGGGTTCGTGTGTAGCTTCAAGTCTTCTAATCATATATGTCTTCAAGAGGTTAGACAAACACTTCGTAACTCCTTTTTCAAGACAATGCTAATAATAAGACCATAATGTGGCATAGAAAATAAAGCATATAAGAGTAAAAACGAGATTTGAGGTTCGGAAGAATGCCACTTTTGGAGACCTTATATCTCAATTAGATACATTTTTTTGTTTCAAAGAATATGAAATGCCTTGCTGTGATCAACCTTCGAGAAAACAAAAAATATATATATAAATCAAAATGGAATTCCACAAGTCATTGAATTAGAATAACTATGGTAGGAAAATATCTATACCGTGATCGAGGAATGTTTTTGGTAAAAAGGTATCTTGTATCTAAATCTCCGTTAAATCCTAATATCGCTATATAGACACCAAGTCACATTCACTTGAGTTGTAAGAGTAAAAAGGTAGACATTGAATTTATGTTCGAGGAGAATATTCTTAACATAAGAATAAGATAATTAAGTATTTAATATGCATTTGAATTATGCCAAATAAGTATGCAAGTTATGCAAAAAAAATTAAAGAATAAGAATCCATCTAAAAAGGGTCGAATGGTAATTTAACCACAGAATGAACTTAAAAATTTGTATGTGGACAGACGAGAAATTTATCCTTACACAATAATGTTCTTGGAATGTTAATCGTAACTAAAATACAATTAAAGAAATGATGTGTGGTGAGTTCACCATTCCTAAAGTCATGTTTCTTGAGGTCGAGGTCATTACTAGTAACCATTCATTGGGAAAAGTGTGGCATCGACATGCCTATGTTGTTTTCATGTGTCTATGACTTATGTAATTGTCGTATGCGAGTCGAGTTTATGTACTTGGAGCCCTTATGGTGTTGTGTATAGTGAACAATGTAAGTCAAAAAAAATTATCCTGGTATTTTACTGTTGTAATTGTGTGTGTAAAATGTGGGCATTACATATGGTATCAGAGTGAGGTTCATGCTCTCAAACCTCTGGGATGGATTGGAGTTGTGATGATTATGCATGATGGTGGTGGATATTCGAAGAGTAATGTGATATATGCGTGATGTGAACTATGTCGTAATTGTGAAATTGTGAATGCACATGTTGTGTATGTCACTTAGTGCGTATTTTTTATCATATTGATGTGTGTGTGATGAGGGTATTCACTATCTATGTTGTTGATTCAATGGGAATTCGGGTGTAATGTACTATCTTGTTGTTTGTGAACAGAATGTTATTGTGGATTGCTGAGGGTTAGAACATTTTGGCTTTATGTGATATGAAGGTGTATTGATGTATTGCATGACAAAATTTATGTAAAGTGAATCACATTTTATTGTGATGTCATCACCGTATTGGGATTAGTTGTGTGCATCGTCGTGTTGTTTTGCAATTGACTATATGTTATAATGTTAGACATTGTGTTTCTCATACATATAATTCATGTAATATGTGATGGTTCATGTAGTGATTTAGGGGTATATGGTGATATGATCCCTAGTGTATAGTGATTACATTTTGGGTGCAGGATGTGGTAATGTGATGTATCATAACCCGTGAAAGTAATGATTGTGTTATACCCTGTATATATATACCATACATAAGACGTTATGGTTAATGTGCATGAATCACCATTATGATAGTGATGTAGTTATGTGTATGTTGTGAACCTTACACTAGACGACCCTAAGGGGAGAAAATTGTCAAGAGTGTATGTGTGGAGAGAGGAGGTGTGGACCAAGTTTTCATAGTCTTGAGCTGAGTACGAGTGAGAAAGTGGAGTCTTATATAGACTGAAAACCCACTTTTATCTGTTTAGTATACTTTGAGCTTGCTCAGTATATTGTGGGTGCACATCACCTTAGGCTCAACTTATGAAACTAGTGTCCCTTGCTCTTTCCTATTGGATTTTTCAGTGAATAATCCTATGTGAATTTGACTATGTTGATCCTTATGGGAGTATGGAGGGATGATTGAGGCAGAGATGATGACAATTACATTATTTGATATACTCAATTCTGGTTACATGTATATTTTTACGAGCTGAGGCTCGATGTCTGAGTTCCAACAACTTGATGAGTACCCCTTTAGTGGCGGTATGAGGCCACATAGTGATTGTAATGTGCTATTTCTCTCTACGTATTTTTTATTTGTAAATTGATCATTATCTCCTTTAGCTAGAACCAACTGTTTTCTTGATTGACATGTTCTTATATTTTGGGCATTTATTTGATTGTTGCATTAACATTTAGATTTTGCACTAACCATGGCTAATTAGCCATTTGTTTTTCTTAGTTTTAAAACTTTCTTTTCATCTTTAAAAGTTTTGTAGCCTAGCCCAAGGCTTATAATTTTTGCCAATTGGCATTTGAATGGATTGTTTTGCTGGTTCTAATGTCGTAATGTTTTGGTTAGGGTCATGGGATTCACCATGGGGTGGTGGAACCTATGGGCCCGCTTCGTTGTATGGGGGTACGCCCCAATGTGGTCATAGCTTCGTGTAGTTTTTGAACTACAGGCCACTACACCACTTAGGTGGGGGTGACGGGGCTCTATGTGCCTAGGGCCATATGGTGAACCGATGTCATTTAAATGGAGAAAGGAGATGGTCCTTTATGATTGAGGGACCCGATATTATTTATGGCACTCTATGGTTGAGTGACCTAATATTCTTGATGGGGCTTTATGGTTGAGTGACCTGACATGGTTTTATCACTACGATTCTTCCACTTGGGAGGTATATGTAGATTTTTTGGTGATGCTTTGGGGAGGTATATGGAGTTGTATTTTGTTGCTTTTGGAGATATCTAGAGTTATTTCGTGATATTTTGTGATGTGTGGAGTTAGTATAGTGAGTTTTGTGTCCTCTTTTGAGTCTTGTTACACATTGTTATGATTGAGGCTTGACTATCCCCTTGGTTGGTATGGACTATTGGATATTGTCTTAGCACTATGTTGATACAGTCATGGATTTTTGGGTCATGTGATACCCATTGTATATGTATCAGTGTGATGATTCTATTTTCAGTCACATGTGTGTACTAGATCTATGTTGATGGCATAGTTACGAGAAATTACTTTCTATGTGGACTACTTCTTGTCATCCCATGGTAGAATTAAAGGTCTTGTGATGTGATACAATCGTGAAAGTATGTAGCAAGATGTCTTGTAGGTCGTTTTGGTTGTGTTGAGTTTTGTGTGATACCTTGAGGCCGATTACTGTTGGGTACCCATGAACATAAGACAATTAAAATTGTAAACCAACAATATTAAGAGCTTGAGATTAAGAAATATTGTCCAAGAAAATACTAATTGAGTAGTAAAGTAAAATATAACTAACTACCAACCTTCTCAGAACATTATAATTTAAGATATTGCAAAAAAAAATAGTTTTCTTCTTTGTGTTCATGTTATACAAACTAGTTGTTTTGTTACACAAGGTGTTTCATTATTAGCTTCTTTCCTATGTATCCTCTGAGCTTCAGTGGTTTGTCGCATCGAGGAGGATGCTATTTTAAGGGGAGGGAAATGTAGTGACAACCCGAGGAGTACCTTTATTATTAAAAAACTGAAATACATGATGGAATGCATGCTGCCTATGGACAAGTGGGTGAGTGGATGAATCATTGTGATGTGAAGGAACATGGGTGACCCCTCCTACTTTGACCAATCTGTCATGTTCAAAACACAATAATACAAGAACTTTATTGGGATCCTAAGTTTCCAACCATTGTTTTTGGAGAATCCAATGAGCCTTCCCACGTGAAACTTAAAAAATCTATCTACTTTACAAAATTTTCTTTTGGTGGCTGGGTACACACTTTTCCCTAATTACGTGGTGCTTTGGGTGAAGGAATGCTCTGGGAGGATGTGTGCCTTTCGATTGGTGCCTCATTTTGTGTAGTTTAAAATGCATTTGCTAATGCACTATTTTTTTTGGATCGTTGTTTTCTTCTTCCTCCCTGGCTCGTGGTTGCAGCCTGCAATTAGTTCTCTTGTTGTTGGCTGTATGCCCAATTGTTTTTCCCACTCATGTTGTATGCGTTGGCTTTCTCTTCATACTGCAAACACCAGGTTAAATTTGTGGGTGGTGGCACTACAAACAAGGGCTATTTTGTCACGTCCCTCTCTGCTTGAGCCAAGTATAAGAGTGCAACCGAGTATTGTTGGCATATGAAGAACCGAAGGAGGAGGATTTATCAGTTGTGGCAGTTAGAAATGCATAGGGTAAGGGTCATTTCCCTGTTCGAAAAAATGCCTGAAGGAAACGTGGTTTCATAGAATGCTATGGTCGCACCTTTTACACAAACCCATATGTTTAAGGGTGCCTTATGTTTATTCAAAGAAATGCCTTGCCAGATGTCATCTCATGGAGTGCCATGGTGGCGGCCTGTGCTAGCATCCTTCCATCCTATAAAAAAAATGGGGAAAACCTTGAACTTGCGTGGACCTCTATCAAAGCATAAAAGACAGAGGGATTTTGTCAGATGTTGTATTTGCAAATGCTTGGGGGACGTATATGAATTTTTTCCTTTTTGCAGGCCTTTTCTTTATCCAATCAACTTGGCTTCACCCTTGCTACCTGTGCTGGGGGAGCAATCCTTTCTTTTTTTTATCATCCTGATTTAGTACACAGGGTCGACTACAAGCCATTCTGTCGACATTGGTTTATGAAGCTCAGTTTAAAAAGGAGTTTATTTGGTGCATAGCTAAAGAAATCATTCATTTAGCAATTTCCGTGAAAGCACACTAACTTGTGGAGAAATTGGATCTTCTTTTCAACACATATAAGGAAAGTTACAGTAGCTGATTGGAGTGAATATGGGTGACATATTGCACTGTTGACAACAGACAATGAGTTGATCATTTTTTCATCAGATTTTAAGAAGTCTCGTTTGCGGCTTCCTAAATCACTGCAGATGCAGATTAGTAGTGTAGGCAAAAACATTAAAACACATGGTCACCATGATGGAGTTTGGGTGGTTTTTTCTCGTGAACTAGTTGACGAAGTGCTCAAGTGAGATGTTGAGCTGAAGCCTGCGGGTTTAACCAACTCTGTTCCTCCCAGGCATTGTTCACCTCCCCTCATCTTTCATAACTCTCGTACTTTAGTTTTTCATTTGCAACTTAATATAATTCAAAAATATTAGAATTATAATACTTTTAATTGTTTTATTTTTAACTTGTTACAAAACAATAAAGTGTCGTATTGTAACTCACAAAAAAAAATCAAAATAACGCTTTGTTATCAAACCATGAACTTCAACCCTCATTCTGAGGTGATTTAGAAAAACTCCTACCCAACTAGATCACTACAATATATATTTTTTGATAAGATGAAATTGACTTCCCAGTAATAATGTTGACCATCTCCTTGTTTAAATAGTTAATTTTTACATTTTTTGTAGACTCATTAAGTACCCTTTGTAACTTTGAAAAAGAGATGTTAAGCTTCATTCTTGTACCTGGTTATGCGAGGAGTCACCTTAACCTTTGGATTGACCCCAAATGAACATATGTGATATTTTTTATGCTCTTATAGGAGCCCTGTTACACTATTTTATAGAAGTAGAAAGATGTTAAATCTAGAAAGTTGGCTTTCGTTTTGAACCGCCATTTGAAACTTGGATAGAGAAATTAATTTCCGTCTTCGTAAACCTCTCGTGTTTTTACTAGACTATTTCATGGAACCTTCAGTTTAGGGAAAAAAAAATTTCTAGATAGTTTGACGATGGCATTTGGTAGGGCTCTGGTCGCTGTTTGACAAGGTAAAACTGGACCAATTAGGACAGGTGGCTTCAGAAAACTTGTCACCATTTGAAGACTGTTTTCCAGTTTTGAGTTTCATAGACTCTGTTGAATTATCCTTATATAGGGAAATTTGTAGGAAGTTTCTTGTTGCACGTTCATCCATCAAACGTCAATTTTTGATGTGGTTTTCTAAGCCCTCGAGCTAATTTTTGTTCTTTTGGCACTAGGGCAATGATGACCAGTGGCCCCTGAAAACTATCCGCCAAACGTAAACCATTCGCTAGTTCTGAATTCTGTCAGTTTTTATGAAATCCTGGTATATAGGTGGACATGTATAAATTTAATAATGGTGTGCGTTCTCATCGGAAGATGACTTTTGGAAGCAGTTTCTTAGCCTCCGAACCTATTTTGAACATTTTTGTAGCTAGTAAGAAAATGTAAAAATAGGAAGTTGCAGGACCCTCGTCGGGTTGACAAACCACTTTGGAAACATTTGACC
The DNA here is from genome assembly GCA_019776745.2 of Taxus chinensis. Classification (NCBI taxonomy): domain Eukaryota; kingdom Viridiplantae; phylum Streptophyta; class Pinopsida; order Cupressales; family Taxaceae; genus Taxus; species Taxus chinensis. The sequence goes on along the minus strand of CM034152.1, from coordinate 546,339,076 downwards.
AATGTAAATAACTGTTTAAAACTCTATAGTGTAACTTGTTATGTGAATTAGAACTTTTGACAAAATGGTTTTTTCTCTCTCTTCCCTTCTCTTTCTCTCTCCCGGGTTACAAAATGAAGTAAAATGAAATGTATGGAATACATGTTTCTAAACCTTTAATTTCAATTATAAACTGTAATTATTATCAAATGTAAATGGGAAACTGAAAAATGATAATTATGTTAGATTAGGATGGATGTCATGCCAGCGAATTATCACTAATATCGCGGTTTTGCAGGTTGAAAGAATGATGACGAAAAGGTGATGTGTAATTTATTAATTATCATTGTAATTTATATATTTCATTGTAAAATGAATATATGTATAATGTAGTCTCATGTTACATAAAGTTATATTTGATATTTTGTTGATATGTATGAGATGCTAGTTTTAAGGACATCTAGGAAATGTATATTTAATTATAGGTTCAATTTGATTCACATTACACATGGTAAAAAGGTTTGATATATGTATATATAAGGTAAATGAATTTGAAGTAATATCTTTTGGTGCATACTCAGTGTCCAATTAATGATTAATGAGTCATCTTGTGCAGTCGTACCTTGTAAATGTAAAAAAAAAAGATTTTTATTGAAACACTCAACCCTAATATAAGATCTGTGCATAACATGTCTTCATGTGTGATACTTTTTACCATAGAAGACATTGAAAATTGAAGAATGAACTTCAACTCTGAGCTCGATGGAACCTCCTAGTTGAGTAAAAAAGTGCCCAAGAATGGGTTTATTGTCTTAGTCAGTATGTTTAGTGACATTGTCATAAACCTGTCTGATAGGAGTGACACAGTCAAACTTTATTTGGAGTATGTAGAGCTAACTCCTCCTTCGTATCCTAGTGGAATACCTTGTCTTCTGAAGATAGATTTAAAATTAAATCTCCTCATCGAATGAAATCCCTGTTGGATCGAGACAATATAGATGGAAGTTGTGACTTAGTTGTTCTAGGTCTTAAACTCTTGTTATTGAACCCCTTAGCTCCACTCAGTTAAATGTGTTACCTTGGTTTCTATCAACATAACACCTTGGTCCTTTCTTAAAGGTGGTTTAGCATAAATTTATACTCTCGCTCAAAACTCATATTTAGTTGAGGGGTAGATCCTAAGGTGAGGTTGAAATTAATCTAAACCTCAATTGATTCGGATGTTAACTTATGGCTTGTGTGTAGCTTCAAGTCTTCTAATCATATATGTCTTCAAGAGGTTAGACAAACACTTTGTAACTCATTTTTCAAGACAATGCTAATAATAAGACCATAATATGACATAGAAAATAAAGCATATAAGAGTAAAAATGAGATTTGAGGTTCGGAATAATGCCACTCTTGGAGACCTTCTATCTCAATTAGATACATTCTTTTGTTTCTAAGAATATGAAATTCCTTGGTGTGATCAACCTTTGAGAAAACATATATATATATATATATATATATATATAATATATATATATCAAAATGGAATTCCACAAGTCATTGAATTAGAATAACTATGGTAGGAAAATAACTATACCGTGATCGAGGAATGTTTTTGGTAAAAAGATATCTTGTATCTAAATCTTCGTTAAATCCTAATATTGTTATATAGACACCAAGTCACATTCACTTGAGTTGTAAGAGTAAAAAGGTAGACATTGAATTTATGTTCGAGGAGAATATTCTTAACATAAGAAAAAGATAATTAAGTATTTTATATGCATTTGAATTATGCCAAATAAGTATGCAAGTTATGGAAAATTTTGTAAAGAATAAGAATCCATCTAAAAAGGGTCGAATAGTAATTTAACCGCAGAATGAACTTAAGAATATATAGGTGGAAAAATGAGAAATTTATCCTTGCACAATAATGTTCTTGGAATGTTAACCATAACTAAAATACAATTAAAGAAATTATGTGTAGTGGGTTTGCCATTCTTGAAGTCATGTTTCTTGTGGTCGGGTCATTACTAGTAACCATTCATTGGGAAAAGTGTGGCATCGACATGCCTATGTTGTTTTCATGTGTCTATGTGAGTCGATGACTTATGTAATTGTCATATGTGAGTGGAGTTTCTGTACTTAGAGCCCTTGCTGTGTTGTGTGTTGCAAACAATTGAAGTAAAAAAAAAATTATCTTGGTATTTTACTATTGTAATTGTGTGTGTAAAATGTGGGCATTACATATGGTATCAGAGTGAGGTTCATGCTCTCTAACCTCTGGGATGGATTGGAGTTGTGATGATGCTGCATGATGGTGGTGGATATTGGAAGAGTAATGTGATATATGCGTGATGTGAACTATGTCGTATCTGTGAAATTGTGAATGCACATGTTGTGTATGTCACTTAGTGCGTATTTGTTATCATATTGATGTGCGTATGATGAGGGTATTCACTCTCTATGTTGTTGATTCAATGGGGAATTTGGGTGTAATGTACTACCTTGTTGTTTGTGAACAGAATGTTATTGTGGATTACCGAGGGTTAGAACATTTTGGCTTTATGTGATATGAAGTTTTATTGATGTATTGCATGACAAAATTTATGTAAAGTGAATCAAATTTTATTGTGATGTCATCATCGTATTGGGATTAGTTGTGTGCATCGTCATGTTGTTTTGTAATTGACTATATGTTGTAAGGTTAGACATTGTGTTCCTCATACATATAATTCATGTAATATGTGATGGTTCATGTTGTGATTTAGGGGTATATTGTGAGTAGGATCCCTAGTGTATAGTGATTACACTTTGGGTGCAGGATGTGGTAATGTGATGTATCATAACCCATGAAAGTAATGATTGTGTTATACCCTGTATATATATACCATACATAAGACATTATGGTTAATGTGCGTGAATCACCATTGTGATAGTGATGTAGTTATGTGTATGTTGTGAACCTTACACTAGACGACCCTAAGGGGAGAAAATTGTCAAGAGTGTATGTGTGGAGAGAGGAGGTGTGGAACAGGTTTTCATAATCTTGAGTTGAGTATGAGTGAGAAAGTGGAGTCTTATATAGACTGAAAACCAACTTTTATCTGTTTAGTATACTTCGAGCTTGCTTAGTATATTGTGGGTGCACAACACCTTAGGCTCAACTTATGAAACTAGTATTTGCTGCTCTTTCCTATTGGATTGGATTCATTGAATAATTCTATGTGATTTTGACTATGTTGATCCTTGTGGGAGTATGGAGGGATAATTCAGGAAGAGATGATGATAGTTACATTATTTGATATACTCAATTCTAGTTACATGTATATTTTTACGAGCTGAGGCTCGATGTTTGAGTTCCAACAACTTGATGAGTACCCCTTTGGTGGCTATATGAGGCCACATAGTGATTGTAATGTGCTATTTCTCTTTACGTATTTTTTATTCATAAATTGATCATTATCTCTTTTAGCTAGAACCAACTGTTTTCTTGATTGACATGTTCTTATATTTTGGGCATTTATTTGATTGTTGCATTAACATTTGGACTTTGCACTAACCATGGCTAATTAGCCATTTGTTTTTCTTAGTTTTACAAAAAAAAATTCATATTTAAAATTTTTGTAGTCTAGCCCAAGGCTTATCATTTTTGCCAATTGGAATTTTATTGGATTGTTTTGTTGGTTTTAATGTCGTAATGTTTTTGTTAGGGTCATGGGATTCACCATGGGGTGGTGGAACCTATGGTCCTGCTTCATTGTATGGGGGTACACCCCAAGGTGGTCATAGCATCATGTAGTTTTTGAACTACAAGCTACTACACCACTTAGGTAGGGGTGACAGGGCTCTACGTGCCTAGGGCCATAGAGTGACCCAACCTCATTTAAATGGAGAAAGGAGATGGTCCTTTATGATTGAGGGACCTGATATTATTTATGGCACTCTATGGTTGAGTGACCTGATATCCTTGATGGGGATCTATGGTTGAATGACCCGACTTAGTTTTATCACTACGATTCTTCCTCTTGGGAGGTATATGTAGATTATTGGGTGATGCTTTGGGGAGGTATATGGAGTTTTATTTTGTTGCTTTTGGAGATATCTAGAGTTATTTCGTGATGTTTTGTGATGTGTGGAATTGGTATAGTGAGTTTTGTGTCCTCTTTTGAGTCTTGTTACACATTGTTATGATTGAGGCTCGACTATCCCCTTGGTTGGTATGGACTATTGGATGTTTTCTTAGCACTATGTTGATACAGTCATGGATTTTTGGGTCATGTGATAACCGTTGTATATGTATCAGTGTGATGATTCTTTTTTCAGTCACATGTGTGTACTAGATCTATGTCGATGACATAATTACTAGAAATTATTTTCTATGTGGACTACTTGTTGTCATCCCATGGTGGAATTAAAGGTCTTGTGATGTGATACAATCGTGAATGTATGTAACAAGATGTCTTGTGGGTCGTTTGTGTTGTGTTGAGTTTTGTGTGATACCTTGAGGCCAATTATTGTAGGGCACCCATGAACATAAGACAATTGAAATTCTAAACCAGAAATATTAAGGGCTTGAGATTAAGAAATATTGTACAAGAAAATACTAATTGAGTAGTAAAGTAAAATATAACTAACTATCAACCTTCTTAGAACATTATAATTTAAGATATTGCAAAAAAAAAAAATTAGTTTTCTTCCTTGTGTTCATGTTATACCAACCGGTTGTTTTGTTACACAAGGTGTTTCATTATTATCTTCTTTCCTACATATCCTCCAAGCTTGGGTATTGTGTCGCATTGAGGACGATGCTCTTTTAAGGGGAGGGAAATATAGTGCCAACTCGAGGAGTACCTTTATTATTAAAAAAATGAAATACATGATGGAATGCATGTTGGCTATGGACAAGTCGGTGAGTGGATGAATCATTATGATGTGAAGGCACATGGGCGACCCCTCCTAGTTTGACCAACCTATCATGTTCAAAACACAATAACACAAGCACTTTATTGGGATCGTAAATTTTTAACCATTGTTTTTGGAGAATCCAATGAGCCTTCCCACGTGAAACTTAAAAAATTTATTTTCTTTCTTAAAATTTTATTTTGGTGGCTGGGTACACACTTTTCCTTGGTTACGTGGTGCTTTGGGTGAAGTAATGCTCTGGGAGGATGTGTGCCTTTGGATTGGTGCCTCATTTTGTGCAGTCTTAAACTCATTTTCTAATGCACTATTTTTTTTTTGGATTGTTGTTTTCTTCTTCCTCCCTAGCTTGTGGCGGTAGCTTGTAATTAGTTCTCTTCTTGCTGTCCGTATGCCCAGTTGTTTTTCCCAATCATGTTGTATGCCTTGGCTTTCTCTTCAGCCTGTAAACACCAGACTAAATTTATGGGTGGCGGTACTACAAACCAGGGATTTTTTGTCACGTCCCTCTCTACTTGAGCCAAGGATAAGAGTGTAACAGAGTATTGTTGGCCAATGACGAACCAAAGGAGGAGGATTTTTCAATTATGGTAGTTGGAAATGCACAGGGTAAGGTTCGTTTCCTTGTTTGGAAAAATTCCTGAAGGAAACGTTGTTTCACGGAATGCTATGGTCACAGCTTTTACACAAACCCATGTGCTTAAGGGTGCCATATGTTTATTCAAATAAATGCCTTGCCAGATGTCATCTCATGGAGTGCCATGGTGGCAGCCTGTGCTAGCATTCTCCTAGCCTGTAAAAAAAATGGGGAAACCCTTGAACTTGTGTGGACCTCTATCAAAGCATAAAAGATAGAGGGATTTTGTTAGATGTTGTAGTTGCAAATGCTTGGGGGACCTATATGAATCTGCTCCTTTTTGCAGGCCTTTTCCTTATCCAATCAATTTGGATTCACCCTTTCTGCCTGCGTTGGGGGAGCAATCCTTTCTTTTTTTACCGTCCTGATTTAGTACACAGGGTCGACTTCAAGCCATTATGTCAACATTGGTTTATGAAGCTCAGTTTAAAAAGGAGTTTATTTGGTGCATAGCTAAAGAAATCACTCATTCAGCACTTTCCCTAAAAGAACACTAACTTATGGAGAAGTTGGATCTTCTTTTCAACACATAGAAGGAAAGTTACAATAGCTGATTAGAGTGTAGATGGGTGACATATTGCACTGTTGACAACAGACAACGAGTTGATTATTTTGTCATCAGATTTTAAGTATTCTCATTTATGGCTTCCTAAATCACTGCAGATGCAAACTAGTAGTGTAGGAAATAACATTAAAAGAAATGGTCACCATGACGGAGTTTGGGTGGTTGTTACTCGTGAATTGGTTGACGAAGTACTCAAGTGAGATGCTGAGCTGAAGCCTGTGGGTTTGACCGACTCCGTTTCTCTCAGGCATTTTTTCACCTCCCCTCATCTTTCATAACTCTCGTACTTTAGTTTTTCATTTGCAACTTAATATAATTTTAAAATATTAGAATTATAATACTTTTAATTGTTTTATTTTTAACTTGTTACAAAAAAATAGAGTGTCGTATCGTAACTCGCAAAAAAAAAATTTAAAATAACACTTTGTTATCAAACCATGAACTTCAACCCTCATTCTGAGGTGATTTAGAAAAAATCCTACCCAATTAGATCACTACAATATTATATTTTTGACAAGACAAAATTGACTTCCCAGTAATAATGTTGACCATCTCCCTATTTAAATAGTTAATTTTTGCATTTTTCGGAGACTCATTAAGTACCCTTCGTAACTTTGAAAAAGAGATGTTAAACTTCATTTGTGTACCTAGTTATATGAGGATTCACCTTAACCTTTGGATTGACCCCAAATGAACATATGTGATCTTTTTGATGCTCTTATAGGAGCCCTGTTACACTGTTTTACAGTAGTAAAAAGCTATTAAATCTAGAAAGTTAGCTTTCATTTTGAACCGCCATTTGAAACTTGGATAGAGAAATTATTTCCATCTTCGTAAACCTCTCATGTTTTTACTAGAAAATTGCATGGAACCTTCAGTTTAGGGAAAAAAAAATTTATAGATAGTTTGACAATGGCATTTGGTAGGGCTCTGGTCACAGTTTGACAAGGTCAAACTAGACCAATTAGGACCAGTGGCTTCAGAAAACTTGTCGTTGTTCGAAGATTGTTTTCCACTTCTGAGTTTCGTTGACTCTGTTGAATTCTCCTTATATAGGGAAATTTGTAGGAAGTTTCTCGTTGCACGTTCATCCATCAAACGTCAATTTTGGACATGGTTTTCTGAGCCCTCAAGCTAACTTTTTTTATTTTGGCACTGGGGCAACGATGACTAGTGGCCCCAGAAAACTAGCCGCCAAACGTAAATCATTCGCTAGTTCTAAATTCCGTCAGTTTCTATGAACTCCTGGTATATAGGTGGACATGTATAAATTTAATCGTGGTGTGTGTTCTCATCGGAAGATGACTTTTGGAAGTGGTTTCTTAGCCTCCGAGCCTGTTTTGAATGTTTTTGTAGCTAGTAAGAAAATGTAAAAATAGGAAGCTGCAGGACCCTTGTCAGGTTACCAAACCACCATGGAAAACTCTATAGTGTAACTTGTTGTGTGAATTAGAACTTTTGACAAAATGGTGTTTTCTCTCTCTTCCCTTCTCTTTCTCTCTCCTGGGTTACAAAATGAAGTGAAATGAAATGTAAGGAATACATGTTTCTAAACCTTTAATTTTGATTGCAAACTGTAATTATTATCATATGTAAATGGGAAACTGAAAAATGATAATTATGTTAGATTAGGGTGGATGTCATGCCAACGAATTATCACTGATATCATGCTCACGTGGTTTTGCAGGTTGAAAGAATGATGACGAAAAGGTGATGTGTAATTTATTAATTATCATTATAATTTATATATTTCATTGTAAAATGAATATATGTATAATGTAGTCTCATGTTACATAAAGTTATATTTGATAATTTGTTGATATGTATGAGATGCTAGTTTTAAGCACTTTTAGGAAATGTATATTTAATTATAGGTTCAATTTGATTCACATTACACATGGTAAAAAGGTTTGATATATGTATATATAAGGTAAATGAATTTGAAGTAATATCTTGTGGTGCATACTCAATGTTCAATAAATGATTAATGAGTCATCTTGTGCAATCATACCTTGTAAATGTAAAAAAAAATATTTGTATCGAAAAACTCAACCCTAATATAAGATCTGTGCATAACATGTCTTCATGTGTGATACTTTTTACCATAGAGGACATTGAAAACCCTAGAATGAACTTCAACTCTGCACTCAATGGAACCTCCTAGTTGAGTAAACAATATCCCAAGAATGGGTTTATTGTCTTAGTCAGTATGTTTAGTGACATTGTCATAAACTTGTCTGATAGAAGTGACACAGTCAAACTTTATTTGGAGTATGTAGAGCTAACTCCTCCTTCGTATCCTAGTGGACTACCTTGTCTTCTGAAGATAGATTTAAAATTAAATATCCTCATCGAATGAAATCTCTATTGGATCCAGACAACATAGATGGAGGTTGTGACTTAGTTGTTCTATGTCTTAAACTCTTGTTATTGAACCCCTTAGCTCCACTCAGTTAAATGTGTTACCTTGGTTTCTATCAACATAACACCTTAGTCCTTTCTTGAAGGTGGTTTAGCATAAATTTTTCCTCTTGCTTAAAACTCATATTTAGTTGAGGGGTAGATCATGAGGTGAGGTTGGAATTAATCTAAACCTCAGTTTATTCAAATGTTAACTTAGGGTTCATGTGTATCTTCAAGTCTTCTAATCATATATGTCTTCAATAGGTTAGACAAACACTTCATAACTCCTTTTTCAAGACAATGCTAATAATAAGACCGTAATGTGACGTAGAAAATAAAGCATATAAGAGTAAAAACGAGATTTGAGGTTTGGAATAATGCCACTCTTGGAGACCTTATATCTCAATTAGATACATTCTTTTGTTCAAAGAATATGAAATGCCTTGGTGTGATCTACCTTCAAGACAAAAAAGAAAAGAAAATAAAATTATATATATATATATATATATATATCAAAATGGAATTCCACAATTCATTGAATTATAATAACTATGGTAGGAAAATAACTATACCATGATCGAGGAATGTTTTTGGTAAAGCTATCTTGGATCTAAATCTCTGTTAAATCCTAATATCCCTATATAGACACCAAGTCACATTTACTTGAGTTATAAGAGTAAAAAGGTAGACATTGAATTATATGTTTGAGGAGAATATTCTTAACATAAGAACAAGATAATTACGTATTTTATATGCATTTGGATTATGCCAAATAAGTATGCAAGTTATGGAAAATTTTGTAAAGAATAAGAATCCATCTAAAAAGGGTCAAAAGGTAATTCAACCACGGAATGAACTTAAGAATATATAGGTGGACAAATGAGAAATTTTTCCTTATGCAATAATGTTCTTGGAATGTTAATCTTAACTAAAATACAATTATAGAATGATGTGTAGTGGGTTCACCATTCATGAAGTCATGTTTCTTGTGGTCAGGTCATCACTAGTAACCACTCATTTGGAAAAGTTTGGCATTGACATGCCTATGTTGTTTTCATGTGTCTATGTGAGTCGATGACTTATGTAATTGTTGTATGAGAGTCAAGTTTTTGTACTTGGAGCCCTTGTTGTGTTGTGTGTAGTGAACAATGTAAGTAAAAAAAAAATTATGCTGCTATTTTACTGTTGTAATTGTGTGTGTAAAATATGGGCATTACATTCTACCTATTACTAAAATGAGATCCTCACTTTTTAGATAGAGGATTAATCCCTGAAGGGATTCCTAAGCAACTACTGGCCAGAATGAGGTGATCCTGAAATGTGCATGAGGAGCATAAGGTGTGTACAAACTACTAAGCCTCTGAATTAGTGTTTTACCTTGGCTAATACCGACAGTGAATGGTGTAGTTGAAGTTCGGTCCCACGATACTTGCTCATTCTTAGTAAACATGGTAGCTCTCTAGCAACCCTACACTGACTCAGACTGCACTATTTCACGCGTTTGCAAACAATCATCACAACGATGTGAACCGGATGGAGACAGAGAAAACCACGAGATAATTTCTGATCAGAGGGCTCTCATGGATGATGGACGATGCCTTAGATAATTCACATGATGATGGTCTCTAGCTGCCATGGAGTTGGCATGACCAACTCATTTTAGCTTGTTCTTTGGAGAGATATTGTGACAGTGTTTGGGCCTCATGATGCTCTTTAAGTCAACTACGCCTGAACGGGGTAGCCACGAAAGCACGAGGTACCATGAGGGATACTTCAAAAATAAGACTCCACTAGTGTTCACCAAGATGCCACCCTAATGTGTAAGAGTGTCGTATGTTACATGGTCACCATGAGCTTCCGTCATGCAAACTAAAGCGTCTGACAGCCCTACACTGACTCAGACTACAGGGATTTCTCACTTCTTGCAAACAATAGCACAATGAGAGAACCAAGATGAAGTTACATGTTCTTGACCTCCATGAGATGATTTAATAGAGGGCCCTGCATAGTCAGAGGTCTTATGATCTGACGATGAAACTATCTAGGTGCCATGGAGTCTGATAAATCACCACAACTCAAAGATATAAGGTGTTTTGGTCTCAGGGCTCTTAAGAGACTGGGACGGGCACCTGACACGAGGTATGCCGTACCGCCACGAGAAGCGTTTAGGGAACAAAAAAAAATCCTCTAGTAGAGTTCATTCAACCATTGTAGACATGTTGGCCCATATGGGTCGGTCCCAGAAGCATACTGTTTGCAAACTACTAATTCATTTCCAGCAACCCTACACTGATCTCAAACTGCACTCATCTTTGCGAGTTTACAAACACTAGCGCAACTGAGAGAACATGGTCTGGAGATAGAATTTGCTCGCTGAATGAGGCTTAATTTCCTAGAGGGCCCCAATATGGAGGTATTAGATCTAATGAGATTATCTCTTAAAATCACCATAGAATATGATAAATCACATTCTCTGAAGCCTATCGAAGTGTGTTTAATTGGGCCTACAGAATGGCCAAAATGGCTTTAGTGATTACGCCTTTAGACGGGAGTAGTCTCTGAAAGCACAGCTAAATGAGTTGATCAACCACCAATGTTAGAATGATTTTTCCATTAGAAACTGAAACACACTAAATGATAAAATTATGAACTTAGTTTTGGGTCAGGGATTCCACCAATGTTCCAGGGTATTAGCATTTAAAAGAATTAATATCTTCAGGGTTCAGGGTTTCAGAGACTGAATTTTTTTGGACATTACAAAAGGTTTAGTATTGATGCCTCAAAAAGAAGTTTAGATTTTAGGCCATATAGGGCATAGGGTTTAAGTATTCAACTTTAGATGGTTTATGAACATCATGATTTACGAAAAACAATTTAGGTGAATATATCACTTATGATTCAAGGGTTGAGGTTTAAGATTTAGGGTTTAAAAGTCATAAAGAGCTCAAATTGATTACCCCAAAAACATCTGGAAGAACTTAATAGTTTAAGATTTACGAGTGGAATGAAAATGAAAAATGGTTTAGCGTGGAAGGATCACAACTTAATTGGAATAGGAAGATCTATGTGATGTTAGTCGATTAGGGCCTCATGGATAATCTTAAGGAAAACATGCCAAGTTGATTAGGTTTTAGGGTTAATCCCAGCTACATCAGGGTTCACAAATCAAACCAGGTTTAGGGTTCCAAAAACAGCATACTAGGTTTAGGTTTTACTGCTAATGAAGTATTGATAATTGAGCGTTTAGTCGTTTAAGATCCCTGAGGCCCAGGGTCATGCCATATAGGATTCGACGGGTGATTAGGGCTCATACTCCATGGCAACTAGGATTATTCCTCATCGGATCCAAGGTTTTAGCTCCATGGTTAAGGGTCCCTCGATGAGGATCCTACGGATCATGGTTAAGGGTTTCTCCGGTCTTGGATCTAGGATTTAGTCTTTATTGTTTAGGGTTTAGGGTTTAGTGTTCAGGGTTTAGCAAACACAGCAAAAGGTTTACGATGCATGGTTTAGAGATCAAGGTGTAGGGCTTAGGGCTTAGAGGTACTATAGTTTACAAACGGAAGGTTTACGGGACTGAAAAAACTATGCCAACATGGTAGGGTGGCCAGGATTGAATGCATAGTGGTTTAGGCTTCATGGTTTAGGGTTCCCTACGCTCCCCCGTACTTATCGGTCTACCCTGTCCGGGCGTAAGGTCCCTTAAGAGCCCTAGAGGCTTCAAACATGTGATATCTTTGACGGGTGATTAGGGCATTGAGAATATATGGTTCACCTAGAGACATCTCGTTAGGGTCCAATAGCTCCATGGTTAGTACCCTCTAGTGTTCAAGGTATCTCGCGGATTATCTCCATCTCCTTAGTTCTCTAAGTTTTAGATATTGTTTGCAAACATACGAAATAGTGTAGTCTAAGGGTCAAGGGTAGAAGGATTCCAGACGCTCTAGTTTGCAAATGAAAGGGTCTTGTGGGACTAGAATTTAGGGACTAGGGTTTACAGTTTAAGGTTTAGGCATATTGAATGCTATTGGATCTTTCAAGTTTTAGGTTCCCTATGCTCCCCATGCTTTCGGGTTTAGGGTTGTCCGGGTCAGTAGTCCGCTTAAGAGCCCTGAGGCCCAATCACGCCATATCTTCAATGGGTGATTGGGTTTCAGCACTCCGTGGCACCATAGAGACATGGTTGCCAGATTTAAGATTTAGGGCTCTCATGTTGAATCCCAGGTACGGGATGAATGTCTCTACAGGTTTAGGGTTTCCATCTCCATTTGGTTCTCTTGTTTAGGGTCCTATTTTTTAGGGTTTATGGCGTGAAGGTACTAGCAGTTTGAGTCAGTGTATGGCTATCAGATGTATAGTTATTTTTTTGTTTTATTGGAAGCTCATGGGACCAAAGTTTAGGGTATAGCCAACACAGTATAAGTGTTGAAGGCTTAGGGTGAAGGTCTACTAGAGGATTTAGGGTTTAGGTTCTTTATGGTTTAGGGCTCCCCATGCTTTCGAGGTACCTTGGGGTAATCACTTAAGAGCCTTAGAGGCCCAAATTTTATGTTTTATATTCAATGTTTACGGATTAGGATTTCTCAGTACTCCATGGCACCTAGATACATCTCGTCAGATCTCAAGACCTCAATGGTTGGGGCCCTATATGAAGGTTTAGGGCTCTAAGGCTCAGGGTTTATCTGTATCCATATGGTTCTCACGTTGTGTAATTCTTTGCAAAAATGTGAAATAGTGCAAGGTCTATGGCAGTAAGATTAAGGCTGTTAGATGTTGTAAGGTTTGCAGATCATGGTATCATGGGTTTAGGGTTTAGGGCCAAACCATCTAGAGCCAACACATTTAAATGGCCTAGTGAATGCTACTAGAGGATTTAGGGTTTGTTCCCTAAGCTCCCTGTGCTTATCAGAATGCTAAACACTCATTCGGGCGTTAGGTTGAATCTTGAAGAGCCCTCAGACCAAAACACCTATATATCTTTGACCATGATGATATTATTAGAACTTCATGGCACCTAGACCATGTCTCGTTGAGCTCCGAAACTAGTTCCATAAAGTGTAGAAATGACCTCTATGAAATCCTCTCATGGTTTTCTCCATCTCCATCCGGAGCTCTCATTGTCCTATTAAGTTTGTAAACGCGTGATAATAAATGTAAATCTTAAAATATAGTGTAAGGCTTTCATTTATTATGACTATATTTTGCATTATTTCAAATACTTAAACAAATATTTTTTAAAACAGAAGCATGCCAAAATGCGTACGCGTATAATGTCTACACTATACACGTTATGTAGCACGTACAAATTATGTACCATGTGTATGGGTTTTGTGTTTTCTCTTTTCCAAAGCCATGCCTCAAGGCTTGGGATCCGGTTTAGATCCCCAAGACTTGAGGCATGGGCCTACACAAACACAACAAACAACGAGTTTTTTCAAGAAAATGTAAAAATGAAACTTTCAACTATGATAAATCAACATAAAACAATTGATTCATTTTTTAAATATTATACCACGACGTAGAGCAGAGTCTCTTCTTTCTAAAAATATAATTTTCCAAAATTTCTAACTAATATAAGGTTTCCATATTATTTATTTTCTAACTATTCCTTTTTATAGTTATTTTTATGAAGTGTAAATGTGTCAATCTTTCATGGTGTATCTTTTTTTTGGGATTATCGAAATTGAAAAATAAAATCTACTAGCCCAAAGTAGACATAATTCTATACATATTCAAAAAAAAATCTACTTTTTGATATTTTTTTAGGTAGTTAGGGGGCGGCATGGTTGGAGCTCCATTATTTATCAAAACATAAAAATTTTGTACTAGAAAAATCATAAATAAATTAAAATTGCTAAAAAAAATCTATCTAAAAATGGAGCCCAAACTAGATGCTCCTAGCTATCTTTCTACCAAAGGGTTTTCAAAAATACTAAATGGTGTTCAAAAAATGGTGGGGGCACGAAAGTCACTCTATTATGTTTTTTAAGAAAAACAGGAGCATTTGTTGGTATTTTAGTTGTTTGACCCACATAAACTTATTTGTTTTCAATACAATTTAGTAGCTTAGAAACTAGATTCAACATGATATGATTCATATATCTACAACATCTTCTAATTTTGAGTGTAACTATTTCAAAAAACTCGTACAAGTTGAATTTGTTTATTTTTCAGAAAAATGTGTCCACTTAAAACCCCCTTTTGCCCCCCCGGATTGGTGCACTTACCCATGTGATAATGCATTGATTAGGATATGTTAGCCCATCATTTTCTATTGCATTATTTATCTATCAATATTTACCTTATTATCTTTTACAACTATAAATCCTTTAAAATGTTGCTTTACAATCTCTTAATACTCTCTTGTAATCCTGGTGAATCTTTCCTAGAAACCTTATGGATATTTTACGTTATTAGTACATTAATTATCATCTGATTTACAACATTACTATAACCATTTTAGAATAGGGGCTAGTTAGATGCCACTATCCTATTTTAGGTTTAGGAGTTGGACCAATATACCTCATATATATTGTGAAGTAATACCTTCTTAGTTCTACATTCACATAAAATTAAAATGTAAGGCATGCATATTTAACATGGCCCATTTATTATCTTATTCTAAATTATAGAAGAATGATTATTAGGCCATTTTATTTTCATGTACACACTACTCAATTACTATAGTGATCATAATCTCATAGATCTCATCGTCAATTTTCATATTCTTAGATACTTGCATGATATTCCTTTTCATAAGCATAAAGAATGTATCCATGCATTGAATCCTATTTTGAAGCATGTGTCTAGAAGTTACCTATTAATTTTAGGTCTATTCCAAGGTTTTTATAGTCCAAGAAGTAAGTAAAGTCATGTTCTTATGTACAGATCCTATGTAACCCCTTAATCCTTGTGCACTTTCCTCACATAGTTTGATTCTTCTAATGCCATTACTCATGTTTTATCAGTCCACCTAGTTATTTTCATCTATCTTGCACAAACCCTTCGAACGAATTTAGGATCCTATGTATGAGTAATTATGTGTAATTCTTATGCATATATGAAGGATTAAATCTTTTCATGAGTAATTATTCACACTTTGCAATCCTATGTCTCTTTATGACTTATTGCACAAATATTCGTTTAAGTTGTACTATGTTAAATAAATAGATCAAAGGAAATAATGTAATCTGTCAAGAATCAAACTGGTTTAGAGACAAAATGCATTCATAGTTTTTTTTTCGCTTGATAATTATTGTAACTATTGGTACAATATTGGTTTTTATACAATTGTATAATGTTGTTGGGTATGAAAATATCAATATAATTTGGTTATTTGTTGTTGTAAATATACCCTCAAATTACATATTTTTTCTTTACATTTTCATATTTTCGCAACCAAATTAGGGTTAGATGAAGAAGTTTGTTTTCTCAATGATTAAAGAGAAGACACATAATTTTTTACTAGATTTTTTAAAAGACAGTAGAAAAAAAATTAGTCATCAAATAAAAATATAGTTTTGAGCACTTTATCCAAAAATTTATCTTCATTATTCAACAATGCACTTTTATAAACCACTTTTTAGACAACATTGTCCATTCACTCACAATTTTTATTCTTCTCTTTACCTTCTTTAAAACTCCTAGTTTTTACTACTAGAAATCGCACATGTAGTGTGCGATGTTAACACCGAAGGGGAAGTCTAAAATGAGGTTGATTTTGAGGGATCAAAACATAAAGGAGGAAAAGGGGTGCAGAAGAAGTTGTTGGAGGGAGGAGAAAAAATCAAGAGAAGATAATATTGGGTGAAACCATTTTTGTGGAAATCATCTGTCTTACTACAAGGAACATATGTAACAAGTTCTATCTAAAAAAGTTATTCGACATTGATAATATGTAACCAAGATTATATTTTAGATGTTTGTCGGTATTCTAGTAATACTATGAAATATTCAACATAAATGGAACCTCTTTAAAACCTTGTGAGTATCAAACAAATCTAAAAGTTATTATTGTCAAACATGATAAAATCTGGGAAAGTGGGCCATTTTGATACAAAGAATAATGCCTTTAGAAAAATCCACAGAAAAGTTTGAACATGGCATGAATATTCTCAAGGTGACACAATATGAACCATACAAAGAGGAAAACATTTTGTTAACATATGAAAGATAGATCACAAGAAATTGAGTTCAAAGCATATTGATTTATGACAACAAATAATGAAATAATATCTCATGAAGTATTCTAGTTTTATAGAGAGTTACAGGAATCAATGCAAAACCAAGCCAAGAGACGAGATAAATATACTTGGTCAAGCAAGACTTTAATGAAATTAGATAGATAATCAATGCATGTAGGGAAATTTGAAAAGAAAATTCAATAATACTTTGATAATTTCTTGATACACAAGCTCAAAAAACTAATTCAATTAAAATTTCAAAGTAATAGATTTCATATGCAAGGAAAATCACACAAATGATTTGACCCATGTCTAATTTCAAGACTACATGATCTGTACATATGAGTTTTCACATACTAAACACACAAAAAACTTAAACTCCAATAAATTTAATATACATAATATAATAATTTTATTCACTCATTCTATTAAATTATTCAATAGGATGGTTATATGTAATTTGAAGGCATTGTCTAGTTTCCAAAAAATTTCATTACAAAGGCTAATGAAATAGGGTCTATCCAACCGTCTGCAAGGAGTGGCTCAATTTGAAAGATGTGGTAGAGTAAGAGTGCAAAATAAGGTGAGTGATAGTATTAAGGAATCAAATAATGTGAGTGATAGCATTTGACCCCCATGAAATGTAACCACAATTTACAGATAGAATTGAAACTAAGCACGAACCTCATCTAATGTGATGAAAAGTAGACTTCCACAATGTAGAAGAGTATATTATGTAGAAAAAAAATTTATTTTTAAACTTTTTGTTATAAGAAAATCCATACTAACCATAAACAAATTGGAAGGTTGTTAGTAAAGACAATATTTGACTGATCCTTAATCAATAACTAAAAAATATGGAAAATGAAATATAATTAAGTAGAGATTATGACACGATCTAAACATTTAAAGATCTCATCACATCCTTGGCACAAATATCCCTTAAGCCTCAACACTTATCCTAATAAAATTGATTATTACGTACACATGATACTATCAGTACAATATTTATTCAAAGAATCATGATGTTTATCCTTCAGTTTAAAAAAACTAAAATAAAATTTAAACAAAATAATATTCCAAATATTAAGTATAAATTAACAATATTCATATAAATATGCACATCTAAATTTAAAAAACACTAAATACGGGGAAGATGCAAGATGTCGGCACCATATAAAAATGTAAAAAGGAAATGGACAAAATGATTTTTTTAGATTATATAAGGGTTAAATAATTACTTATTATTACTATTAATAGGAAATGTAATGTTTAATTAGCTAACTAATTAGTTCTTTAACTTATTTAATAATTATTATTAATAATGTGTTAAGTAATGAGATAATAAATTAATTAATTTGAAAGAGTAATTAATGAGTAAATGCCAAAAATAGAGAGCTAAACAAGAAAGAGGGAAGAGAAAAGTGGGCTGGGGAGAAGTTGAGGAAGTTTAGGGGTATAGTTTATGTAACAACCATTTTCAAAAGTGAATTAACATTCATCTAGATACTCAAGATTAATATTATTTTGCTGTTTTAAATTTTTCATGGTTTTTTCAAATCAATTTTTCTTGTCGATACATATAACATGCTTATGGGAGAAAGAAAAAGAAGTGGGGAGTTGTTTACAATAACAATAAAAGAAAGTGCATATTTGAATGAAAACTAATTATGAATATGTTGATATTAATTTAATTTTAAAAAGAACTACAATCTATATATTTCTATATAGGATTTCACATACTTTTCTAAAAAAGAATTTGTATGCCAACATAACTTTTTAAAATGATAAAAATGTAAAAAATTAGTAATGAATTATATCTTTGTCCAATTACCAATTATAATATCTACAAATAGGAGGCCACCTGCAACATGCATAAAAAACCATAATATTTTTCATAGAAATATGATGACCCTTTCGATTAATTTTAGTGGCACATAAATTTAACACGTCATTATATGTTGGTGATTAAAATAACACTTGTTTTCACTATAATGAAGGCCCTTTAATTTTTCCACAAGAATCTAGTTACAAGATCAATAAATTTCATAACTAAATCATGATACTCTTTTTTCTTTTATGCAATGTTGAATTGAAAATATGAAAAAAACATAATATATAGAAAAGGTTGAGACACATTGTGCAAGATATAAGAAAAAAAATAGAAAACATACTCATATGGCTGCCTTGCTTGAATTTTAAAATTGCATATTGCTTACACATTTAAAAGGGGAAAATGTATCTAAATCACATTACATTACCAGGGCCTGCTAGGGTGTAGCCATTTTCTTGCTGCTACCAAAAAAATTCCTAGGGCATGCTACGCCATGGCCAATATACAAGACATGTAAGTGTCTAACACAAAATTGAGTTGACATTCGTTACACATGCCCATATCATGGGTTAAGTGACTACAAAGCTCCTCAACAATAGCATATGAACTCAATAAAAGTAGCAAATATCAAAGATATAAAAATAAGAAAATGACCATTGGGTGGCTAGGGAAAAAACTATCAATTTCATGCATTGATGAAAAATTAAAGAAAAAGGAAATGAAAGGGAAAGATTTGCAATTGGAATAAAATGGTGAAGAATTTGAAATAAACTTATCTCTTCCTGTAGATTATGCCTAGACATTATTTCAAAGGTTTCAAACCCCAATACAGAACGATCTCAATATTGAATAGTATACAATGAATTTTACAAGCTATCAATTTAGGTGGAACAGGGAGAGTTTGAAGAATAGAAGGATACAAGGTATGTAAATGGGTTGAGTTATACCATACAAGATAAACTGATTATGCTCCAGATCCATAACCTAGATGATACTTATCAACTTGCATTAAAATAAGAAGAAAATAATAAGAGGAGTAATTTTAGAAGAGGTGTGAAGAGAGGGCCATCATCAATTCCAATGAGAGGTAGATGCATATTTGATTCTATAAAAGGTGAATCCTCTAATGCAAAAGGGAAGGAAGAATCTGGTCAAAGCAGTGGTAACTACCAAAGTTGTAGGGGGTTTCAAAGGGGAAGAGGTTATAATGGAGGACGATGTTTGAATAGCCTCCAAAGGTAGTATACATGTTACCGATGTGGTGAATATGAGAACATATATTTTTAGTTTTTGTACTATCCTACACATGATAGATGGCAAGGAGAACAACCACAAGTAAAATTGGTTGAAGCTGAAGAGGAAGAAGAAATGGAGGTTGTTGTAGATTTTGGTAAAACCCTCATGATAAGGAGGATGATGATTGTTCCAAGGAAGGAGAAATAAAAAAAATGGTGTTGGTGTTGATTCTTGGCTGTGGACAAATATCTTTCAAACGAGATGTACCTTTGGAGGAAAGGTATGTCAAATTATTATTGATGGTGGTAGTTGTACAAATATGGTCTCAAATGTTATGGTTTCACGACCAAAATTGGAGGTTACTTATAATCAGACTAGTCTCACATATTATTTAGAATAAGGAATGACACCAAAGTTACCATAAGGTCTAAGCCAATCTCAACAAGTCACATAAAACATTATGTTCCTAGTTTCATTAACTCAAATTGGGTAGTCATAGATGAAAAAAAAATAGCTATTTGACCAAGAGCCAATCAAACTTATTAAGGGAATTCCTTATTCATTTCTTGATGAATGGGTTACCAAAACTCATGTTACTGATCCACATAACTACATTGAAGAAGAAGGTCTCGGAATGTATTGTTTGCAAGAGGAAAATACTAGTATTCCTAACCTTTTCAAAAACCGATCAACAAGATGAAGGTTTGTGGAAATTATACTTTGATGGACCAAGAAGAAATAATGGAACATGTGGAGGGATTATTCTGATTTCCCCAAAAAATATAGTATTTTTGAGCTCTAAGATTTCAATTTACTCGTGCTAGCAACACAACTGAATATGAAGCTCTTGTGCATGGTCTTCAGTGGGAAAGAAGGAAAGGAGTGAAGCAATTGAAGTTTTTAGTGATAGTGAGTTATTGGTTAATCATATTAGAGGACAGGCTGTAACTAAAAAAAACTTATTGGATCCTACAATAACATGGTATGGGATTTAATTGAAGACTTTTATGCTTTCAATGTTCAATCTATTCTTAGAGTGTAGAAATAACATGTAGATAGGCTAGCCACCATTGGTGCTCAGATTGATATTCCGGATAAGATCAAGAAGGATAACAATCAAAATTATATCAAGATAGTGGTAAGGCCTTCTATCCCAAACATCAATATCAATTGGAAATGATTTGAATCAGATTAAAAAAATTGTCAATTGCTTACAAAAGGAAGCTGAGTTATCAGTCAAAAATCAGGAAAGAATGCAATAACAATATACTAATAAGATTAATCATTTGAAATATAATAAGATTCCTCAAGGATTGGTTACTCTTGAATATATATTTAACACATATGACCAGGTTAGAAGTGAGAAGTCCAATATGATTATTAAACAAGATGATTATGAAGCAATCAACATTGGTAATGAAAAATCACTCAAAGTGGAAAAGGTATGTAATAACGATGAAAAGCTCACTTTTGTTTCAACTTTCACAAGAATTTGATGATGTTTTACATGGATTTATGACGACTTAAAGGTTTTTAATCTGGATTTATCTCAACATACCATAGAATTGGATCAAAAAACAAAACCACTCCACCAAAATAAAAGACCCTTCAATCCTAAGATTGAACCATTGATGAAACAATATTTGGAAAATTTAATCAAATAAAACATTATTTTTCATGTCAAACATTCATCATGGGTGGCCAATTTGGTTCAAACAAATTCTAATAGGCCTAATTTGAAGGTAATAAGATAAAAACATTGGCCTTACAACTATTATATGGATAAATTAATATCCATAGTCAAATGCATTTGAATACCATAACTAAATCAACAAATAACACATAGGTATAGAACATGAAATAACACGAAAGGAAATCACAATTTACAGAAGTGAAATATAAAATATATATACATAGTTGAATAAAGAAATTCAGAAGTAGATATTCTAGATACCAACACATGTTTCTACTAGATCCTAAAATAAATCAATAGAACATTATCATCCAAGAAAGCTTACAAAAAAACCCAATATCAGAAAATATTTCTTTACCAAGTATAATCCAAACAAAATGTTCCGAATATCCTACACGAAACCACCCATATCAAGACACTGCTCTAGGTCATAAGCTATAATGAGACATGTAACAAAAGTTATAGCCCCACAAAACATAATATAAACAATAGTTCTGTTAAAAACCCTTCAAACATCATGCCTATCAAGACACATATTTGACGTCTCCACTATATCTAACCATTCCCATCCATGTGAACATGAAATCTAGGATTTCACTCTCCACTCCCTAACCATGGAATTCCTTTTTCTTCCCATATCCTTGCAATACATAGCCCTTGTCATCCCCATCTTCTTTCCAAATCTTGCAATTAAAATAATAAACACGACACGTTAAGCTTCATATGACCAAAGACTACAGTAAAAAAACAAACTCATCACATCAATTTCAAAAAATAAGGAGTTGATAGTGTCATGAACCAAGGTTTCAGTGATCCTCACTTTTCTTACACTCAAATTCAATGCCACTGCCAGAGATGATCCATTCATGAAAATGCTAGGTAATCTTTCGCTCTTATTTTTACAGTCGAATTACATATCTATGTAACACTAATTTAACGTACGGGTAACACATCCTCCCATATCCTATGATAGTCCTTTGTCTAAAGAAACCTTTCTGTTTCCCCTAACCTCCACCACCCACATCTACTTCCCTCACCATAAAATTTTAGGGTTACATGAAATGAGCACAAAACGCTTCAAAATAGCTATTAAAATGGATATTTTTAGGGTTATGTTTCCTTTTAGGGTTAGATCTATGACTATTCATTGTATGTGTTTGAAGTCCTCCCTTGCAAATTCTCTACCATAAATCAGTTTTACGTGTGTCATACATGTCCCGCCCCAACCCACCTGTGTAATTCCTTTCGGTGTAATGAGGTGGAAAAGTCAAAGAGCTCAAACCCCTACTAAATTAATCAATATTTTGAATTCTATGAGAAACTACAAGACAAATATAATAGTAGATGTATTAAATCTTAAATTTTTCTCTATTTGTTATAGATTTTACACAACCCCCCCTAAAATTTTTGGTCCTACAAATATAGATGTGACTAACCATATTATAAAACCTCTGCTAAATTTAGTGATAAAACCCCTATTGGAGGGGAATTTTTTTTTAAACTCATAATTTAACATAGATTGATCTGGTGTAAGAGGAAACATATGGGTGGCTACCCCTTTCCCAAAATATGATAAAATACTAAATTATTTTTATGTACTTCTAATAAAAAAACTTCTACTGTAACTCAAATTTTAACAAGGGTGTATAAAAGGGGTAGGGGTTATGAAAAGGATGGGGGCTACTATGGATCCTCATAGCTCAAAATTTATAATACTCTCCTAGGATCAAAATGCAAGTTTGATATCAAATGTTATGGCACAAACAGGGTGGAACTTGGAATTTTTATTGATATGAAAAAATAATCATTACAAATAATGGAGAGAGCTGTAATGTATATAAACATTGCACAACTTCCAACCAGTCTATGAAAATTGGATCCAATAAACTTATTTTAAGAAATATCCATAAATAACATATTGCCAAGGAACACAAAATCTAGAAACCTCCCATAAACATAGGGATTAAAAAATATCACTAAGAAGTAATGAAAAATATCATCTAGTAACTTAAGTTAAAGTAAAAGATTAATTATTTTAACTTATTACATTATTCAAATATAAACTAATAATGAATTAAACTACGTTTTATTTCTAAAATTTACAATGACATAACTATGATGACTATATAAAAATGACAGATAACTCTTGATTTGACTCTTAATACGACATTTGAGGACAATTTTAACAAAATGATGACAACACAAATATTGACCATGGACTTTAAGAAAATTAAATCAACCACTTTATAAAGTTCCTCAACTTTGTTTTACAATGCTACTATTATGAAAAATACATTGACACTAAACTAACACTGAATTCACTTACAAACAAAAATTAATTAACGCTTCCTTTTTGATACAAAATAACACTAGAAGATTTAGAATTATGTACTCTAAAATTTAGAATATCATGGATTATGTAAATGGTTCGTAATGAGACCTATTGCAAGTGGATATGTCAATTTTCCTATTAAACTTCAATTCAATGTTGGCAAGTGGAGAACTTGAGCATTGTAGTCAAGAATTGATGGAGTAGGAAGATAATAATTGTTGAGAATCAATACACCTTCAATTTCAACCAATTTCTTTATCCATCGGGTAGAGTAGAACATCCATGCACAACAAGAACAATACAAAAATAAGATTGTTATAGCCAATACATGGCCTACAAGTGTGTGTAAAATATAGTAGTGAAGTCATAAATACTAATGTGTGCAACAATGAACAATTGAGAGATAAAATAATCGACCTTCAAACTATCATGCACATATCAGTGATTAAGGATAAAATATCACATCTAGTGTGAGCAATGTTAGAATGCTAAATGAAGGCTATATAGTTGTTGAGCCAAAAAAGATTAGATAATGTCAAAATCTATGTGATTAAAATAATAATAATTAGGTTGATTTTGAAGTATTCAAATGTGCATAGGTCATAAAAACCTAAAGTTTCTACATAGATATGTATTTTGATGAATTGCCATGTTGGATTTTCTAGGAAATTGTATGTAGGGACATGTTATGAGCTGCCTAATAACATTACAAATGATTTTCCAATAAAATTCCTCCATTAGTCATCTTACTAATAGATCTGCAAACTTATAATGATGACATGATACCACAAGTATCTGTAAAAGATTTCAAATCCAATCACGTACATTGTTAACCTCATGCTTTCTTTGAGCCATCAATCCCTTACATTTTTTGAGCTGTGCAAATGACAAAAATATTAAAAGTAATAAAAATAATACATTAATCTGATCTAGAAATTTTCCTTTCTCATTGACAGGAAAATGAGAAATATTAATTGTCCTTGTGAAATAGATTAATCTTCCATTACTGAAGACCTACTCTGATACCAAATGAAATGGGAGTAGAAAATTTACACAAGATAATACTTTGTTGATCTATATTATTTAATAAAAAATCATGTCATAACTAATCACTTAATATAATTACTAATTCTAACAACTAGCATCATACACTCCATAAATAATAATGGGAGATAACAATTTACTAGTTTTGACTAACTGATTTAATAATTACCAAATGGAACACTAATCATTTCCTAACAAAACACACTATCTTACTTCTTCCTAAGGCTTAAAAAATACATCTTATTCTCTCACTCTATTGATCAAACATCTATAGGACTGATCTCAATGCCTATAAACATCATACAAATCATGTCATATGTCTCTATATCTTCACTTGTTACATTCTTCATACCTAAATAATATTGTCCAAATATGAATAGAATTACCATATGATTCAATCCTTTTGGATGTGTGTGTGTGTGTGTCCCCGTCCTACTTAATAGTAAATTGAAATCATATCTTACAAAGTGGTAAAACATTTAGCTACATATACTCACTTACTCACTAGCAAATACTTATCTATTCATATGCAAAGTCGCACTAATATTCCTGAATTTAAGCTAATATATTAGGAACAACATTTTTAAATTCTAAAACACTCTAAACTAGGTTAAAATTAGACTATGAAAAATCAAGAACATTTCATATTAAAATAAAGAAGTATCAAGAACCTACACACCAAAGGTCATTTTAAAGGGTTTCACTCTATAGAATATATATGTAAAATAACTCTATTTTATTCTCTACTTTAGTACTCTATTCAACACTCACAAAGGATACATTATAGAGTATATATAGTTATACCCACTACTAATATTGAGGCATAAGGGGGAAAATAGGGGAGAAAATCTATATTTACATTCACTCTTATATTTTTTTTAATTATTGGCAAATAGTTTTTTGAAAGGGACTATACCCTTGAACAACAAGGCTCAGGAGCCAGAATAGGAAAAATAAGCTCAAAAAGAAGGATCAACATCCTGATATTACAATAAGGACCAACTGCAGAACGCAGTCTGCAAAGAAACAACCAGCAGCAAATAAACATCTGCTGGACAGCGAACAAACAGAAAACACGTAGTGGTCCAGCCACAAAAATGATAACAATGTACTCCGGCCGACCATACTCCGGCCGACGGAGAAAACATCCAGACGATCATCTCAAAAGATCCCAACAAAAACTGTCAAGGAAGGAACCAGCAAAAGCAAACCAGCTGCAACAAAACAGCAAGAAAACATCAACAAAACAACAACACAGCTGCCTAGCAACTGCGTAGCAGGCCATATGCCAAAATGTAACAATAATAGCACCCAAAAAGACAAGAATCAAACCTTGTCCGATATGGTGGGATATAAGCACTAGAGAACTACATGGATTTTTATCCCTTCATTTGGGAAAGGTAAGTTAGAATAAACAAGGAGATTAACCACTAAGGGTATTCTTACTCCACCACACACAAATTCTTCATCTAATTATTCTTGAGAGCTACTCCAGGGAAATAGGGTTTTTATCAATTCGTGTGCATACACGAGGATTATAGAAGAAGAGAAAGTGAAAAAAGTATGCAAAGATGAATATGAAAAACCCAAATTGATATATCAATGAAAATCAGTGCCAAATGGGAAAAAAGTACCACACATTAGTGTTTGGAAGTGAAATTAGTGTTTATTGGGTTTAAAGGTATCTGTTTTAGAGATGAAGTAGATTATTCATTGTTATATCTTATTTTCCCTAATTCTAGATCCATAATACTTTGTAAAACATCACAAAATATAATTGAAGTCATCCTCTTGTACTTTATTGTAATAATCATGTTCCCTAATTGAATGCAACATAATTGTAATGGTTTGCATGTATTGTCAACTATGAATGTTGAAGAATTTATTTATTAGTCTAATTGCCATTTATTTAATCAAATTTCAATCCTAATTAGAAAAAATAATCTAATTTAGGGTAAATAAGTACTTTATTATTTTTCCATTTTTTAGAGAGATGATGTCTTATAAATGTTGTATTACCATGATTTGATCACCTCTCTTTAATTTACTAGTGGTAAACCTTTTAATACTATATGTATATTTTTCAAATCTCAATTTCACCTCAGGATACTTGTATGTAGTCGCCTCTATTTAATAAATCTTCACAAACTAAGTTTCAACATCCATTCTTTTTTGTCAATTTCCTTTTTCATGGAAAAATATTGTTGAGATTATTGAGGGACAAGTTGAGTAATCGATAATTGATACTCAATGAAACTATTTTGATATTAGATATGTAATAACAATAGATGTGGAAATTCTAATAGAGGACAATAGAAAAAGAGAGAATTGATGTTGAATTAGGAAAGTATGAGGCTATGTAGAGAATGAGAAGGAAAATTCAAAGGGGATATCACTTCAATATATGAGGAATTTTTGGGTTGAGTTTGAGACGTGGATACTTATTCCTCTTCTTGTTAAATAAAAATCACATATTAAAATGGGTTACAATGATATTGAGGAAATTGAAATGACTGATGAAGAATAAATGAACATGGGTTGTAGTGGATAATATTGTGGGGGTGTGTGGAAATTAAATATATTTAGGAGTGTAAATGGGTGTGGAAATGGAAGAAATAGGAGAAGTGATAGATGAATATTTGAGAAGGGTTTCAAAAAAAGTAGTGGAAATAGTAGAGATAATAATTGACGATATAGGTTGTGAAATTTTTATCACAAGTTGAGACACCACCAAAAGATAGAGCCTAAGACACATAAATCATAGGAATTATTGAGACCTTCACCAAAATAAAAATGCGTAGGAGCACTTGACACAATTTTCACATTTGGAAATGAGGTACTCAATATTTTGAAACAATGGGGTGTTGGAAATAGAATCAAACTACAACACTTGGATACTCAAATATTTTTATTTATATATTTAGTATATTTTCTAGAGAAAAAAATAGAGGAACACACACATGAAGTAGGTATATAGATTGAAGGAATAAAACTTACCGGTGTTTTGAGAGGGGAATAAAACCCATTATATTTGGCATTTAAAAAGGCAATCCTTGTACCATCATATTCAATAAATTAACTACTATTTTGTTAGGTGATTTGGATCCCAAATTGTTATAATTCTTGGAGGTGGTATTTGTGATGATTCTATTTAAAGATATTTGTCCTCTTTTTAGATTTTGTATCACTTATTCATTATTATATAGATTCAATCATCATTATCTTAGTCATGCTTATATATCAAATTTACCTTTCCCTAAAGATACTCAAGGTTCTTCTTGACATTACCATTTGGGTCATAAGCCATTATTCTAACCTTATGGGGGAGGTTATAAGAATGTATATGGGAGACCCATTTTTGTATTATAGGACAATTCAAAAATTTAATGTCGTAAAGTAAATGGAAAAAGATACCATGATTTTTGTGATTTAATTTTATAAATCTCACCCTCTCCTTTGAACAATTGGTGGGTCATTTCACTGGAATCCAATATATCAAAAACATAATAAGAGAATTGAGTAGGAGAAACACCATGGCCTTCTATCCTTAGAATTGTGAATTGTGGATAATACCTATAGGAACCATTACTTTGAATTTAATCTCATATGGGTTAAAACAATGTATGCATAGGGAAGCCACTAATTCCTTTATAACCAATGGGTTAAAAAAATCATAGATCTCATAGATAAGTTTATAACATTTATGTGGATACGGGACATTAAATATAACATCAATAGAAGCATTAGATTATTTTTTACCATTTGGTAAATATTGAGTCCTCAAATTCTAGGGTGTCAAAAAATTAATCAATCAAATATTACATATAATTAAATATCTATCCATGTTTGGTTTCATTCCAAGCTTATTGAATGTTAAATGTAAAAATATCTCCAAAATATGGCATGTCCTCCTTTTGAATAATTTTCCCAAACAATAGGATCTAATTTTCACATACGTGATCAATTTTGTATACTCCATATGATCTATTCAAAATTATCTTAACTATCATGATTCCCCTTTATAAAATGTAAACTAGGGTTGTTTACCTTACTCCTTTTCTTTCATCTTTCATAATCTTCACTCCATCCTGTTAATATGATATTCAAATAATTTACTCATCCGAAGTCTATTCATTATAATTAAAGTATAAAAGGGGGGAAAATATTATAAATAAATGAAAATGGATCTAGGTATAATATACATGGTTTAGGATAGATATGAAATAATCTCAATCTTCATAATAAATTTACCAAAATAATATATGAAAAAATAAAAGCATGGAAATACCTTAGGTTTAATCCTAAATCATGTCATAATTGATGTAGGGGTAATGAAGTTTAATCATGTATACTAGTCTTATCACAAACCTAGTTAGTATTATAGGGGCCTAAATCTCAATTAAATTTCACAAAGAACCAATCAAATTCCACTCTAAAAAAATTCCAAGTCTTTATAAGGTTCTCAAGATCATTTTTCACCTATTGATACCCCAAACAAAAGATACAAGTTCAAATTGTTTACTAAATCTTCTTAGGACTATTTAGGATTATTGAGACATAAATTAAAAGTTAATATCAAGAAATAATCCAATTCAGTCTTTAATAATGTTTGTAGGTTCCTCAGAATCATTACATAATATTCACATGACAATCTTTTCCATTTAAGTGAGATTCTAAATAGAAAATGCCAAAATAAATCTCAAGACATGGTTTTAAGGAAGGTTTACCAGTATCTCATTATATCCTTGATCAAAACTCAATTTGTAGAACTCCAAACCACATAAACTAAGTTTAATGGAAGGAGGATGGTTCCTAGTTTCTTCAACAAGTCTTTTCTCAGCTTATCTAGGCTTTTTAAGGAAAAATTCACAAGTTTCCACTAAAACGCTGATTCAATTTAACAATCTAAAACATTTATATATGTTTCTCGTACATTAAAAGATCTCCTTCAACAAAAAAGACCTCCTAAGGGGAAACTAAGAAGAAATTCCAAAGAAAATAACAAAGCAAGGGGTTTTGGAAGAATTTTACTAGTCTACCACTATATTTTCCCCCGTAACTTGACTTATAGTACTCCAACCTTCACAAGAATGAGTTAAAAATAAAAAGGATGCTTTATTGTTTCGTTAGACCAAATTCAAGGATTTTTCATGGATAGGTCAAAATTTATACTAAGTTCTTATTCTCGTGAAATCCTAGTCTAGGTTTTAACTTTGCTTTTCCTGATAAGAGATATTTAGCTTAATATTATATCGTATAGGGTTATTTTGGGAACTTATAAGTTTTTCAAGATTCTTATAGCTCTGTAGATCCTAAATCAACCTTCAGTGAGTCATATCCAATACAAAATCTATGTGAATCCATAACTAGTTCTAAGACTGTGCGCTACAAACTCTTTTTCCTCAACCCTACACACCATTTTATAGTAACAATTCACCAATATCAAAATTTAAAACACCAAATCATCCACATTTTAGTTATTATATGAGAGAAATAAATTGGAGATTCGAGTACATTATTGAACATGAAATTTCACCATTAAAATAGGCCCCAAAACAGAGTATGGGCTCTTACACAAACCTTTTACATCCAAATTTCATATATATCTATGCCTCATTAGTATTAAAATGTTTCTTGTATTTTTACTTTTCGTCCCTTCTCTCTGTATTTATCCTATTATTCTCATTAGAATTTTCCTCTTCTATATTTTCCCTAAACTACTTAGTCTCATAACTACTAGCTTAACACCATGGTTAGAGCATGTAGAGAGAGTTAGGGGCTAGGACCTCACTAACACATGGTTTTAAGACCTCATAAATCCCCATACATGAAATCATGCACCTCCCATGCTAGGAAAATAGCATGGACATTCTTTATGCACTAAATATTTAAATTTTTCAAAGAGTAGAGTTTTGGAGGGAAAATATCTAACATCTCTACATGAATATAAACCACCACTTGAAGCCTATATAAGACTCCTTATATACCTAATAGACCTATCACACCACTTACAAAGTAATTATTTTCATGATCATTCTCTATATGTTGATGCACCTACATCAATAATGCATCGATTTTGGCATGTTCAACATCTTTGGACTTGACCATAAAATTATTATGGAGGAGAAACAACCATAGTTTGGCCACACTTATCCCTTTTAGAAATTTCAAAATTTTATAGGTTAATAAACCCTTAAGTTTTATGAAGGAAACACTTATAAATTAACCATTATGATTTATCTATAGTGTTGCATCACGTAGATCTAGACTTCATAAGGTCTAAATTTTTTGTTAAAAAGTCCAAAACACCATGAGGTGATAACTCCCATGAATAGTATGTGTGTATAACTATAAATACTTCTCTTTCTCCTTTCTCTAAACCCTACACACTAGCCAAAAAAATACCCATGAAAAGCATCTTTTATGAGAGAATAGGTTTTCAAACAAGAAGTAAATCCGTGACTACATGGAAACAATGGAGTGACCAAATTTTGAGTAAGTCCAAAAATGTGAGGAAATTATATAAATTTAATCATATTGGATTTTTCCTGGTCAAATATGATGCATAATATTTCAAATGGTTACCTAAGATAAGAACCCATAGCATAAAGTCTTGATGCCATATACATTATCAAGAGGATTATTTAAGTGATGAAAATAATCTTCAAGAACCCAAAACAAAACATTGCCCATAGAATACTTCATGAAACCTTGTAAAACATATTATAAAAATAAAAAACGGATGCATGGTCATCAATATAGAGCTTAATAAGGATATATTTTTTCTTTTGAAGCTCCATCGGGGGTAGTAGACTTTGTTAACATAGGATATGAGTCAATAAAATTCAAATTTTGCTTTTTTTTTAAAGATTTCCCGCCCAAAATCTTGTTTAAAATTTTGAATTCATAAATTCCATGAAAAGAGGTCTTGACAATGTAGGGAGTGTAATGGTAATATAGGGAGTCTGAAAAGGTTCATTCAATATATTTTATCATGTTTGTAAGGTCTAAAATTAACCACTTTCTTCTGAGACTTCATACATTGTTTACACCTTGCTTAATCCTTGAGTTAAGAAGAAAAATGTAATCACGAAGAAGATATATATGTAATCACCCCAAGTGATCCGAAGAGAGAATTTACAAGGGTGGTTCTAAGGAGTGTTATTTTTTAGGAGAGTAATAAGAAGGAAGATAGTGAAAAAATCTATTTTGTGAGAAGACTGTGTATACATGATAGTCAAGAAGATAATTTTAGAATAAAACTCTAGTATTTTGTGAGAAATTATGGAACTTGTTATCCAAATAACTCTCCTAGTTATTTAAACAACTTGCATAAATATTATGTCTCAAAGATCTTCTTTGTAGTGGTGCACACGTCATTTGTCTCCTTGGCACATTCATTTGGTAACTATCTCCTCGCACACCCTTGCACACTTCCCCTTCCTCCTTTCCATTTTCCTTTTCCTCTTTATTCCACTCTTACCTTGTGCGCATCATCTTCACATTCTCCTTCTTCCTAACAGATATTAATATTGTGTGCGCACCCCACAAATTACCTTGTAATAGTTGGACCTTGACCATATGTTCTCCGATCATTAGTTTTCCCCATTCCCACCACACATGTTACATGCGCCTTCCTTCTTCCTTCTTCCCGCACCTCATTCTTCCATGTGTTAGGTTGTGGAGATTATTTTCATATGAGAAAGTGTTGAAGAATGTACACTAAAATTACTTTACACTTTCCACAATTGAAATGTTTTTGATATATCGAGAAATTCTTTTCTCATATGGGCAGTATTTTTTATCCATAGGCTTATGGGATAGTTTTGGCTCATGGTTTTGATACCCATGATTTTTTTAAAACTTCTTAAGTAGTCATCTACTTATGTGGTTTTGTTCATATGATAGGGTAGATGTAATATTGCAGATGTGTTTGAGTTTGTGTGTGAATTCTATATATTTTGTTGAGCATAGCTCCAAATAGATCTGGGTATTATATTGAGAGAGAGGTGGCTTATAATACAATATGAGCAAGTAATTCTTAGTGGACGTAGCCCAAATTGGGTGAACCATGTTAAATATTGTCTCTTTGTGTTGTGTTAATTTATTCTACACTTTTATTTGAGATCTGTAATGTTTTCTGTATATTATTTTCTACCGTTGCGATTATATGAGGGATTGTTCCACATATTTTATCCCTTATTTCCTAACAATTGGTATCAGAGTCTGGTTTGGTTTGCTAAAGTGTTGAATCATAGGGAAAGTTTTAGCTTGAGTGGGGGCTACGACAGATGATGGAAGATCAAGGGTTGATAAATTCAATGGGACAAATTTTAGTCTTTGGAAGATGTAGATGGAAGATTACCTTTATCAAAAGGATATTTATATTCCACAGTATGAGAAGGTGAAAAAACCCTCGATCATAACAGATGCAGAATGGTATTTTCTATATAGGAAGGCACTTGGGACAATCCGGTTGTGTCTTGTATGTTTGTTATTATTTAATGTTTTAAAGGAAAAGACTACGAAAGAACTGATGGATGCATTAGGGAAGTTGTATGAAAAACCCTCTGCCTCTAATAACATATTTTTAATGAAAAAGTTTTTTAATATGAATATGTCTGAGAATGGTTCATTTCAGGAGGATATCATTTAAATGGTTTTAATATAGTTGTAAATATGCTAGCTTTTGTTACAATATAATTTGATGAAGAAGTTAGGGCTTTATTAATTTTGTGCTCTTTACCTGAGAGTTGGAATAGCCTAGTAATGGTGGTAAGCAACTCAGTTCCATCTAACTCAAGGTTGAAGTTTGATGATGTTGTAGGGTTGATTCTAAACAAGGAAATGTAAAGAAAAATATCTTGGAAATCTTCTACTTCAGGGAATTCTTTAACAGTGGAAACTAGAGGGAGACATAAGAATAGAGGAAGCCGTGGAAAATCAAAGGATCAGGAAACATCAAAATCCAAAAGCAAGATAGTATGTTGGCACTGTGGAAAGTATGGGCATGTAAAGAAGGATTTTTTGGAGCTTCGAGATAAAAAGAAACAATAGGAAGAAAACAAGGAGGTATATGTGGCAACAAGAAATGTATGTATGGATGCTTTGATTCTTTCTTTGCACAATATTACTAAATCTTGGGTTTTAGATTTGAGGGCTTGTTTCCATGCTAATCCACATAGGCATTATTTTGTTGATTATGTTCAAGGAGATTTTGGGCATGTTTTTCTTGGTGACTATGAGCCTTACAGCATAGTTGGAAAACGTTATTTTCGGGTTAAGAGGCAGAATGAGAATACTTGGCTATTGAATGATGTCATACATGTGCCTACATTAAGATGAAATTTTATATCGGAAGGGTAGTTAAGAAGTGATGGTTGTAATCTGATATTTACAACAGAATCTTAGAAGGTTACCAAGGGTGATCTTGTGGTGTCAAGAGGTAAGAAGGTTGGAACCTTATATTTAACAACTTATAACACTAATGTTTGTAATCTTGTGGATTAAGAAGTAGATACAACATTGTGGCACTATAGGCTCATTCATAGGAGCCATAAGGGCATGGATATCATAGAGAATGATTTTCTCATATATACAAAAACAAGTTTGGATTTCTGTGAGGATTGCATGTATGGGAAACATAAGCAAGTAAAGTTTCTCAAGGTTGGACCTACAAAGAAAGAGAGTAAGTTAGAGCTGGTACATTCTGATGTGTGGGGGCCGACTTGGGTATCATATCTTGGGGGTTCATGTTATTATGTTACTTTTATTGATGATGTAACAAGGAAATTTTGGGTTTATTGTATTAGAAATAAATGTAATGTATTTGACACTTTTGTTAAATGGAAAGCCTTGGTAGAGAATGGAACATGTCTTAAGCTAAAATGTCTCAGGTCAGATAATGGAGGGGAGTATTGCAGTAATGAAGTTGATGATTATTGTTTGAAGAATGGAAGCCGTAGGCAAAAGACGGTTCTAGGAACTCCACAATAGAATGGGGGTGTCAGAAAGGATGAACAGATTAATAATGGAATGTCCTAGGAGCATGAGGTTACATGTAGGACTGGCTCTTTCTTTTTGGCATAGAAGCTGTGAGCATAGTTGTGTACTTGATAAATAGAGGACCCTCAAGTGCCTTGGATGGAG
The DNA here is from genome assembly GCA_019776745.2 of Taxus chinensis. NCBI lineage: Eukaryota > Viridiplantae > Streptophyta > Pinopsida > Cupressales > Taxaceae > Taxus > Taxus chinensis. Next base: position 546,304,113 of record CM034152.1, on the reverse strand, counting down.
GTATACCTGAGGAGGCTTGGTATGGTAAAAAAGTTGATTATTAATTTCTTAAAGTCTTTGGATGTGAAGTGTTTGTCCATATAGACAAGGATGATAGGACCAATCTAGAGGCTAAATCAGAAAAATGTACTTTCATTGGTTATGGTGGTGATGACTTTGGATATAAATGTTGGAGTATTAAGGACAAGAAAGTCATTCAATCTAGGGATGTGGTCTTTAATGAGAAAGTCATGTATAAGTAGTAGTTGTAGGAAAATAGGGAAAAATCCAAGAAAGAGTATGTAGCAGTAGAGGATCTTCCAGATGGGAAAGTGACACATGAATCATTCCAGGAACCTCCTCAACATGAACCCCAAACTCTTATATTGAGGAGGTCTTCTAGGGTAAGAAGAGAACCTGAACATTTTTCTCCTTCTCTTTATTATTTATTACTCATTGACAGTGGAGAGCCAAAGAGATTTGATGAAGCAATGTAGGTAGATGTCAGGAAGAAGTGGGAACAAGCCATGGATGAGGAGCATCAGGCTATCATGGAGAACCAGACATGGGATTTGGTGAAGCTTCCCAAAGGAAAAAGAGCATTACAGAACAAGTGGGTGTACAGAGTCAAAGAGGAAGAAGGAGGAAAGAAAAGATAAAAGCCCTGGTTGGTGGTCAAGGGGATTTCATAGAAAAAAGGTATAGATTTTGATGATATTTTTCTCCTCTAGTAAAAATGACTTCGATTAGAACTATTCTTGGAATAGTTGCAACAGAATACTTGCACTTAGAGAATCTTGATGTAAAGAATGCATTTCTGCATGGTGATTTAGAGGAACATATATATATGAAGTAGCCAAAGGGCTATGAGGTCAAAGGCAAAAAGGAGATGGTGTACAAACTGAAGAAGATCTTATATGGCTTAAAACAAGCTCCACGTCAATGGTATAACAAATTTGATAGATTCATGATGGAGCAAGGTTATATTAGATTTCATTCTGACCATTATGTGTATACAAAGAAATTTGAAGATGGAAATTATATTATCTTTTGTCTATATGTGGATGACATGTTGGTTGCAGGTAAAAACATATAGGACATAAAATTACTCAAGAAGCAACTAAGTGAATCCTTTACTATGAAGGATTTGGGGGCAGCCAAAAAAATCCTTGGTATGGGGATATCTCAGGATAGGAAGGAACATAAGCTTACTTTATCTCAGGAAGAATACATTAAGAAGGTATTGGAGAGGTTTAATATGCAGGATGCTAAACTGGTTAGGAATCCTTTGGCAGACCATTTCAAATTATCAAAGGACTAGTGTCCCAAGACAGAGTAGGAGAGAAATAATATTTCCAAGGTACCTTACTCATTAGTGGTTGGAATTTTGATGTATGTCATGGTATGCACCAAGCCTAATATTTCCCATGCAGTGGGAGTGGTGAGTATATTTATGAGTGATCCAGGTAGAGATTATTGACACATAGTAAAGTGGATCCTTCGGTATTCGAGAGGGATTGTGGGAAATTTTTTTTGCTATAGTGGATCAGACACCACTTTGAGTGTTATGTAGATTAATATATGGCTGGAGATGTAGACAATAGAAGGAGGATGACATGTTCTATTTATAATTTAGGTGGGATAGCAGTGAGATGGATTTCAAGACTACAGAAGCTGGTGGCTTTGTTAACCATAGAGGTTGAGTATGTTTCTGCCACAAAGGAAAGTAAAGAAATGATTTGGTTACAACAATTACTTGAGGATTTGGGGCATAAGAAAGAGGAAGGAAATTTTCATAGTGATAATCATATTTTTAAACACCTAGCTAAGAACTCTTCTTTCCACTCTAGGATGAAGCATATACAATTAAGGTACCATTTCATCAGGACAGCCTTGGAGGAAGAGAAGTTAAATCTAGAGAAGATTCATACCATTTAGAATCCTACATACATGATGACCAAGGTGGTCACATGGGAAAAATAGAAGTTGTGTTCAACTTTAGTTGTTCTTCACGAAAACTAGTGATGGGTTGAGAAGCTTGCTCAAAGGAAAACTAGTCTCTAAGTGGGAGATTGTTAGGTTTTGGAGCAAATTTTCATGTGAGAATGTGTTGAATACTGTACACTAGGAGTTTGGGTATGGATCCTGAGAAAGGGTCCGGGGGTGGAAGTCTCCGGTAGTGGGGGTTTCGGGGCGTAGCCCCCGAGAATTTGTTTTTAGCCTTGAAACGTGCCTGATATACTGGGAAACATGATTTTCTCATATGGGGTATTTTTGACCCATAGGATTATGGAATGGTTTTGGCCCATGGTTTTGATACCCATGGTTTTGTAAAACTACTTAAGTAGTTGTCTACTTATGTGGTTTTTTGCATATGGTAGGGTAGATGTAACATTGTAGATGTGTTTAAATTTAGGTGTGAATTCTGTAAAGTTTGTTGAGCATAGCTCCAAATAGATCTGGGTATTGTATTGAGAGAGTGGTGGCTTGTAATAAAATATAGCAAGTTATTCTTGGTGGACGCAGCCCAAATTGGGTGAAGGACATTAAATATTGTCTCTTATTGTTGTGTTATTTTATTTTGCACTTTTATTTGAGATTTGTAATATTTTTTGCATATTAGTTTCTACTGTTGCGATTTTGTGAGGGGTTGTTCCACATATTTTATCCCTTATTTCCTAACACCATGCACATATCATTGCACCATTCTATGCCACATCATTACCTAATACGCTTGAGTGTTCCACACATAACCATTCAAATCGCATCAACAGGGCATCGAATCCTCACAAAAAAAAATTAGTGACACATGGCAGAAACAACAAGAACATTTACACAGTTGGGTTTCCACTAGCCAATAGATGCATGCCATGTGTCTTGTGTGTGCAAATAGCTCTGAAAATATTATAGCATCCATATCTATTGATGCAGAGCTCTAATCGGTGCATGCCTAGTCTCAACTGATAGCTGTTGACATATGCTATAGTGCTAGACATTCAAATTCAAATTCTTGGCGGATCTGGTAGGTGAGAAATGGGAAAAATTATTTCTGGGCATTAATGAGTAGATCTGATTGCTCAGACCACCCGATTTGATTTGATCCACCCTCTTTCCTTCTCCAACATGCCAAATAGACTTGGGGGAAACACATTTGATACGTTTTTAGGTGGATTTGCAAGCATTGAAATCTTCTTGTTGGTGGTTTCATTTCAAATTTGGATTTTATCTCATTCTTCTCTTATTTTTCCATGAATTCATCTATAAATGTAAGAGCTAGGATCATTTATTTTGTTGGAAATTTTGGATCCTTACACATTTTCTAAGGACTTCATATTTTCTTTATTCTAAGTTACAGATGTCTAGATATGGCTTGTGCATGTGGATATCGGCCTTTTTCACCATTATAACAACTCTTTGCATTTTTAGAAGTAATAGAAGCATAATTTTGTGACTATTCTCTATCTTAACATATTTTTATTCCTTCTTCTTTCCTTTTCTTTTGCATTGCGTGATTTTTGTGTCATTGTACATACCTTGCAGTCCCCTTTGTATTCCCCATGAATCTTGTCTGGTAAATACGTTTTAGTTGTGCTACATGTTCCTAGCCTTCCTTCACGTGTATCCTTTCATTTTCACTCAAAACAGATAGTGTTCATCCCTTATTTTCTAGTGATATCATATTTTAGTGTAGTTTCTTTTCACGTTATTCTTCTATCATTGGTCCCTTGGCATTGTTATCTTAGTTTTCCCTTTCAACACTAGGAAAATTAGTACCAGTAGAAATAGACATAGGAACCATCATTCTCCAGAGATCTGTCTCAAGTGAACAAGGTCCCACAAGTTGGAGAAGGTTCCATTGTTGTCTCAAATGATTTGATCCTTCCAAATCCGAGACACGGGTGCAATTTTGATGACTAATAGTTTTTGGCACACCTGGTGGGACCATCAGTGAAAGCTTAAATTTCATATTTCTTTTGGTGTGTGAACTTAGCATTCCCATCCTTTATAGGCTTATTTGAAAACATATGGTGACTCCCAAAAATTCCAGAGCTCGTGTTTTATAGTCATGAGCACCTTTTATGAGAATAGTGCATACCAGATAGAGTGTTGTAATTGAAGGATCCTTTGAATACTCTAGCTTTCACCGAGAAACACATGCAGTAGATCTACCACACACACATATTGATCTCTAGTGTGTCATGCATACTCTACTCCTCCTCAAAATAGACAAGTGCACCCTACCATGGTGCTTCAGCCACCTCCTTCTCAAAGGAATTGTGTCAGCTTCACTGGTGGAAGCCCGCTCATTATTAATACTCAACATGATATGCCAACAGCTGCGCTCAAAAGTATTCCATACTTCATGGGATAAAATCAAGTCACCCATGTTGAACACATCCAATACATGGCCAATGTATGCTCTATCTATTTTATTGAACATGATGATGTTGTTGTTAGATTTGTTGAAGGCTCTTTCAAGGGTAAAGCACTCCAATGGTACTGTGTCCTAAGACATACATTTATTGTTACCTAGGATGAGCTTTGAACATATCTTTGTGATTTGAAGATAAATCAAATCATTTATCACAGGTAGCATAACTGACTACTATTAAATGTGTGCCCAACGAGCAGATGGCTGATTTCAACATCAAATTCCAAAAGACTTGGGACATAATTCCTCAAGTGGTAAGGCCTATAACCCAACATGATTTCTTGTAATACATAAGGTCTTTATATAGTGAAAATATAGTCATGATTCAATCCATGGGAGGTAGAACCTTACCTGTTGCATACAACATTGCAATAAGGGAAGAAAATAGTCTCATTCAGGCTGGTAAGTTAGCGCCTATGCCTCTTGTGCCCTTTTTCCTAGAGATATCTTCAATGCCCCAACCATCTATTTCTCTAGTTCCATTGTAGAGCACATAACCTCTTGCATCTACATCCTACCCTCCTACACAACAAAAAGAAGATGATGAATTGAAGGTCCTAATTAGAAACTTGTCCAAGAAGGTCATATCATTGGAGAAGCAGTAGGTGCAAGCCTACAGAGGTAGTTCCAATCAGGTACAAGGTCAAAGCAATCAACCTTGGCAGAATCAATATGGTAATAAAAGGTATAGACAAAACCAACAAAATGATAGATAGCATGCTAATGAGCACTTGCCTTTGTAAGTTATTCCTCCTGCATAACCTCTTCTAGTGGCCAGCACAAGTCAAGCATTTTTCCCAATCTAGAAAATTATGGCGCAGGAATCTGAATGGTGTTTTCCTTGAAATATGCCTCATATTCAGTATCGTTGTGCTAATGTTGTGCATGTGCAAGCCTAAATGATTCAGAATGCTTCTAGTTATGAACCTTCAACAAGTACACTAGAAGTAGATAATCAAGAAAGGCTAGAAGCTCATCCAGAGGAAAATTTTATGCTCTTTGTTGTTGAGGAATTTTGTGTAATCAACCAAGATACATAGGACATAAGTATACTACACTCCCAAGTTATGGAAAACACAATAGACAAGAATATAATGCTCGAGTTTGGCACGTAGGTCACAATTCCAGCAACAAGCAAACCCTCAAAAGCAAAAGGAAGTAGTTAAGAAATCCAGTAGTAAAAGTTCTCAAGTGAAAATACCCAAATCTTCACAGAAAACTCCTTCGGAAGTGGCACGTGCCCCTCCTTTGGTAGGTCAAACCTCTACACCAACTAAGGTTCCTGCCTATATACCCAAGTAACCAAGTAAGGATGTTGTCATTCCTCAAATGAGAAATTCAATGGGTTTTCCATTCAACATTGTGGACTTGATGAAAAGGAAAAACATAAATGTTACAATGTGGGATGGCTTGACCATTCCATCCCAGCACAACTTATTGCATGAAGCTCTAGTGCATCTTTCACATGCTGATCAAACTAGGCAGAAGCCACACATTTCTATCAACATCTACTAAGAAGAGGATAAATAAGTAAGAAAAGTTGTTAAAACTCCATCTTTCTATATGTCTTTGATCATAAGAAAACATCTTGTCCATAATTGTATGATTGACTCAAGTGCTAGTACTTCTATCATGCCTAAGGATATTTTTAATGTCTTAGGACTTCAGTAAAGCCCCCTGATAAAAGGAGTCCTACAACTTCATGGTTCAACTATCACTAACCTAGGATTCATTAATGATCTTGAGCTAGCCCTCCATGCATGTCCAAATCTAAAAAAACTCAAGATGTGTCAATCAATGACCTACCCCCTCCATTTTCCTTATGTTTTTCAAGAGAATTTAGTGCTAAAGTGGGTGGGTACCTGTCTTTTGATTTGACCCATATGTTACTCAAGACAAGGTATGGTACCCCGGTTTACCATAGAATTTGATCCAATATTTTCCTATTAGATAGAGTCATATGTCCCATCCCCTCTCCAAGCTAACTGTTTGATCTAAGAAGAAAAAGCTTTAGTTCCCGAAGAAAAGCCTCTTCCACCTTCTATTCTTGATCTAGTACTTAATGAGTCGATGGAGAGGCACCATAAATTTGACCCATATGCTGATGAAATGGAAGATTATGAAATTGGGCTTGGTACTTATTGCATTCTTGAAGAAGAAGTTATGCTTCCGCACTCACTCAATAAAATTGGAGAGAACCCTGGTCTATAGGAGTCATACTTTGATGGATCTAGTAGCATAAATAGTGCGGGAGTAGGAATTGTTCTCATTTTCCCTAAGGATGAGAAATTATTATTTGCTTACAAGTTGTAGTTTACATGTTCCAACAATGTGGTAGAGTATGAGGCACTAGTGCATGGTCTTCTTATTGCGGAAAAAAAGAATATTAAGGCATTACAAATATTTGGGGATATTGAATTGGTTATCCACCAAGTCACTAAAAAGTGTAAGGAAAATAATAAGGTTCTCAAATCTTATAAAAATAGATTTTGGGACCTCCTTGTGATATTTGATGCTCTAAATATGCAGGTAGTGTCGCACAAAATGAATAGGGAAGCTGATCAAATGGCCACACTTGGTTTGTAGTTCTCTCCTGCCGAGGACTTTGTCAAAATAAACACTCAACACATTAAGGTGGTGATCAGACCATCCATTCCTAACAATAAAACAAACTAGAAAGTGTTTGATAGTGACACACAGATCATCTAGTTTATCCAGAATGAAGTTGAATTCTCATCAAGCATGCAAGCTGACTTTTATGATAACTATGGTGACCAAGTGATTCAACTGAATTCAAATAAGCTTCCTAAAGGGCTGGTCAACTTAGAGAAAATTTTTAGCCTTGATGATGAGTTCAAAGGTGAAGAAAATTATATGTATACCACACAAGAAGACATCTCTCCAATCACTATTGTGCATAGAAAATAATTACTGCTCAATAAAGCTTGTGTGCATGATGAAAAAAATCCTTCATCTCCATCTATCAAAAATACAGTTATATGTTCTCATGGGAGTATGAAGACCTCAAAGGTTTTGATCCAAGTATTGCTCAACACTCCATTGACCTTGATCCTAGTATCAAGCCCATCAGATAAAGGAAACAACCATTAAATCCAAAGATAGATCTCCTCATGAGAAAGGAATTATCCAAACTCATTGAGGCAAAGATTATTTTTCCCATCAAGTACTCTACTTGGGGTCACAAATCTAGTTCCAGTGCATAAGAATAATGGTGAAATCAGACTCTATGTTGATTTTATAGATTTGAACAAGGCATCTCTAAAGGATCATTATCATTTTCCTTCAATGGAGTAGATTTTACAGACCATGGCTAGTGCATAAAAATTATCAATGTTAGATGGGTATTCAGGTTTCAATCAGATCCTGGTCAAGGAAGAGGATCAATTCAAAATGGCATTTAAAACCAAGTGGGGAACATATGCATATCATAAGATGCCTTTCGGTCTATCAAATACAAGTGTAAAATTTCAGCGCACCATGGACATTGCCTTTAAAGGTTATATCAATGAGTTCATCTTGATTTACCTTGATGACATTACAGTCTTCTACAAGCAAAGTGCAAATCATATGGCACACCTGGAAAAAGTCTTTGAGAGATGAAAAAATTTGGGGTATCCCTTAACCCCAAGAAGTACATTTTTTTTGTGGCATAGGGTAATCTCTTAGGCCATGTGGTTTCAAAGGATGGCATCGTAATTGATCTTGAACACGTTTCAGCCATCCTAGCTCTTTCCCTGCCGGCACAAAAAAGGCCTTGTAGTCCTTCTTAGGTAAGATAAATTTTGTTAGGTGTTTTATTCCTAAGTTTGCAGGACTGGTAAGGCCAATAACCCTGATGTTGAAGAAGGACATAGCTTTAAGATGGACAACAGTAGGAAAGGAAAGCTTCAACAAAATCATGCAAGAAATCGCTAGTGCACTAGCACTCATTGACCCGAATTACTCAAAGGATTTTATCCTTTATGCTTATAGCAATGATATGAGTTTTGTTTTTATCCTAACACAAGAAAATGAAAAAGGGAGGGAAACACCAATGGCTTTATTTAGCTAGATGTTGAAGGATTACAGATTAAAATATAGTCACACTGAGAATATCTTCACCGTCATGTACACGCTCAAGAAGTTAAAAATTATTCTTGCCACAAATCATATCAAGGTGTTAGTTTCCCACTCTTCTATTAGATACTTCATCATGGGAGAAAAAATAAGTGAAAAGAGAGCACGATGGGTGACCAAAATCATGCAGTATGATGTGATTATCAATACCACAAAGATGGTAAGTGGTAGTGTGCTCTGTAATCAGCTTGCTGAGGACACCACAATGAATCTAAGACTTAATTATTTCTTGATGAAGATCTCTCATGCACAGAATTTGAATAGGATACAGACCTTAGAAGACACGATTGGATAAAGGACATGATCACATTTCTTTCCAAGGGTGCATACCCTCCTGGTTTAAAAAGGAAAAGAGAAGACATCTAAGGTTACAATCTATCCTTTATGTTTTGATTTATGGACTTCTCTTCAAGAATAATCTTGATGGTGTGCTATTAAGGTGTATCAGTGGTGCGTAGATTAAAAAGTGTTATTAGAATTTCACAATGGATTCTCTGGTGGAAAATTCTCTGCCAAGACTACAAGAATGACGATCATAATGGAAGGTATCTTTTGGACTACTCTATTTTTATATGCATGCAAATGGGTCACAAAATGAAATGAATGCAATTGTTTACAAGAAAGAAGAGAGTTACAGCCTTTTGCGCAATGGGGTCTTGACTTCATAGGCATGATAAATCCACCTTCAAGCATTAGACACAAATGGGTGTTAATAACTACTGACTACTTCACCAAATGGATTGAAGATGTCACACTTAAGAAATCAACCAAGTCAGTCATCCTAGACTTTCTCGAGGGTATAGTCACAAGGTTTAGCATTCCTTGAACCATTATCTCTGATAATGCAAAGGCCTTCCTTTGCACTAAAATCACTAATTAGGCTCTAAATTTGGGCATCTACCTAAATAATTCTTCCAACTATTACCCTCAAGGTAATGGTTTGGCATATCTAACAAACAAGAACCTGATAAGGATCATGAAGTGCACAATGAACATTAACTAGAAGTAGTTTCATACAAAGGTCTCATGCGCGCTCTATGAAGATAAAATCACAATTAAAAAAGTAATAAGAACTTCACGTGACAAGCTTGTCTATATGGAAAAGAGGATAACCTTCCTTTTACGGTGAAGTTGAACTCATTAGCGCTTTCCCAACAACTAGATCTCATAAGCGTAGACCAAAGAGAAATTAGAATTGCATAACTAGTTAATCTTGAAGAATCAAGGAATTCTGCCATGATCAAGCTAGAACATCATCAAAAAATAAAAAAGAGATGGTTTGATAGAAAGGCTAGGCCTCAAGATTTCAAATTTGGGGACTCTATTTTAAAATGGGATGCTAAAAAAGCCAAACTAGGGCACCATTCAAAGTTTGATGCACTTTGGAGTGGCCCATACACCATCAGTTCGTGCAAAGAGGCTAACTCTTTCTAATTAACTCATCTTGATGGATACGAGCTGTAAATCCCAGTAAATGGGATCTATCTCAAACCCTCCCATTAAGTTTTTTGCATCATTTTGTACATATTAGAGTAGTTTAAATTCCTCCAAGTGTGATGCGTGCACATTGTTTGTTTGTATATAGGATCTTTCTTCTTGCATGCTTCTTGCATGTTCTCTTATTTTACTTCTAGGATATTGAAAAATTTTAGTAGTTTGCAGGATTCAGAATAGAGTCAAGAAATGATCCTTCAAGTGACTGTTAGGGGTTGTTTTTCAAAGCAACAGATCACAATTTCATAATTACATTACAAACTCCATGCCCAATGGATGCTCCAAGCTACTGGTCTCCTTAATCTAGTAGGAAGATGGCCCCAAAATTCACCAAAACTATTATCTAAATAATTCTTCTAGTTATTTGGACAACTTGCATAAATATTATTTCTCTGAGATCTTCTTTATAGTGGCATGCACCTCACTTGTCTCCTTGATACATTCAATTGGTGACTGTCTCCTCACACACCCTTGCACACTTCCCCTTCCTCGGGTTTCCATTTTCATTTTCCTCTTTGTTCCACTCTTACCTTGCATGCATCATCTATGCATTCTCCTTGTTCCTAGTATCTATTCATCCCATGTGTGTGACCCACACATTACCTTGTAATAGTTACACCTTGAACATATGTTCTCCGCACATCATTTTTTCACATTCCCCCCATGTGCTTTGCACGCACCTTCCTTCTTACTTCTTTCCACGCCTCATTCTTCGTCATGAATATGTTTGTGCCCTCCTCTACACCATTCCATGCCACATCATTACCTGACATGCTTGAGTGTGCCACACACAACTAGTCAAAGTGCATCAAAAGGGCACCAAATCCTCACAAAAAATCAATGAATGACACATGGTAGAAACAAAAAGAACATTTACAGAGTTGGTCATCCTTTCAACTAATCATCGTACGTCACGTATCTTACATGTGTAGACAACTCTGAAAAACTTCTGACAGCCATATCTATTTTTGCAGAGCTCTGATATGTGTGTGCCTAGTCTCAACCGATAGGTGCTGATATAGGATACAATGCTAGACATTCAAATTCAAATTCTTAGCGGATCTGATAGGTCAAAAATGGGAAAATGTCTTTCTAGGAATTAATGAGTGGATCTGTTTGATCCAACCACCTGATTTGATCTGATCCACACTCTTTCCTTCTCTATCATGCCAAACAGTTGGGGGACGCACATTTGATGGGTTTACAGGAAGATTTGTAGGCATTGAATGCTTCTTGTTGGTGGTTGCATTTCAAATTCATATTTTCCCTCCTCTTCTTCTTCCATAAATTCATCTATAAATGTAAGAGATGGTATCATTTGTTATGTTGGACATTCTGGATCCTTACACATTTTACTAAGGAATTCATATTTTCTATATTTTTAGTTGTGGACCTCTAGATCTAGCTCGTGCATGTGGATATTGGCCTCTTTCACCATTATAACAGATTTTTGCATTTCTGGAAGTAATGGAACCATCTTTTTATGAATATTCTCTATTTTAACGTGTTTGTATTCCTTCTTCTTGCATTTTATTTTGCATTGCGTGCTTGTTGTGTCATTCTACATCCTTTGCATTCCCCTTTCTAGTTGTGTTCCATGAAGCTGGTCTGGTAAATACATTTTAATTTTTCTACATGTTCTACTAGCCTTCTTTCACGTACATCCTTTCATTTTCACTCAGAATGGATAGTGTTCATCCCTCTTTTTCTAGTATCATCACCTTTTAGTGTAGTTTCCTTTCATGTTATTCTTCTATCGTTGATCCCTTAGAATTGTTAGCTTAGTTTTCCCTTTCAGCACTAAGAGTAGTAATAGCAGTAGAAATAGATAGAGGAACTGACCTTATCTGGATATCCCTCTCAAGAGTGCAAGGTCCCACAACTTGGAGATAGTTCCATTGTTGTCTCCAATTACTTGATCCTTGCAAATCTGAGACAATTAGGTGCAAGTTTGATGACCAACAAGACCTTCTTATGTAACTTGTTTATTCATTGTTATTGGAGGATATTTTTTCTTCTATTTTAGAAAGTAAATGTGGAATAATTTTTCTAAATAAAATATTCAAGAATGTACAGTTAAGAAAACCATGTTTGTGGTAAGTTTCCTATTCCATTTTATCCCATGCCACGCTCTTCTATGTGATGTTTCTCTTTGCACCTTACTTCTACATCATTCTCTACCATGGATGTTACAGACCATTAATTATATATCTTACAGTGGGATGGATATGGCTGAAATTATTAAGCTATCATTTTCTTTCTTACGGTCATGATGTAAAACTCTAGTTCAGGGTATTAGTCTATTAATCATTAGTTGGAGGGCCTAAACATTGAATGATTGTCCTATATCACTCAGGAAATAGTATAAACCTTAGGGGTTATTAGGTAGTGGATGATCATTATGTTTTAGAAGATATTTGAGTCTTATTATATGTTTTGGAGTTTTCCCCCTTGATAGTGTGCCAAGCTATTTCTACTTTCATATTGAGATAACTTATCTGCAATATTGTGTTATTTGGTGTTTCTATTGTTGGTGATAATCATAATTAATCAATTAATTTGATTACAAGTTGTATCAAAGCTTGATCTTGGCCAGGATGATGTCAAACCCTAATTTTGAAGGTTTGGCTATATCTCAAGATTGGTAGCAAATTTTTCTGCATTTGTTTTGTGGTGTGGAGAAATAAGTCAAGTAAGCTTCTCTCCAAATTTTAATAAGTTTTGACTTGTTTTGAAAAATTTATTATGGTTCTATATTTATTCATAATTTTGGATCCCTAGGGGTGTAATTTTTATAAATTTTTCAAATTTCTTATATTTTTGAAAACCCCTCAAAAAAATAGCTAGGGTTCTTTTTTATAAATTCCTATATTCAGCCAAAAAAATTACGAAACCCTAAACCCTAAAATTATGCCCTATTAAGTCTACCCCTTGGCCCAAACCATTCATCATGGCTAGTAGATCTACTTGAGGCCAAGGAAAAGGACAAAAACTCCAAGAATGACCCCAAATAAGGAATATATTGCTTCAGAGTCTACTAGTTCAAGAGTATCTGAGGTGGTCATCCAACTTCAGGAAAGGGTAAACAATATGGTGAGTAAGGATGACCTTAATGTTGAGCTTCATCAACTAAAAGGTAGAATTAGGAGTGAGATTCAAAAGGATATTTCATCCAATGTAGTAGGAGTTTTTGCATATTATTTCAAATAAAACTTCTAATGCCAGTCATATGGGTTCCACTAGAAATGGCCACACAGATCCAAATCACTCCAATCAGGGAGGATCCTTTAATCATTCAAGTGGATCTTCTCAACAATGGAGGGGCACGATTCTAAAAGTTTAAATGAAAAATTTTGATGGAAAAGGATCCACTCAATTTGGATTACCCAAATTGAAAATTTCTTTGATCTCCATCAGATCCTAGGAGGACAAAACGTAATTGTGGCATCCTTATACCTAGAACTTGATCAATTTGCTTGGTATCGTTGGTTATGTGCTCAAAGGAAGAAGAATGGCCTAAATGTCACCATGGACATTTTTCACTGAAGAGATTCAATTACACTCTAGTTCTAGTGTTTCTGAGAATTACTTCAGCCAATTAGTAAAGTTATGCCAAACTAGTTCAGTTAAGGAGTATGTCCATCAATTCCAAACTTTGTCCTTGCGTGTGGAGGATATTACAGAAGAGTATTTGAATGACCTATTTATGGGGGGGTCTTAAGGACCACATTGAGCATGAGGTATGCATGTTTAACCCACTCAAGGTTGTTGATTCTATTATCATGGCATGTCGATTAGAGGAAAAATTTATTTCCAGTAGAAGTCAATCCTTTTCTAGCATAAAACATCATAACACCTTGTCTCCTTCTTACCCTCAGCTAATTCGGTTGAAACCTCAACAAATTGAAGAAAAAAGAGCCAAAGGGTTATGCTTTAACTGTGATAGAAAATATGGACCAAATCATAAATGTTATAAGAAAAAATTGTTCTACATCGAAGGATCTATTGATGAGGAAGAATATGATGCAACATCAATAGAGGAAGTGGAAAAATAAGAGGAAGAATCTGGAGATCCTCAGCCCACTATTTCATGTCATGCACTATTAGGTATTAGTACTCCACAAACCCTTCAAGTTGTGGGTTATATTAAGAATCATAAGGTAAACAGTCTTGATTGATTCAGGGAGCACAAATAATTTCATCAATCATAAGTTGGCAACAAGACTAAATTTTTTCATTTACCTAGCACCTGAATTTCAAGTAAAGTTATTCTGGCGATTTACCTAGCACCTGATTGATCAAGGTAATTGATTAGCAGATGGTGGCATAGTCCAATGTTCAGGTAAATTCGATAAATTCAAAATCATGATGGTTGATTACACATTGGAATATAATATTTTTGTTATTCCCATGGGAGGATTTGATATTGTCTTAGGTGTTCAGTGGCTCACTAGTTTGGGCACTATAGAGATAAATTTCCAGGAATTGTTCATTCACTTTCGTGCTGAGGGTAACAAATTTGAACTTCGAGGTATAGAAGCACATTAAAATCCTTAGCCTTTGGTCATATGATATGGTAATATGAGGGCTTAAAGCTTGTGATTCCTACTAGTAGGTGCTTAACTTCAGCCCCCTTTAATTTTATTTGTGTGGTGAAGGAAACAACAATTTATTTTGTCTCAGTGGCAACTAAAATAAATAACAGAGCAAAATATTAAAAAGCTTGTATCTTTTGATCGGTAACTCAGTTTTGAGTGCCATTTTTTACAAAATTGCTCATTTTTTCATGCTCTTTCCATTGGATTTATTTATTTTGTGACTTGCACTATAATTATAAAGTGCCAAATATGGAGGAGTGTTGTAATCAATTGTGGATGCAATTTCGTCTGAGCCTGACGTCCTAAAATTTTTGGGAGTTGCAGTTTGTACCTATCATAGATTCTGAGAATGATATGATTTTCTCTAAAGTATGTGGACTTAAAGAGGATATTGTAAAATTTTTGGAAGAAAATAGATCACTCAAGAAGTGAAATTCTCTTCTACAATCACTCATTCACGATAAGGATACAATAATACACTCCTTGTAGAACAAACTTGCTAGCCTACAACATCACCATCATATTGTGGAAAACCATATCCATGCTCCTAGTCCACTTGCAATTGTTGCTCTTGTACCCACTGACATTGATATGTCAGTCTTTGAGCCTAAACCCACTTTTGATGCTTCTAAACCTGTGAGGCTTGTTACTACATGCTCTTCCACATCTGCACCTTACAGTACCACATGTTGTGTATCCTAATTCTACTCAGATTCATGGATTTTTTGGGAAGCATACCACTGCATTCAGTTCTCACATGCTCTGTTCTATGGGTCTCACTAGCAAATTCATTAGCATACATTCATAGGATATTATTTCCTCTATTCCAGATGTGAAGTGGAATTTCTTCATGACATTGGTTTTCGAGTAGATACTTCATTGGGATCACACATTGACAGAGATCCTTTTTTTTGTTTTCTCAAATATTTCTGAGGATCCCTGAGCAACACATGAGTTCTACATCTTCACTCAGGCTTGAGAAACCTAAGATTTCAGTTGTCAAACATGATCAACCTGACACACATTTTGATGTTATTTTACATGCACCCATTGTGAATTTTGCACCAAGTCATATGGCAAACATCTTCTTCATCCATCTATGTTGATTTGGGGTGGATATCTGATCACTCATGGAGGTGACATAGGCATTCATTGAGAGGACTCTACAGGCGTGGCTCCTCCACCATTCGGTTGCTTGCTCTACTTTCTATACCTTCTTCATTGTGATGCTTCTTGTTTTGAGCATTTTTCTTTAGTAGGTGTAGTGTATCTCTCTTATTTGTTGAGAGATTTTGTATCTGTATTTTTGACACTTTTGGCATGTTAACAGTATCTCTTGTGGGGGATCTATTCTGGTGAAGTCTAGTGTTATTTTGACAGTGTTCGAGTAGTTGATTTTGGGTAACTCATATAGATTTGTAGCGTCACTCCACCCATTTAGCATTATGGGAGGGTGTGGTGTTGATCCTTCTTCTTCGGGTTTTGTGTCATTTCCTTTCTACCTTGGCTTTTCTTGGATTGTGACACTCCAGAGTTTGTGTCCTTACCTTGTTGCTTTGGTTATTGTTCTTGGATCATGACACACCTATTTGAAGCAGTTGATCAAATTATGTTTTGGTGTTTTTTTTTACACTTTCGACATCACTCTGTTGATAGTATCCTTATATGGAGCTATTCTAGTGAAACCCAGTGTCAGTTGTTTTTGAGTTTTTTGATCGAGTAGTGGATTTAGATCACAGTGCACACCAAAATTCTTCAAAATTGTACAAGTTTTTTTATCCGAGCTTTTGGGATGCCTTGAGTGGGTTTTGACTCTCTTTAACTTTGTGTTACTGGTTTTGGGTCCTTGCGGGTTGCCTTTTTTTCACAGTTTCCCGTTATTGTACATGAGTACCTCATCAGGCGTAGGTTCCCGGACTCATAATGTGGAAAGAACTTCTATTTTAGCCCCTAGTTCACTTGAGGGGGGGGTGTTTATAGAGTAGGTATTTACCTTTTCTCATGTCCCCGGTAAATTATGTACCTTTGTTGTATTTATCCTTACCCACTTAATGTGTGGATATTTCTTTTATCTTATTTAATATCAGGATGAGATGATCTAGTTGGTTAGGTAAGTTAGTTCCTTGATCTATAGGATTGACTAGATCCTTGATAATAGTTCTCTCTAAATCTATGGTCGTGATAGTTCTTTGATGACAAAACAACGCCAACCACAGCAACACCCCCAACGTAACGCGCCCACCGCGAAACAACCACAGAAAAAAACCCCCCCCCACACCTACAACCACCACAAGGCCACCCCAACACCATCCGACCCCCACACAAAATACCCGACCCCCACCCCACTAAACCCCCCAATCCTCACACTGCATAGACCTTTCATACCACCAACCTAACAACGCAATGACAACTAAAACAAAAAAACCCCCCAATTAACGTCCAGATCTAAAGCACCCTCTCAAACAATAAACCCCCCAACACCTCCTCCCACACACCCACAACACACAAGTACCTAGCCGCCAACCACGCACACCCATAAACCCATACCATCTCCAGACACAACGACACAACAACCCCCCCCTCGCAACAGCAACACGGAGGTCTCCCGTCAACAGCCACAACACTCCCAAAAGACATGCACATCCCTCCCCAACCATAACCCCCCAAGCCCAGAACCACTTTAATACCCCATGACCCAACTTAGCAACTCAACGGACCCCCTACTAATCTGACTCTAAGACACCGGAAATGAGGAAAAACCTCCCTTTAACCTCTCACCAGTAACCCCTAATTTGCCATCCCCTTAACCTCCATGAGTTAAACACACCCCGGGAATATAACGCGCAACCCCGTACCGCAGGGGTACGCCAGTCGCGGAGTCTAGAAGAGCTCAACAGCGCCGTTATAACTTCATAGGTACTAGGTAACTGAGAATGATAATAAATAGGTACATTATTTCCTTCTGTTGTATTTATCCTTACCCACTTATATGTGTGGATATTTCTTTTATCTTATTTAGATATCAAGATATATTATCTAGTTGTTAGGTATAGTTATTTCCTTGATCTTTAGTATTGACTAGATCCTTGATATATAGTTCTCTCCTAAATCTATGGTCTTGACTAGTTCTTTGATGACTAATTATTTTCTTGATTTATGGCTTGATCTACGACCTTGACTAGTTCTTAGATTGTTATTCCTTACCTATTTAAGCAAGGCCCATTCTCAATGTATTGTATTGAGTTCCATAATAATATATGATATTGTTTCTCATTTGTTTGCAAAGGTTTTATGTAAAATTATTTTGGAAAATTACATTCATCTGATTGACCGTGGTGTTTGATTAGCATTTATGTTCTTGGCTTGGTACGATCTGGTTATCGGTCCTTTCAACCCTCTTCTCCTTCTTTAATGTAGTAATTTAAATATATAATTTTTTGTGACTCTTTTCAAGTGTATAAATTTTATTAATTGAAAAAATTATTACAAATTAAAAAATTAAATGATAAGTAACCAATCATGAGATTATCATTCCATCAAAGCTAACCTAAAATTTTGAATTTGAACACACTCAAAATATAACCAATTTTATCACCCAAGTGTTCATAACAAAAATCTTTAATATATCAAGTATTGAATCACAATGAGTTGTAGTGAGTTTGTTTCCTAAATTTCTTACTATATTCCTTCAACAAGACTTATTGAAAGTAATTAGAACTATTTTTTGAAAAATTAAAGTAGCTACATAAATAAAAATGATTAAAATGAAATTAAGGTAATCTAAACTATCATATCTTAATCTTAATCTACATTTATCACAATCAATTTGAATAAATGGGGGATATACAATAGAGAATTAATGCTTCATATACCACCCATTCACTAGGAGTGCTAAATCATTTCCTTGTAAATATTTTAGGTTGAAGGAAATATTATCCAAAAACTTATAAATATGATAGGGTCCAATCCATATAGGGTCTAATTTCACATGCTAGCCTATTTTATCATGTGATCTCTCCCAAAATAAAATCAAATCTTCAAATTTAAAGGCTTTTACCTTTTATCTCTTTTCAAATCAAGGGGGAACTAGGCCCTGGGAAGACTAGGCAACTACCTAGGGCACCAACAGTTAGGGGCGTATAAATTAAATATTTTCATTTTTCTCTTATTATTAGAACTTAACATTACTACTATTTACCTGAATTTTATTGATATTTTTACAAAGTCACATAAATTTCATGTATACACATAAAAATTTATTATAATATTTTTACAATTAAAAATAAATATACATTTTTAAGCTCATACAATTTTCTTTTTATTTTTACCCTTTCTCTAATGTAGCTTTAGATAATTCATGTGTAATTTTTTTCTTAGAAAAGTTTCACTTATGTTTTATAATGTCATTGGTGTAGCTAGTAGAGGAAAGTATAATTGAAGTAAAGAATGATTTAATTATTTTTTCTTAATGTTTCGGGGGAAATGTCTCCTTTTTATGGTGGAATTTGTAGGCTTGGTCCAAATTCCACTCTTCACAAAACTATGGGAGCTTCCTAATAAGTTTTATTACTTTGCAAATAAATGATTCTTTGTTTAGTTTTGAGCCTCATAACCTACTTACATTGATAAATATGATGAATAACAAGCCTTATAGAAAAAATTGTATTTGTTGTATTATGAGCACCTCATGTGATTAGTTTTATTCAATCAATCCATGGATTATTAATTTTCCTTATTTGATATATTTTAAGGATATTTTAATTCCTTTTGTTTACCAATTTCTCTACACTATTGATTTATTATTATTCTTATAATAATTAGATGATAATTGTAGAATGGTTTTATTATCGTAATATTATTATATAAAATTTATTTATTGGAAGGTAGACCAAATATCACAAACCAAGGAAAATATACCTAGGTACATTTATAGTTGAATTTTTATAATAATTAGATGATAATTGTAGAATGGTTTTATTATCGTAATATTATTATATAAAATTTATTTATTGGAAGGTAGACCAAATATCACAAACCAAGGAAAAGGGTGTAGCAAACCTTGTAACAATACCCTCTTCAAGAAATTTGATTACTTCTTTCACTTTGATATTTTTGTGGAAATTGCTTCATTCCATTGTGTATGAATCATTTACACTAAATAGAAATTTGTTTACATTTGTGGATTTGGGAATAACCACTCCAAAAAAATCAATTCTACATTGTGAAAATGGCCTTCACTTAAAAACTAATTATAGAGACATTACTGAATTTTTCTCCCTTTTAGAAAAAATTATGTTCATGAAAATTTATAACATGTTGTGATAATATTTAGGCATATTGTTCCAATAATATCCTACTCTTAATATTTTTTGAGATGTAATATTACCATATGGGTGTCCACTTCCCAATTTTTCATGAAAAATTGTTGATGATTTTACTGGCCTCTTCCTTGGAGACACAACTCAAATAGATAACATTGTATTTTTTATATAGAGAACATATTTATTTAGAATCATATTTGATACTCAAGGATCTTAGTTTGTATTTATTAAAATTTAAAGCGAAAGTCCCATATGGTAAAAATTTCACAATGTAATAATATCATTCATGTCCTTGTATGGGTTTTTGATATACTTGCATCATATTAATGTGTGGATATATTTCTATAAGCATATGTGTGAGACCCTATCCTCTTAACCTATTTTTTGTTTGATTTATATATCATATTGTTAGGTTTTTCATCCATTTTCCTCTTTGTTATCCCAATTCATTTTTCCCAACCATAATATTAAATGCAATGTTTGAAACAATCACATGGAATCTATTGCGCAAGATGTATCATTTTAATTTATTAATTGAATTTACCAATTCAATTAATTTTTAATCCAATGTTATATGTTTAAGGTATTCCTTTTTCAAATTTAGGTTCATAAAAACTATATGTTGATTTTATTCACCTTTTCTACATTAAAATAGTTGCAATAGTGTGATGAGATGTAAAATAATAGGGATGAAATTATTTAGTAAAATAAGGGATGACTAATATAGGTACTTAAATGATATCATCCTTAATGTATTTTTATATTAGGGATTCTATTCCAATTTCACACATTATTTAAAAATAACATTAATAGGTATTAAAATCTCAACAAGACCATAAATAAATGTTCTCACAAATATATTTATCCAAATAATGAATTAAAATCCTTCTTGTAATTTGGTAGAATAATTTTAGAAATGGAAATAGATATTTGAAGATAAATAGAGATACCTTATTTGGTGATAACATGCCCTAGTAAATTACCTTGTGTGACTTTAAAGACACTCATTTTTGATTGAGGAAAATTTCACACCTCTTATATCTCTCCAACACCTTCTCCAAATTATGTAGATGTTGTGACCTATGGTTTGAAAATACAATTATATCACCCATATAAATTATAATACATTTTCCTTGCAAACCTCGAAAGGAGAAATTCTTGGTATATGCAAGCTAAAATGTGTTTCAAAAGCATGCAATCTTACTCATCCGTTCAACTAGGGTATTTGAGGAAACCGGTTGGAAAAACAAAAGAACCAACATACAAGGGGGTATACTTAAAGGGGATATAGTGAGTGCTAGGGTTGTATATCTATAGAGAAGTAACCCTTACACTAGGTCAACATAAAGTTTCCAAGGTTCGTGGCCAAGATAAAGGAAGGAATCCTACTATGATATCGATGGTTGGGTGTGGAGAGGTATGTATAAACAAATGAAATAAAGGAGCATGCAATAACTATAATGAAAGTAACTAAAGAGATTATATTTGATAAGAGTGCTAAGCTAACTAGCATCAAATATGCATAACACTAAGCTAACATAACACAACAAAGAGGAGCTTAACTAATCTATGTAAAGTGAAAAAATTGGTTAGAGAACTTACCTTGTACCTATAAGGTGGTTGTTGATGCATATATCTCCCTTGAGAAGAAGCACACATAGAGAAAATTGATATTTGGTGGAGTAGGGGAAGACCATTCCTATCCTAGACTAACTATATGTTGACCCAATATTGTAGGTAATCATCCAAGAAGAGAGGTTTGCAATTCAATCCAAGAAAAATGAAAGATGAACAAAAAGCTAGGTGAGATGCGAAGATGACACAAAAGAGAAAAGGTAGAATAAATGTGTTGTGAGTCATGAGAGTTGATGAAAAAGGTACAAAATGGTAGAATGTAATAAGTAAGACATGAATATGATATGCATGAGACCTAGGAGGAAAATGATACCTAATTCAAAATAAGGCCAATACCCAATAGTGGAACTCTCTTCGTGTACTATATCTAACCCATAATGGTTATGTGAATAACCTTTCCCCATTCCTGGTAGGCCCCTTAAGGAACCCACTCATGAAATAGATGTATTAGGAACTCTTATTTGCACAAGGATGATTGTTAGTAATAGGTATGAAATATGAAAGTTAAAAAGTTAAAAATTTGATGTATACATATGCCCTAACTGTTCCTCACCACATGTCGCAATAGTACAACATGGGGTGGTCAATGGAAAAATATAGTGCGTAACACCGATATTGAAAGTAAGTACATAAATAAGTATTGAAAGGACTACGTAAAATGAAATATACCCACCAATGTGTACTTGCTAATTTCACTTGTCCTGTCATGTGTGGGCACAATCCATGATGTAAGAACCATGGAGAAGCAAGAATGAAAGGAAACACTAAAGGATCATTAGTAAAATAAAACATAAATCACCTAGCTAGGGGCCCATGGGATAGATTTCATGATATCAAGATGGCTTTGACTTTGGAGGATGTACATGGGATTTTGGGGTTATTGATTGGAGGCACCCACATGTATTGAAATTTGACACTTGATGTTGCAGAGTGGAGAGTATTGGCCATATGGGCTACAGGGAGTAGTACATATGATGAGTGCATGTTGTGTATTTGACTCAGTGTAGTATAGGTAGCAGGGACTCTAGATATCTAGAAGGTGGTTATGGGTATCATGGTGGCACACATAGTGTGTCACAAGGCCAATGGATTTATCCCATTATTCTTAATAACAATATGTCAAGATTTTTTGGATTAGGTTGTACTATTCAGCTACGGCACCACCATATGGGTGCATTTGGCGCATGATCTTTATAGGGTGTGGCATAGAGGCTTGAGGGTTATGGGACCTATCATTTTATTGACATCGTAGATATATATGAGTAGTTCCCAATGTATAGGCCAACCACTACACCAAAGTATTATTAGTAGATGCTTGGAGAGTACTTCAATGGGCATAGGAGCTGACTATGGGAGCACTTAACATATACTGACCACTAGCACAAGTGGGTCCAGATGATGTGGTATAGAAGCCCTATATAGGGAATGTAGATCATTTCCAATCTTTACCAAAGCATATTTCTTGGATACCATCACCAAAGTGATAGGGAACTATTTGTATTTGGTGGAGAGACACACAATAGATATATTACCGTGGTAATTTAGGTATCTAACACCAGAATTGATACCACTATTTCCACCCATCTAGCATTGTCATGCTAAAGAGAATACAAGAGAAAAGGTATGGGTTCCATCATTACAAACTCATAAGGCATGAGTAGCATGCATACTAGGGTGGCAAGAATGCAAACACAGTGGGGATGCAAAGGGCCCACTGAAGATCATTATGGATAGTGGCTCCGAGGAGGGATCCGATGAAGGATATAAAAACATATGGACACAAGATGGGGCAGGTCTTAGCACCATGAGAGAGGGAGCCATACATCCAGCACCATATTTTAGAGAGTACAAGATGTGACGATATGGTGGAGAATTTTTGACACCATTTAGAGTTTATATGACCATGCATCCTGAGATAGAGTCCCTTAAACATAACAGAGAGATGGGATGATATTAGTTCCATGCAATAGGTGGGAAAAATATGTAGGATCTAGACCTCATCAAGATAATGAGACAAAGAAGGTATTGGGTGGATGAGGAGACGATGAGACCATTGTAGAGAGACTTGAGCAACTAGGTGTGAGTGATAACATGTTAGTTAAGTGTTTATTTTAGATGTATGTGATATTGTTAGTGATGTATGTCATTTTTAGGTTTATAGAGTGGATGATATAGGAGTGGCACTTGCTGATCAAGAGTTCCCACTATAACATCCTAGACCCAGTGTTGTATGTCCATGATACAACAATGATGGTGGATCTAGCAGCACCATTGGATAGGGATTATATGAGGTCATTATATTTAGTCGGTGAGGAATCTAGGAAACTGAGGAGATATAGAGATGAATATTCACATGTTTCCATCGAAAACATAGATGTGATGCTACATATTCTACTTCAAGAACAATTATCCATGGTACAGGAACAAACAACTCATCTAGAAGATGCCTAGAAATTTGTGGAGTGGATTACTTTGCTAGAGACATAGCTAGCGAGGGCATAGGGAGATGCCTCTCTAGCACGATCTAGGGCAGCGTCCCTAGGTCAAATTAGCACAAACCAATCAGCCCAAAGCATCCAAAGACCCCCCACAAGGGGGTGAGGTTACTAGATTCATATGATGGATGGACCATTTTGTATGGTTTTTGTTGATTGTATGAAACTGATTATATATATAATGTTTTACAATATTTAGGTGTTTTGTGATGTGATGATTTATTTATCGTTTTCCTAATTTTTGCATGTATGAATTTGATAATACCATGTTACTTAGGAATAATGATAATGAAATAGATAGGTAAATTCAGTGAGGAGGAGATTGATAAGATAGCCTAACTCATGCAATGTGAAAAATACAAGAGGTAGAAAAAGGCCAAGAACTCTAACGGTAGGATGTCAAGGTGCGGATGGGGATGAATCCAAGTAGAGTGAATAGACCAAGTAATTCTAAGAATTTTTGAGGTATTATAGATAGTGTGATAAAACCAAGGGGGATCAAGAGACCAAGCAAAGCTAGAGGATGTTTGTGAAAAACCCAAGTGCAGGCTGAAACCCCAAGAAAAGGTGAGGGATTGGGCTAAAGAAATAAAGTAAGATGTAATCATGGTGTTTATAGGGAACTAACCATGAGGGGGAAAATATCATAGTTTATTATTGATAATATCATCAACTTGGTGTAAAATGTGGCTTCGAGCATGGGTCATGAGGTCCTCAATAGTATGTTGTGTAATAACTACTTTTTAATGAACTTCAAATCATGTGGAAAATAAGATGGCATTTATTCAATCCTCCAGCTGAGTGAGGACTCTGCATCATATTTCATCAAGAGTGGATCGAGGCTCATTGTGAGGTAGAGGCCTATATGTAGGATGTGGTCTAGGTTGTTTAGGTTCGAGAGGGATTGGTCCTTACGCTTCCGAGTGCATGCATGGGTTTTAGGGATGGGATGATTACTACATAGAACTTGATAGTCAGTTTCAGCATGTAAATAATACTAATGATTATAGTGGAAGAAAGGAGCCAAAGCAGAAGGTTGTGTAGCCTTTTTGGTTTGGTCACGTTTTACATTGGCTTCAAGCTTCTTCATATGGCGTCGATATGCTTTAAAATCATAAACATAATGCCTCAGAGCTTCATGCCATGTGCAGTATGTCTCAAACATAAAATAATAAGGAGCCATAATGAAAATAGGTAGGGGGAGATGTCTCATAGGATGTAAAGAGGTAGTGGGAGTTTCTGATAGGGGCACCAATGTGATGGGTGAGGATGGTGTTGATCGAGCAATGTGTCTCTTAGTCATCAACGTACAATAAATAAGATTGTCACCCATGAGATCATCAACTTTATAGTCAATGTTGGAAACCCGTTCTTCAACTTATATCAAAGATAATGTGATGGATAAGTCGATGTTGGTATGTGTGAGTGTATTCGGTGGAGAAATATGAGGCTCAGGAACTGATGAAGAAGTTTCAATAGTGTACGATAATTCCTCTATGTTATTGGCCCTATAAGATTTATTTTGATAGGGGATGATAAAGTATATATAGGCGTTGTCAATTATAGATACCATCATCCCTACAGAAGATGTTCCACATGGGGTGATGGTGTCTAGAAAAGGACGATTTTTTAAGTTGGGAAGCATGTTACTAAGGTACAAAAGGGTACATAGGTCTTCTTGTGACTCTATTGTAAGACATGTCAATGGTATTGGTTTTAAATATGGAAGACCCCATTTGAGCCAAGGCATATTGATAGTGTGATATCTCTATGGTGACCATGACATTGTTCATGGGGCTCTTATGACACTTGTTTTGATGGTTGGAATGGGAGATATCTAAGGACTGATGACATTCATTTTGGAAATTTTGTAATATCTCACTATGGATTGGTGGAGGGGGAATATGATTCCCATGCACACCTACCAAGTGGGGAAGTGTATGAGAAGGAATGTTAGGAACCACATTTTGAGATATTAATTTTAACATTTCATTCTGCATCTTAACCATGCTAGTTCTGATAATATCCTAGGATCAAGCCATATTTTCTAGGAGTATTATCATCACTATATTAAGGTCCATAAAATAAGAGTGACCTTTAGAGTTGGGTGTTTGTTATTATGTTGTGAAGCCTATTTTAATGTGTGGAGGTGTTGAAGACTATACACTAAAAGAACTGCATATTCTCCATAATTTTTTTGGCCTAAAAAATGTACCCCATATCTAACAAAATGTGATCTTCTCATATGGGTGGTATTTTTGACACGTAGGTTTATGGGGTGGTTTTGGCCCATGGTTTTGGTACCCATGGTATTGTAAAACTAATTAATTAGTTTCCTATTGATGTGCTTTTGGGATTTTTATAGGGTGACATATCATTATAGATGTTTGCAAGTTCAAATGTGAATTCAATAGAGTTTTTTTAGTACAACTCCAAAAATATCTGGGTATTGTATTGAGAGAAAGAGGTGGCTTGTAATAAAAATATGAGCAAGTGATTCTTGGTGGATGTAGCCCAAATTTGGTGAACCAAATTAAATATTGTCTCTGTTTTGAGTTCTTTTATATTCTACACTTTTATTTCAGATCTGTGATATTATTCTACATATTAGTTTCTACTATTGCGATTATGTGTGGGATTGTTCCACATATTTTATCCCTTATTTCCTAATTTTTTTATTATAATTCTCATTAGTCAGAGTTTTCAGGGAATCATTATGATCATTTTTGTAAGGAGAATCCTAATCATGACTAAGTTCTTCTTGATTAGAATGAGGCCTAGTTATTTCCATGACATTGGTAGGTATCCTTCAGAAACCTCCATATTTTTTAGTAGTAAAACATTCGTTATTGTTAATATTCTTAATGATATCAATCTTCCCAACCTTAACCATGTTAAATTCCACTGAGTTACCCTTCTCAGACTGATTAGAGGGACAAAATTGGGACACCATATTTTCACAAGTAGGATCGGGGCATGTGAGAATATTGGTGCTTGTTAGATGTGAATCATAGCATTTAGGAGCATTAAGACGAGATTTAGATATAAATGAATATCCTCTAAAGAATTTTAGGTAGTTTGACTATGCCAGAAATATCCTCAGAGTCAACATTTTGGCTGTTTGGAAGCTTAAACTAGGATTCTAGAAAAATTTATTTATGACATCATCGACCCTTTTGAATGTTTGTACATGGGTTGATGGTGTAAGGAGACATATCCAAAGGGAAAGACAGAATCAACTACGCCTGTAAACTTGAACAACAGATGATGGTTTCTAATAGAATATTTTGGATGATAAAAGGGATCATTTGTGTACCTGGGTGTACACATTGGCCAATGTAGTTGTAAAATAAATTTCCTAGAATAGACAAGATCACCTAGTGGCGATAATGCCTGTGTAGACTATTTTTTTTATGGTTTTTGAGTTTTTTAGGGTTTTCGATAAAGTCAAAATAAAATATGGGTACTTTTAATGACTTGTGCTTGATTAGAAGATCTATAAGATTCATGTGAGGTTCACTAGAGAATGTATGTGGGTCAAAATGTGTCTCAACAACATGCATTCTTACTCATCCGTTCAACTAGGGTATTCGAGGCAACAAGTAGGAGACAAAAAAAATACTGACATAAAAGGGGATTGATTTAAAAGGGATACAATGAGTGATAGGGTCACATATCTAGATCAAAGTAACCCTTACACTAGGTAAACCTAGGGTTTTCAAGGCTCATAGTCAATAAAGATTAAGGAACCCTACAATGATATCAGTGGTTGGGTGTGAGAGGTATGGATCAAAAAATGAAAGGAAGGAGCATACAATATCTGAAATGAAAGTAACTAAAGATCAAATATTTTCTAAGATGATAAAATAACTTGCATCATGCATGCATAAAACTAAGCTAACATAGTGTAATGAAGAGGTTCCAAAATAATCTACACAAATTGATAAAGAAGGGTTAAAGAACTTACCTTATGCATATAGGGTGGTTGTTGATGCATCTATCTCCCTTGAGAAGAAGCATGCATAAAGAGAGTCATTATTAGGTGGATTAGGGGAAAACCATTCCTATACCATACTCACTTTATGTTGAACCAATAGTGTAATAAATCATCCAAGAAGAGAGGTATCCAATCCAATCCAAATACAATCCAATATGAACCAAAAGCTAGGCTAGCAGACTCAAAGATGGTGCAAAATAAAAAAAACAAGTGGTAGTTGTGGTATCTTAGTGATTAACTAAAATGT
This sequence comes from Taxus chinensis, assembly GCA_019776745.2. Classification (NCBI taxonomy): domain Eukaryota; kingdom Viridiplantae; phylum Streptophyta; class Pinopsida; order Cupressales; family Taxaceae; genus Taxus; species Taxus chinensis. Next base: position 546,275,778 of record CM034152.1, on the reverse strand, counting down.
GGAATAAGGGTGTTTAATATAACAAGGAACAATAGTAAATAAAAATAGATAGATACAGTAAATAAATATAAAAAGTGACCCAAACTAAAATATCGAAAATGTGAAACCCTAATTAACAAGTAGGATTAGAAGGAGCTTATCTGATTTAAACGACTATTCAAGACTATGTCACATGATGAGCTAGATGAATATAATGTAGATGCAACCACACATGAGCTCTAGAAGACATAGATATGAATTGTTTGGCTAGACTCAGGCACCTAGGAGAGGATCAAGGCACCTGTGGGCACCCTAGTCTTAGTTTTGGGCACCCTAGTCTATGCAGGAGGTCTAGAAACCAGCTATATAGGGTCATATGACGATATAAATCCTTCCGTTGTGTTTCACATGTAATTCTCCAAGTTGTGTTGGATGTTGCCAATGATCAGTGATGAAGATTAAACCTGCAAGACCCCAAAACAAGCATCAAACCCTAAAAAATAAAATAAATAAATGAAGGGGTCAGATTGTCCTCAGTGATCACAATCATGGACTTACTAATTGAGAGATGCACTACATCTTAGACCCAATGTAGTTATATGTGAGTGCATGCGTGATCATGTCAAATATTTCTCTTGTGCTAGTTGCACTTTGTGAAATTAGTGATAAATAACTATGTGTAGAAAAATGTAATAAATGGTGGATGGAATAGAATAAACTTTCTTGCAGTGTGATGCAGATGAACCACCCTTGTGCCTTTTTTATGGAGCTAGATAGATGTAACCTTAGATGATGATAGCAGTATCTAGTGCTTGGTCCCTCATTATAGTCTCATAACTTTATATTTATATGTTTCTCTTATTCTAATTTCATAACTAAACCCGAAAATACCAACAACCAAAAAGATAAGAAGTGCAAATGGCTAGGAAGTTCCCAAAAAGTGGTGAGAAAGTTTGAAAAGGATAAATGTGCCCCAACTGGGACTAGAGCACTGAAGGGTTCCCCAATACTAGCTCGGGTGCCCTAGTCAAGGCTAAAATGACAGAAAGTGTCAAAACAAGACTGGGCATATGTGTGGTGAAGGTTGGGAATTACGATAGAAAGTAAATTAAAATGACCAAAAGATAGGGGTTAATTAGTACTTTCTTCACTCAAAAATCATAAGAATAGTAATATAACACCAGGACTAAATAATTTCTAAAGTGCATTATTTTGTGTCTACATTTTCCCCCACTTTATGTTGGTGAGTAGAAAGCTCGGTAACATAAAGTAGATAGATACATGTACCTGATAATCCATGTAGAGTGATATAGAAATGTGTTGAAGGACTAGACAAAGCATTGAATGACAAAAATATGATGGATTGTGGAAAATAAATATGCAAAAGCATAAAAAAGTGATGAGAGTGAACCTAAGGTGAAAACACGTGTGTAGCTTCCAATGTGTGTAATGTACCTGCATGTTTAGTATGGGGTGTGTTGTCGTAAGGTGTTGTTTTTGCCATCATTGTTTTTGATTTCATTTTCATTTTTATTGACTATTTTCTTCTCATACGGTTGTACCTACAAGGAGAAGATGATTAAGAAGTCAAATACGCATATATATATTTGCAAAAAAGCAAGTGTATAATGCATGTGTATGTATATAAAAGATTGAAATGAAAGTATGAAAAAATGTAAAAAGAACATGTGCACATGATCTGTGAAGTGATAAAGGGTGTAGAAATAGGATATCCTATCCTGGGTTTTTTGGGTGATCCAACGTTATAGACCGAAGAAGTGTAGGGAGGAATTCTGATGTATCCTCCAACTTATAACTACTTCCCTGAATATATGTGAAGAGATATTTGTAATGATTGTTTTGGGTGATCTGATGCCACTGGTTGAAGAAGTATAGGGAGGAATTCCACTATATCCTCCAACCTTTAACTTCTCCCGAGAATGCTAAAGAACAACCATGTCCTGTAAAATCTATTGTGTATGGATTTCGTAGACTGGGTCTAAACATACTCATTGTATGTAACCCACAATGTTAGGGGGTGGAAAGTGCACTGAACTGAACCGATGTAGAAGCACTTTGTAGAATGTAAAACCAAAAATTATGCCCCCATATTTGAGGGTTGCATGTGATGTCACTAATAGGATAATGTAGCCCCAAGATAGGACCATCCGAATGTACTCTGAAACTCTACCCTACAAGGGGAAGGGAATGCACTTGGTAGAAACCAAGGCATACACAAACAAGAGGCTATCTAAAGACAAGTGTTAGTATGGAAAAATATTCATGTATAAAGGCAAGTGTAAGCTACCAAACAATGTGTAAGCTAGAAAACAACATGGTAATGTAAACAAGCAAGAAGACAAAGTAAGACGCATAAAATGGGCTGTAAACATAGGACATCACTCATGATGTCACAAGACACGCGAAGGCCATCATAGATGAATATGAAAAATAAGTGTGCACACCAAAAAAGAGGGAAAGGTCAACATATGATAAAAAACAATAGCAGAAAATGTAACAAACAAGTATGGAAACAAATATCCTTGCATAATAAATGTTACACATGAAGAACACATTAGCATGTTAGAAAGATAACTAAAATGTCAAAAATGTGTATAACCAAGTAATGTAAATTTCTAAGTATAAAATGAAACAATAACACTCGTGAGAGATGAATTTGGATTCCCCCAGTGGACTAGTGCAAGAAGGGTAGAAGTCGAGCATCCATACTGCATGCGGAAGGACCTATATCTACAATCACAACTAGAAAAAAGTGTGAACATGGATATGTGGATGGTATGGATAAATGACATACAATAAATCTATCTAGCATGTGTAAGAAAGTGACCTTATGAACAAGAAAATGTAAGCAAGAGTTAAAGAAACCATGAGATGTAGTATGTTGTGGATGGATGGAATGGAATACAAAATGGAATGGTAGGATCCATGTGCCATCCCGAGTAAATGGAGATGTATGAAATGAGGTTCATTGGTTTTCCCCCCTCAACGGTCAAGAATTAACCATAACCAAGAGTGCATCATTGGGAAATGGTCAAAGTGTTTGTTGTGTCTAACATGATGTGATGAATATGTATGTGTATTGATGAGATGCGACCTATAAATGATGTATTCATGAACCTTATAGCCGAAGCATATATCACGACGAGATGATCGAAAGAGTGATGATGTAGCTGAAAGAATATATCACTACATGATGAATAGGGGGGATGGTGATGTAGCCTAAAGCACATACCACTACATGATGAAGGAATAGGTAAACCATTTAGCCTATAGTGTATGTCACTAACCTAGAAATTTTGCACGATGAAAGGTCGAATGATGAACATATGAGTATGATAAGGGTCCATTTTATTTTTAAACCCCTCAATAATTGAGTATGAACTAAGGAACTAAAGTGTGTCATAGGGTAGTGAGTGCAATGCATAGAAGACAATGTAGTATGTTTGATGATAGACAACCATATGATGTGTAGAATGTGTAGTGCATGATGTATAATATGTAATGTGTGATGTATAAGATGTAATATACAATGTATACTAACGAGTGTAAGATGCATGTGATATAGTATATAAAATGCTAAACCTATAGACCATGAGGGTGTTTTATAAGTGTAATGAAGACTAGTATGATGTATGACATGGAGATATGTAAATGTAAAAATGATGTAAACTAGCTATAGAATGTGTGATGTAAGATGTGTGAGCATTGACATAGTGTAAACTAAAGTGTAGTATGTATGATGTAAGATGTAAGACATACAATGTAGTTTGCAATGTGTAATGTGATATGTGTATATCACCTAATAATGTAGTATGTAGGATGAGTAATGTATGATGCCAGACACATACAGTATGATACATGTGTGATGAAGAATAATATCATGTATGATGTATGTATGATATGTAAACGTTAGAATGTATGATGTAATATGTATAAAGTGATACATGTATGATGCTAGACACATACAATATGATACATGTATGATGAAGACTAATATGATGTATGATGTATGTATGATATGTAAATGTAGAACATATGATGTAAGATGTATAATGTGACACATCTATGATACATGTATGATGGTAGACACATACAATATGATACATGTATGATGAAGAATAATATGATGTATGATGTATGTATGACATGTAAACATAGAATGTATGATGTAAGATGTATAATGTGATATGTGTGAAGATTCATGATGTTTAGTACCTATGGTACAGTGTTTGAGGTTCATGTGTAGTAAGCCCTCAATAACAAGTCTGAACCAAAGAAAAAGAGTGTGTCATCGGGTTAAAGAAGACACTAAAAATTATGGTGAGTATGCCTATGATATGAGGTAGATGTATGATAATGTGAAGATAATAGATGCACTAACATGAATATGATGGACAGTGTGTAAATAATATTCCCCCTAAGTGTTTGGTAATGCATGTACTTGTTCGATAAATTATGTATGAAGGTAGTGAAGTATCATAGATTTTTTGTAGATTGATTCAGTGATGGGATAAATAATGAGAGATCATATGGTATGCGTAATGAGTAATAGATGATTGTAGATGTATGTATGTATGAGTGGTTATGTAATAGATAGATGTATTAATGTAATATGAAACAAGGTTATTAATCATAATAGACCCCTCAACAGTCATATAAGAACCATAAAAATATGAGTGTATCACGAGGAGGGTAAAGTGACAAAAGTCACCTACCAAAGACCAACTTTGCATTTAGTGGTGGAAGCATGATTGGAAAAAGTAACAATAGGACCATGCGATTGTGATGAAATGTGCAATGTGTCATGATTGATAGTATTAGGATTAGTTATGAAAGTAACTTTTTGGAGCTTATACTTGAGAGGAGGCCAAGTTAAACTAACTTTTAAGGGAGGTTTCTTAGGTTTACTTGGTGATTGTAAATGGGGACGGAAGCTTGTAGATTGTATTAATCAGAATCAACTAGGTTACAACAGATGGACTGTAATACTTATAGGTATTGTACAATCATGTACAGACAAAAGAGAGGTTGCATAGGTACAACCAAAAAAATACAACAGCTTCCATAATACATCTAGGAAGCAACAATTAAATTAATACAAACAAATGATTAAGTTGCAACTATGCAATAAATAATCCTATAACTATGGAATAAGAAAAATATGGTTTAAAAACCATATAAAAACATTATTTAATTAATATATTTAATATAATTAATTGAATAATTAATATATACTATGCATAATTAATTAACCTAACATTCCCCCCCCTTAATTGTGCATTGTCTCAAAGGATGAGGAGAGGATTTCTCTGAACAATTCGAACTTGTCACGTGCAAATGACTTCATGAAAATATTTGTTCGTTGTTTAGCTGTTGGAAAAAATTGAAGCTAGATGTTGTGCTTTTAACACATTTTTGCGTATGAAATGAACCTGTACTTTAATGTGCTTTGTTCTATCGTGAAAAACTAGATTGCGAACAAGTTTGAGAACACCTTCATTGTCAACATACATGGTGGTTGGTTTGTCCTGTGGTATTCCAAGTCCTTATAGTATGCAACATAGTCATATCCCTTCATAGAAAACTTCTCCTGCAGAATGATACTCGACTTCTATGGAAGAGTGAGAAACAAAGTGTTATTTCTTGCTTCCCCATGATATTGGTCTAGATCCCATAAAGAATACAAATCCAGAAGTGGATTTTCTATCATCAATGTTACCTACATGATTTGAATCCGAATATCCAGTCAATAAAAAGTTGTCATTATTCTTGTATTCTAGACCAAGATCCACTAATCCTTTGAGATATCTCAAAATGCACCTTTCTGCTTTCCAATGACAAACTTTGGGTTCCTGCATGAACCTGGATAGATAGCTCACTGCAAAACTGATATCTGGTCTAGTGTAGGTAAGTTAAATGAGACTTCTAATCAACTGTCCAATAGAGAGTGGCATTTACCTCAAGAGATGGATCTAAATGAGATAGCTGCAATATATTCTCCATAGGTGTAGCAATTTGTGTGCAATCCATCATCCTGAATTTCTTGAGTGTTGTCTTGGTATATTTCATCTGAGAAAAAAATATGTGATTCTCTTTCTGCCATACTTCCAATCCAAGACAATAATGCATTAGCTTGAGATTTGTCATGTCAAATGATCAATTAAGATCTTTCTTTGTTGCATCAATCATCTTCACTGAACTTCCAGTGATAACTAGATCATCGACATAGAAAAGAAAAATCACAATCTCACCCCCTTTCTTTTTTAGGTGGAGATTGTGGTTGTATGGATTTATAACAAATCCATGTTGTACAAGATGCTCATCAATCTTGATGTACCATTCCCGGGGTGCCTATTTAAGGCCATACAGAGATTTCCTAAGTCTGCATACCTTTTCTTCTTGACCATATACTACATATCCCTTAGGTTGAGTCATGTAGACTTCTTCTTGTAAATATTCGTTTATGAAGGCACTTTTTACATCCATCTGATGAACTTTCCAACCAAACTATGCAGCTAGAGAAAATATCATTCTGATTGTTTTGATCTTATCTATGGGAGAAAATGTCTCCTAGTGGTCTATGCCTTCTTTTTGTGCATACCCCTTTGCTACTAGTCTTGCTTTATACTTGTCCATTGTCCCATATTCTTTGTACTTTGTTTTAAATATCCATATACATCAAATGGGTTTCTTTCCTAGTGGAAGATCGACAAGTTTCCAAGTGTTATTCTTCATCACTAATTGATATTCAAAATCCATGGCATCTTTCCAAGATTTTGATTGTATGGCTTCCTGGACTATAGAGGGCTCATCAGATTCAATAACTCTACTCATCAAAGCAAAGTTAATTTCTTCTCTTTCTTTATTGTGAATCTGTGGTCCAGGGGTGGATGTATCTGGTGGAGCATCCATTCTTACATCTCATAATGTGCTAGTACACCACTTGGACATATGTTGAACTGTTCCCATGGGTCGTGGTTCTATCTGATCAACACCATCATCCCCATCGTCACTTTCATCTTCTGAGGGAACATTAGCTTCAATTTTTATAATTGGTGAAAAATTTACATCTGGTGAGTCTAGAAGAGGAGTCTCTACTTCCTTCTTCTCAAAAAACTCAACATCGCTACTTGGTGTAGACTTTTCTAGTCTTAGGATCCATTAATTTGTACCCAAGATTCTCTTCACTATACCCAATGAAGATGCTTTTATGTGAATTCATGTCCAATTTATTTCTATTATGCTTGGGTATGTGCATGCTTTCTTTACACCCAAATACTCTAAGGTGTACAATAGATGGTTTTCATTTTTACCATGCTTCTTGTGGTGTTACTCCTTCAAGAGCAACTATGGGCACTTTGTTCAACAAATACACTTTTGTTTTTACTTCTTCTACCCATAATGTCTTTGCAAGTCTAGAATCATCGATCATGCATCACACCATTTCCATGATAGTATGATTTCTTCTCTCAACACCATTCTACTGTGGTGTGTGGAGGAGGCATTTGTCGACGAATCCCATGAGTTTGTAGGTAGTCTTTGAACTCATTACTAGTGAATTTCCCCCCTCGATCTGAGTAAAGATTTTTGATGTGACAACCAGTTTCATTTTCAACTACTACTTTGAACTTATTGAAAGTTTCAAATGCTTCACTTTTCTTGTGAAGACAAAAAATCCACATTTTCCTTGAATAGTCATCAACACATAGCATGAAGTACTGAAATCCAGAATGACTTGGTTGCATGACCGCAAAGATTGGCATGAACCAGATCAAGCTAACCATGAGCTCAGTATGTACTCTTCTAGAATAATGCTCTATGTTGTTTTCCTGCTAGGAAGTGAGGAAACTTGTCTGTATCCTTCTGAAGAGATGATAGGCCATGTACCATATTGTTCCGGCGAAGTGTCTAGAGATACTTGAAAATTACATGACTAAGTCTCTGATGCCACAAATGTGCTGAGGTGGAGTTCTTAGCCACAAGTTCCTGATCATATTTGTGGAAAAAATCAAGCTGGAACATGCATCCCACATTAGAGGCTTTTGTAACTATTTTCGAGCCTCATGATTTATCTCAAATCAAACACGTTTTGTTTTCGGAATGACTATCAAAGTCACTTTTTAGGTTGTTATCAAGGATTTGACTAATTGAAAGAAATTTTTTTGTCAACCCAGGGACATATAAGAAATCTGATAGTTTGCAGTTGCGCGGACCAAGGGGTAGAGAAATGTTCCCAATCCCCTAAACTGTATATGAAGAATCATCTCCCAATGAAACATGATTTTTCAATGGTGTTTCCCTCAATGAAATAAACTAGTCTCTATGGCTGGTCATGTGTTGAGTGGCCCCCGAATCAACATACAAAAAATCACTAGATGACATGGATGGTTCACTTGATCAAGCAGTGAACAAGTAGTCTTCATTGTCTGACTGTTCTTTTTGCTCAACAATATTTCCTTTTTGATGGGGTCTTCTTTTCTAGTTCCCCTTTTTCTACCCTTGATTGTAGTTAGAATGTCACTTGTGAGATTGTTGTGGAGGTCCAGAGTTTCTTGATGAACCTTTCTTGTAAGTATTATACCAACAATCTTGTAGGTCATGTCCTCTTTTACAGATTGGACATTGCTTCTTCTGTTGTCTATCCCCTTGATACTGATTTTGATTTTGGGACTTTTGATAGGAATTAGTTTTTCCTTTACCTTTTCCTTTCCATTTTTGATGTGAAGAAAGTGCCTGCTCCTCTTCATCATCCTTATTATGCATGGCTTCCTCTTGTTGCAGTAGGTTTACCAACTTGTCAAAACTAACGATCGTATCTGACATGTTTAGTGTTGTCAAAAATGTGGTAAGAAGAGGGGAGTGCTCTCAAAATAATGGGAATGAGAGCATCATCTAAGACTACTTCTCCCAGGGCTAGAAGTGAAGCCCTCAACTCTACAACTCCTCTTAAGAAAGCTTCTATTTTTCTCATTCTACTTGAACTTCAATGTGTGTAACTGAATCTACAAATTCAGTATAACATTCTTGTTCTAGGCCTCGTATACTGAGCTCAACTTATCCCATGCTTCTTTGGCTATTTTGGCATCTTGAATGTGGGGTTGCACATCATCAGACACTCCAAACAAGATGATGAGTTTGGCCTTCTAATTTGCTTTATCAAATTTCCATTGTTGTGTTGTATCAGTAGTTGATCTTGTTAGAGTACTATTCACAGCAGGCTAGATCTCTTCAAACTCAAGTTGTGTCTTAATTTTTGTCTTCCATGTAGCATAGTTGTTTCCTATGAGTAATTGTGAATCTGGAAGAAAAAATTTAGGGGTATTGGTGCCCATTTTGTAGAGATCACTGACAGGGTTTGGCTCTTATCACACTAGGTATAAGGTCTCCCAATCTATATACCGTCAGTCTGATATACCAAATGTTTCTATATGCGTGCCCTTCTGATATACTCAACGGTACGTGGAAGAAGCTCACCCTTTCTATATACCTGGAGGTATGTGAAAGAGGCATTAATGTACGTGAAATAATTCAATACGTGGTACTAAGACAGTACTAAAAGGGGTCTGTGTGATTATTGACACCAACTCAAAGAAATATCCTCATACGTGCTCGTAAGTTCGCTATATACTTGGATAATTTCTCATTCCAGATTTATGTCATGCAATCGGTCACAAACGGATGGGATGGCTCATAGTGTGTGCATTGTGACCTTATTACTCCCCATCAATTTATAGGGAAGATGCCTAGATGACATTGTTGCAGCTATATTAGGCATTAAGTGCAGTAGTATTCGTGACAGCTTTACCCGTAAGCACTTCCCAAAGGCATTGTTTATACCGAACGCTGCGAATGAGATCTAGGATCTCATGAGTGTTACAGAACCAATTTTTTTTGCTGATCAGTTACAAAGTTTACAGTTGACTTATAGCAACTTGCAAATTAGTATAATATATTGCAGCATGCAATCACATTCCAAAATTTATACAAAATTGAATGGTAGGTAACAAAATTGTTTTGTGAGCCCTAGTGGCCTATGGAGCCCAATACGGCCTGCTAAGTAAAAAACCCTAAAAAAATAGCTCAAAATGAAGTATTTAGGTAGCCCTTCTTTGGAAAAATGTGCTCAGAATGTAAAAATATGCAGAGTGGAGAAACAAAAAGTTTTTGCCTAAAATAGGGTTTTTCTCGCTAAATTTAGTTAGTTATTACTAAATTTGAATTTTCCACTACATTTAGTAGTTCTACTAAATTTTCTGCCAAATTTAGTAGTTGGTGAGGGAGGGAGATTTTACCCCTTGACCTCTCTTGATGGGAAGTGTCTTAAAAATGTTATGCTAGCCGCTTGGGTGGCTAAGCTAAACAAGTATAATTAAAGAGAAAAATGTAATTAAAGACTTCCAAACTGTAAAACCATACCTCTTCAAAACACCATAGTTTTGGAAAGGTAGTTTTGAGAAAAAATTCTAGTAAAGATAAAAAATGACAGGTAGTTTTGGCGAGAATGAAGGCAGTTTTGAGTGTGTATGGCACCTTAGATCATTTTTCTTCCTTCCTTTGAGCTTGTAATCTCTTCCTTGGTGAATTCTATCCTCCTCAACCTTAATTGCAATGAATAAAGGTGGTTTTGAGAAATTTGATGGTAGTTTTGAGGAATTTGATGGTGGTATTATAGGGGATGGGGCTGGGAAGTTGTAGAGGCAACTCTGGCTCTCTTTTTCTTGCACAAGATTCTCCAATGCTCCTCAAACTCTGCTGCAATCCTCCAATATCCTTCAACCTGCTCTGAAATCAAATGTAAACAAGGACGGAAGCCTGTAGATTGTATTAATCAGAATCAACCAAGTTACAATAGATGGACTGCAATACTTATAGGTATTGTACAATCATGTGCAAAAAAAAAGAGGTTGCATAGGTACAACCAAAAATACAACAGCTTCCATAATACATCCGGGGAAGCAACAATTAAATTAATACAAACAAATGATTAAGTTGCAACTATGTAACAAATAATCCTATAACTATGGAATAAGATAAATATGGTTTAAAAACTATATAACAACATTATTTAATTAATATAATTAATTAAATAATTAATATATACTATGTATAATTAAATATCCTAACAGTTATATGATAAACAACTTATTGGTAGGCAATTGTGAACTAATTTTGGTAGGTTATTGACTTGGTGATGTCATAGATGACTGAGTACAAGGAGATGGTAAACTAATTGTGAGAGGTTATTGCTTAGGAGGTGTTTGAGTAATGTTGGCCTGATGCTCATTAGATATAGATGAATCGGAATTAGGAACCCAATGGAATTTATCATTTGGTATTAGAATGTTATGTAACAAATGAAATAAATCCTTGACACTCAATATGTTTTATTATTCATGGAAAATTGTGGTAATCATTGTGATTATGTTCATTGATTCAATGATAATTGCAATATGGATGACCTTGATATTTTGCTAACCGATAAAGAGAGTAGTAATGAGGAGGTGGGTAGAGTGATCAACCGATGACTAAGGATCTGAATAAGAATTTTATGTTGCATAGTATTATGCTCAAATATGAGAAGCTTAGTTAATGTCATGTTGTGAGGTTCAACTAGATGACATGTAGTGGACATAGATTGCATATAAGATGTAGAAGGAGCATAAACATACAATTGAGAAAAATCCTTAAGCTATTAAATTTTAGATTTGAGAGATATTATCTTGGATTCTATGGCCTTAAATTTATCTTGAAATAAAGCATCCAGAGAGTGGATTGAGTCCAATAGGGTTTGATTAGATGGAGGATCACTAGGGTTGTCAAATACAAGAGTGAATATAGGACTTATTTTGTGTGGCAATGTATTGCCATTAAAATAAAACATGTCTAGGGATATTTGCAAAGCAACCTGACAATTGGATCTCTTAAGTAAATCAGATAAAAACAATTTATCAACTTTGTGAGCCATGATAGAGGGAAAATGAGGATCCTAAGCATGAAAGATGTTGGGTTCACTAAAATGATTAACTAAAATGTGGAATAAGGGTAGTTAATCTAACTAGGAACAATAGTAAATAACAATTTATAAATGTAGTAAATAAATATGGAAAGTGACCCAAGAAACTAAACTAATGAAAATGTGAAACCCTAATTAACAAGTAGGGTTAATGAAGGATCTTAGTTTATTTCATGACTATTTGGGACTGTGTCATAGGATGAACTAGATAAACCAAATGTAGATGTAACCACACAAGATCTCCAGAAGATAAAGATATGAGTTGTTTAGTTGGACTGGGGCACCTGGGAGAGGATCAAGGCACCTGTGGGCACCCTATTCTAAGTTATGGGAACCCTGGTCTGTGTAAGAGGTCTAAAAAACCAACTTTGTAGGGTCGTATGATGATCTAAATCCTTCGTTATGTGTCACATGTAATTATTTTATCTGCATTGTATGTCGTCAATGATCAGTGATGAAGATTAAACCTGCAAGACCCTAAAACAAGCATCAAACCCTAAAAAATAAAAATGCAAATGAAGGGTTCAGATTGTGCTCAGTGGCCATAATGGTGGACTTACTAACTGAGCATTGCCCTACATCTCAGACCCGATGTAGTTCTATGGGTGTGTGTGTGTGTGTGATCATGACCAAGGTTGTTCTTGTACTAGTTGCACTTTTTGAATGTAGTGAGAAATAACTATGTAGAAAAATGTAATAAATGGTGGATGGACTAGAATAAACTTCCTTCCTATGCAATGTGATGCAAATGAACCAACCTTGTGCATTTTTTATAGAGCTAGATGGATGTAAATGAGGTCTATATGGATGCAACCTTAGATGATGATAGTAGTCCCTAGTTCTTGGTCCCTCATTATGGTCTCATAACTTTAAATTTATATGGCTCTCTTGTTCTAATTATGTAATGAATGCAAAAAATTCCAACCACCAAAAAGATAAGAAGCTTAAACAGCTAGGAAGTTCCCAAAAAGTGGCAGGAAAGTGTGAAAAGGATCAAGGCACCTCAATACTAACCCGTGCACCCAAGTCAAGGCTAAAATGATGGAAAGTGTCAAAAATATGCTAGGCATATGTTTGGTGAAGGTTGGGAATTATGACATGAAGTAAAGAAAAATGACCAAGAGGTAGGGGTTAATTAGTACTTTCTTCACTCGATAACCTTATGAATAGTAGTTTATGACCAAGACTAAATAATGTCTAAAGTGCATGATTTTGTGTCTACACTTAGTTTCCTTCTTCCTTTATTAGTTTCAAATGAACTGATGATATATATATGAATCCATCACCCACGACCATGAGAAAACATGACACCGACACAATCACCCTAGGTGATTATGTCATCTAAGGATGAAAAAATGAAGTGATGTGTCGTGAAACATAAAATAAATGTGTTGTGAGTCATGGGAGTGGATGAACAAGGTGAAAATGGTAGAAGGTAAGAAATAAGTCATGAATATAATATGAATGAGACCTACGAGGAAAAGGATACCTAATTCAAACTAAGGCCAAGACCAAATAGCAACACTTTGTTCGTGTACTATCTCTAACCTATAATGGTTATGTGAATAACCATTCCCCATTCCTAATTGGCCGCTTAAGGAACCCACTCAGGAAATAGATGCATCAACAACCCTTATCTACAGAAAGATGACTGTTAGTAACAAGTATGAAAGAATAAAGGTAAAAAGTGAAAAAGTAGGTGTATACACATGACATGTTAAAAATTGGCTCCAAATTTAATAGACCAATAAAAATTCATTTATAAGTAATTTTTTCCCACTTAACGGTGAAATTTGTTTTAATCTTATTTCCTTTATCAACAAACACTTAGCTATAGCCTAAAATATCATCCAAAAATGAAATAATTTTACAACCACTAACCATTAAAATGACTTCATCTAAAGTATCTAATGGATAATTATCCTTCTCTTAGTCTTTATTAAATATCATGAAATCAACAAAAAATCTTATTTCACCATTTTTATTATATAAAAACTAAATTTACAACCCAAGTAAAGTGTCTGACTATAAATATCATCCTAAATGCAACCAATTTTTTAAATTCCTTATGAGTAAGGGACTCAAGGATAGGGTTTACTAGGTGTTTCCTTTTCTTAAATGGTTTGTGGTTTCCCTTTAATGGGGTAGTTTGAGGAATGACACAAAGATAAAATATTTTGAGGTATTCACATTACGATGGAATGGAATTTTCATACCTTGTGAAAAATATCTTGAGCTTTTCCCCTTCATTTTGTATGCATTCAACCATAAAATTCACATACTTAGGATTTTCATGCAATCTTAAATTCATTTGCGCATATGTTTATTTAGTAGACTCAATTTTCCCAACCTTTTCACTTTTCATATCTAAATCATAGAGTATCTTAGCCGACACCATATCTTAAGGAATATCATTTTCATTGAGCCTTATAGTATTATAATAATCAATTTATCATTATATGAAATGATTTAAATAGTTCTCATTAATAACCTCTTATTCAAATATAGTAGAAAAAATCAAGAAGTTAATGATTTTATGTTCATCATTAACAATTAAAAAATATCAACATTTGTAGACATTGAACTGTAGGGGATGATATAAATTGAAAAATTGAGCAACTTAGACTCATTTAGAGGATATATTCCTACTAATGATGTTTCCAGAGCATCTACACTTTGAATATTGTACCTATAAATAGTTGTGATATTAAAAATATCAAATAAGATAATTAAATCCCAAACTTTATATTTATATTTTCTCAAATATGGCCCGATTTGCATTTAAATGTATTCCTAATTTGGATTACCACCAATTCAAAATTTCTATATACTTGTAAAGCTTTAACTTGTGTCTTAAAACAAATTAGAATCCCCAAATAAGAGGTTCATGTTTAACCATGTTTCTAGTACAAGAGAATCATAATATGTAAGTAATAATAGAATTTTTACATTTGGGATCACTCAATAATGTTGTCCCCACAAAAACCTTGTTTGGAATGACTCTATCAAAAAAATTTCCCAAAAATCATATTCCATGTGAGTACTGTTAAGGAGTCTCTTATGGTTAGGGTGTAAACACCTATGTAAGTAGAGACATCCATTACATTCTCATTTTTTAGTCTTGTATTTAGTGACCATATATTTCATTTTGGGCTCTCGTTCAAAAAAACATTACCCAAGAATCCTTTCCATGGAAACCACATATGAGAAAATAAATTGGCCATATATCTATTTAGTGTTCTTGGCTAGTCGCATCCTAATAACATACCATAAGTAGTTGGGTTGCCCATAACATATATATATGAATCAATGCATGTTATGTTCATAATTAATTTTCATGTGCACATCTAATAACTCTCTAATCATGTCGAATTAAGATTTATCTAATTTGAAGATATATTTATCAAATTAAATGTGTTAATACAATTTTCTTAAAACTATAAATGGTCATTACATTGGTTGATGATACCAATTCCACTAAACAACTAGCAATCACATTTGCAGAATGTACTATAAAAGATGAATGGTATATGTTATTTGATTTAGAGGGATAGTTATTACTTTTTTAGTTGATGTTGATAAGGGGAGTGATTGATTTTGTAAGTGTAGGAATATAGATGAAGCATTACATTTAAAGGTTTTATCTCTACATTTCAAATTTGTTACAATTAAGTACATATACATTTGTAAATCTTATATCATGAGTGATAGTTTTTAACATACTATTTTATTTGATAGTGTTTAACATACTATTTTATTTGAACTAAACATGAATACATGAATACTTCTGTACATTTGCATATTTATATCATATGAGTTTTATCCTTTTGTGGCCAATTTTTTTGGCACTAAACATGAATACATTTGATACCACTTTGGATAGTTATCCCCTTTTGTGGCCATTACTTTTGCAGTTAATGTGGTTTGTAATTATTTGGGGGAAATTTTGTTAGTGTTGCAATGTGTTTGAGATGGTGGTTGCATCGGTTAGTTGGTTGGTTCTTTGTTGAAAAATCCATTTTTTATTATCGATAACATGTTGATAAGGGGTGTGATTGATAGTGAAACTGTAAGAATATAGATAAAACATTACATTGAAAGGTTTTATGTGTACATTTCAAATTTGTTACAAATTTGTGCATATACATTTACAAATCTTATATCATGAGATCTGAACTAAACATGAATACATGAAGACCTCCATGCATTTGCAGATTTTATATCATGAGTGGTAGCCTTTTGTGGCCAATTTTATTTGCACTAAACATGAATAAATTTGATACCCCTTGAATGACACTTCCTCTTTGGATACATGAAGTGTTGAGTAAAGTAGTAGTGCATATGTTATCAAAGTAGAGGATAGTATTTATGACAAGTTATTTTCGTTAAGTGATAATATTCTTGACTCCTCCTTTCTTCTTTCTGCAAGTGTTCGTGCATGCACCAATTTTGAGTATATTTCGAATGAAAAAGGAGGGTAAATGCATAGATTGGAAAGTGAGTGAACTCTGGAGAAAGTTGTGAATGTCAGACCTTTCCTTTCAATGGTTCCAATGTCAACTTACTTTACTAGGACTTGTGGATAGTTAAACACCAGACCATTTTTATTGGAAATTATCTTTGATTCCCTCTTGAAATAGGGGGTATTAGAATATGTAATGGGTTGGAGGGATCCCAACATGGACCATTGTATCTATCAAATTTAACAAAAAAAAATAAAGGTAATGCTAGTGTTGGCATTAATGTGTCATGGAAAATTTCAGTGATTGTTCCTATAACACCAGTTATGAGGCCTATTTTAAACCATAAATTAGCAATAATCATGATTTTTTATTGTTTGCATAGAATAAATTTTTGTTCCAACTGATCATCATCAGGATTTCCTATTTTAGCTCGCATGTTACTTTCAACAATGGATTGGGTGATTGGATCATTCAATTCTTTCAACATTTGAAGGTTATGGGCGTTCATGAGATCATTTTTTAAAAACAAATGTTTTGTGTCCTTAAACATTTTGAGATCATCCTGAGTTAGGTGTAAGTTGATGTGATATATAAGGATTTCTCTGTCCTCAATAAGAGGATTTGAATCTTGCATGTGGAGCAATAAATTCTATAATTAAACTTGTGCATTGGTTGTTCCTTGTTGCCAAAATATTTTTTGCAATGTAATGGAAGAACGGAATCCTTTCCAAAGGCTAGATCCATATGAATTACTTGCATAAAGAGGAATATTCAAAACCAGTGGTAATTGGCTAAGGTCACCGAGGAGGATGACAAATCTACTCCCAAATTCAGCTATTTTTGAATGTGGGAAAGCCTCACGTAGCCTGTAGTCAATTTTTCCTAGAAAGTTTGGGCCTATGAAACTCATTTCATCAATAAGAATATATTCTATATTTTTTAGTGACTCTTGAAAAGATGATAATGTATGGCCTTCAAGGGGTTTTAGTTCTTTGATTGGAATATGGAGGCCTGCATGGATTGTGGATGTAGAGATGTTAAATGTTGAAACATTGGTAGGGGAGAGCAGAAGGAGATGTGAGGGAGATGTGGTTTCCTCCTAAGAAACTTTCTAATAATATAATTCCCCATTTCTCTAGGGAACTCATAAGAATACACTTGATAATGTAGTTCCTCCTTTTCTTTGAGGGATCCTAATGGTATGAAAATATTTATCCCCTCCTTACTCAAAAAATAATCACTTCTATTCTCTACAACATGGTTTCCCATAAGCACAATACCACCTGCTAAATAATTATAGAACCCTAGAAACCTTCCGTAAGTAGCTCCTTTTAGTAGACCAAGGTAGTTGTTACAGTTATTTTCCACCTATATAACCTAATTTAAATTATTTTTCTAGCTTTTCCACAGATAAATTATGAATGTATTGACATGCCTATAAATTTTACTACTTTCATGTGCCTATGAACAATTCAAATTATTGTTGGGCCTCAAAATATTAGATAAGTGCCAAAGGTTTTGTGCATGCACGAGGCCAGAAAGAAGAAGGGTGTGTGAGGAAAAGTGTGTAGGTCAAGGTTTTACGAAGGGTTTAGGAGAAACTAGGGTGCACGCGCAAGGCAATGCACAAGGTCTATGGACTTAGCCATATTCACCATTCTAAAGGAACTTGAGGAAAAACATGACCTGACTAGGCATGTTGGGTGGATAAGGTGACAACCTGGAGACTTGGTGGTTAAGGAAAGAATATTCCACGTATGAAAGGTTCCTAAAAGACATCATTGCAGAAAGTGGAGAGCTCAGAATAGGATTAACATTCTCCAATAGAGGACCACATGGACACTTGGCAAGCGATCTGCTCCTAGAAGAAGGCATGGTGGTGGGTACTAAACCTATTTATAGAGATTCTCTAGAGTGAGGAAGAAAAAATTGAATGGAGAAGAAGCCGATAGACAACAAGTGCTAGATCATAAGGGAATGCATCAAGAGTATGATGTTGCAATAAGGATAGGGTTTAGAGCATCAATCCTAAGGGAAATAATGGATGTAATAGACCTCTATATAGCATTAATAAGGTATGAACTAGGAGGGATTACTTAGAATATCACACCAAAGAGGATTTGAAGGAGATACGTCTGAAGTATTTTGTTATCTATGGTCTGTTATGACCCTTTTTTAATGTAATGTGGTTATTAATACTGTGATCAATATGAATATATGGTTTTGTTCTGAATATCTAGTTTATGGGTGCAAACCCTAGTATCTCTTATTCATGTTATGAATCAAATATATTCTTTATATGATTTTTCTCTTATTATTTTCATGGTTATATAGATGTAATAGCTCATCCTATGCTTTCAGAACAAGTGCATGAACATTTAATTTTCTATCAATGGCAATATCTTCTCACAATGCTCACATAATGGAGGGGATCGATGCCCACGTGTGCCTTGGGTGAGTTCCCAATGCAGTTTGGGTGATATGTTGATGCACATTGGATTAGAAAGTTGTATTGAGAGTACATAAAATGACTACATCTTAGTTTCATTGCCGGGATCTCTTTTCAAAGCTATTATGAGAATGATGTGTGATGATGGAGCACTTGACCTTGAACAATGTCGAAGCATGGTTTAAGAGTACACAGGATGATTTTTCTCATATATTTAGTACTGGACTTGAGTTTAATGCACACAAATGGGTTAGAAGAACACATGTAACACGAGTTGTATGAGACCATCTTATGTTGCTTTCTAGTATAGTTGTATGAATGGTTTTCCACGTATGCATCTAGATCAAGCTGGGTACTATGGATCTCACATCTAGACCCAAGGTTAATATCAAAGGTTGTAGGATTTTGATCTGACTTAGACACGTGTTGTTGATTATTGGTTGAAGAGAGTGTTTACCGGTTATACCCTGGAATACGTTATTTCTACTTATATTCTTGTCTTGAAGTTGCTGACTTTGAGTTCTTAAAGGAACCTAGAGGATAAATTTTACATGATATCCCATTAGCCATGAAGATCCTTCTCATTACACTAAGTTTGTAAGCATTTCCTATGGCCGGCTAAGATTCTCTGAGTGTTGGGTGAGGAAGCTAGGGTGGAGGAAGATGGTAGAAATTGTGGCTAAAAAAGAAAGAAGGAGAGATGACTCAAGTATAGTGAAGTGCGTGAAAGGGAGCTAGCTAGAAAATGTGAGGTTGCATGAGTGATGGATTTATCAAGGAAGAGGTTTAGGGAAGGATTTAAGGTTTGCGTGGAGTACATGGAGCCTCAGAAGTCTGTGCTACCCCATCTTGGTAAGCACATAATAGACATCCCTTTAGCTTCTATGAGATTTCATCACTTAGAGAAAGTAGAGCCATTGGCACGCATCTGAATCTACTTGGTGACCAACCCCTAGTGCTTAGTATTATAAATCAAGAGATATGTATTGCTAACACAATTGGTATTGGTAGGAGTGACCGATCTATACCTAAGATATATAATTTCTCATTTGGTACATTTTTTGTTTCACAATCATTTCCTTTATTTGGAGGGATGTTATATGGAATGATGTTTGGGAAAAGTGTGAGTACACAAAGCTTGGGTATCATGTCTAGGAGTGGTGTGGGACACACATCTGGTAGTGGTGAAATATCACAAACTATTGGCACACAATTCAGTGGAACATTGGGAACGCTAGGCATGAGCACTTCAGGCCCATTACCGGATATAGGATGTGGATTTGGTGGAATCATAGCTACCAGATCTGGAGGATCTAGATGATTTAGTGGGTCAGGAGGGATAGGACCTGGAGGATCTAGTGGATCTGGTGGTGGAGGCCACACTAGAGGGAATCAAGGTTCTGGGTCAAGTGGATAAGGACCTCAACCACCTCAGCAAGTATTTTTCGAGATGTCTTTGCACCTACCAGACTACAAAGGTGTTGAGGATGTTGTAGAGAAATTTCACAAGTGTGAATTTCTATGGCATGGGAAGGGGGTCACTACCCCAAAGAAAAAGGAAAGTCAATTTGTAACAACATCGCAAGGGCACACACATAGTTGGTACCGAAAGTATGACCCCCATTAGACAGTGGTGGATTACACCATGCTACAAAATTCCTTCTTGGCTTAATTTCATATCCCTAATTTTGAACAGAAGAGCAATAGCGCACTAAATGAGATTCAATAAGGCATGGTAGAGAGTGTGTGGGATTATGAAATTTATTTTAGAACTCTCTTATCAAAGCTATCCTATGATATTCACCCCTCTTAGCATGCTCAATGGTTTGTTGGAGGATTGATAACACCGTTTAGGACAACGCTTCCACACGAGACTTTCAAAGACCTGTAAGAGGCCTTAGAGGCTACCCTACATGCTGAGGTTGTCGGAAGTGTGGATACCAGTGTTATACCTTTCCTTGAGGCTCAAATTTTTGTAATGACGAAGTAGCTAGAGAATCTATCTATGAACATGGTGCATGAGACTCATAGTGGTCTATGGTGCATGGATTATGAGGTAGAGTGGCATATACAGGATAGTTTCCTGTAAAACTTGGTGAGCACCGTAATAGTAGACTATGAAAAATTCCACATAGATCATGATGCATGTTGGTGCCCACTACTACAGCATGTGATCCACAAGTATGTGTCTTGCTATTACAATATTTTCATCTCTACTAATCGTGACACCAAGTATTGTAGAATGATTGACCAGATACATGATTCCATTGACATTGGTGTGTGCCAAACCAACCTTGCAAACAATTCCAAGGAAGATGGTCATCACTATGAAGGGTGCATGGATGGAGGGGCACATGGAAGAGGCTTCGAAGGAGGATTTTATGGTCATGGCAACCGTAGAGGAGGAAGAAATGAGTTCCTGCATGGGACATGGTTTTACAACTGTGGATCCACGGATCACTACAAGTGCGAGTGCCTTGATCTACTATAATGCTTGTAGTGTAGAAAGAAGAACAATTATGAGGATTTCCCAGAGTTATTTTAGCATATGAGCCACCAGAACCATAAATACAAAGGTTTCGGAATGGTAAGCACAAGGAAGGCCTATTCATAATGGATTCCAAGAGTGGCGCATGAGTCAGAACTAGATCCTGTCCTAGTAACGATGCAAGATGAGGTTGCGGGCGCAAAATAAGTACCAAGGAAAAATATCATTGGTTATTAGAGAAGAGGTGGTGTATAGAAAGTATCCAGACCCTTTTCATCAGAAAGAAGTGTATCAAGAGACCATGGATATGATTTTAATCCTACAAGGAGAGATCTAGTATGTGAAATAGTAGTCAAGGCAATTAGTGAAAAGGAATAATGTAGAGTTTCCACATAAGGATCTGGATGATGTTAGAGAAGTATACAAGATGCTGAGGTAAAACAATATCATCCCCCTTGATAGTAGATTAGTTATGGGATAAGGTACCGAGTGCTAGATAAGGGTGAGAGAGGAAGGTTCCACTTGCCAACCTTCCTCCCCACATCTTTAATTATGACAAGGAGATTACCTTGAATGTTTTTTTAGATGGATGGATTCGGATAAATATTCTAATTGATATGGATACAGAAGTCAATATTCTCAGCCTAGATGTATGACATCAAATGGGAAGGCCTCCATTATAGCCGTCTTTGAATGTGTTGTATATGGCTAAAAGAAGGAAATGCCCATTGGTGTCTTGAAGGACATTTTTGTCACTATTCAAGGGGTGAAGTTCACTAGAGACTTCAAAGTCTTGGCACTAGCCAAGACAGATAAATTTCTAGAATTACTGGGGTGCACCTGGTGTTACAAGAATAATGCTTACCTAAGGTTCAATAAGGGATACATAAGTTTTGAAAACAAGGAGGAGTGGGTCATCATCCCCTTAATTGATAGAAAATTAGAACCATATCCTGAGCCCTTGGGAAAATAATTTCTTAATAGGATCTATGTGCGCTCTATCAGGGACCTTGAGGTGATTCACCCTACAGAGGGAGTTATTCAATTTGAATATGCTCAGTCCATGAGTGATACAACTAGTGTGGTGTGTGAAAATTAGGCACACAGGACTTATGAATTAATTGGGAGACAACTAAGAGGCTCTGTGATAAGGGAAATGAAGGCATGCTCAGTCAGGCACCTTGGAGGGAATAAATCTCCAACTAACTCTGGAGGGTCCAACCCTGATGATTTCTTGCAGGAAATGGAGTATCAATGGAAAAATGAGGTCAAAAGAAGAGGAATTCTCAGCTATAACTTGCTATGGAAATTAGCGCAGTGGTGGGCAACTCATCACGATAGCTTTTTGGAGTGGCACTAGGTAAGAATCAAGTTCTCTGTAAGTTTATCCTGAAGCAATGTTCCCACTGCAATACAAGACTACCATGGAAAGGAACCCACCTCATTTCAAGTCCAAGTATGTGAGAAATCATGGATGGGAGGCATAGAGGCCTTACCACCTTCTTTATGGGTACATAAGTTGTATTACAGCTTGCAAGGTTGTGTACTTGCATGGTATATTCACTCAGAGATGTGGTACTAGACATGAAATTGGTAGGAGTTGACAGTTGACCTACTTCAAGATTTCAAGTATTGGAGTACTGAACCATCGGTGGATAAAGTGTTACAGGTTGTTAAGTTCCTAACAATGGGAGATTGTGCCATTGAAGAAGATAGGATATCGGATTTATTGGGTGAACCTAGATTGGAACCACACCTTGATGAGGAAGAGTCAGAAGAAGTGCAGCTTGAGTGCGTGTGCATAGAGAAAGAAAATGGAAATATGGTCTACGTGATAGATGGTAAAGAGATGGAGAGTTTATATGTTAACCATACTGAAGGTATGCGTGAAGTTGTTGATAGTGTTGATGAGAAATCATGTGCATACCATTAACCCATCAAAAAAAGAAGGTCAACATTGGTTCGGAGGCTGAACCTAATGAGGCCATTATTGGAGATTATTGGTCGTAGATTGAAGTCTTACAGATCATTGATCTATTATACAAGTTTCAAGATTTATTTCCACATGGGTACCATGAACTTAAAGGCATTCACCACTCCTTGGGATAGATGAAGATCAAGTTGAAAGAAGGTGCATGCCCAATTCAGAAGAGGCCCTTATCGAATGAATCTGAATCTTCACTTCAAGGTCAAGGAGGAAATAGACAAAATGATCACTTCAGGAATCATTGAAGCTATGGAGGAATCATAATGGGTAAGCCCCATGGTCATCAATATTAAAAAGGATGGAAGGATAAGGATTTGTGTTTACTACAGGGACCTAAATGTGGTATGTGTAATTGATCCTTTTCCAACCCCTTTTTTCGAAGAAATCCTAGAAGGAGTAGTTGGGCGTGAAGATCTATTCCTTCACGGATGGATTCTCCAGATACCATCAAGTTAGAATTGCTAAAGAGGACCAGGAGAAGAACAAATTTCACCACTGAATTAAGTTTTTCCTATACACATGCCTTTTGGAGTGAGGAATGTTATTGTGTTCTTAGTGTGATGCAGTATAACCAGATCTACACAAAGATAACAATAATAATAAACACAATTATCATAATATCTTCTCTATTATTTATCACTACACATTCATATGGGACCAAATTTTGTGAAATATCTCCTACAGAATGCAACCTACTAACCCCCCAAATATCTATTTAGTGTGTATTGTTCACGCATAGTGGTACAATGCACATTTCAGGATTTTATCCAAACTAACATTTTTTGCAAGTCTACCATTGATAATAACTGGATGGTGTATGGGACTACCTTGAAATACAATTGTGAAATAATTTGAGGACTGATGTTTGAGAGATGTCGATAGTTGAGGATATCCCTCAACATTAAGAAATGTGTTTTTATACTCCATTTGGGACTCTGTTGGGGCACATTATATGTAAGGAAGGGTTTACTAGGTGGATCCTGATAAAAGGTTGTTGTTATTGTGGGGTTGGGGGAGCCTACCAGTCAAATAGAGCATAGTGCACAGGATTCCTTAGGCATACAGGGATACTACTGAAATTTTATCAAGGGGTATGTCCAAGATCATCCATGCCATTGGAGAAGTTACTAAAACACAAGAGTGCATTTCATTAGGGAGAGGTGCAATAGATGATGTTTGACACTTTGAAGGATAGACTTGTCACTGTGCCCATATTACGGTTTCCTTCTTGGAATAAACCTTTCCATGTTCATGTGGATGCCTCAAGAACAACCATTGGAGAAATGCTAGCACAACCTGGTGAGGGGATTGTTGATCAATCCTCATTTGTTTTGCAAGTAGTAATTTGATACTAGCATGAGAAAAACTATACCACTACTAAGCGTGAAGCACTATCAATGATCTAATTGCACTGCATAAGTTCAAGAAGTATCTATTGGAAACACCTTTCATATTTTACATAGATCACATGGCCTTGAAGTACTTGGTGAATAAGACCATTTTGCAAGGGCACATATGTCAGTGGGTCCTGTTGTTTTAGGATTTTGAGTTTATAGTTGTTGTAAAACCAGGAAAGAGTAACTCAAGGGACTGACCATTTTCAAGAATTGATTCAGGGGAGGACATGTGGACATTGAGGATTGCTATGCTAGATGCGGAACTTTTTAGGTTGTGCGTGTGCACCCTCTGACTTAGAGGATATTGTTTTGTTTCTAAAAAAGGATGTGGCACCAGAAGGAATGAAACGCTTTGGAAAGGAAAAATTTAGTCTATACGCACTGTGGCCCTACATGCTAATTAGTGGGGACTTATACAACTTAGGTTGTGATGAGGTTATGTGTCGATGCAATGTTAGAACATGAGCACATTGCAATCATGGAAGAAGCACATGGTGGGATTGCATAGGAGGGCACTATGCAGGGAATTCCATTACATGTGAAAATTCTACTTACAGGGCTTTGGTGGGAAAGTATCTACCAGGATTGCATTGAATTTTGTAAGGCCCATGTTACCATTGCGAGCACCTTGGTAAGCCAGAAAAGAGAGATGAGATGCCCCTGAGACCTATAGCCAATGCACATAACCATTTGAAAAGTGGGCCATTGACTTTGTAGGACCAATTTCATCCTACCACGTGAAGGTATGGGATCGCGCTATATCATCACTTGTATTGATTACTTAACAAGGTGGGTGGAGGCAGTTCCTACAAAGGATTGTACATCATAGCGACAGCTGCTAGATTCTTATGGGAGAACATAATCAACATAGTATGGATGTCCTTTAAGCTTGACTAGTGACAGGGGTACACATTTTTTGAATGAAATAGTCAGGATTTTGTTGGTAGAGTTCATGGTGGCCCATCATAAGACTACCCCATATCACCCACAAGCTAATGGAATTGATGAGGGATTTAACAAAATTATAAGTCACACATTGACAAACATTTGCAATGTGGGAAGACAAGATTGGGATGACAAGGTATCAGCTATTCTATAGGGCATACAGGACAACCTACAAGAGATTGAACAAAGAAACACTATTTCAGTTGGTGTTTGGTCACAGAGGATGTTTTACCATCGGTTGAATTTATGCTAGCATCGATCGTGTATTGTGCGCGTGCAAGAGGGTTACCTGATGAACAAGCAATTCAAGAGTGTATGGAGAAGTTAATGCAGCTGGATGAAAGGTGATCACTTGCTAGATGGAGTCAGAAGACTAAAAAGGCATGACAGAAAGGCATGACATGATCACCATATTAAAAACAAACAATTCAAGGTTGGGTAGATGGTTTTGTTATATGATTCCAAATTTATGTGCCATCCTGGGAAACTGAAATTCCATTGGTTAGGGCCATATATCATCTCATACATCCTTGATTCATGTGCTTGTTAGTTACAAGTTACTTGATGGAACATGGTTACTAGGCCATTTCAATGGGAGTAGGTTGAAGCCCTACTATAAATAATGTCTTCCTTGTGTTTATAAATAAGGCAGTATTACCATTTAGCCTAGGATTTCCTTTTATGCATTTCTTTTCCTTATGTTTCCCTTTCTCGTTGCTTGTTCCTTTCTTTTTGTTTTGTTTTTTGTGCACCTTGTGCACACGGTAACCACTTATTATTTTCAAAAGTTTGTGTATGCACAGAGGACCATGCATCTATTTTTGTGTGGGGTGGAGTAATGTGAAGTAAAATAAAAGTTGGTAGTAGTTTTGTTTCAATGGCCTAGATTGAAGGATGAAAAGTGCATAAGAGTAGGAAGAGCACACGTAGAAAAGGTGGACATAAGGAATTTTTAGTGTCATGATAGCTTTACGAAGACCACGTACAAAGGATGAGAAGTGTATGGAACAACATGAGGTAGGTGAGGGAAAAAATCAGGTTAAGGACATATAGAAGTGCCTTCGGCGCTGCAAATATGCACGTGTAAGAGTCTTCGGTCAGTAAGGATTTTTACGTGCTAGAAAGGTTGTAAGAGATTTTTTGCACATAGGATTGGGCACGTGGGTAAGAGCGCTTAAGATCAGATTTAGTGGAAAAATCCACATTTAATGCTAAGTACGTTGGTAGGTGGCATAGACATTTATTGTGGGAGAGAAGAAAAAGCTATAAGTAGAAGGTCGGGAACATTATTGTTTACCTTGCATATTGTGATATTGAAGAGCTCTTGCGAACTAGGGAATCTTACGAAGAAATATTTGTGTGAAGGAGGAATTAGTGAAAATCTGAGTGTGTGACTAGTGTGATTTATGAACCAGAGTGGAAGGAGTACACGGGTGTAGGGAAGAAGGGTTTAGAAGAGTACGTCATCTTGTGGAAGGGTTTTTCCAGGGTTAGGGTTCTTTAACTAGGGCATGGGAGTAAAGGGATTCTTCACAAAGGAAAGCCACATATTTGAGTAGAGTAAGGAAGAGGAGCAAGGAAGAGTTTAGGTTTTTAACCTAAAAGAAAATGGCACCAAAGAAGGGAACCATCTCACTAAATAAGGGAAAGGGGAAGGGGAAATAGACTATCACCACTAGTTTCAACAAAGAGTGGTATGCAGAGATGTAATACCCAGATGGTGTGTTGCTGGGAAAGGAATGGGTATCCCATGTAAGGAAGATGACCAGTGAGAAATTATAACCATTGCACAAGCACCACAGAGAAGGAGATGGCATTAAAATTGGTTTTCCTGATAGATAAAAGGACACCAGAAGGAATGTCAATCTATGATGATGAGGTGAAGGTAAAGTTGGAGAAGTTTGGGTTGCTATAACTTTATGAGTTTCCCTACTTTGGCAAACCTAAGTGAACTGTACCAATGGTTGATGTCACATGATGCATGAGGACCACTTCTACTTCATAGGCTAAAGAATGTGCATAACCCCACAACTAATCTCTAAGTTTACTGGCCTTGTCTGCGAAGGGGAGCCACTTGGATGATGACCTGGAGGATAAGGAAGCTCCATTAAGGAGACATTCCAATCTTATGACTATAAGAAGGGCTCATGCTACTTTGATATTTCAAATATCTCTGACCCAGTGATGAGGATGGCCATGCATTTGGTATCCAAGTTGAATGGACAAGAGAGGTGGACACAAATAAACAAGGCTTGGTTGAATGTGTGTCAAAGGATTTCAGAAGGAACCATCTATAACCTGTCCACCTTCATTGACAGAAGAAATCATCAGTGCCACACAAAGGAGAGAAGATCATGTTTGGAAATGTCCTCCTCACCATCATCTTCTCAGAGATTCGAGTGCCTGATGGGCCAGAGAAGTTTTGTATGGGAAGTATCCAGATGAAGACCCTTCCCCCACAAAAGATATTTAAAAAGTACACTTGTGACACCATGATGACCGCCCACAAGGCGTGCCTGGAGAAATGGTATAAGAGGATGCATAACATGTTTGGGCCTGGAATGGAGGATACCTCGAAAAATTATCCAGTGCTAGTACAAGGAGAAGATGGCTAAGTTTTTATCTACCAACATTTCTACATTGGCAGATTCACATTGACAGATGGGACCAAGAGTCCATGGTGCAAACTACCTTTCTCTTTCACCGCGCAATAATTTCAAGTGCAGGGGTCAATCACTTTAAAGAATAAAAAATACTAAGGTTCGACCTCAGTGAGGTAGACCAAGACCACCGTGACCTACGAAGGAAGATGTTATACCGCTAAGAAGCACTTATGTGGAGAAGTATGTCTCCCATGAGGTGCATCATGACAAAACCTGTGACACTGCCAATTGCTGGAAGGACTGCAGCAAGGGTATACCTATGGATCAGGCCCAAGTATGAGAAGGGAGCCTACTTGGAGAATGATGTCTCCATCCCAGAAGACCCCACTGGAAGAAAGAAGGCCACACCAAGGAAGAGGGAGAGAGAAGAGGCACTAGAGAAGAAAGCACCAAGTGTGTAGACAACACAATCTATGGGCACGCCAAAGTCAGGTGCCAAGCCAAGTACATATGCATGGTGGAAGAAGTCCCCATTAAGGAAAAGGAGAAATCACCCAAGGAAGAGGTGTCAGAGTAAGAAGAGCCTCCTACACAAGAAGAATCACCAAGGAAGGAGTCGTCCTTTGAAGAAGAAGAGAAGGAAGAGTCTCCTATACTGGAATCACCAGTTAGGAAGAGGTAGAAGGTAGCAAGAGAAGGACTGACTTAGAAGAAATAAAGAGAGCCTGGAGGCCTACAGAGGAAAGAGAGATGATGATGAGCATGAAGAGGCTCAAAACCATCCTGTGTATGATGTGCATGACTCCGAGGATGAGGGAAATGAAGAAAAGGATGGGGAAGAGGAAGGCACTCAAGGAAAAGGGGAGAGTGAGGAGGTGAATACAAAGGATCAAAGGACCCTAAGCCTCACTAAGGAGCAGATAGAAGATGTTACACAGAAAGAGAAGTAGCAATGGTAATAATAAAGGATTTGGTGGAGTAGGAAGTGGAGCACAACGCTGATGAGATACTCAAGGAGATAGAAGAGGAAAGTGTAGGAAAAGAATATGGGAGCATGGGTGGAGATCCCATCTTAGCAGTAAGCTTTCCTAAAGGCAATGTGCTATAGGAGGGAAGAGTGTGGTAGCAGTGCAAGAGAAGGGAATGAGCTATATAAATGATCCAAATAAGGTACTATGTGCACTTCCAAGGAACCATGCCTATAGACCAAATCCTTACATGGTCTTCATTCGATGAAGAAGGTGCGTACCCTCAAACAAGGAAGATGTTATCTTGGGATTTTGAGTCCCATGTCGATGAGCCCAAGTTTGAGGTAAACCAAGGAGCGCACTGATGAAGATGTACCAGAGACTAAGGGAGTGAACCCCTTGGTAAATGCTCAATAATTATCTGATGAGAAAGTTCTGCAATGCCCTCAACAAAGGTATCAGTTGAGGTTGAGGTGAGACTCTTCAAAAGGAATGATAGGGTAAGGTTCCTAGAGGAAGAACTAGAGAAGGAGGAGGAACTCATTAAGAAGAGAAAGGATCTGAAGCAGGAAGAATTGATCAGTGCACAGTTAAGGCATGAAACTAAGGGAGGAGAAGGTGAAGGTGTGTGAGGTATACAAGAAGATTGAAATGATCATAGATGCCATTATCACTTTGAAACATCTAGACCTAACACCACCTGAGAAGAAGTACGAGTCAACCTTGTAATGCTTGGAAGACTTAACACACATCCTTACCATGGAGAGGTGATCGCTCACTTTAGAATCAATAGAAGATATTTTGGTGCACCAGAAGGAAGAAGAAAAGTAGAATATTGGGGAGATAGTGACTCGATATTCCAAACTCCTTACCATTGTACAGATCACCACACGCATGGCTGAGGTTGTGTATGATAACTACACTAATAGGGACAGAGTAGACAAGTATATTAGTTACTACACATGAGGCAGGTCTGAAATAATTCCAAGAAAATAATAAAGGGAAACAGGGTGGAGTGGGATAAGATCCTGGCTGAGGTTGAAAATAAAATGGAAGCAATCAAAACCTTGTGAGGTTTGGTCAAAACCATAGGCTTCAAGGAGTTATACCCCCAGGTCACGCGAAGAATGGATGTCGCTTGATGACCTTAGCAAGCAGCTGGAGGGAATTGTTGATACGCTGAATGCTAAGGGAGATGAATTAAGTTTTGAAGAGGTGAGCGCTCTAGTGGGTGACCTACTCCAGCAGGAACATGGTGAAGTAAATGCCTAGGGAGAAAATTAAGGCAAAAATGAGGAAGGAGTTCCCACTCCTTTTACAGACAATAGCAGATTCCTCCTATTCTTCATTCTTCCATTCTCATTCGTCATTCTTTATTCTTTCATTCAAATTTTCTAAGTCCCACCATTCTTTATTCTTTGGAGGATCAGTATGTTTCCAAGGATGGAGAACAAGCTTAGTGTGGGGTGATGTTGGGCCTCAAAATATTGGCTAAGTGCCAAAGGGCACATGCATGCACATGAGGACTAGGAAGAAGAAGGGTGCATAGGGGGAAAAATGCACGCAAGACAAGGGTTTAAGAAGGGTTTAAGAGAAACTAGGGTGCATGCAAGGTAATGACAACAGGATCTAAGGACTTAGCCATATTCAGTGTTCTAAAGGAACTTGAGGAAAAACATGACCTGACTAGGTGTGCTGAGTGGATAAGGTGACATCCTGGAGACTTGGTGGTCAAGGAAAGAATATTCCATGCATGGAAGGTTCCTGAAAGACATCATTGAAGAAAGTGGAGAGCTCATAACAGGATAAGCATGCTCCATTGGAGGACCACATGGACACTTGGCAAGTGATCTGCTCCTGGAGGAAGGCATGGTGTGGGTGCTAAACCTATTTATAGAGATGCTCTAGAGAAAGGAAGACACAGAATGAAGACTGAATGGAGAAGAAGTCAGATAGATTACAGGTGCAAGATCATGAGGGAATTACATCAAGAGTATGATGTTGCAGTAAGGCTAGGATTTTAGAGCATTAGTGCTAAGGGGTATAATGGATGTAATAGGCCCTTACATGGCATTAGAATTATGTAATAAGGGATGAACTGGGAGGGATTAGTTAGAATATCACACTAGGAGAGGATCTGAAGGAGATAAGTCTAAGTCTTTTGTTATGTATGGTCTGTTATGACCCTTTTTGAATGTAATGTGGTTACTGATACTGTGATCAATATGAATATATGGCTCTATTCTAAATATCTGGTTCATGGGTGCAAACCCTAGTGTCTCTTCTTCATGTTATGAATCAGATATTTGTTCTTTATATAATGTTTCTCTTATTATTTACATGGGTATATAGATGTAATAGCTCATCTGATGCTTTCATAATGAGTGCATGAACATTTACTTTTCTACATCTAATTTTCTATCAATGGAAATATCTTCTCATAATGCTCACATACGCACATGTCTCAGGTGAGTGCATAGTGCCCGTTGGGTGATAGGACGAAACACATGGGATTAAAAAGTTATATTGACAGTACATAAATGACTATAATTACTACAACCAATGTTAAGTAGAAGCCTAATGCTCTTTCTTTTCTGCTGATGAAAATAAAAGTGAACAATTTTGTAATCAACTGATAGGAAGAGTTGCTAGAAAAAT
The DNA here is from genome assembly GCA_019776745.2 of Taxus chinensis. Classification (NCBI taxonomy): domain Eukaryota; kingdom Viridiplantae; phylum Streptophyta; class Pinopsida; order Cupressales; family Taxaceae; genus Taxus; species Taxus chinensis. The sequence goes on along the minus strand of CM034152.1, from coordinate 546,243,807 downwards.
ATAAGATTATAGAATTCCTTGGATGATTGACACCTAAATTGACACAAAATGTAGAACACTATAGTATCATTTAGAGCAAGAAAACATCAGGCATATAAAAAATGAAGTATTAAATTCTTTAATTTTGAATTAAATACAAGTTAATACTTCGGTTATTTCCATAGGAAAATGTAGATCTGTTAAATAATCTAATCCAATATATGCTTGTATATTCATAATTAGATCTGCAAGAGGACATCTGATTAACTCTGATTCTTCAGAAGTTGTGCATTTTAATGGAATTGTTGCGACTTTGAAATTCATGCCAACAAGATTTACAACATCACAACCCAATGATTTGACTTAGATGCTTCCCATGTTGTAGCTTAGGATGGTATACATTTAATAGAAACCTCCTAATTCTCATCTAAAAGACCCCAAAGAGTATAAGCCTATCGTCTGACTTCTAATGAATAAACTACAATGGTTGTTATTTAGTTTTAATATTTATTGAAGGTTAGAAACAACTAGATCTTTCAAAGAAATTTTGCATCGATTGGAATTGGTGCACAAATAATCACCTTCTTCAGTTTAATGTCAAGCAGTAAGGGGTATCCATTCATTAAAACTCATGTCAAACTCCTACCCAGTCTCAATCCTTTTAGTATTTACACATTGCTGAATGATGAGGCAATGCCCTTTATACCATCCACAATAATATACTACAACACATGTAGCTTTTCTTTTCTAATATAACAAATAATGACATAATTGAAGATGCATGAGAATTGGGAGAATGTGAATTGTGCATTCTCCTACCTAGATTATTACAATGCTTCGGGCCTTATGAATTAAAAAAAATTCAAATTATATATTTATAAAACAAAAAACTCCAATGCTTACAATCTTGAAATAGCCCTCTTTCATTTGAGAATCATTCATGCAAAGTTCAAAGATACAAACTTTACAAGTGTTTGTTTAGCACCCAGAACAAGTATCTAAAGCTGTGACTGATACCCATTATCCACCACCATGTGATGGAAGAAACTGAACTGGGTAGCAATTTAAATCCATGGTCAAATGTTAGTGCATTGCTAAAACTAGTTCTCAAAACACCAATGAGAAAACACAGAACAATGAACCTAAAGTTGTGACCATACCCACCACAAAAAAACAATATACTTTTGGTGGTGGTTGAAAAGAAAATGGGCTCTATTTTAATTCCACGAACAATGTTACAAAGCACCCAATTACTAATATATTTGATCATAGGCATACTCACCATGATATAGTCATTTTGGGGATATAGAAAAAACCTACACCAGAGCATAATTTGGGGGATATAGAAAAAAAAAATGAACCAAAACATAACTTGGGTATTACTTCAGAAAAAAAATGGAATCCCAAACTACATTCATTCAAGGCCAACCAACATCAAAAATTCACAACAATATTTCAATAATTCCAGTTTAATAAAAGGTGCATAACTGTAATTACTTAAAAGTTATTATAATCTTCTTCCAATGGAGGGAAGTGTACACCCAACACACCTAGTAGATCAAAATGATTGCAAATGCATGAGGTACATGAATGCATAAATAACAATCTTACACCCCACATTCAACATGTAAATTCTAAAAACGGAACAACTAAAAATAGTGAAAAAAGTCAAAACACCAGTCAAATTTAATCATGTAGAAAAAATGTCAAAAAAAATTGTCAAATTTAGGCCAATGACGTGAACGAATGTAAGCTATTTACTATAAGGGGGATGCCTTTGGCATAATTATTCCCAAAAAATGATTCTTAGAAGGAAAGGTGAGACCTATCTTATCATTTTTTATATAGATAACTTGGTTGAAGATTCTTTTTGTTTGGTTTGGAAATTTTTTGTAGGAAATGATTTTAATAAAATACCTCTATGTTTGGTGATTTGGGTAAGATAATTAAGATTAATGGTTTCTTGAATATTATTCATATCCTCTACAATATATTGTATATTATTTTTATAGAGTTTTAGGTGGGTCAATATTTTCTTGTGAGCCACTAGTGTTGTGTTTCTCTTTTTCCTTAAGAGATGGAGGGTACATTTCTCTTCTAGAATTAGGTTAGAGGTAAGAATTTTTTGGGGGTGTAGAAGTGGTGAGAATTTAATTATTTATGTTCCTCATTATATACACTACTAAACATAGGGAAACAAAATTTCACAATTTATATTGATGTTTTTTCATTTCCCATTGTAGTTGTTTTGAGTTTTGATGGAAATTTTGGGATGATTATGATATGATAATAGTTCCACAAATGTGGCGTAAAAGTGATGCAAATTTGCGTCATTATTTTTTATCACGTCGTCCTACGTCATCTATTTAAACCTAGGTAAATGTAATATTAATTACTAAACATAATTTTTATTACTACAAAGAATAAAGAGGAGATTGAAAACTAGATAATAATTCTAATACATAGAAGAAAAATAAAGTTATTTTGAATTTTGAATTTTGAATTTTCCACTTTAAATGTTACAAATGAGTGATTTAGTCATACATTTATGTTTGTGATAATTTTTATGAAGTGTAAATTAGGGTAAATTATAAAAAATAATGTAACTAATAATTACACATGATTTGCAAACTCTGGCAGAAGTGATATCAAGTTGAAGTCAACTTGTCATTTTATTTTGATGTCAATAAAAATTGAAATTAATACATTTTATGAGACCAAAAATCCTTGAATCATTTTATAAAATAGTGCATGATTTTTGTATTCTTACAAATTTTATATACATGAGCATTAACAACTACAAAATTCGACAAAAATATGCTTTCCATTATATTTTGATAGATGTTTGAACCCTATTCTAAAGCTCTAAATTTTGCATGGGATGAAAGTATGCTAGAATTTTTTATGGAGTATATATTTACACCTACCAAATGTGTTATCTTTTAAATTTCAAAGGCCTTTTCAAAAAAAAACCATTTTTGAATATCCCGCATTCCTTTTACTCCACAAGGCCACGTCCCATCAAGGTATTTCTTCGAATGGTTTATGTCTAGAAAAAAAAAATTGTCTTGTGTTGATGGATGTCCTTTTTCATATCATTAATTAATTACAGTGCACAAGATCATATGTCATCACTCAAAATGTAGTAAAATATTTTAATTTCATTTTTTATGATTCTTCTTTTTCCATACATGTCTACAAGGGGAAACCTCAACTACATTTAACAAAAATCATATTTCCATTATGGTTTGATTATTTTCCATGTCCTAATCCAAAGATCCAATTTTAACATAACATGACATGCAAACATGTAGGTTTATTGAATGAAGTTTTTAAATACTTCAATGAAATTATGTTACAATTGATCATTATGTCTACATAATTGACATAATTTAACATGTTAGCTATCTTAATAAATATATACAATTATTATCAAATTTACATTTAAATGTGTAGTCGTTGTGTGACTCTTTTTTCATATCACAAAAATGCCTTTTCAACTAACCCATTTTGTGTATATCCCACAATCATTATAGAACATGACACCAATTTTGTATAGAATTTTTTTCCTAATAGTTTAGGCACCTTGTTAATGGTTCCAATTTTTTGTACATATATGCTAAGGAACTTATAACTACAACATCTGATAATAGTCCCTTCTTCATGATGTCCATACCTATTTCAACACTCTTGTTTGGACATAGTTTGGGATTATGCTAAAAAAGATGAAATGATCATGTTAGACACATGATGGTTGCATTTGTTGAAACACCATCCACTCTTTAGAAGAACTAAATTCTTCAAAAATGGACCATGTTAGGGTAAGTGCAGGAAGTTGATAGACAAAATATAGGGTCATCTGTGGATGTCATATTGCAAAAAATAGTGAAATCTCAACTTGTAGAGATTATTAGCAATACGTGCACTCAAAATTAGAAAATTTTATATAAATATGAATCGTAGCATTCAAAATCTAGTTTCTAAAATACTAATTTTTTTTAAAAACGGACAAGTTTAGCTATATTAAACAATTAAAATTATATGACTTAGTTTTTTTTTAAAAAACTTATAAGATTGTAGTCCGTTTTGCCTGCATTTTGGATGACCAAATCTTGTTATTTTTTTTCCTTTGGTGAAAAATTAGATGTAGTTGCCTATCTTGGAATGGATTTTATTTTGTATTTTTTTGAGCAATATTTTTTTTTAATGATTTTTTCCGTGAAAGTGGTCTGAAAATATTTAGAAAACGGAGCACTTTCCATTTGCCTGCCATAACTATATCAAAAAATATCGAAATCAAATATTTTTTTTAACATGTATAGAATTTTTCCATGCTTGGGATGGTATAAGTTTTATCACATTTTGATAAGTGAAAAAAAAGTTACAGTCTTAAACGTAGACATGAACATTCATGGGAAAAAATGTCTTAAAGACCTATTGTTAGTAAAAAATTATAAAATGATATTTATCTTATTCTATTCACTTTAAAATCAATATTTCTATGAAGCTAACAGTATCCCCTACGCGATGACACCATTTTTGTGAAATGTTTTTAAATTTTTAGCATGGTTCAAGTCTTTAGAAGAGAAGATTTGAGGTTTTTTTGACCTTTTACACTTCATAATGACCTTCCATAGCTTTGGTTGGCGAAAAACAAAGATTTCCCGAGGCTTAGGTTCGGCAGATAGATCCACGATCGCGGTTTATAAAGTACGATCACAGTTTTTTAACATAAAACATGAGCACACTTTATAAACCATGATCGCAGTTTATAAAGTGCGCTCACGGTTCATAAATCATATTTACACACATCCCAATGTTTGAATTACCATGTGATTTTTACTCTCTGACCTTACCGTATGAATTACTATGAAATTATGTCTTTTTCTGCATGTTTTTCTTATCACCAGAAGCAAAACATCATGGGAGACAAGAAACGAAGTCAAAAAAGGAAGTCATTAAGTAAAAAAATGCCAAACGAATTAGAGGCCAACAAAATTCAAAATATTGAGTGAATGCGAAAACTTCGTGAATCAAGAAGAGGTTCATCTTCAACCCCAAATATTGTAAGCAATGAAGAACCAAGTAATGTTTCTACTGTCAATGTTGAAGTTGAATTAAATACTCATGATAAAGATGTTTTTACTATCAATGTTGAAGAATAATTAAATACTCATGATGTAGCAAATGTTGAAATTGAAGGAGACAATGAAAATGTGAATAAGGATATTCATGTTGAAACTGTAGACAGGCAAAATTTGACAAAAACACCTCTTAGGATTTTACGTAAGAAACCTAATTTTTTTATTGAAATTGATGAAAACATTTTGAAACCAATGTCTGACAAACTTTTTGAATGAAAAATTAGAAGAAAAGCCACTAAAATTTGGGATAATCATTTTGAAATTTTAAATGATTCCCAAAGATGTCAGTTGTTGGTTAGTTTGATGAAATTGATTAAAATGAGACCTACATTAAACACCTTAGGATTGACAACATCTAATACACGTGGACAAACCTATACAATTGTTGAAAACCTTCATGATGCATATCACACTGTTGGTGTCAAGAGATGCACTAGGGATAGTAATATTGTGCGTCATGTACTTGCTACTAGTATTGTAAGTGAATCAATAAAAAAAAAATATTTGATTGTGCAAACAAGTCAAATGTTGCAAGTTAATCAAAAAACTCTAATGAAAGTAATTGAAAGACTTAATATTCTTCAATCACTCAATAACGCAATTTTTGGGCATTTTCTGTTAGAGCACCATGTAAGGACAAAAATAATTCTGATACTATAAGAGAAGTTGTTATTAAATTTTGGCATGATAACACTAGAGTTTCACCTAATACAAGAGAAGTTATAAAACAGAGAGTTGGTTCTACTAATCGTCAACCACATCCAAAGCATTTATTAGATATGACTCAAACTCAATTTTTTCGTAAGTTTGAACAAGAGAATCTAGAAATTAAAATTAGTCAACATTTTTTTGAAATGTTGAAACTATTCTATGTGAAAATCAACCATGCTCGCACCACTTGTTGTTGTAGGAAACATGTTGAATTTGCAATGCATTATACTAAATTTTTATGTATTCATTCTAATTTTCATTCTGAAACTATGCAATCAGAATGTGGTGTTCAAATTCCACTAATATCTTCTAAGGATTTCATTCCTACTATATTTTGTGAAAAATAAGTTGGACAATTTTTTTATAGTCAGGATTGTTTAGATGGAAGTTGTAGTACATGCGGCAGATTACCTAAATTGGAAAGTTGCATCCATGAGCAAATTGAAGGTACAATAGGACATAATTTAGTTGAGTTTGATAAATATAAATTAGTTTCATGCCAGTTGAAACATGGACAAGAGTCTAAACAGTGTGAGCTAGTTATAGAACAAATGCTTATTTTTCAATTTTTGAGAAAATTTAAGGATGAAATTGTTTATGAGTATGCTAGGCATACACATAGAGCTCGATAGTTGGATGAACAGTTCAAGCTATGCTAGGACACATTTCTTATTGGTACTATTGTTTCAGTGGTCGATTTTGTAGAGAATTACACATTGCAACCACAAATGGAGGTTCAATTGCAATATTACAACTCAGTACAAGTTTCCATTTTTGTGCATATAGCATTTCTACATTCTCCTGAAAGTATAGAGAATGATCAAATTTTTTTAAGAGAGTACCACTTTTATATCAGTGATGATCATACTCATTCTACTGAATTTTTGCAAGGGTGTTTCCAGTTATTTTATGGAAACTTTTCTAGTAGGGACATCCACTTCAAACAACATTATATATGGTCAGATAATTACACGTCTCAGTTTAAGAATGTAAAAATGTTTTATTGGATGAGAAGAATGCACGTCAAGATGGGTGTGTGACATATTTGGAGTTTCCCTAAGGCTGGACATGGAAAAGGAGAGCATGACGGTGTAGGGGCATGTGTGAAAAGAGCTCTTACAAGAGAAGAGTTGAAGTACAAAGATGGTGCTAAATTAAAATATGTAAAGAGCATAGTGGAATGGTGTATTGACAACATGGCCCGAGGTTCTCAAGAAAATTCCACAGTTCGCAGATATTTTTGGTTGATAGACGAACAAAAAATTACTAACGAGGAGGATTGTATGACACTCACTGGGTCCAGTGATATGCACTCATTTTGTAGCTCAGACGCTAATTCGTGGGCTGTATGGACAAGAAAGTTGACGTGTTTTTGTGCATCTTGTATCAAATTTGTCACTACTGAGTGTGATTCACAAGAATGGGTGGATAAATGGATTTGTAGGCCTCTAACTCCGCTTCCTAGTTATCAACCTCCACAAGCATTACGACTTGTTTCTACAGATGAAGTTGCAACATACAAGGACTTTGAAAAAATTTCGATTTTGGTGCGATAAGGTATTTATGGTTATTTATTTAATTTTTGTATTGAGTTATGTCCATTGAAATTTTGATATGTAATTTAAATTTGAGTTGTTCAACCTTTGTTTTTTTGTAGGACATGTGTTTGTAATAATTACGACAGAAGACAATGAAGAAGGAACAGACTATTTCTTATGTCATTGCATCGAGGAAAGAAAGAAGTTGACTTCTCCTATTATAGATGGCAAAGATATTGAGTATCCTACAGGGTCAGTGGTAGTTACTAAAACTTGGCTTCGATGGTATCCATTAAAAAACTCCTTTGTTTAGGTGTTTGAAGACTTTGAGACACACATGAAAACACTCTTATATTCGCATCTAGTTCTAGCGAAAAATATTCAGTTGTATAGATATCAAGGAAGGCCTAATAACAAGTTTCTTTGGAAGGTTTGAGAGTCAGATCATGAAGTAATCTTGTCTGCTATTCAGACTAGATCCGATCCTAATGGTTCATTGGAATAAATTTACAATGCTCATGTCTGGTATATATAATTTCTTTGATATATATATATATATTATGTTAAATTTGTGTATTTTGTTTATATAGATAGTATATGGTTTTGATTTGAAACTTAAATATCTTTGACTAACACTTTTATGTTTAGGTTAGTGGTGCCAGAAAAGCTTCCACCTTCATGTGTTTGGCACTGTTAGTAGAGAATTTTAAATTCTCGAAGCTAAGAGAAGCTTTCATTGTTTGAAAAAGTTGTAAATTTTGAAAAAGTTGTAAATTTTGAAAATGTTGTAAATTTTGAAAATGTTGTAAATTTTGACAAAGTTGTAAATTTTGAAAATGTTGTAAATTTTGAAAAAGTTGTAAATTTTGAAAAAGTTGTAAATTTTGAAAAAGTTGTAAATTTTGAAAATGTTGTAAATTTTGAAAAAGTTGTAAATTTTGACAAAGTTGTAAATTTTGAAAAAGTTGTAAATTTTGAAAATGTTGTAGATTTTGAAAATGTTGTAAATTTTGAAAAAGTTGTAAATTTTAAAAATGTTGTAAATTTAGAAAAAGTTGTAAATTTTGAAAACGACTCCTCCCCAAGTGTTTACAAGACCATACCTACGCATGTGCACCGATCTGGGAAGAAAAAAATTGAGAGAGGCTATTGTAGAGGGTCCCTACACCGAGGTTTTAGATTAGACAAGATGTCTCTAGGTGCCACGGAGTCTAAGTAGTCACCCGTCAAAGTTTAACGATATTTTGGTCTCAAGGCTCTTAAGGGACTACGCCCGAACGAAGTAGCCCGGAAACAATGACCTTGTCGTGCATCAAAAAACCACCTCCTCTAGAGTTCACTTGGCCACCTGGACCTTTCAGTGTAGACGGTTCGGTGCCATGACCCACCGTTTGCAAAATATAGCGTTTGATAACCTTACACCTAGCTCAAACTGCACTATTTCATGTGTTTACAAATAATAGAGCAACGGAGAGCACCAATATGGGAAGGAAAAAAACTGAGAGAGGCTATTGTAGAGGGGTCTTTACGCAGAGGTTTTGGATCAGACGAGGCATCTCTAGGTGACACAGACTTTGAGTAGTCACCCCGTTGAAGTTGAATGATATTTTTGGTCTCAAGGCTCTTAAGGGACTACGCCCAAACAAAAGTAGCCCGAAAGAAACGACCTTGTCGCGCACACAAAACACCACCCTCCTCTAGTTGTTCACCAGGCCACACCTAGATGTGTCGACACAATGGGTTTGGTGCCATGACCCCACCGTTTTGCAAAATATAGCATTTGACAACCTTACACTGGCTCAAACTGCACTTTTTCACGTGTTTGTAAACAATAGGGTAGGGAGAGCACCGAAATGAGAAGGAAAAAAACTGAGACAAGGCAATTGTAGAGGTTCCCTACACCAAGTTTTTAGATTAGACAAGGCATCTTTAGGTGCCATAGAGTCTGAGTAGTCACCTGCTGAAGTTGAACGATATTTTGGTCTCAGGGCTCTTAAGGGACTACACCCCGAATGAAGTAGCCCGGAAGTAACGACCTTGTCATGCACCAAAAACCCACCTCCTCTAGAATTCACCTAGCCACCCTGGATGTGTCAGCATAGTCAGTTTAGTGCCCATGACCCACCATTTGCAAGAAATATAGCGTTTGATCAACCTTACACTGGCTCAAACTACACTATTTCGCACGTTTACAAACAATAGGGCAGCGAGAGCACCCGAAATGAGAAGGAAAAAAATAGAGAGAGGCTATTGTAGAGGGGTCCCTATGCCAAGGTTTTGGATTAGACGAGGTATCTCTAGGTGCCACAGAGTCTGAGTAGTCACCCTTCGAAGTTGAACGATATTTTGGTCTCAGGGTTCTTAAGGGACTACGCCCCAAACGAAGTAGCCCATAACCAACGACCTTGTTGCGCACTAAAAAAACCACCTCTCCTATAGCATTCACATGGCCACCAAAAACATGTCGGTGTAGTTGGTTTGGTGCCATGACCCACCGTTTGCAAAATATAGCATTTGACAACCTTACACTGGCTCCAACTACACTATTTCGTGCGTTTACAAACAATAGGGCAGCGAGAGCACCAAAATGAGAAGGAAAAAACTGAGAGAGGATTTTGTAGAGGGTTCCTACACAAATTTTTTGGATTAGATGAGGCATCTCTAGGTGCCAACGAAGTCCAAGTACTCAACCTGTCAAAGTTGAACGATATTTTGGTCTCAAGGCTCTTAAGTGGACTACGCACCGAACGAAGTAGCCCAGAAGCAACGACTTTTGTCGCACACCAAAACACTACCTCCTCTAGTGTTTCACCTAGCCACTCAGACATGTCAAAACAGTCGGTTCGGTGCCACAACCCACCGTTTGTAAAATATAGCGTTTGACAACCTTACACTAGCTCCAACCTGCACTATTTCACATGTTTACAAACAATAGGGGCAACAAGAGCATCAATCTAGGAAGGAAAAAACTGAGAGAGGCTATTATAGAGGGTCCCTATGTTGAGGTGTTAGATTAGATGAGGTGTCTCTAGGTGCCACGGAGTCCTGAATAGTCACTCGTCGAAGTTGAATAATATTTTGGTCTCAAGGCTCTTAAGGGACTGCGCTCCGAACAAAGTAGCCCAGAAGCAACAACATTGTCACACACCAAAACACCACCTCCTCTAGCATTCACCTAGCCACCCAGACATGTCGGTGTAGTCGATTTTGCTGCCATGACCCACCATTTTTCAAAATATAGCATTTGACAACCTTACAACTGGCTCAAACTGCACTATTTCACGCATTTGCAAACAATAGGGAAGCGAAAGCACCAAAATGAGAAGGAAAAAAACTGAGAGAGGCTATTATAGAGGGTCCCCTACGCCAAGGTGTCAGATTAGACAAGGAACTCTCTAGGTGCCACGGAGTATGAGTAGTCACCTGTCGAAGTTGAATGAATATTTTGGTCTTAGGGCTCTTAAGGGACTACGCCCGAACGAAGTAGCCTGGAAGAAATAACCTTTTCGCGCACCAAAACAACCACCTCCTCTAGCATTCACCTAGCCCACCCAGACGTGCCGACGTAGTTAGTTTGGTGCCACAACAACATCCTAAGGCATGACTTCTCACTCCCTCGCCTTTGTTCATTTCCTAGGACTCAAAACATTCAATGTCACTTGTTTACCTTCCATCTCTCTTGTTCTCTTTGGACTTACCTCTGTCCTCTTAGGTACTTCATCACTATCCTTTTCTTTTCTCTCTTGAGCTATGTTGTTGTGGTGATCTCTCTCCATCCTTTGTTGCCTCAGCTATGTGCTTACATGCTCATTATTTTTGCATTGTAATAGGATTCTATCATCATAGATCACTACACAGAATTAGGAGTATAAGTAAATCATCAAACAATTAAGGGAACACATGTCAGGACCTTTTATTCATAAGTTCCATCATTGATTGCATGAGATTAATCATCTCTACCTCAAATTGAAGCAATGTCTCCCATCTGAAACTTCAACCCCCTAGTCCATCAAAGCAAGATCAAGCATTCATACTGCAAAGAAGGACATGTGACCATTGGGTGAGAGCATGATCCTTGAAAAAAGGGAATGATCTATTTCCTGAGATTATCTCTTTATTTAGATTGTTCTTGGTCATATATTTGAAAATAAATAGGAATAGAGTTGAGATCAAGAAAGAGAAATTACATTGGGAAAATAATCTCCCATTGGCGACTGAAATGAATAATTTTTTATTCTCATTCCTTGGTGAGCTCAGGTGTGTTTTCATCTGACTCAAAGAACTTGCATGACATTCTGTCCCCCTACCCATCACCTAGAGGTTTTATGCTCTAAAAGAAGCCATTTATGATTTTGAATCCCATGAGGAGAATGTATCAAAATTTTTTGGAAGATCTTGGCATAAGAATGCATGAGCTTAGTACTCCTCTCAGGGGAGAATAATTCCACATGAAGAATCTTCAAGATTCAAAATTTCAAGAATTGGTTCAGGAAAAATATTTTTGACCCCTTTCCTAAAATAGTGATACTCTAGAAAGCCCTTGTAGAGATCATAGGTTATATGTCTAGAATCCTATGAAGAGTTATGAAAAATATTTTAGTCAATGGGGAAAATATCAATGCCATTCCTGAGAATTGACTTAACAACATTGGAGCATGTGAACATCTTGGAAGATGAGAAATTTTCATTTGTAGTTTCCATATTTCAATAAGATGGTCTATGGAAAATCCTCATCATTCAAGATCTTTCCATGGAGGAAGACATGAGTTGATCCTTCATTAGAGGAGGATTATTCATGTGAATAGTTAGAACCTAAGACTCCCTAATCAGGGCTTCCTGGTCAAATTTTACCCATCTTCTTTATCTCCAACTTTATAATTCTTCTTTGAATGCATCACCATCATTAAATTTTTTCCTTTCGTCACTTTAAGGCTTGTAACTTTCTAACTAGGTATGCATTTCCTAAAAGTACCCCCAACTTGATTTATAAAAAGGGGACTCTCATGAATACTTAACTCACTTCCTAGGAGGATGGAAAGTCACCCCCTGGAATAGTAACATGAAGAGTCACTGTGGGGGTAGATGAAGTGTTCCAATATAAAGCCATGGTAAATAGGGGTGACATCCATCACTGGTCAAAGGGATGAGTTTAGAAGGTGTTTTAGCTAGCTCTCATATCCTCTCTAAAATAAGAGTATAAACATGACATTCCTTAGCCATTTTTTTTAGAGTCCCTTTTTAATACATTCCTCTTCCATTTCAAATTCTGCTAGTATTTAGTTATGCTAGACTAAATGTTCAAGAAACCCTAATGTAAATGTGACATTTGTGCTCATGTCTCCTTCATCTTTGCTCCTTTTTATATGTGAATGGTTTATTCTCATTGAACTTCTACTTATTATACTAAGGTTTGAGGATGATCTAAATCGTAATGTGATATTTCCATTGTGTAAAACCCTCCTTGATTATTATAGCTTATTACCATCTCTCAAATTTCTAAGAAAAAAACTTGCCTTCCTAGATCCTTGTAATTTTGGACCTCGACAAACACTTTACCATTTGAAGCGGAGGTAAGTACTCATGTGTGAATCCCTAGTCTAATGAAAGACCAATCATCTCAATCCAAATACAATTAGACATGAGTGTAAATATTTCTCATTTTCAATAAATTGAGCATATGAGCCTTATTCAAAATAGAGGGAAGTTTTTGATCCCACAGACTAAAAAATGGTGAGAACCTCACTAATGTTACCTTCGATTCTAGAAATATGAATATTTTGCCAACTTGAAAATATAGGAAAATGGTAAAATATTCAAATGGTTGCTACCATAAGTAACGTTAGATATTCATTAAATGTTGCCATTTGATTTCTACCTCACTTCATCTCTAAAAAATATTTCGCATTAGTTGTTATGCAACAGATTGATTGTTAGCTTTAAAAAAAGTAATTGTCTGTATTTACAAGCCAAGTCAATGTAAATGAATTAGCATGGTTTAGCTTATTGGAAAAGAGTTTTTCAAGTAAACATATGTACACATGTAGTACTCTGGGATATGTGATTTTTTTACACTTTAAATCAATATTTACATAAAGATAGAAACCCAATTTAGCATGGTTATGATAACATACATATAAGTGATAGTTAATACATTTAATGGAAAATCAAATCAATACAAATAGTTCTGTAAAATCGTTATTAAAAACTATCACACACTGGATATATAATGAACTGACAAGAAGGGGAAGACATCCAAATCTGCATCTTTGTCCTTGCAAATTACTTATTTTCCTTTCATTACTTTCATGTGATTTTTTATCAATCTCAAAAATACATTACTTATGATCTACACATGTCTAATATATATATTCCATATGTGGTCGCAAAAGGCTATATATACCTATATATATATATTAATGGGACTATATTTATGTCAACATGTGTGAAGTAGGACCAAGATGAGCCCTTACTATCATTTATGTTACAAACAGGTAGACTAATGTAATCTACTCATGATATTTCATTTTTCAATCTCTATCGTCACATGCTAGAAATATCACGTCCATGACTTGGGAATGTAGTGGAGGGAGATAATAATACTGAAATTCATCTCTGTGGTCATAGGTGTCATCTAAGAAATTCCTGGGAACCTATCATGCACATTCATAAACAACAAGTTTTCATCACCCTATTCAATTGTAAAATAGCATTCTAACCTTCATAAAAAACTCATACAATTTAGTTTAAAAGGATCATGTGATGTGGATCTGTACCATACAATGGCAATATTTACAGTAGCATTTACAATCTGCATATATGGAGAGGAGTCTCTATAGCAGTACTTAAATTTTTATAAACAACATGTATCGATTCACATACTTAACAATATACATGACGTTTGAACCATCAATAACATTGATCCAAAAGCATGTAGTCCAGGTGATGTGTCAAAGTAAGTAGGTGAGGGAACTGTACAGAGATTTACTAGATCTGGTTAAAAAAACCATGTAAAGGTATGCCAATAGATCTCAGTATCCCAGAGTAGCCATGATGACCCGTTTCATGCACTACTGTTACTATGAATTAAGACAATTGGGTTTATTAGATTATATGTACAACATACACATCACCACATTATAATAATAATCTAGTCCCAATCACTATGAAAATAAAAATGTAAGTTTCTTACATGATTTGAGGGGTTATGTTTAAAAAATGCCCATCTAAGTAGTTCCCAACAAGAATTTTGATGCCAGATGTTTATTTCACCATGGCTCTTGATATTTAGGTGTGAAAGTAATTCATTAGAAAGGTCTAGATTAAATTCATATGTGATAGTTAAGGTTGTACAATCAAATAGATATATATTAAAAATGTCAAATTTTTATAATTAAAACTATTGTATAGGATATATTTGGGACATACTTTATATTTTTATATAAATGGAAAACCTTTTCATGTTTATTGGCTAAAAATATTACCTATGAAAGAAGAATAACATATGGCACCAGTATGGAAAAAACATTTTTCAACATCTCATCTATAGATGGAAGGAATCCTAGGGATGTAAATAAAAAATGATGTCTCAACTACTACAGTGCATAGGGAACCAGCATGAAATAAAAAATGATGTGGTGCAATAGAACCATTGAATTCTTTTATACTTACATCACAAGCATGCAATCTAGTCACTATGTTAGGTCAGAGTGTTTAGTGAGCTCCCTCAATGCATAAAAATTTGTCAAAATTTCCACAACCTCCTTCACTATAGGTGGTTGATAACTCCAAGGATAGTTGGGAGTTTTATTGGGACATCGGGGATTGTTTTTTTACATATGCATTAAAATTAGTTTTAGATTTTTGCATAGCCATATATTTAACCAAGAACTAAGTCAGATAAATTTCTGGTTTTCTAAAATAATTCAGTGTTCTCGTTAAGTCTATGCTCTCACAATATAATTTATTCACCAGTAATATAGAGGATAAAATCATAAAAGTTTACACACATCTTGATCAATTTCCAAGTCTTCTTACATACACCATCATTCTTCAAAAAATTATTTCCCCTAGGGTTATAAGTCATTATATCTAACAAATGGATGTTGGGAACCATACTACAAGTAACTACGGGGGGGCCATTGGTTCTAAGTTTCGGTATAATAATTTGCATAGAATGAGGCATCATCCAATTTATAATTTTGTAACTTTTTACGGCCACATGGGATATTTTATGAACATACAACCACCTACAGAGCATGATCTAAAGAATCAATGTCAAACTAGGGCATTTGGTTATTTGAAAAAAAAACTTCACCATTCCATTTTAAATAAAAAAACTGTATTGGCTAAAAGTGATCCCGGGATGTATTTGTCGCATGATTTTGTCTTATAGTCTGAACAAGGTTCTCAACCTGACATAATTTAATTTGCTCAGATGGATCCTCTAATGCTACCATAAAATGTGTACCGATCAACATCAACATTAAGCATGTTCGGAAAACCAGAAGCTATCACTTCCCAAATCAGGATGGCCCGACATTTACTTGATTTGGAGGAGTAATATTGATTAATCGTTCGGTGCCTATGGCAGGAATATTATAGTTTTCATGGTTCAATGCAATAATTTCGAGCTTGTCAACTAACCAATCACAACAATGATAATTTTTTTACCTATGTCAAAACATTTCTAATGTATAAACTTATGAATTGACATGTTTACATAAACCTATAATTTCACATAAATTAATTTGCTTAGAAAATTTGATTGGTGAGAAATCGGGAGATTTGACAATTTTTCCCCCTTATCTTGAACTAGCATGTTTGAATCTATCATTTTCTAGAAGCCTGATGAGAAATTGTAAGGTGGTATTCAAAGCTTGAGTCAATTATTAAACCTTTAGGAGAATTCGCGGTTTAACCCTTGTCAATTTATCAATGGGATTTAAATTCCATGTGTCCCATTGAAATAGTAATAGCATTTATGTCTCACAGTTCCGCGATCTTGGTTTATTAAATGTGCAAATCTTTTCTAAAACTGTCATGCTATTTTTTTTGGTTCTTTTTAAACAATACAAAAATACACGAACATTTAAATTCAGTTCATCATAAATTTCAATTTTTTATTATTATACGAAATCAATTAAAGGAACTTTTGTGCACTAACACAAATATTGTCTAAGTAATATAAAATTCTAACATTGATTCTCAATGTTAATAACCTAATCCTTATATTAATTATTTTACAACAAAATATCTTTAAACTATAATTCAATTTGTTTTTTATTTGGTCAAAGTAAATAAAAAAATTTCCTTCTTAAACTTTTTAAAAGTTTTCCTTCTTAATTTTTTTAAATTATAACTTATAACTTAGAGAATTAGGGAAAATCATAAGACCGTGCATAAACATTACTAAATCTAGAAAAAAGATTAAATTTGTGAAATTTTGGATCTTAGATTTATGAAATTACATGTTAAATTAGTGGTTAATAAGGTTCCAAAGCATGCTTTGTTAGGCATGTTTTGACTAGTGATAAAAAGAGTCCAATATATGACTAATTTGGGCTTGAATATTTTTTAACTAACATTTACATCATTGTTTATGAATATAACTGTGCAAAAATCTATTAAATTTAATTTTCTCAACGACAACGAACAACTAGTCTATATGACTCATATGTAGACAATAGGGGATGGGTTATTGGTGAATACATTTTCTTATGCAAAGAGTAAGGCATTTATAAAACATACATAATTGGTGGTATAATGTATAGATGATGAAAATGTGCAAAGATTTTGTGACTACACTGCATAGAGTCTTCATTTTTTTTTCACTTATAGGCCTAATATATGTGCAAGCAAAGGGTAAGATCGAAATCCTTAATTTGTTAATGAGGAATCGATTCCAAAAGATGACTTGGAACTTTTTCCTTTGGTGTTGACAAACTTGTAAATCTGATTTTCCAAATTGAAGTGATTTTATGGGGCATGGCCTTTGGATAAACCACTCCATACCTTATACCTTATGAAGAATTTGACAGCTTCTGTTAAGTGGACTTCTATGTAGCACTATGGTCATCAAATGATTCCAAAAGAAAGTCTTATGATGTTTAGGCTTTTGACAGTACTTCAACATATGGGTCTAATTGCTGTAATGCTTAGTCATTCTTGACCTTTCAAACTCCTTCTGCATATTGAATACAAGTCCATGAAACTCTACTACCCAGGTAGACATAGACATGAGATATTCTCAGATCATGCCTGTTTCTAACTTTGTGATCTTTTGATCATATATTCTCCATGCTTTTCTTAAAACACACATCCTGAGAAATATTAACAACCCTGATCATGTCTATAGAATCATTATTTGACCTTTAATAGACCATCAACCTTTCAATGGATTTGATAAATTCTGGAGAAATTAGCATCAATAGTACAAAAATGTGTTCAACTATTCTTGAAACTCCCAATGGTCAATGCATATAGTTGTACCAACTTGTAGAGCATGGTGAAATGAAAGGGTCACACAGTTAACATACTTAAAGCTACTTATGGACACCTTAATAAACAAATATAAATCTGGTGTAGCAGATATATCATTAGGCTATAGTCTTAAAGTGAACCAATAAGATATCTTCAACTACTACAGACAAAACCAATACTTTAACAATGACTCAGAGACACAACCATAACTTTAAGATTACAATACAAGCTTCATGAACACTGATACCAGATACCTTTGATTTTTGTCATCAAACCCTATTGATTTCTATTAGATATTTTGACTTTTTCCCAACACATAGACCTCTCAATTTTTGGCTCGATGAGGGATAGACCTTGTTCTTGAGACATACACAACATAGCTTTACAACCATCATGGACAAGATTTGATCATTATGAAGGGTTCATTAATTTAACACCTTCTGGATTTCCAACTCAAGCCTTGGTGCATCGACATACATCCTTAAACTTTGCCTTATGAAAAAAAATTTCCTTCTCTCCAGATCTGATATTTATATTATTAGAGCTGTGAAAGACGTTGGATCAAATCTTAAGCAAGATCCTATCATGACGATGACATACTTCAAACTTTGATTTCTCAAAGAATGTGTTACACACTCTGGGTTTCATTTTTTGACATAGACCCTAGGTATAATCATCTTCCATGTAGGATTCAACAGACATTACCATTACGTTTTATCTTTCTTGACCCTTTTGAAACACAACTTAGACTCAAACTGAGTATTCATTTGGAATGAGATATCAACTTTCATTGACGGTAAGAAAATATATGAATAATCAAGAACAAAACCACAAAATTTGACATACACTCTACAACATCATGGATAGACCACATTACCTAAAACTCAGACATCCTACAACAAACAAAGTTATCCCTCTTAGAAACATTGTGTGAAAGAGTAAAATTCCATACCTTAATACTCTTGAAGTGTCCCAAACACATAACCTTCTTAGTTTCTCATGGATATTATCTAGACACATATGATGTTCCTAATATCTTTCCTCTATTAGTTCACTGTGAAACATGCTTCCTTGATATGCATTTGGTGCTTGTTGACTTTGAGTTCCAAATTGATTGCACTAGGTTAAACTCTTTGTACATTCTTCATTTGATTGGTACTGAGCACCTATGATTTATATATACATCCTATCTTATCATGGATATACCATGATACATATCCTATATGTACTATATCCTTTAGATATCGTATCTTTCATGTGAACCTCTTTATGGCTTTGACATAGTCTATGTATATATGACCTGATTTTTTATAGTATCAAGCAAACAACATATTTCTTTCCTCTTGGTTCAAATACACTTAAGTTATGTAACCACAATCCTTAGATCTATGGCCATACTCACAACATGAGTAGAATGTCACTCTGTGAAGAGTGCTCACATCATGTCCATATGAGACCTCCTTTATGCAATCTACTAGCTACTATGACCAAAATCATGACAAACATTAGAGTATGAGAACCATGTAAATGGGAGTTTCCATAAGTTCATTATTGAATGTAGGTTGCCTTCAACATAGTTATAACTTCTCAAATCAAGTATTATTTGAATCTCTTTTTTGCTTACATGAGAAGCTATTGACTACCTGTATGACACAAAATCATGGTGACTTTGGTCATAATTTACTTAGTCTTGATCACATACTGACTAAACTCCCTATGGTATCCTTACAGTTATGATTAAGTAATAATTAACTAGCAATTTGTAGATTTTGGCTACATATTTTGTTATTCTTAACAATTGCTACTTACTAGTCTATGTACCTTTATTGGCCCAGTCTATCTAAAAGATACTGAGAGTTTTCAATCTTGAGGTGCCTGGATTGGAATTCACACATAGCCAGGAAGCCAACACCAGGCACCCTCGATCCCCTGATGGGAGCACCTGCCCTCTTTTACACTTTACTCTATCTTAGATATGGGTCCTAGTTCTAAAATACATTTGAAGCATCTTATCTTAAAATTTGAGTAAATCGACATTACATTCATGGTTTAAAATACAATTATTTCAAGTGAAATTAATTGATATAAATATTTATTTTTAAGTTTTAATGTTTGATCATGAACTAAGGGACCAAACACTAAGCATTACTTATCACCACCTGAAGGTTGCATCTACTAAGGCTTCTATTACTCCATTTAAACATCCATCTGGCTCCATTTCACTAAGGGATTCAAAGGTATGGTTCATCTTTTATTTAATATTTTTTTATGACACTTCATAGGATTTTGTAGTTTATTCTATTCCAATGCACACATATATTTACAGTCTACATCTATCCATTGCTCGCTTACTCACAAAGTGTGACACACACATAGCACCTAGGGAAAAATTCCACACACACACACACAGTTAAGGAGGACTACATTGTAGGTCCTTTTGATGTAGTACATCACTTAGTGATTCCCTTACACCATTGCTTTGTTTTCTGAGGACAGTCTAGTACCCCTTTATAAAATGGAATCTGTTATTTTTTAGACTTGGTTTTGTATGGCTTTGATCTATGGTGGCTTGTTGTCAAGCCTTATTAACTTTGCATCCCTAGATTTTTGTTGGATTTTGTTTAAACTGGATCCTTTCTATGTACGAAGTATTTTGGCCCCCCTCAAAACCAAAATCTTTCATATCTTATCCAAAACAAACTAAAATAAAAAGTAATCTAAAAGTGAAAATACATTTAAAAGTAAAAACTAAAATAAAACTAACCTAAACGTAATAATAATTGTAAAACTAAAAAAAAATTAAAACGTAAAAAAAATATAGGTTCACACTTATTAATTAATCCACTAATTATTTTCCACTAAAAAATAAATATAGTTACTTGTAAAAGTAAAAAATACAGTTAAAAGTAAAAAACTAAAAACTAAAATATTATAGTTACTTACGTATTCACACTTATTAAAAAAATAAATTATTTTAAACCATTAAATATTAGTCGGCAAATAAAAAAAAAAATTTCAATACAACACACCTCATTGCACTCCTTACATGCCAGTGTATGAACACCTCTTGATGTAATTATAGTTATTGCACTCTTAACAAAAGTATTATTATAACAATTTGTAGATAGAAAAAATAAGGTATAACTTCATTAATAGTATTATTTATAAAATAAATCATAATTTTATTCTCTATAAACATATTTAGTAATAATCAATGCAAATATCAAATTTTTTAACAAGGTTAAATATATTTTAATTGCAAATAATTTTGTTTGTGTTCATTAAATTATATATATATATATATATATATATCCCTCATATATATATATATATATTATATATATATATATATATATATATATATATATATATATATATTATATATATAAATATATATAATTTATTTAAAAAACTACACATTGTAATAGGTTTAAAATGTCTTCAACAAGTTTATGTCATATAAATGTTTTTTAACAAAGTACATGACGTAGAAAACTATATATATGTGACACTGAAGATCTTTTAATTTCCCTTTCCACTTTCCATCTAATATGGGAGGACTGTAAATTGTACAACACCAACACAGATTGGTCACTTAAATATGAAGTTGGAGGACCTCTACTTGCTCAACAATTTTTTAAGGGTGGAATAAATATACATCATCTCTACAACTCCACGTCACTCCTATCTTACCGATTCAATTCTTTTTTTGTTTTGAACTTGATAATAAACACTTCCTATCTTTTTGGGAATGGTTTCCTCATCTCAATGATTGTTCTGAATTATATTATATTGCATATGTAAATTCAAATAAGAAGAACAAATCTCAGAGTTTCAATATTCTCAAGCCAGAATAATATTTGAGGCAAATATTAAAATAAAAATATCACTAGAAATTTTATTTTGTAATGTATATTGAAAAACCATTTAATAAAAAAAAATTGAACCAATATTTTTTTGTTAGAACAATTCAAAATGAATCTTGAAAGTGAAATTGATGTGGATCCAGTTGCAAGAGGTTGAAATACCTCCAAAAAAACACATAAATTATTTACAAAAAAGTAGAAGTTTTCAAAATAGATTTCTTCTCATTCTAGAATCCACACTAATATTTTTACATCATTACAATCTTCCTTTTATTTCGCATTAGCTCTAAAAAAATTCTAAAATGAAAAAAATTACCTACTAGTAAAACACCTCGGATGGGGCCCTATTAACATGAAATCACAGCACCCCCAAATGAGTTATGGATATGCTTTCTTAAGGCAGGGTCATTTGGTGTGATTTGCATAACATGGGACCATCTCTCAAGATGTGGGACTTGTAGACTTAAGATGGCCCTCCAGAGAAATCTGGCTTCTTCTTCCTGATCCTAATGCTAAAATACTTCTAAGGAAGGAAATGCAACTAGCTACTCCTAATCTAACAATTATAAGGAGACAGGGAGAGAGAAAGTGCATAAAGAGGGAAATCCTACACTAACGAGGTGATAGCACTAAGAAAAGGGAACTGTTGATCATCTATCAAAACGGCCATGAAATGAAGGGAGGTGAGGTGAGCAATGGAGAGGATGGATAGCAACATCACAGACCAAAACATCAGATTCACACAGAACTGCATTTCTGATCCCCATGAACACAGCTCCCATATCTGTAAATGAAACATCCAAAATATGCACAGAATACTCCAGAATGATGGGCAAGAAGATGCAATGAAAACAAGTGAAGGATGGACAAACATCATCACAAAAAACATGAGTTTTTATTGCTTTAGAAATTTGCCCAGAGCATCATACATGAGCAAGAGGTAAAAATGTCATTTTACAGAGAAGGGGAGGAGATTCAAACTCCATTTTGACTCTAGGGAAGAAAAGAAGAGGGGAGGCAGAGAAGAAGAATGAACAACAACTTTTACAATGAATCTTGCCCTTATATTTATAGATTTGATTGGAGAGAAGAAAATAAGAGAGAAGTGGGAAAAGTAGGTTGAAGCTCAACCACTGCTATTAATGCTTCTGATAAAATATACCCCCGAAATCCGTCTTTTCTACGTCAATCCTTGGTTTGGAACTTTTAAGGAAGAGGAAACAATGGAAACAGATCGAATCCGATCTGGTTGTTGAGATAGATGGATCCTGCATTAAAGGCCTGAAGATGTTTTCCTCCATTTCCTTTACCTAACCTCCTCAAAAATAAAGTCTCATACCTCCATTGCATGGGTGAGATCGTGATCTTTCCAATGGTGTCAGATTCACAATATTTCAAGCCTTGAGTCAAAAGATATTCCCCTTCAAAGTTTGTATTGGATCCATATGAATGGACAGGGAAAATAGTTTGAAAATGGGTCCCCCTATTTAATATGGGACATGTGGCACCCCTATGGTTGGCTGGGGAGATGCGCTCCAATTTTTTTCCTTTATGCCTTTTGAATTGAAAGGCAAAATTTCACTTATTTGCCCGACTTCCCACCTTGGCTTTGACTTGGGTCTATATGTTGACTTTTTCCTTGGTGGAGTCACGGGAAATTTTGTAAACTTTTACTCTCTTTTAAGGTAACAAGGGGAAAAAATCAAATTTTCCCCCAACTTCTCGCTTTCCCCCTATGGCATGATTCTGGTGCTCATTTGGAAAACCTTCTCTTCATTCAATCTTTGAATCAACGCCATTAAAACACTTGGCAGCCTCCGCTAGCTTGTTTGTGCATTGACTATTCAAATGACTCTACCCCCCTTTGAGGACACATGGAGGGTTGGCGCAAGTTTGAGCTCCCTTTTTGGATTTAGTTTTTGGAGAAGCTTCATTGACACATGTGGTCTCTTCTGCTGCCTCCTCCTCCATACTTAGTCAATTTTTCCCTTTTTCGAAACCATTTCGAGCCCGAGGACTTCAATTCTTTGTTGTTCTTCTTTTTCTAGTTTCTAGTTTCTTCTGAAACATCTCCCCCTCTCATCTGAACCTGCTATATTATAGTTTTGACTACCTGTATCTTGGAGAATGGATTTTAAGGCATAGAAATGGCCCGACAGAGTCGTTTCTTTCTGTATAGGATCCTTTGATCTCTCTTGGCCTTTGTCACCTCTTTTGCTGAATCCTTTTTGCAACCATTTATAGGATTTGAATGAGTTTTCTCTGGTTCCACCTATGTGGGGGTCATGATTCAATCCAATATTTTAGCTTGGGAGTGAAATATGGATAAAAATTTGGTGACTCACGGGGACATCTACCTACTAGATGAAGAGACCAATAGCCTTAAAGCATCCATTGCACTTAGATTCTACCTGATAAACATGAAACTGATCTGAACTTTTGAATATATTATCCCTGAGCCACTTGAAACCCATTGAAACTTCAAGTTGGACTTCACCAAAAGCCAATTGAATGCACTGTGCAAGAGCAATAACACCAAAAAATATGTACAAACTGAAAATCATACATGCTCGAAATGGAACATG
The DNA here is from genome assembly GCA_019776745.2 of Taxus chinensis. Taxonomy (NCBI): domain Eukaryota; kingdom Viridiplantae; phylum Streptophyta; class Pinopsida; order Cupressales; family Taxaceae; genus Taxus; species Taxus chinensis. The sequence continues at coordinate 546,219,505 of CM034152.1, read as the reverse complement.
CAGAGTGTGCAAAAGAACTTATTATGTTGAAAAAAAAACCTACCTACACTACTCTAACCAAGAACAAAGGGAACTCAAACAAAACCTGTAACTGGCGGGGAGTAATAGCTTCCCTTCCTAAAAAATGGCAGCCATGCAACTAATTTGGCACTGAACATGGCTGGTTAGATGAGTGAAAAACTAACAATAAGCCATTCCTCTACCCAAATCATCAAGGTATCAGCATTAATGGGAAATACCCTCCTCAAGATGACTTGCATCAGACTTCTAGAGGTGTTGATGGTGACCCTTGGTACTTTGATGCTCATCCTCATGCCCTAAAGTAGGCATGACTGGTTTTGGTTTCTCCTTTGGCTCTAATGAAGCCAAGTTCCTGATTGGGAACCGGTCTGATCCTTTGGATGTGCCCATTTCTTTGAAATTCAACTCCAAAAATGGAATCTTCTTATGAACCTTCTTGGGTGGATGGTGTGGAGAGATAGGGTCTTCGTTGTTTCCTTCCTCCTCTTTTGAAGAACATGGAAGATCAAGATCTTCCAACCTTGGTTCTAGAGGGCTGTTATGAAGTGAAAGATGTTGTTCCTGAATTTTCTCCTCCATGGTAGTAGGCTCACATGCATTGAAGATGGATGGAGGAGTGGATGATGTAATCTCCATGGGCTCCTCTTCATCAAAGACAATCTCTCAAGTCTGACAGATAGTCTACCTCCTTATTGTCTTGTTGCAAGTGCTCTACCTCCTTCATGGTGTCCTCTTGATCTGAAACTGACTCACCATGGTTCCCTTCATCCTCAAACATGACGTTTGAAAGATCAAAACTCTTCTTCAACATCAGAGCTTGAAGGGGATGAAGTGGGAGGAAGAACTAAAGGTTCTTCTATAGCCTGCTTCACACTTAGAGCCTTTGACACTGTATGGTCCTCCTGCATCATGGGGTTCATCAATCAAATCAGGCCCTTGAAATGAAAGCAAAAAAATCTTTGATGATGCCTTCTTCATTGAGTGGCTCTCAACAACTAATTTTATCTCTCCCAGTTGTTCCTCTTCAATAGGGCTTGGGACTAATTTTTCCTCCTCCTGTTCTTGCTCTTCTTCTGTTGCAAACTCAGCACTCAGTCACCACTTGGTTTTTCATATCTTGACCTCCCCTATTAGCTTGACCATCAAGGGACCTTTTTAAACCCAAATTTGGCAGCCCAACTCTTTAGATTGTCTGTCATTTCTTTTCTGTTGGGCTCCTCTTCTTGTTTTCCTCCTTGACTAGATTCTTGAGTCTCTTCCCAACATGGGCTTGGGAAAGTAAGAGGAGTGGTAGGTTGGGGGTCAACCAGCTTTGCAATTGTTTGTGGTGGGAAGGGAGGTGAAACTTCTAATTTTTTTGGAGAGGATGGCTTGGATTTGGGAGGGAAAAGGGCAGAAGAAACTGAGGTGAGATGGAAGACTAGAAGATGTAGAGATGGAATTCAACACTTGAGGTAGCATTCAAGTGAGGAAGCTTGGAATCTAAAGCCTCTACTTGAAATGATAAAGATTGAGGAGTAGAAAGATAATGACCAGACAATGGAGCTAGTGATTGACTTACCCATTGACAAGGTTGTCTTGACATCCAACTTCATAGAGCCCCGATCTCCTCAGCCCACTTGTGTAAGCTAAGGCAATACTTCCAACCATGAATTCTAACTTCTCCTGAGGGCTGTAGTGTCTTGGAAAAGGGGCTTCCAATGGACAAGGTGCCCTGCAACCAATGCTGAAAGCCCTCATTTGAACTGTTGCCCTGTAAGTTGAACCATCCTAGCCTCCATTTTTTAAATATTCTCCAGTAGATCAACATCCTCTGCATAACTATCACCATCATATGCGTCCCCTTTTCCTTGATAAGCTTTATAGTCAAACTTGGTTTTGACACTGCTCATATGGGTAAGCATAATGGTTTTGGATCTGATCATAATGTTGATTTGGAGGAGTTGGGAAATACATTAGAAGTGGACTGTATTGTTGTAAGTGTGAGTTCCATGAAGGGAATGAAGTCATGATTGCACAACGTCATGGAATGGGAGAAGATGAAAGAGATGGAAGAATAAAAATGGATGAAATGAGTGGAAATGGATGGAAAAGGTCTGTAACTCAGAGAATGGGTTTTTTGACCAAATGGAGTCACTCAGATGTGCTTGAAAGTGCCTCCACAAGATTTAAATCTTCACCAAGAGCACATCGAATCTGATGAAGTGAAGTGGTAAGGTGCTTCAGACCTATCCCACTGGGCATGCCAAAACTGTTAACGTGAAATCACAACAACCACAAATGAGTTATGGATCTGACTTTTCTAAGGTACATGGTCATTTGGTGTGATTTGTATAACATGGGACCATCTCTCAAGCTATGGGACTTGCGGACTTGAGATGGCCCTCCAGAGAAAGCTGGCTTCTTCTTCCTGATCCTAATTCTAAACTAATTATAAGAAAGGAAATGTGACTATCTACTCCTAATCTAACAATTCCAAGGAGACCAAGGAGAGAGAGAGAGCATAAAGAGGGAAATCCTACACAAACGAGGTGATAACACCAAGAAAAGGGAAGTGTTGATCATCTACCTAGAACTGCCATGAAATGAATAGAGGTAAGGTGAGAAATGGAGAGGATGGACTGTAGCATCATAGACCAAAGATTTCAGATTTCACATAGGAAACTCCATTTCTGATCCCAATGAACACATCTCCCATATCTGTAAATGAAACGTGCAAAAGATGCACAGAATACTCCTGCGAATGAAGAGAGGCAAGAAGAAACAATGAAGACAAGTGGACCAAGGATAGATAAACTGCATCACAAAAACACGATTTTCTATTACTCCAGAGAGTTTCACATAGTACATCATTTACGGGAAAGAGATAACAATTCATCATTTTACAGAGTAGGGGAGGAGGTTCAAACTCCATTTTTGACCTCGGGGAAAAAAAGAAGAGGGGAGGCAAAGAAGAAGAATGAACAACAAATTTTACAATGAATCATGCACCTGTATTTATAGATTTGATCAGGAGAGAAGAAAGAGAGAGAGAGAGAGAAGTGGGAAAAGAAAGTTGAAGCTCAAACACCACTGTTGTTAATGCCTCTGATGAAATATGCCCCCAAATCCATCTTTACTATGCATCGATCCTTTGTTCGGTGCCTTGAAGGAAGAGGAAATAGACAGAAACAGATCGAATCTGATCTAGTTGTTGAGACAGATGGATCTTGTATTGAAGGCCCGAAGATGTTTTCCTCCATTTTCCTTCACCTAACCTCCTTAAAATTAAAGTCTTTAGACCTCCATTGCGTGTAGGTGAGACCAGAGATCTTTCCAACGACATCAGATTTGTAATATTTTGAGCCCTAAGTCGAAAGATATGTCCCTTCAAATTTTGTATCGGGTCCGTATAGGAGGGACGGGAGAAACAACTTGAAAAATGGGTCCCCCTATTTAATATGGGACACGTGACACCCTTTAGTTGGCTTGGGAGATGCACTCTAATTTTTTCCTTTATGAATTTTGAACGAAAGGCAAACTTTCACTTCTTTCCCGACTTTCTGCTTTGGCTTTACCTCAGGTCTATATGTTGACTTTTCCTTGGCGGAAAGTCGCGGGCCATTTTGTAACTTTTACTCCCTTTTGAGGTAACAAAGGGAAAAAATCAAATTTTTCCCCGAATTCCCGCTTTCCCCTGGGGCATGAGTCTAGTGCTCATTTGGAAACCTTCTCTTCATTCAATCTTTGAATCAGCACCATTAAGACAACTTGGCAGCCTCCGCTGGCTTGTTTGTGCAATGACTATTCAAATGACTCTACCCCCTTTAAGGACACGTGGAGGGATGTCGCAAGTTTGAGCTCCCTTTTTGGATTTAATTTTTGGAGAAGCACCATTGGGACACGTGGTCTGTTCTTCTACCTCCTCCATACTTAGTCAAAATTTTCCTTTTTCCAAACCGTTTCAAGCCCGAGGACTTCGAATCTTCGTTATTCTTCTTTTTCGAGTTTCTCGTTTCTTTTACATCATCTCCCCCTCTCGTCTGACCCTTCTATCTTATAGTTTTGACTTCCTGTATCTTGAAGAATGGATTTAAGGTGTAGAAATGGCCCGACAGAGTCATTTCTTTCCATACAGGATCCTTTGATCTCTCTTGGCCTCTGTCACCTCTTTGTTGAATCCTTTTGTAACCAATTCATAGGATTTGAATGAGTTTTCTTGGGTTCCTCCTATGTGGGGTCGTGATTCGATCCAATATTTATCTCGGGAGAAAAATATGGATAACAGGCCCCAAAATTTACGTACAAAATATTCCTTTGCAAAGTAAGGATCACACAAAATTTTGGCTTATTCTATAAAGCATAGAAAAAGTTATTAAAACTCTAAGTCCTAGACAAAACCAAAAAAACATTTGGAGCCAATTTTAGACCACTAGAAAAATGAATATGGCCCTGAAAATATGCCAAAATGACAACAATAGTTGAGAAATTTTTGGTCTTGGAATATTACTAATCAAGATATAATACCATAGAAAATTTCAAGATGATCCAACGGTCGGAGAAAAAGTTATAGCATTCAGAAGTTATGATCCCGCATCATTCTCCCTTGGTTGAAAAGAATTCTAATCCTGCAAATTCAGCTGATGGAATTCATCCAATTTTTCATTTTCAATATTCTTCCACTCCCACTCAAGAATCCAAGTATTTTCTTCATGTTGCAAACCTTCCCACTATAACAAATATTTGTTGTAGCTCACATGTCAAGTGGTGATTGTCTTTTGGTCCAAGACATGCATTACCCTTTCTGTTTTCTTCTTTGGCATCTGCTACTCCCAGTTTATTTCTTCCTCCTCCACGACATTTTCCTCATTACCTAGAAACTTATATAAGTCATAAACATTAAAAAATGGTGAAATAACAAATTTATCAGGTAGCTCCATCTTGTAGGCATTATCACTCATTTTCTTCAAAATCCTACATGGCCCAATCTTCTTATACTTTAGTTTATTATATGTCCCCTTTGGAAACCTCTCCTTTATAATATGAACCATCACCATATATCCTTCTTCAAATACATTTACTCTCCTACTAACATCTGAAATTGTTTTATATTTTACATTACTAACTTTCAACTTTTCCTTCACTTCTTCCTGCAATTGTAGCATGTGTTCTGCAAATGCTTCTACATCATCATTGGTTTTATCTTCACTAGGTAGAACAATTAGATCTAGTACTACCTTTGGGTTCCTACCATAGAAAATATGGAAATTAGACCTCCCTCTTGACCTGTTCACTGAGTTGTTATAAGAAAATTCATCTTTTGGTAAAGCCAAATCCTATTGGTTTAGCTTTTCTCCAACTATGCAAAGTAGGAGATTTCCCAAGATTATGTTCACTACTTTTATCTTCCAATCAGTGTGGGGGTGATATTCACTACTAAATTGTAGTTTTGTCCCCATTGTCCTCCATATATTTTACCAGAAGTAACTCAGAATTTTTTTGTCTCGATCTGAAGTGATCATTCTTGGAACTCCATGCAACCTAATCACTTCTGAAAAAATCAAATCTACAACTCTATAAGCATCATTAGTTATCTTACAAGCAATGAAATGTGAAATCTTAGAGAGTTTATCAACCATAACAAAGATAGAAGCATTCCCTCATTGTGTGTTAGGAATTCCTCACATGAAATCCATACTCAAATCAACCCATGGCCTTGTAGGGACAAGTAAAGGCATCTAAAACCCAGTATGTTATGTATGGCCCTTAACCATTTGGCACATTCTACGTCTTGCTATGATCCTACTTATGTCCCTCTTTACCTTCATCCAATAGTACTTTTCTACAATAAGAGTACTTGTCTTACTTATACTAAAGTGTTTAGCCAGCCCCCCACTCTGTAATTATCTTAAAATATTTTCTCTCATTGAACCAACACGGATGTAAAGTTGTTTTCCCCTAAATAAATAACCATCTTGCATCAAATAATCAGAAGAACAACTACCCACTGTAGGGTCCTTACATTATCTCACAACATCACCAAAATTTGGATCACCTTCATATAATTCCTTAACTGCATCAAACCATACTACTTCATTGTCCATTATTATCAAAATTACTACACACCTACTCAAGGCATCATCAACTTGATTTTTCTTACCTGAATTATGATTTAAGAACAAATTATATCCTTGAAAAACTGAAACCAACTTTGCATGCCTACTATTTAGTTTTTTCTGTGTGTTTGCATACCCCAATTCTTCATGGTCAGTGAAGAGTACAAATTCCTTAGCTACCAATTAATGTCTCTAATTCCTGAATAATAACATAAAATTCCACATCATAAGTAGAATATTTCATCATGACTTCATTTAAATTTTCACTGAAGAATGCCACATGTATTCCTTCTTGATTCAGTACAACTCAAATCCTAACATGTGAGGCATCACAATCAACCTCAAAGACCTTGTTAAAATATGGCAATACCAAAACATGTGCCTATGATAATTTCTTCTCCAAAAATTCAAAACTATTTGTTGTTACCTTGGTCCATACAAACTCCTTCCCCTTCATACACTCTATTATGGTTGTAATAATGCTACTGAAATTCATGATGAACTTCCTATAACAAATTGACAATCCATGAAAACTACAAACCTCTATCAAATTCCTTGGAATAGGTCATTCCAAAATATGCTTCACTTTTTCCTCATCCATCCTTACTCCATCCTTTGAGATGAGAAACACCAAAAAAACTATACTTTTCTAAAGAAATCTACACTTCTTTAAGTTTTCATAAAGACTCTCTTTACATAACATTTCTAACAACAATTTCAGATATAACAAGTGTTCTTCCAAGGTAAGTGCATGGAAATGGGGGTCCAAAAGGGGGTCTTAAGTGGACACTTTTTATGAAAAATAAAAAACTTCAATTTATACGATTTATTTGAGATAGTTACACTCAAAAATTGAAATGGTATAATAACATGAATTGTAGCATTTTGAGTCTACTTTCTAAACTACTCATTTATGTTCAAAAATGGTTAAGTGTAAGTCGGTTAAATATCTAAAATTTCAATAGGTGCTTCTAGTTTTGTAAAAAAAAATATAGTAGACAGTCGGTCATGCCCCCACCATTTTTTTAGCACTGTTTAATATTTTTAAAAACCCTTTCGTAGAAAGATAGGTAGGAGCATCTAGTTTGGGATATAAAATTTTTTAGATTCTTTTAGTGAGTATTTATTTTTTATGATATTTCAAGTACAACTATTTTGAAAATTAAAAAATAATGGTTAACTGACCGTGCCCTTCTAACTACCTAAAAAATATCAAAAATTAGTTTTTTTTAACGTGTATAGAATTAGTCCTAGTTTGGGACTGTATAATTTTTTTTCAATTTAGAGAAGTGAAAAAAAAGATACATGAAAAAAGATAAACATTTACAAACACTAAAAATAAGGTATAAAATACATAGTTTGAAATAAATATAAATGGAAACCTTAGAATAGTTAGAAAAATATAAAAAGTATATATTTAGAAAGAGGACAGTTTTTTTGATGTTGTAGGAAAATTTTCAAAAAGATAATGCTTGTTTTTGTAGGATTTATCATGGTGAAAGGTGATTTTTTGCATATTGTGTCAAAAACACGTAACTTGTTGTGTTGTTATAGGTCTAAAGTACAAGTTTGGGAAACCAAAGCAATAATAAACCTATTAAATATTAGTTAGGGTGCATAATTAAGGGAACGCATACGCGTTAAAACACGTGCACGCTATATCACGAGCACGTTATAATGTGTACATGTTTCATATAATATATACATTATATGTGTTTGTGGGGGGTTTTTTGTTACAAAAATAAATGACTAAGTATAATTTTTTCATTTAAATTTATTTTAGTAAATATAATAAATTAGGGTCACTCTACCCCCTATGGAACTAGTCTCATAGCTCCATGAGTCATGGTTTAGGATATAGTTTTTTATAATCTAATATGGTTATGTTATCCAATTTCACTACCCTGGTGATATTAGACAATGAGCTAGCTTGCATTGTGACAATTGGTTAAGGGGCGCACTCGATAAGAAATGCAAAATCCATAAATTTGTCTAGGAGAATCTCTAATCATGACATAGGCTTCCCTAAGCACAAGAATTCCTTAAAAAACATAAATTTTGATAAGGGGTGGAGGAAGTCGAAAAGGTTACATTTTAGGTCTATAGGGAGCTTGGTAAGTTGTTTAAATGAGGAACCAAGCTGTGGGAATAGCTTTAAAAAGCTACCAAGCTCAACTATAAAAGTTGAGCTACTCCTTGAAGGCACGAGTTGGTGCAAGTGTGAATGAGCCCATAATTATATGACCGAGCTACTTCAATTTTTGAGAAGATAACAAGCTACTTTTATTGACTGAGCCATTCCCAAAATATGTCGAGCCTATTCTTGATAACCTAGTAGCTGAGCTATTAAGTCCCCTTGGTGAGTTGTTTGAAGATCGAACCCATCCAAACATGAAATGCAAGTACATTTAAGGCTGCCAAGCTCTTCACCACAGGAACCAAGCCATTACAATCCTAGTCAATGATCTAGTAGGACCAATCCCCACAAAATGTATGAACGGCTCAGAACAAAGGGGTACACCATGCACACATCGAAGGACATCAAGCCCAAAGTAAATGAGAAGCTTGATTCAGGAATTTGGGTACATGACATAAATGCAAGAGGCTCAGCCGCTTGAAGTTTGGATGAGTTGATTTTCAAGATCAATGAATTGTTGAAACATGGCTGAGCTATTTGTATTATGCACCAAGCTCCTGGTACAAGCTGACTTGTCTGATTTCACTGAAGCATGTGACATAAATGAGGTGAGTTGGTCACATTGGGATGGCAGTGCTAGCGGTCGAGATTTAATAAGCAAGTCAAGTAACTTTCAGGGGGGCAAGTGCTTAACAAACTACCAAGCTTCAGTTGTGGAGGTTGAATACTTAACAAAAAATGTGAAGGAAAAAAATTTGGCTTACCAAGCCAACTCAGCAAGCCAGGGAGTCAAGTGCAGGAATAGACCCTTGTGGCCGAAGTGGGAGAAACTATTCCAGAGGTCCTGATATGAGTTGGGCTTCATGTGTGCATAAATGCTGAGATCCCCATGATACATAGTGTGGAAATTACGAGAAATTAGGTCCTGAATGTCCCATGTGAACTTGGGACATGGGTGCGTCAGATGCCCAAAATGGCCATAGTAAACATAGTGCAGAGAAAGTGAAATTTGATGGCCTAAATAGACCGAGCCATGTTTGGGACAAGTGGGTCTTAGAAGCCCAATTTCACCGATGGAAAAATGAGTGTAGATCAAAGTGGCAATGATGGAACCAACGCGGGCTTGAGGCGGTGCGAGTGAACAGAGTGTCAGCCGATGCAAAATAAATGGGCCAGAGGGCCCATAGTATGCACAAAAAATCCACCATCACCAAACCAAATGGAAATGATCCAAGGGTGACATCTTCTTTGATAACCTAAGTCAAGTGGTCAATGCAAGCAAGGACTGGTGGAGCCCAATCGAGTTACAAGGTTTCCACGTGGTAATGTAAAAGAAGAATTAGGTGCATCAAGTGGAGTGTAGAGGTGTCAGGGTGTTCACCAATGCAATAGATTCTAAGGTGGTAATGTAGGACATGATTCCTAATGCCAAAGTGACTTGGCAGAATGTAAATTAAACGTGGCTGGTACATGTAAATAAGGGAAGTCATGAATGAGAGGAGAGGTGAAGATGAGTTACTCGATCAAAAACATAAATAAAGCCCGCAAAGCATGAACAAGGGTCTATAACCTCACAAAATTTCAATACAGGTGGCTAGAGTAATGACTTAGTGACAAGGTGGAAAGTTCCAACTTAGCTGAGTTGGCCTAGCTGGCCAATGTAGAAACTTTAAATATTAAACTTCCTTCCCATATTAAATAATGTAAAGTGATGAAAGGTGATGGAAAATCAATGGGCCCAAATTTTAATGCCCAAATAATTTCAAATGATATGTAAGAATATAGGGAAAGGAAGCTAAATATTTAAAATAATTAATTCCAACTGCCAATATTAATTCATAGTCTCGTGGAATATAAGAAATGTCTGATAATAGCAAAAAGGCCACCTGCACTCAAAAGCTCATTAATTGAGTGTTCCTCAATGGATTTTTACAAAAATGGTCTTATTGGAATCTTGGTTCCAAGAACTTCACATAAAAATCAAGAAATACAGAAATTGATGAAGTTTTAGGGTGAATTTTACAAAAAAAATGAGCCCAGTTCAAATTGGTGGTTGGAGGGTGGTTGAAAGTGCAATTAATGGGCATGAGCAGCAATTCTCTCTCACTGTAGGTTGCATTTCAATCAAGGATGTCTTTTGAAGATTTTCTATCATGATTTTCACCCAATTTGGGTTCTTCGTAATTAGTGCAAAGGGAAACTATGAGTTTTCTTATTTCTCTCTCCTCTCCTTAATTTTCCATAAATTGATAAGCTCTCTCATTTGATAAAGGAGATAATTCTGATAGAAAAACTCTGGCATTTTGGTTTTGTGAAACTAATGTGCTACAAGCCTTCATAATGGACTCCTTGCATGGTGGTCTAGGCCTCTCTCTTACCTTGTAATTGATTTGTGCATATAAATGAAGCAATAGTAATAATTTTTTGGATGTGTCTTCCCTTGCTGTGTTTATTTGCATTCCTCTTGCCTCTTTAATTCTATTACAAGTGTATTGTGTCTATCTTATGCTCTTGTAACGTTCATTATTGTTGTGCTTCTTTGGGAATGTTGTTATTAATGCTATTGTTAGATTGTGGAGAACTATTATCACCTTTTCTAATATGAATTTTTCTCTCATTTTCACACATTGGAGAGTTATTCTTACACCCTTCTTTTGGTGCATCACATTTGTAGTGTAGATTTATTTTATGTTCATGTTCTTCCTCTCTCCCTGGTATCTTTGATGTTATAGGATAGAGATAGCCAATAGTTTTCCTTCATTAGAGTTAGCTTGTAATAGATTAGGAAGAGGAACCAACCTTCTTTGGAGGTTTATATCAAGTATCAAATCCCACAACTTGGAGATTTTACCTAGTCAAACTACTTGTCTTAACACACTCACATGTTAAGAAAACAGAGGGTGTTGTGATTTGGTGATAACAGTTCTGACATGTCTAGTGGGACATCAAGAATTCTTTATTTTTACTGCAACAAGATTGGTGTGCTCTTGTTGTAAACTTCATCCTGTAAGAGGCTTTAAAATTTCACATTTTACGACTCCAAAAGGAATAATTTAGTGGTACTAGCATCCCAAGCTTATCAAATTTATGAGAAGGATTCAAAGAATTTCTATAACAAGAGAAGAAGTTATTTTTGAATATTTGTAGTTATCTCCAGGTAGAGGGAGAAGGGGAAGAAGAGCTCAAAGTTCTGCATCTCCACCAAATAAAACACCATCAACACCTCCAACTAGCAAACCTTTCATTCATTCATTTAGAGTTATTAGACCAATCAGAATGGCACATCTACAACAACCTTCATCGTAAGGACCATTGAATCCCTATGTCAACTTCATGGGAAGTAGTCCACTTTCCCTCAATGCCCAGAATCCTATTCTGGTTACAGCATTAAAAAATATTTCCTACTTCATGGAGGATAACCACACAACTCTGATTGATCACATTCATGACATTGAAAATGTTTATGTTATACATGTGGTCAATGAGATGGACATGGCTATCAAATTATTGGCTTCTTATTTCAAAGGAAAAACTCTACAATTGTTTAGGATCCTTAGAGAAGGATCAATCTAAGATTGGGATCAGTTTTGCATAGCCCTTTGTGGTAAATTTGGGGAGAAGGAAGACAACTTGTCTCTTTTGGATAAATTGACCACAATCAAGAGATCACCAAATGAGTGGATAGCTAACTTCAACTTCATATTTCAATAGACATGGGATAGGATTCCACTTTCTATGAGACCATCCACTGAATGTGTTTTTATTTACTTTATAAAGGCCTTAAATTTTGATATTTCCATGATCATACAATCTATGGGAGGTATAACTTTACCCACAGCCTACAACATTACTATTAGAGATGAAAATTCATTAATTTAAGCTAGTAAACTTGCACCTAGGCCACATATGCTCCTTTATCTAGAATTAGGAAGTCTAAGCACTAGTTAAGCACCTAATTTATCTCCCATTCCCACCCCCAAAAATTAGAGTTCTACTGAAGCTTCTACCTCTTCTTCTAGCACCTCAAATGAGATCCAAGAAGTCATGAAGCAATTGCAAAACTTAGGCAATGAGTTGGTGACAATTTAGAGGTAACAAGATAAAAAAATGTAGATCATACCAGCCTCAAGCCCAACCTAATAGACCTCTGTATCATCCTAATAGGAAATTTTCTCAATCTGCAAATCAGAACCAAGTAAAGCCTCCTACTGATAGACCATTTCAGCCCTATAATCCTAATGTTACATCCACATCTAGAGCCTTAGCCCTAGTTCAAAATAACATGGAAAAATAATATGACTAGTTCTTCCCATGCAATCAACCTCATAATTAACATGTTTCAATGGTGCTCTAAATTAAGAATTGATGGTGAAAATAGTTGGTGTGGAATAAGAAACAAATCAAGAAGAAGATCAGCAGCAGGAAGCTCCTCAAAGAGGAACCTACAAGTGAAACCACACTTGTCAATTGGAAAGCTGAAGATTTTTGTGGTATAAATCAAGTTCCCTATCAAGGTGTGGCATCCAACACATGTTCTAAGAAGATAAATATTGAAGGAGTAAAATCATATAATTCAAGTGCTCCTCAGCCCTCTATCACTATACAAGGAATTATCAATCAAATTACAACTCCAAACGAGCATAATCAGTCCAAACCACCTTCTAGATCATCTCATGTACCAGTTGTTACAGCTCATGTGCAAGATAAGGTTATGAAAAACAAAGGAAAACAAAATTATAGTTCCTCTCCATTCAATATAATTGAGAAAATGAAGAAAATGAATGTAAATATTTCAATGTGGGAGTCATTATCTATCCCAGGTCAAAGAGATCTGCTGAAAGTTGCCATGGAAAATTGGTCTACATCAAATCAATCATCCAAATATCAAGATAAGGTGCTCACAAATGCTTCTCCACAAGATGGTGATCAAGGAGGTCAACAAGGTAAAAACATGAAGCCTCCTCCGTTTTATATATCTCTAATAATTAGAAACAACCTTGTACACAATTTTATGATTGATTCAGGAGAAAGTAGTTCCATGATGACCAAAAGAATAGCTAATCAGCTGGGCCTTCAATATGAGTTCATTTCTAGAGGTGTGTTTTAATTGGATGGGACAACAATGACAATGGTTGGAGTAATTAAAGGATTGAGCCTCACATTGCATACATGTATCAGTTATTGATTTAGCACCACTCTTTGTATTATGTATATCAAGGTACTTCACAACTAAAATTGGAGGTTATTTGTCTATTGATTGGTCACATATGTTATTTATAAAAAGGTATGGAGCTAGGGCTATAATCAGATCTGAGCCTATAGCAAGCTTCTACATCAAACCTCATACACCAAATCCAGTCGATCTAAATTATTCATCTTTTGACCAAGAAGATTTCCCAAGAATTCATGAAGAAGATACCAAAGTTGGAAACATTCTAGACTTAACTCTTGATGAATGGGAAAATAAAAGGCACACCTTTGAATCATATAAGGAAATGGAAGAAGCTCAACTGGGAATCTATTTCCTGCATGAAGAAAATTCACCTCTCCCTAACATCACCAAGCTAGAACACAAATATGATATTGAGGTATGATAGTTATTCTTTGATGGCTCAAGAAGTAGACAAGGTGTTAGAGGAGGGGAAATGCTTGTTTCACCACAAGGTACAAAATACTACTCAACTTTCTATTTTCAATTAAGTTGTTCAAAAAAATGGCTGAGTATGAAGCTTTGATTCATGGGTTGCATTGGGTAAGAAAGAGAGGCATTAATAACTTGAAATGTTTTAGAGATAGTGAGATGATATTGAACCAGGTTATAGGGAAAATTTCTACTAAGAATGACCTTCTAAATAAATACAAGAATAGGGTATGAGATATCATTTAATCTTTTGACATCAATTCCATTCCAAGGAAGAAGAATGAGGCAACAGACAGACTTACAGACAATCAGGGAAATGTTTGATGTTGTGGAAAGTATAAAAAGTGAGAAAATCTCAACCTCATATCAAAGTGGTTATAAGACCAACTGTTCCAGATAACCATATAAGTTGAAAAGTCCTTTGAAAGTGATCAGCAAATCATCAAATTTTTACAAGACAGAACATGAGTTCTCTACTAGAAACCAAGAAAAACTGGAGCAGTAATATGGTGATCAAGTGGTGTAGCTAGAGAAAAAACAACTTACCAAAGGGCCTTGTGACTTTGGAATCAATTTTTAACCCCAATGATTAGTTCTAGAAAGAAAAGGAAATTAAATATCTAGGTAAAGGGTGAAGACTTAGAGCCTATTTCAGTTAGAGAAGGAAAGATGTTGAAGATTAGAAAGGTGAGTACTCAACAAGAGAAATATGAATTTATCCAGCTTTTTTCAAGAGTTTCCTAATGTATTTGCCTCAGAATTATAAAGATTTGAGAGGCTTCAATCCAAAATTTGGAACTTAGCATACTATTGTGTCGGATCAAAAATCCAATCCCATTAGGCAGAAGCAAAGACTCGGTGAATCCTCATATTGAACCTCTTATGAGAAAATAATTGAATAAGATAATTGAGGCTAGCATCATATTTCCTATCAACCATTCAAGTTGGGTTGAAAATTTGGTGCTGGTAAAAAAGAGGAAATGGAGAAATCAAACTGTGTGTAGACTTCTAGTGATTTAAATAGAGCTTCATCTCAAAGATCATTATCCATTCTCATTCAATGGAGAAAATACTGTACAAGTAGTAGCTAGGTCTCCAAAATATTTTCACTATGCTAGATGGCTACTCAGGCTACAATCTAGACTCACGATAGTCAAAGAAGAGGATTAGTTCAAGATTGACCTTCACTACAAAATGGGACACATATGCTTATAGAGAAGATGTCCATTTGGACTGTCAAATGTTGAGAGCAACATTTCAGCAAGCAATGGATATGGAATTAAAATGGTTAATTAACAAGATGGTGCTTTTTTTATCTTGATGATATCACTCTGTTCTCAAAAAATGTAGTATTCCATCTCTTTCACCTCTGGTAAGTGTTCCAAAGGTGCAGAAGATTCAGATTGTCTTTGAATCTAAAGAAGTGTGTTTTCTTGGAACATGAAGGAAAGATCTTGGGGCACATCATTTCAAACTAAGGATTGACAATTGATCATGAAAGAGTTGAATCCATCTGAACACTTCTATTGACAAGTCACAACAAAGCTCTCCAAAGCTTCTTGGGAAGAATAAACTTTGTCCACATATTTGTGTCTGATTTTGCCACTTTGGTGAAGCCATTGAAAAATATATTAAAGAAGAACCTTGCATTCAATTGGACAACATAAGGAAAATAAAGTTTTGAGGCCATTAAGCATTCAATATCTCAAGAACCAACTCTTTTAAACCCAAATTTATCAAAGGATTTCATGCTCTATGCTTTTGGAGGCTTGGATACAATTTCAGCCATCTTGGTACAACTGAATAAGGAAGATTCAGAATAGCCCATAACATTCTTTAGTCAATTTTTGAAAGATTATCAAATAAGATACTATTTCATTAAAAAGAATTTTCTTGTTATCATTAGAAGTCTGAAGAAGTTCAAACACTTAGTCTTGAAAAATAAGATTCAATTGTTGGTATCTCAAGCTAGAGTTAAATAATTTCTCCTAAAAAAAGATTTGAATGAAAAGAGAGCAGGTTGGATCACTAGAGTGATGGAGTATGATATTGATATCAAAGTGACTAAGTTGGTTTGTGGTAAAGGCCTATGTGAGCATCTAGCCTCTAAACATCATGTTGAGCCAGAAAGTGAGGAAGAAGTTATCTTAGTGTTGTAAAATGATTAAGAACAACCATCTAATGATGTGCCCACTCCATGTTAGACTCAGGAAATGATGCATTATCTCCAAACAGGTCTGTGTCTTCTAGAATGGATCAAGGCCAATTGAAGATACTTCAAGTTACAATCTATTCCATATGTCTTTGTTGACGACATCTTGTTAAAGAAATATGTGAATGTAGCTCTCTAAGGTGTGTCCCAAAAAATCAAATTGAAAAGGTTTTGCATGATTTCCATGACGGAGAAGTAGGAGGTCACTTTTCCCCATGAGTAATAACTCTCAAGATCATGAAGGCTGGTTACTATTGGCCTACAGTGTTTAGTGATTTCTATGCTTGGATCAAGAAGTGTAAAAAGTGTGCATTCTTCATAGGAAAGGAAAGGCTAGCAGTGTTTCCCATTCAACCCATCTCAATAGACCATCCCTTCATGCAATGGGGATTGGACTTCATTGGAGTTATCAATCAAAATTCCAGCTAAGGCCACAAATGGATTCTAATAGTTTAAGTGTTTAGTGATTGTTATGTTTGGATCAAGAAGTGTAAAAAGTGTGAATTATTCATAGGAAAGGAAAGGCTAGCATTTTTTCCCCTTCAACCCATATCAATAGACCATGTCTTCATGCAATGGGGATTGGACTTCATTGGAGTTATCAATCAAAATTCCAACCAAGGCCACAAATGGATTCTAACAGCAATGAATTATTTCACCAAATGGACTAAAGTAGTGGCACTTAAAGAAGAAAATGAATCTAGTATCTTGGACTTCTACAAAGGGATAGTCACAGGGTTTAGTGTCCTGACCACTATCATATATGATAACACATTGGATTTTCTCAGCAGAAATATCATAGAATGGGTTGTCAAGAATGGGATTTATCTCAATTCTTATTCTAATTATTACCCCCAGGGTAATGGTCAAGTTGAGTCCACAAACAATAACTTGATGAGAATCATAAGAATAACTCTTTATAAGAATCAGAGGACTTAGCACACGAAGCTCAAATAATCCTCATGGGTTAATAGGGTAACACCCAAGAGGTCAACAAGCAGTTATCCATACAACCTAGTATATGGAAAAGAATCGGTACTACCCATATCACTCAAGTTTCCAACATTGGAGCTCATGAAATAACTAGAACTAGCTGATTTTTAGCCTATGGAAGCTAGGTATGAAAAACTTATGGAATTGGAAGAAACAAGAGAGAATGCAATGGAAACCATGGAGAAATATCAAGCACTGATCAAGAAGATATTTGACAAGAAATCTAAAGCCAGAACATTCCAGGAAGGATATTTGGTGCTGAAGTGGGATACAGATAGGGAAAAAATGGGCAAGCATTCCAAGTTCTATGCAATATGGAGTAGTGCCTACATGATCATAGAGTTAAAAAGTAGAAATGTCTTCTGACTGGCTAAGTTGGATGGTGAAGAACTACAAATTCTAGTCAATGGAATCCACCTCAAACATTGCTACTAAAAAATAATATTTCTCACCCTTGTACATATTAGCTTAGGATTTTCATTCCTCCAAGTGCTTTTGTACGTTTTTGTCACCATTAGAGTATGTTTCAATTTCCATAAGTTTCGGTTCACATGTTCTATTGCTTCTAGTGTGTGATTTTTCATAGTTCATCGTGCTTCCAGAAAGAGAAACTGCAGCAAAAAGACTCAAAGTTACAAGCAATAGTTGTTGTGTTAAAGAGAACACAAATGCATAGCAACTAAAATCAAGTCAAGAGGAAGATTTCAATATTTCCATTCTTTTGATTCTTCAGATCAGCAACTGAATTTCTTTTCCCTTTGCCAAATTATAAAATCAGTGTTGGAGTAGATTTGGCATTATAATAGATGGCAGTCCTTAGTGCTTTGCTCAACCTTCAAGTGGTGTTTAAGAAAAAAAAAATAGCCACCATGCATACCTTCAGGGCTTGGTAACAGTCTTTGCAACCTTCAGCAGTATCCCAGGCAGTGGGTTAAAATGGAACATTAAGAGAAAGAAAGGAAATAAACATTTAATAAAGTTCCATGATGTCTTAAATTGAAGAATGTATTGATTGAATATCTGTAGTGTGTAACATATGTCAAACATCATCATCTTTATACTTCAGACTTATCAGAACTAGGTTGCATAAAGGAACTGATGAGATTCCTGGGTTTAAAAAACTTTCCACTCTCACAAAATTTTAATTTCAAGGTTTTCTTATGAAAGTTGAAAGTGCAAGTATCAAGAGGTAGTTATAGATCCAAACAACAGTGCTTCAACATTCCAGGGTCAAGGTTCTCAAATTTTAGATGGTCTCATGATGATCATGTAGACTCCATGCCCAATGGATAACTATATGTAGTTGTTCAAGCTCCATTTAGTAGGTAAATGGTCCCGCGAGTTGCCAAATTATTATCCAATTTCACTACCTTAGAGCAATTGGACAATGGGAAAGCTTGCATTGTGACAATTGGTTAAGGGGACCACTTGGTAAGAAATGAAAAACTAGCAATTTATCTAGGAGAATCTCTAATCATGGCATAGGCCTCCCTTAGCACAAGAATTCTTAAAAAAACATAAAGTTTGATAAGGGGTGGAGGAAACAGGAAAGTTGCATTTTAGGTCCAGAGGGAGATAAGTGATTTTGTAAATGAAGAACCAAGATTTTGGAATATCTTTTCAAAGCTACCTAGCTCATCTATAAAATTTGAGCTACTCCTTGAAGGTCTGAGTTGGTATAACTATGAATGAGCCCATAATTATATGACCGATATACTTCAATTTGTGAGAAGTTAGCAAGCTACTTGTATGGACCATGCCATTCCCAAAATATGTTGAGTTGATTCTTGATAACATGGTAGCCAATCTATTAAGGCCCCTTGGCGAGTTGTTTAAAGATTGAACCCATCCAAGCATGAAAGGAAAGTATGTTTAAAGCCTTCGAGATATCCACCACAAGCACCAATCCATTATAAGGATAGTAAATGATCGATCAGGACCAGTCCCCACAAAATGTATGAATGACTCAGAAAGAAGGGTTACACCATACACATCAAAGGAAATTGAGCCCGAAGAAAATGAGAAGCTCGATTCAAGAATTCAGGTACGTGATAGAGGTATGAGAGGTTGGGTTACTTGAATTTTGGGTGAGTTGATTTTCAAGATCAGTGAGATGTTGAAACATGGCCAAACTGATTTCATTATGCACCAAGATCTTGGTACAAGCTGAGTTGTTTGATTTTAGAGAAGCATGGTATATAGGAGACACATTAGTCACATATGCATGAAACTCTTTTACAATGGGATGGCAGTGCTAGTGGTCAAGCTTCAATAAGTGAGTAAACTAACTTTCATGGGGCCAAGCACTTAACAAACTACTAAGCTTCAGCCATGGAGGTTGAAGACTTAGCAAAAAATGTGAAGGAAACAAATTTGGCTTGTCAAGCCAACTCGGTGAGCCAAGGAGTCAAGTGCAAGAATGGGCCCTTGTGGCCGAAGTGGAAGAAAATGTTCTAGAGTGCCTGATATGAGTTGAGATACACATGCACTGTAAATTTCGATATCCCCATGATACATAGTGTAGAGATGGTGGGAAATCAGGTCCTAAATGTCCCATTTGAACTTAGGACACGGGTGTGTCGGATGCCCAAAATGATCATAGTGCATATAGTGCAGAGAAAGTATAATTTGATGGCCTAAATGGTTTGAGCCATTTTTGGTACAAGCGGGTCATGGAAGCCCTATTTCACCGATGGAAAAATGAGTTTGGATCATAGTGGAAAAGGAGGAACCAAAGTGGGCTCGAGGCAGTGTGAGTGAACCAAATACCAGCTGATCCAGAAATAAATGACCCAGAGGACCCATAAGCACCTGGGACATACGTGCACAAAAAACTCACCATCACCACACCAAATGGAAATGAGCCTAGCATGACGTGTTCTATGGCGACCTGAGTCAAGTGATCAATACAAGCAAGGAGTGGTGGATCCCAGCCGAGTTACAAGGTTTCCACATGGTAATGAAAATGAAGAATTTGGTGCATCGGGTGGAGTGTATAGGTGGCTGGGTGTTCTCCAATGTAAGAGAGTCTGAGGTGGTAATGTAGGAAATGATGCCTAATGCCAAAGTAACTCAGCGGAATGTAAATTAAACATGGTTAGTGCATGTAAAGAAGGGAGTTCATGAATATGAGGAGAGGTGAAGATGAGTCACTTAGTCAGAAATATAAACAAAGCCTGCAAAGCATGAATAGGGTTTGGTAACCTCAAAGAATTCCAAGATAGGTGGCTAGAGTAATGACTCGGTGACAAGGTGGAAAGTTCCAGCTCAGTCGAGCTGGCCAATGTAGAAGCTTTAAATATGAAACTCCCTTCCCATATTAAACAATGCAAAGCGATGAAAAGTGATGGAAAATCAATGGGCCCACATTTTATTGCCCAAATCATTTCAAATGATATGCAATAACATAAGGAAGCTAAATATTTAAAATAATGAATTCCAACTACCAATATTAATTGACAATCCTGTGGAATAAAAGAAATGTCTGGTAACACCAAAAAGGCCACCTGTGCTCAAAATCTCATAACTTGAGCGTTCCTCAACAGATTTTCACAAAATTGGTCTCGTTGAAATATTACTTCCAAGACCTTCACATCATAATCAGGAAATCTATAAATTGATGAAGTTTTGGGGTGAATTTTATATAAAATGAGTGCAGTTCAAATTGGTGGTTGGAGGGTGGTTGAAAGTGCAATTAATGGGCATGGGCAACAATTCTCTCTCATAACAGGTTGCATATTAATCAAGAATGGATTTTGAATATTTGTTATCATGATTTTCACCCACTTTGGGTGTTTTTTAATTTGTGCAAGGGGAAAATCTAAGTTTTCTTGTTTCTCTCTCCTTTCCTTCATTTTATATAAATTGAGAAGTTCTATCATTTGCAAAGGGAGATAATTCTAATAGCAAAACTCTATCATTTTGGTTTTGTGAAACTAATGTGTTACAGGCCTTCAAATCAGGCTCCTTGCATGGTGTTCTAGGCCTTTCTATTTCCTTGTAATTGATATGTACATATCAATGAATAAATATATACAAGTTTTTGGATGTGTCTTCCCTTGTTGTGTTCATTTGCATTCCTCTTGCCTCTTCAATTCTATTGAATGTGTATTGTGTCTATCTTATGCTCTTGCAAGGTTCATTATTATTGTGTTTATTTGGGAATGTTGTTGTGAATGTAGCTATTATATTGTGGATGACTATTATCACCCATTCTAATCTGAATTTTTCTCCCATTTTCACACATTGGAGAGTTATTCTTACACCCTTCTTTCAGTTCATAACCTCTGTAGTGTAGATTTATTTTACTTTCATGTTTTCCCTCTCTCCCTTGTCCATTAGAAGTTATAGGATAGAGATAGCCATTATTTTTCCTTCATTAGATTTATCTTGAAGTAGATTAGAAAGAGGAATCATCCTTCTCTGGAGGTCTATCTCAAGTAACAAGTACCAAAACTTGGAGATAGTACCCATGTTACACATTCACAATGCTTGCCTTAACACACTCACATGTTAAGAAAATAGAGGGTGTTATGATTTGGTGATAACAAGTTATTCATAAGGTAATTTTATAGGATTTCAGCATTCAGCCTAAATATTTTAGCATTTAAATTCTACAATCAATGTCTATTTTAGGAAAGAATATAGTCATTGTTTAGGTTTTGGGGCCTTTTGGATTGGTTGGAAATTATATTTTGTTGTTGTTATTAATGTCAAGTGTCGTTGATGGATAAGGGTGTCAAGGTGGAAAAGGATCCATTATGAGGTGTAATTCATAACCAATCTTGAAGGTTGATTATTATTGTCCAATTTTATTGTCATGATATGTCGTTTTGGTGTCATGTCATGGTGTCTTATTTTACATGCATGGTTGAGTGCATGGGTTTAGCATGAAGGTGATTGTAGGTGTGCTCTAAAGGTTTTTTGATGTCTATAAGGTGTCAAACATGTTTATTAAGGTATGTGAAATTTTTTAGAGTGTCTACATGGTGAAGGAAAGATTAGTTTGTGTGAAGCATCGGTTGAAACTAGCCATTCTAGGCCTAGTCTTAGACCTATTTCATAGCAGGTGATATGGTGGCATGAAATATGATGTAGAGAAGGCTTATGTGGGTATGTGATATCTGTTTCAATATTTTAGGGAATGTGTAGAATTTTTTAAAGGACATTTTACGAGATTTTAGTGCATGTTCTAGGTCCTTTAGATTTATTTTCTTAAGGACAAGTCAAGAATGCATGGGAAAATGAGATGGCATGGTAAGTTGTAGAAGTATCCAAGAATTTATGAGCATTTTAGATCATTGAGGAGGTCATTATAGTGTTATGAGATAATTTTTAGGACATGAGGATGAATAAAAACTAAAAAGACAATTTTAGCTCTACTGAGCTCTCAGAATGTTCATCCCCAAATTGAAGGCCATGTTTGGAGTGCTCACTTGCATGTGAATTATTTACATTGAGACATGAGCCATTCACCGTAGTTGAGGCATGGAAATAATAAAAAAAAATTAGTTAGAATGAATTCAAATGATTCCATATCATTTATGAACAATTTTTAAGAAGAAGAGTTAGTCTAAACCCTCCCCAGAACCCTAGTTTATAGATATATAAAAGAAATGATTTGTATGGTCTCCAAATGGAATGAGAAAGAAAATGTGAAGCTTCAGGGTTATAGAGAATTTTTTTGAGCTCCTTTTGGTGGTGGTTTCATGCTCAAGGTGTTTTGGTAAGTTGAATAAAAACCTTTGTTTTAAATATATTTATTAGTACAGCTACATGTTGTAAGCTTCATGATTAAATAACTTATGTGGGGTATTTCTTGGGATGTTTTCTAAGAGATCATGAAGAGATATGGGTAGGTTTTATGGATAAAATGGGTATAACATGTCCTCTAATGTGTCCTACAGCCAATGGGCTTGTGATTGTAGAACATGTCATGATGATAGGAGAGAGAGAGAGAGAGAGAGAGAGAGTGTGTGTGTGTGTCATTTTTCATGATGTATCAGGGTTTTTTGGACATGAATATCTTGGTTTGGTCTAACATGACGTGTTTTAATTCTTTCTCTGATATGAAGAGTTGATTTCTTACTTAATCCCTAATGTCCTAATAAGACCTATTAGGCTTGTCAAGAAGCTAGTTAGAACACGTATGCTTATGAAGTTTTATCTATGTGATTTATGGTTGTGAGTACTTGATCATGTTGGTAGGGATGCCCTTGAAGTGTTCCAGGTGGTGGAAGAGCTTAGAAGTGAATTTTGAAGTGTTATTTCATGTTGGTCTCAAATTCCACTCGCTTTTATGACCATTATTGGAAAGATCATAATATCAATGGAAAAAATAAATTTAAGATCAATGGAACAACTTTCAAGACTTTATTTGGCCTGAACCTAAAAATTTAGCTCCATTTTTTTTTGGAACCAAAAGGGGCAGCTCCACTGTTTTGAAATACTTCATGAAACCTTGAAGCCTTAGAGAAAAATGGTGTCTCCAACATGTATAAAATTCACATAGCTCTCTAATGCCTTTTTTATCTTCCTAAATCCTTATAGATCTCCTAGAATCTTTTGGAGAATTTAGGTTTCATCATTAAAGTGTTTGTTCCCTACACCTAGAAAACCCTTTATTAAGTAGATACTCCTTGAATGAGAAAACCTTTCCTAAATCTTCTTAAATTACTGCCATCACTTTCAGGATTCCCTAGCATCACATTTGGATACTTAATATTCTTCCTAAAATCCCAGAGGGTTCTTGATTAGCTCTATAATTTCTAAAAATAATTAGCATGAAAATTGAAAATTTTGAAGCATGACAACTAAGTCCTTAATTGAAAATAAGGCTTCTCAATCACTATGCATCCTTCCTATAAATATCATGTCATCAATTCAACCTTTACCTTATCTCAAAGGAAATTCCTAATAATATCATTAAGTGTGTTTCAGTGTGCAGGTAATAGTGTTTAAGGTAATTTATCAACTCATTTAGTATTGATGAGAGACTACTTCCATTGAAGGATTTAAAAAGCCATTTTTAGCCATTTTGTAGCTAAATTAACACCCTCTGGAAGTGTTTACAATAAAATATAAAGAATATGAGGGTGATTTTAGAGATAATTGAAGATGTTTAAGTAAATTTAGGAAAGTTTAGGAAATAAAATCTCATTGAGGAGAAATTTGTTTAAGAATGGGTTTTAAGATGCAAGGAATGAAAGATAAAATGGTGAAAGCTGACTTTTCTGGGTGATTCCAGGAGTTCTAGAAAGATTTGTGATAAAAAATGCATTGGAAATATATTATAATACTCTACAAGGTATATTAATCAATATTTATTTTAGGCTAATATACTTCTTGAGGTACATCAAAATACTGCAGCTACCCCTCCCAATTTAAAATGAAATAGGAACCAAATTTTGAGTTACAAGTAGAATTAGATTTTTAGAATAGTTTCATTTATCATCAAATTTTATTTTCAGTGTTTCAGTGAATCATGGAGGTCGATAAAATGTAACTCATTCTCAAATTTCATTCAAGGATTCATCCCCTATCTAGAAGAGGAAACCCATTTTCATGAGGAACAACTTGAGAAAAAAAGTGTCCAAGTACTTTGAGCATGCTTCCACCCAGGTGTCATCTTGGTCATTAAATTGTGAAGGAGTCATCATGTGTCAAAGGTGAAAGGTGGAGCTCAAGAAGCAACTTTATGATCATTTATCCCGACATTATCATTGTAACCAAATCTCTCTAAAAAAACAAGATAAAATGAGCTAGTCATGTCGCCGAGGTATTTAGGACCATCACGTGTGAAGTATTATGACATTATCTATCTCCATGAGAGACGTATGAGAAAATATGTGTATGAGATTCAAGAATTTTATTCCATCAAAGGATGATTTTAGAGCCATGAAAGGTGAGGGGACAATCTTCATATAGAGCACCTTATTTCCATGAATGACCAGTCATATTTGTTCACTTGGTGTATTGTTCTTAAAAACTCATTAGAAACCTATTAGTGTGATCACACATTAAGGAGGAGGCACATTACAATCACCTCATTTTGATCATAGGACATGAATCCCATTCAGGGAGTAATACTTTACTGACAAAGTGAGGATCTCATTTATGTAAGAAGTAGACAAGTATCGTAGAGTTAATTCATGGTCACTAAAGTGAATTGTGGACCAAATTTCAAAATTGGTACCAATTCTAGTAGTGATAGGACCAAAACCCAATCCATAAGGTAAAAAAACCTACAAAATTACTATATGTTTTCTCAAAAAAAGATAGAATACAATTATGTGTGTGTGTGTGTGTGTGTGTGTGTGTGTGTGTGTGTGTGTGTGTGTGTGTGTGTGTGTGCCCTGAAAGCTTTATGTCCTTGTTGAAATCCTGAAAATGAGTAAGTACTAACCATATTGGATTTTGAAAAATTATCTTCTAGATTATAAATGTTGGAGCGACTGGGTGTACCCTACTTCCATACTTTATGAAATTCATAAAAGTGAAATATTATACTTAACATTTATTTTAGTAGTGACCCTAATTAAAATTACGCATCATTTACTAAAATAAATTTAAAAATTATAAAAGTATAAATAAATAATAAAAGAAATATTATACTTTTATTATTTCTTTAAAAATCATAAAACTAAAAAATGTGTATGCGTTAAATTATGCATAAAAACTAAAATGTTTACGCATCAAACGCGTAATGTTTTAGGCTAATTAAAACCTACCAAAACATAATGAAATTCATTATACTTAACATTTATTTTAGTAAATATGCCCCCTTCTAAAAATCATAAAACTAAAAAATGTGTATGCGTTATAATGTGTACATTTTGAATAAACTAAAATGTTTACGCATCATAACGCGTACATGTTTTAGGCTTGGTAATTAGCAAACCTACCAAAACATAATGTGTGTGCGTTATTTCAAAATTCATAAAAGTATAAATAAATAATAAAAGAAATATTATACTTAACATTTATTTTAGTAAATATGCCCCCTTCTAAAAATCATAAAACTAAAAAATGTGTATGTGTTATAACGTGTATGCATTTTGAATAAACTAAAATGTTTACGCATCATAACGCGTACATGTTTTAGGCTTGGTAATTAGCAAACCTACCAAAACATAATGTGTGTGCGTTATTTCAAAACACGTATGCATTTTAGCTAATTTTGGGATTTTGTCAACTTTTTGGCACCCCATTTGGTGCACTTACCCTCCACTGTCTTACTGAATATAATAATATCATCAAAATAGACAACCATAAACTTATTATTGTGTTCTCAGAGTACTCTATTAATCAACCTCACGAATGTATTAGGTGCATTAGATAGACTAAATGACATCACCATCTACTCGTACAATCCATATTTTGTTTTGAAAGTCATTTTCCATTCATCCCCTTCACAAATTCTGATCTGGTAGTACCCACTCCATAGGTTAATATTACTAAAATTTCAAGCTCCTGCTAGCACGTCCCATCATATCATCTAATCCTAGAATTAGGAACTGATACTTATTTATGATTTTATTTATGGCCCTACTGTCCACACACATTCTCCAGTCTCTGTCCTTTTTGGGAGTCAATAACACTGGAGTTGCACATGACTCTTGTTTTCTCTCACTAACCCTTTATGTATAAGATCTATCACTTTCCAACTTAACTCCTCACTCTGAGTCAAAATCATCTTGTAGGTTGTCTAATTTAGAAGAGACGATCCTTGGGTCTGTCATCACCAATCCAGCACTATGATAATTCTTCACCGGGAACTCCTTGTGCTATGATTATTTACTAATGCACATCCTTTAGTTTGGTGGATGTAATCTGGAAACAAAACAACAACATAACACAAGAATACCATCGACTATGATAAGACGGAATGATGACAAATCTGAAATATCAAAGTAAATTATAATATTAACATGAAATTGTTACAATCTCACCCATGAGGTACTTCAAGTGTTATTGACTTCACTTGCCTTTCACCAAGACTATGGGAGAAACTTTACAATTACACCTATTAATGGCTTCTTCAACACACCTTTAAACTGATGGCTTCCTTCGCACACTTCCTACAATATTTCTCACTACTTCCTTCTATGCTAAATGAGGGGGGTGGCCTCTCTATTTATAGAACTTCCAGGCTTATCCACCTTATCTCTAACATAGGATAAGAAATCCACTCTGACGAATCATATTCCATACCTTAACTCTTATCTGTACATGTAAGCTTATCTTTTAAGATAAGATAAACCTTATCATTTTACATGGGTTCCACATTTTTAGACTTTTTACAAATAAAATACACAAAATATTTATGACCTCACTCCTTGTCCTTATTACCAATATAATATTTCTAATTCCTAATCATGTAGACCCTACTTCTCTAATTACCCAAACTTTGACATTTTAACATTACCGGACCACTTACGACAAATATTTACTTTTTACAACATTCCTATTGTACTTTGACTGTTACCATACTCCACATTATTGGTGGCACCGTACTGACGGCGCCGTTATCTTCTATCAGAGGCTACTACTAATTATACTTAACAACATCCTATTCCTAATACATACATTAATGAAATAGAAATTATGGAGGAAAATTTTAGTGTCGACATCTTCCCCCTTCCTAGCTTCTACTCCGTCCTCGGAGTAGACTATTCTGGTGCTTGGAAAATCTTCAACTTATCATGGTTGACCCATTTCGTAATGGGATTGCCATCCAATTCCTCCAGTCAGTACATACCATTTTCATGCACAGCTGCTATTTTGTAGGGCCCCATCCATTTTGGAAGAAATTTTCTCTGTCTTATTTTTTTGTATCTGGAATCATATACTAGAACCAAGTCATTCACATGAAATGGAGACCAACGGATCTTTTGATCAAAGTATTCCTTCTGCTTCATTTTCTTCTTATGGCTTGAATCCTTTGCTATTTCCCTCATTTCCTCTAGCAAATGAAGATGTACCAACCTTTCTTTTACTGAATCACTTTCATCCATCCTTTCATTTTTCATAACTCTCACAGTGGGAATATCAAACTCAATAGGAAGAACTAGATCAATGCCATAGGCCAACTGAAATGGGGAGTATCATGTTGCTGACTTTGATGTTGCCCTATATGCCCACAATGCTGCATGAATCCTTTTATCCCACTTATGTACCTGCAAGGCTGCATCTTTTGCTAGAATTTGACACAACACAAAATTTGTTCGTTCCACCTGTCCATTTGTACTTGGCTTGTATGTTGTTGCCTTCCTGTGCTTAATAGAAAATTTATTGACTAGGGCTTCTACTACCTCATTAATGAAGTGGCTTCCTTGATCTGTTACAATTTCTAATGGACAACCAAATATGGTGACAATGCGTTCATATATGAACCTTGCCACCTCATCCATGGAAGTTGTTTTCAATGGCCTAGCTTCAACCCACTTGGTTAAATAATCTGTGGCAACTACAATATACTTATTTTGGCCTGAGGTAGTTGGAAGTGGACCTACAATGTCTATTCCCCACTTTTCAAAGGGACCAAGTGGAAGAATAGGGCATAATGGAGCTGATGAAGTCTTACAGTTACCATGTGTTTGACAAATATCACATGTCTTACAATAATTATAACAATCTTTAAAAAGAGTGGGCCAGTGATAACCTGCATCCAAGATCCTTCTTGTTGTAAGTTGTCCAGAGAAGTGCCCTCCACATGTACCATTGTGGAATTCTTCTAGCAGTTCCTTCCCTTGATCACGTCCAACTGCCCTCTTGTACTGTCCATCAGGTCCTATTCGAAATAATACTCCATGCAGAATAGAATATGGACGACTGGCTTGAGTAATCTTTCTCTTAGTCTTTGCATTGGCACCATCAGGAAACTTGAATTCATTCAGATAATTCCAAATATCTATGTATTCACTAGGGATTGTGTCAAGGGATAACAAGGCTACATCGGGGAAATCATCATCATCACAAGATGATCCTAAACCATCATAGGCTCGAGAGAGTGCATCTGCATTGACATGCTTCTTTCCTGGCCTATCTATAATATCAAATTCAAATTCTTGTAGCAAAATTATCCATCTTGCTATCCTCCCTGATGGGTTAGGCTTATTTACAATATATTTTAGAGCCTGATGATCTGTTACAACTAGAAATTTTTGCCCTAGCAAGTAATTTCTAAACTTCTTTATAGCAAAAATGATAGCCAGAGCCTATTTTTCAGTTACAGTATAATTTACCTCAGCAATGCTCATTTGTCTGCTCCCAAAGTAAATTGGATGTTCATTCCCATTTTCATCCTTTTGGCTCAAAGTACTTCCTAGTGCTGCATCTGAGGCATCATTGTACACAATGAATGGCTTGCTCCAATCTAGATTCTTCAAAACAGGTGAAGACACCAGGGCTTCCTTCAGTTGTCCAAAAGCTTCATGCGCCTTATTTCCTGGTTCATAAGTAACATCCTTCTTCAAGAACTGGGTTAGTGGCTGTGCAATCTTTGAGAAATTCTTGATGAACCTTCTATAGTAACCCACATGGCCTAAAAATGATCTCAACTTACTTCTATTTATAGGAAATGGTAAATCTTTGATTTTTGAAACTTTATCAGGATCAGTACCAATACCATCTCTGGATACAACATGCCCTAACAAAACACCTTTAGAACATCCAAAGACACACTTTGTAGGGTTTAGTGAGGCTTGTGCTTCATCTAACCTTTGAAATGTTGTCTCCATCTGGTGCAGGTGGTCCAACTTGCTCCCATAGATGCAAAAATCATCCAGAAATACTCTGATGAAGGTCCCAATGTAGGGTTCGAACACCCTATTCATCAAACGCTGGAATGTTGCTGGAGCATTACACAACCCAAAAGGCATAACTCTATAAGCAAACGTTCCCCAAGGAGTGGTGAACGTGGTCTTCAGCTGATCTTTCTCTGCTATACGAACTTGGTTGTAGCCGCTATATCCATCAGCAAAACTATAGCACTCCTGGCCAGCTACTTCGTCCAAGATCTGATCTGAAAATGGAAGAGGGTAATGATCCTTCTTTGTTGCCTTATTGAGCTTCCTGTAATCAACACAAATGCGTAGCTTCCCATTTTTTTTTATTGAGATCACAATGGGA
The DNA here is from genome assembly GCA_019776745.2 of Taxus chinensis. NCBI lineage: Eukaryota > Viridiplantae > Streptophyta > Pinopsida > Cupressales > Taxaceae > Taxus > Taxus chinensis. The sequence continues at coordinate 546,189,275 of CM034152.1, read as the reverse complement.
GAAACCCATTCTGAATTCTCCACAGCAAATATGAATCCTGCATCAAGCAACTTATCTATTTCTTCTTTTACAGTCTTGGAAAAATTAGGATTCATTCTATATGGCATTTGCTTTATGGGCTTAGCACCATCTACCAGCTCAATAGAATGTTCTACCCAACTTACTTGACGGAGTTCCTTGTAATCAAAAGTGAATAGGTGTATGTACCTTCAAAAGAGCTAGAGGTAGGATTCCTTCTCACTCTCCATCACAGCATCACCAATCTTTATTTGTTGGAGACGATCATCAACTTCTTCTTCAGATAATTTTATGGGGTCATGAGTTGGTGTGACTGGAAGGATATCCATGACTGAAACATCAACCTCACTTTCTTCATCTTCAGTGTCCACTTCACTGGTACTAGAGTAATCAGAGGATGTCCAATCATCAGTTTCATCACTTGAATCCACAGGTTCTGCCTTATGATGTCAAGGGATCATGTTTATCTTCACCCTCTCTCTACCACATCCAAGTTTCATGAAACCTTCATTCCAGTAGTTTCTTGCATGAACTCTCCTTAGCCATGGTCTTCCCAGCAGCATTGGGTACGCAACAGTACCATTTTTCATCACCTGAAAGTCTACCACACATACAACACCCATAACAGATATTGCCACATTTGAAACTACACCTTCTGGTTTAGTTTTTCCTTTATTTAATGACCTTAACATAAGTGTTGAAGGGCGATCAATTTTTAAACCCAACATATTCATTACAGACTCGGTCATTACATTAACTGCAGCACCTCCATCAACTAAGACATCATGAATTGAAATACCATTACATAATACCTCAGCTTGTGGAGCATAGGGATCCACCTCTTCTAAAACAGGGACCTCAACCTCATTTCTTCATCGAGCATTGAGTCCACTTCACAGCTCCCGCCTCTTCTCAGAAGACATAGCCAAGAGTTGACCATATGTAATATTTGCAGGCCTTTTGGATACTTCCAGGATGGAGTATGGTCCTTGCCCCTGTGAAATCAGAAAATCCTGCACACCCAACTTTCGTCTCCTATGTTTCTTATTAGTTTCTCCTTTCATCTTCTTAGGATCATTTCCATCTTGATTATCTTTTTCTTTCTTTCTTTATTTTTGTTACAAACACATCTACTTCATTATTTCTGCTCTTATCTACTACATCAAAAGAATTCACAGGTGCTTTTCCTTATCATTATCTCCTTTACCAGATGTAGAAGATCTAGACAATTATACTTATAATGACCCTTTTTATAACAACCATAACATATAACTTCAGAAATATTTCTTTTTAGACCTCTATCTCCTCCCTGAGAACTAAATTATTTTCCTTGAAGAAGATTAATAGTTAACTAACCCATCTTTTTGAGCAGATCTTCATACTCAGTAGATGTACTAGGAGAAATATTTGTGCTCACCGGGAGTGGTTGTGGATTCTGGACCAAAGGTGCTGGTGTAGGCTCTACTTTAGCAACAATTTCTTTGGGCTCCTCTTCCATGCTTTCTTCTTGCCTTCTTGCAATCTCCTTTGCTTGTTCAATGGTAGCCAGGCGGTCATACTTCACTCGTTGTCTGATCTCTGGCTTCATCCCAAGAATGAAGTGCTTACAGAGGAGATTATCCACGCCATTCATCAACCCATCCGTTAATCCTTCCTTCCATATCTGGGCATCGAGCTTCCTCCTTAGCTCTAGAACACGAGCATGATAATCCCTTATCTTCTCCTTCTCTCCTTGGGATAGCTTTGTGATCTCAATCATGAGATCTGCATATTTCTGTTGTTCACCAAATTCTTCAAGAAAACTTTCAGTTAATAAATCCCATGAATTTTTCACATTATCACCTAGTGTTTCAAACCACCTAAGTGCTGAACCATCCAAAAAGGTAGGAAAAAATTCAGTCCATTGTTCCCTTCTTATAAGGCCATTACAAATACAAGATCGTTTAAACTCTTGAATGAAAGAAGAAGCATCTTCATTAGATTGAGCTGAAAAAAACAGGAATCTTTCACATTTTCAAAAGTAACCACCGTGAAATACCAACCCACAAGTACAATCAACAAGACTTATGTGCACAAATAATTGGAATCACTATACTAGAAAGTGACTTTACACCTTTCTACAGTAAAATAGAAATGACCACGGTAAACTATGGTAAAACTTGACTTACTGCGGTAAAAACTGACTTTACTGTGGTAAACACTATTCACGGTAAAAAGTGAAGTTACTGCGGTAAATACTATTCACGGTAAAAAGTGACTTTACTGCGGTAAATACTATTCCCAGCAAAAATGACTTTACCATGGTAACTACTATTCATGGCAAAAATGACTTTACCATGGTAACTACTATGCACAGTAAAAACAAGGTTACCCTCCAATTGATTTTTGTCTAAGTGGGAATATCTCTCCAGAAAATCCACCAACGAGGAATGGTCCCGGCAACGGAACCAAAATGTCATCACCAATCCGGCACTATGATAATTCTTCACCGGGAACTCCTCGTGCTATGATTATTTACTAATGCACAGCCTTTAGTTTGGTGGATGTAATCTAGAAACAAAACAACAACATAACACAAGAATACCATCGACTATGATAAGACAGAATGATGACAAATCTGAAATATCAAAGTAAATTATAATATTAACATGAAATTGTTACAATCTCACCCATGAGTTACTTCAAGTGTTATTGACTTCACTTGCCTTTTACCAAGACTATGGGAGAAACTTTACAATTACACCTCTTAATGGCTTCTTCAACACACCTTTAAACTGATGGCTTCCTTCGCACACTTCCTACAATATTTCTCACTACTTCCTTCTATGCTAAATGAGGGGGGTGGCCTCTCTATTTATAGAACTTCCAGGCTTATCCATCTTATCTCTAAGATAGGATAAGAAATCCACTCTGACGAATCATATTCCATACCTTAACTCTTATCTGTACATGTAAGTTTATCTTTTAAGATAAGATAAACCTTATCATTTTACATGGGTTCCACATTTCTAGACTTTTTACAAATAAAATACACAAAATATTTATGACCTCACTCCTTGTCCTTATTACCAATATAATATTTCTAATTCATAATCATGTAGACCCTACTTCTCTAATTACCCAAACTTTGACATTTTAACCTTACCGGACCACTTACGACAAATATTTACTTTTTACAACATTCCTATTGTACTTTGACTGTTTCCGTACTCCACATTATTGGTGGCACTGTACTGACGGTGCCGTTATATTCTATCAGATGCTACTACTAATTATACTTAACAACATCCTATTCCTAATACATACATTAATGAAATAGAAATTATGGAGGAAAATTTTAGTGTCGATAGGTCAAATAAATATGGTGTTTTATATCCCGCTTCAGAGGTAACCCATCTAATAGCTCATTTGGTATGGCATCCTTGTTTTCTTTTAGTACCTTTTCTACCACAATGGGTATATCAAATTCCTCTATTTCCACCACCTTTGACATCAATGCATAACATCAACCAAGTTATTCCATTTTTATAAAAAAATATTTTATATCAAACAATCCCTCACTCTTCTCTTCTTCCTTGAAGGGTAACAAGACCACTTTTACATCATCCTTCCAAAAATTATAAGTATTTTTCCCTCCATCATGTATAGCCTTTATATCATATTACCAAGGCCTCCCTAGTAATATATGACATGCATCCATTAGGATAACATCACACCACACATCATTCTTATAGGTATTCCCAATCAAAAAATTTATAAGGCATCTTTTATCTAGTCTACAGTTGTTGTGTTCATGAAACAAAACATTGAACATGGTATCCCTCCAACTATAGGAGAGATCCGAAAAAACTACAATACTTTCTCAAAGATTGTTTTCCTGATGCATTGATGCATTTTTGGAAATAACCTCTAAGGATCACATTCTTTTTGGTCAAAAATTAGGGGTGAGATCTCAGACATGGTTCAAAAATCAAGGGCACCAATATTATTCTTCACTTTGAGTGTTGCATACACAAAATGGTGAGATATTTATAACTATGTGCATGTTTTCTTGTCCAACTAATCCTAGTAGTGCATAATACTTCAAAAAACTCAACATTATTAATCACCCTAATCATGTGGATTCTTATTTGCATCAAATATTCATAATATTTCGTGAGGAAGTGCTACAAAAACACCTTAGAACAAAGAATTATTAGTACATGTAGGGTTGTTCACTTCTTTATGCTTTATCAATCTTCAATTTCAAGGTTGTTTTACCTTCTCATTACTTGTAGGTATGAATGGCAACATAGAGCCTCGGCACATGTCCATGGTTTCTTATGGCTTGAAAATTCCCTAGACATCAATGTGATTGACTAGGTGGATAATGCTTATATAGATGCTAACAAGACAATACTTTGATATTTATGTTTCATCTTGGAACCCCCGCTTAGAAAGTTCACGAGTGGATTATATACAACAATCACTTCAGGATGATCCATGTTTTTCATCATCAACGTAGATACTAGCAACCTAACCCATTGTAAGACCTAGAGGGTCTTATTAACTGTGTTCAATGGCGTACAAAGTGTTCTGAAAAGGTTTTACCACAGAAAAAATAAATAATTGGCCTTTCTTTCTGCTATAATGAGCCTTAGCCCAGTTGTTGGTCATCAAAAAGGACTTCAAGAAGAACAACAGTCAGGGGACAAGAAGTCCCTCCTCTTTAGTAGGAGAGGTTCCCTTATTCAAAAGAAGAACTTATTTACATATGTACAGAGCATAGTTTTACCACGGAACTTGGATATCATGAAAGTGTTTTTTAATAGATCATCAATCACAAAAGTACAGAGGAATGAAGACATGGAAATGAGTAGAAAAGCATTCTCTAGAATTATAGATGACAAAATAATTCCTTATGCATGCCAGAATATAGCGAATTGGAATAAGATCATTTGTACTTGAATTAATAAGATGAAATTTGAAAAGACACACAGTTCTATAAATAACATCTACAAGAATACAAAGCTTCTCAGCATAATGCAGACAAATGATCTAACAATATTCAACAGATAGCTTGCGAATAAAAGAATCAGATGGACAAAGAAAGAAGATCATTTTGTATTGATTGCTTTACTATTTCTTACACTTTCAAAAATAAGCCAAGTTCCCCCCTTCAAAATGGCGAAGAGAGGCCACTATATAGTTTTACAAATCAATTACTCTTGGTAACTACCTTTTTAAATAATGTTTAGTTAAAGGGCTGCTTAACGAAAAACCCCAACTAATTACAATAAATCCAAGATGAGGAAAGAAAGAAGGGAGAAAAGTCAGGTAGAGAAGACAAGTGTTCATGATTGAGAAGGGCCCACTGATTTGAGAATCCGTTGTCTAAACCTTTTTAACACCTCTGCTATGTCTCTGCCATGTGGGACCGATGTGTTCACAGTGGACTGGGTCCAAAATCCGAGGCACTTCTCCATCTCTTTTTTGAATTTGATGTGTGTATGATAATATTTATTTGCTTCTTCATTAGCAGATTGGAGAGAGCATATTTCCTTCATCTTTTCCTTAGTGACAGAATCCTCTTTGAATAGATTATCTTTGACAAAAGCTCTGAATTGAGATTTGATTTCTTGCAAGGAGAGGGGCACACCAGAGGTCTCATCATGGAGGTGGCAATTTATATCCTTGAAATCAGATACCACCAAAGTCTTGAAGGCCTCACCCTTATGCCAGCTATTTCTCAATTCTCCCAAAGCTTCCTCTAGCACCTTGATTTTCCATTCCACACTGTATATCCATGATTTTGACAAGTTATCTTTTGCATCATCGAAGACCTTGTTTTCCATTAAAATATTTTCATCATCTTGTCCCATAAGGCAAAGGTCTACTATACAGCTGCTCCAGAGTTTGAGCTCTTTATCTATATTTCCAATGGTGGAGGATAGTTTCTATTACAGATTATTTACCTTCTCATTGATTTTGAAGGATTCACTAATGAAATTCAACCCTGTAATGATCATATCAAACACCATGGCCTCCATAGCCCTTCCATATATGGAATACTTGTGTATATCTTTGATACTCTGGACTTCATCTTGGCTGAGAATCACAGGTGTTGGAAGAGTAGTCAGTGGGGTAGGGTCTAAAACTTTATCTTTGGACAGCAGTGACTTGATGAAACCTATAAGAACCTGAGCCTGCTCTTCCATCTGCTCTATAGTTTGTTGCCCTTTTTCCACCCTCCCAATGACCCTGGTGACTATTTCTTGAAGATTTTGAATCTCACCTTCAGGGGTGGACTCTCCCATGGGGATCCTTGAGATCTCTAGATCAGACACCTGTAAATCCTGTTCTGGCTTGTCAACCTTGGGCTTGGCTATCTCCAGGAATTGCTGGCCCTGAGCCTCGGATACTATTCATGAGGTGGTCCTAGCCTTATTGGTAGGAGTAGGGGGGGTGGTACCTAATAAGGCCACCACAGCATCAAAGTTGGGTCCCGATATTCGAGAGGAAGACTTTCTCTTCCTACTATCAACGAAAGGTTGTACCCATGCAAAAGAGGAGGAGGAAGAAGAAGGCGGGGAAAGAGGAAAAAGAGAAAGAGAACTCATGGCACTCAAACTGTGCACTGATGTTGCCTCTAGTTGAGATATGAGTGGGGCACTCGGGGCTTCTGGTACAGAGGAGTCAATGGTGCTCAGAAGCTTAGTTCTTTGAACTTCCTTTTCTTTATCTGTTAAGGCTTTTGGAGTGCTTATAGAGACTGGAACTTCACTCTCCTTGCTTTCACTAAGAACAATGATGTTCTCTGGTCCTGAGGGCAATTCTGAATGATTCATCGAGGGATCTTCTTCAACAGGATCCTTCTTGACTTCCTTGATTTTCTTCTAATATACTTGGGTGGATGAGGAAGGAGTGGAGGATGTAGGACCTTTAGTTGACGAGGCAGGAGGGGTCTGTATAGGTGCTTATAAACTGGGTGTCAATGCCTTCCCCCTTTGTGTTGAAGTATCCTTGGAGGAGGATTCACCTGAATGCCTTCTAAGCTCACAAACTCTCCTGTCAAACCAGATTTTGGTTCTTACTAGGACAGGGGCTAAGATTTCAGCCAGATCATCCTTCTCCTTTTTGAACCAATCCAAATCCTCCAAGGGAGTGTGTTTGACTAAGTTGTCATATTCATATGAAAACAGGTCAGAATTTTCATCTTGAAGCCCTTCAGGAACTTGGTACAAATTAAGCTCTTGAATCAGTTGGAGAGAAAACCTGCCATAATGTCTCCTCCTTACCTCAAAATCATCAACACAGTTAGCCCAATAGTCTTTTGTGTCTGCCCTATGATGGTAATTGATTCTGAGGTTGTGCTCAATAAATTTCTTCAAGTCAAAACAAGTTCTTGGCCTTAAGAAATGGACAGTGATGGGAGCTAGGGCTCTCTCTATGTTCTGTGCATCTAGAGCCGTCTTATAGGTGTAGTTTCCCAAAGATATAGAGAAGTGCAGGCCAGTGATTTTCTTATCCCTGCAGGTTCTGTGTAACTTTTCCAATTGCCTGCATATCTCGATCAAAGCCATTTTATCATTGCAGAACATAGGAAGCTTGAGAGGGGTGCTCTCATAGCCTGCAATCCTGATATAGGAAAATTTTCTGAACTGGATGAAGTAGGCACTGTACTTCGATATTAGGCTCATGGCTTCATCAGAGAACCTCCTTGTCGTGTCGCTCTCCAAAAGTCTTACAATGTACATGGTTAAAGCATCATTCACCCTTCTAAAGTTGTGATTGCTAGTGTCCAGGGTGAATTGAGGATAGTAATCATATATAGGGTCACCTTTATGAGCATCAATGTATGTGAATCCAAACCATTATCTTGATGCTGCTAGGGTATACACCAAATATGAAGTCATGTAAAACTTCTTTGTTTTTTGTACATTGGACAACTGATCTGCTAGGTTCATGCTAATGATTTCTGCCCAGTTGATATTTTGAGTTCCTTCGCACACCATGTTGATAAGTGGGCACATCCAGAAATGGAAGTCATTGGTAGAGGATAAGCCCATGACCCGAGCTAGTAGGATTATAAAATCAGATAGCTCTAATTAAAATCGGCACGAAACAGAGCTTTGGACAGACGGGACGCCCCCTTTTTAGGGTTTTTAAGCCAAGACTTCACCACCCTCACCTTGTATTTTTCACTTTCTTGGTCGAAGAGGGCCTGTGCCTGGTTCTGAGAGATTACTATAGAATTGTCCATTTTAGGAATCCTTAGTGTAGTGCCAATGGCGGCAGCATCAAGCTTGGTAATGAGCTCCCCATGTACATTCGTTAGTTCACTCAAGTCGGGATTGAAATGAGTACCACAGGCAAGTACCGTATCTACACATTGCACTGAGATTGGGAAACTAGTGGCGAATGCCAAGCCACTATCGTGAATCATTTGTGCCATAGGAGAGGGGTTTGAGTCTATCATTCTAGTCCAAAAATCTCCAAAGTCCAAGTGGCGAACTTCACTATCCCCGATATCGAGAACGGCAGACTTGAGTGGTGAAACTTGCTCCTAACCTTGGAATTTAATCTTCATGTTGAAAGTGATTTGAAAAACAAAGTCACAGTTTGAACTCTTGATGAAATTACAGGGGGATCAGGTATACGCATAGAAATTTTGATTACGAGGGTATGAGCAACTGATAACAAGAAAGTAGTGTGTAAAAATGCGTAGGAGGGCAGCTTATTAAATAGTCGTTTAGGAGAGAGAAAGATAATAAATGTGCATTAAATACACATCTACCAACTTGAAAAGCAAGATATCTGGAAAGGGCGGGAAAAATTATCCTGGATGGCCTTTGGTTCATTTGGGACATGAGGGATGCAAAAGAGCAACTCGGCCGATGCGAGCGACATGGCAAAAGAATGCACAAATGTTTTCAGGACATGAGGGATGAAAGTACGTGAAATGCACGATGCATCCAACATGGGTGAAAGGTGAACATTGAGCCTGAGTGAACTTGTGTTATTTGGAACAAAAATTTCAGACGGGCCCACGAGAAAACAAATTTTTAGGTAAAGTGGCCGATCGGCGAACAGGGAGCCTGAATGAACTTGGGACATCTAGGACAAAAATGTCCGACAGACCCGCAAATTGCACAAAATGACTCAAAATACGTAGTTTTTTCCGAATTCTTGACTTTTCCCTTTACCAGAACAACAGAAAAGGCATTAACTCAAAAAATTTCAATTTTGAACTTCTCAAAAGAGGGAGAATTTTGAGAGGACAACACCCATTCAGACCATTTTTACATTGTCTATTGACAACAAATGTATAATTAAATACCTTCCTTCAAGGAATGATGATAGATTGAACATCTAAAACTGGAAAAATATAGCTATATGAAGAGCTAATATTGATTGTCAACTCATGATTTTGCATAATGTTGTTCTTAAATACATTGCCAAGTACACTTCTAAAGATGAGAAATGGTCCGAGACATACCACCAAATGTTTTCCAGGATATCATCAAATGTCAGCCAAGATTTTCTCACTTCTTTCAACATATGGAAGATGCTTTTAGAGAGTGTTTTAGAGCATTACATCAGTGCACAAGAGACCTATCACATGCTCCTAAAAATACCACTTGTTATGTGTACTAGGGATTTTGTTTCATTAAATGTAGGAAACAAAATTATTAGACAAGTTGTTGTAAAAGAATTTGAAGCATATAAAACAAGCCTTCTTTTTTACGCATATCTTATCCGGCTTCAACAATGGAATCTCTTTCCCTTATCAAAATTTCTCAAGACTGGATTTATATTAAATATTGAAAAAGGAAATACATGGAGAATTCAAAGTTTTCTAGCAATTATTCGTGTGTATCCAATATTCCTCCCAAAGCGTCATCTTATTTTAAATATTTATGTTGGTCTGAACTCCTCCTTTACAAGCATTTTTTCAATATTTTGATGAATATTGGTTCTACTCCTCAATGTATCATTTCTAATTTGTGTTTTTTAAAATGGTTACAATTTATGTCATATAATCCAAACAAAACCAATACCTATAAAAAAATTGTTGATCAAAGAATACTTGGCAAAGATCACATAAGGAGTCTGTGTGGGATAGAAGACCAAGATTGAAGGCACAGAAGGAGAAGAAGGACCCGCACATGGAAGGAAGGTTCAGATTTCAGGACTTAGCTTATTTTGGGCATGAGGATCTATTTTTGGAAGATGGTGTGTGGAACACATCAGCAATGTAGAAAAGTGTGCACCAAGCATTGTCTATATCTTCAAGCGTCTATGCATGGAGACAAGTTAAGAATAGAATGGACACTTCAATTATCTGTAAGAGGACTATAGATAGCGCACTTGCATGTGTGGAAATAATTGTAAACAGCGTATGGCTATTAATAGCATGTGACCTATTTCTGGAGTAGTTAAGCAGTGAAGGGCAAGCCCCCACCCTATATATATGATGATTAAGTGCATAGTAAAAGAGATATTTGTATGTTTGTGGAAGAGATAGATAGATATGTATGTATGATTCTGAGTATGTGTATCAGATTCATATGCACCTTGAGATGAATTGAAAATATTGTAAGGAGCTTCTATACTTACTAATAGATGGAGGATATTGGTTGAATATAAGTGTTATTCTATGTAATTGAGCAGTGCATGTTAGTGTTTCAATTATGATTACTGTTTAAGTTAGTTCTTTAATGGATCTGTGGGTAGCATGCACTATAGAATGATGGATTACTGATGAGTCTTTATGTATCTTCCTTCATCATGTTATCATCCTATTACAGCAACCCTAGAGAGGGACATAGTACCTTTTTGCACTTCAGGTGAGTGCTCAGTCTAGGTTGAGTGATGTGCCAATGCGACTAGGATGTTATCTTGCAAATTCTAGACTGCATCATTGGTTCCATTTTCGGGACCTCTTTTTTAGTTTTTTTTAGGATGGTTCATGATGAAGACATACCAGTTAACTCTAGCAAGTATTGAGGAATGGATACACGATCTGGAGGAAGAATATGCACAATGGTTCAGAAGTGGATATGTGTTTAATGCATGCACTTGGGTAGAACAGAACCTATATGACAGCTTATATGAGAGATTTTTTGTTATCTTTTTAGTATAACTTTATGAGTGGCTTATGGCTTATGCATCTCAGTGAAATTGGAGATATCACACACTTATTTGGACACAGGGAGAATTTCAGGCTCTTTATGATGCTGATCTAATTTGGACTTGCATGGTGGATACGTGGTTTCATGGTGTTCTAAACAGTTATATTCTAGAATAATCAATTTCAACGTATTCTTGCCCATAGGTCACTGAATTTTAGTTTTTGAGGTATCCAAGAGGAATGCATTGACATGGTATTCCACTGGCAATCAAGATCTTGATGGTAACTTTGAACCTAGAGAGTAAACCAATGGCTAACTAAACTTCACCATGCGCGAAGGTAGGAATAGGTTTGGTATTAAGATGGCAGAACTAGCGGTGGAAAAGTAGAGAGATGAAATGTGGCTTAAGTATAATGAGGCACATGAGAGGGAAATATAAAAGTAGTGTTCTATTACATAAAGTATGGCGTTGAGGAGAGAGATGGCTCATGAAGGATTTACGGCTCACCTAGAGGACATAGAGTCAGAGCATCAGGAACTCCCCCATCTTGGAAATCATCATAGAGAACCCGTCTTGGCCTCACAAGAAAGTATGGCAGCAAAGACTACTTGGGCCACAGGTGCACATCTTAATCCACCTAGTGACCTAGTCTTTGCGCTTGGTTTTTCAATATCTAGTATAATAAGTAATCAGCAAGATAACTTGGGAAGTAGGAGAGTAGGAGTAAGTCAGGGATTAAGTACATCAATGGTAGGACAGACAGCTTCAATGTTATATGGAGGATCATTATTGGGTGCATCATCCACCCACAATGTGATAGCACATAATGTTGGATTCACCTCTGGAAGTGGAGCTACCTCACAAACTATGGGGGTTCAGTATAGTACTACTATCAGATCATAGGGGAGTACATCTATAGGTCCTACTCCAGCTACAGGTGGAGGATCAAGAGGTATAGGTAGTTCTGGAGGAAGAGTAAACCTAGGGGGTTCTAGATTAGGTGGTCAAGGTCTACAGCAACCACATAATATCTACGTGGATATTTCCCTTCGTCTCTCAGAATATAGAGGTATAGAGGATGTTTCCAAACATGTGAATATGTGTGAAATCATGTGGTGTGCTAAAGGGATTACAACTTCTAAGTGAAAGGCAAGTCAATTTGCTACTACATTACAGGGGCATGCACACAGCTGGTATAGGAAATTTGACCTTGACCAAACTTACGTGGATTATGTAGCACTAAGGGATGCTTTCTTAAAAGAGTTCCATATTCCTGAGTTTGAGTAGAAGAGTATAAGTGCACTCAAAGATATCAAGAAAGGCACTACTGAAAGTGTACGTGAGTATGATGCTCATTTTAAGACACTTCTATCTATGTTATCTTATGATATTCACACTAGCCAGCATGCACAGTGGTTCATTGGAGGATTAATTACACCTTTTAAGAGGGCATTGTCACATAAGACATACAGGGATCCGTGTGAAGCACTGGAAGTAGCTTTGTGCACTGAGGTAGTTGGGAGCATTAACACTAGAGTCAGTCAATTCCTAGAGGCATAGATCATAGCTATGGCTAAACAGTTAGAGAAGCTATCAACAAATTCAGCCCATGAAACATGCTCAAGAATTTGGTGTACAAATTGTGAGGTGGAATGTCACGCCAAGAATAGTTGTCCTCACAGATTTGTATGCTCGTTAATATTGGTCTGTGAGATTTTCCATTTAAATCATTATTCAAGTCATTGTCCTTTGTTACAGTGCATGATAAGGAAGAGTGTATCTTGCTTTTGCAAGATTTACAGGTCTACAACCCATGATACCAAGGATTTTTAGTTGAATGGTCAGATTCATGATGCTATAGACATTGGAGTATGATAGACATGTATAACAGATTAACAAACCACAATTCTAAGGGTAGGAATGAGCACCAGGATTGGGATTATAATCAAACGTGCTATGACAGGAATGAGGGGCATTTTGAAGGAGGTCGTGGAAGAGGACATGGATATCATGGTGAATATGGAGGATGAGGTCGGATTCATGGTGGAGGAAGAGGAGAGTTCCCTCATGGAACATGTTATATATGTGGATATCTGGATCACTATATGTGTGAATGTCCTTAGAACAATGCATGTTATTTCTGCGGGTAAAGACAAAACTTCTGCAGAACCATAGCTATGAAGAGTGCCCAAACTTATATGAGCATCTAAGTAAACAACATAAGTAAGAAAACAAAGGTGTCGAGACGGTTAGAATCTAGCACCTGGTAGAAGACCAATGGAGACCAATTCCCAAGATAACAGAAGGACCTGAGGCATTAACAGTAAAGATCACAACATGCGCTGAAGCCACATGCGTGCATGAGAGGCATTGCATCAGAATCCTATGATTACCAAGGAGGAAGTTTTACATGCGAGATACTCAGACTTTCCTCCTTCCTACTCATTAGAAATAAGTTTACCAAGATACCATGGAAGTGTTAAAGAATCTTCAGGGTGAGATACAATACCTAAAGGAGTGAAAGAAAGCATCTGAGATAGTCCAAATAGACTGGGATATCGATGATCTGTGGGAGGTGTGTAAGATGTTGCGCTGGGAGAACATTATTCCACTATTGGGAAGTTGGTTGAAAGGGAACACTCCATGCACAATTCTTGAGACCGGACTGTAGATTCTACATGAAAATCTTCCCCCTACCAAGGAGGAAAATCTTCCCCCTAATAGCATTGATTATGACAAAGAAATTACTTTGAATTCCATTGTGGATGGGTGGATGTTGAGCAATATATTGATTTATACAAGCATGGAAGTAAATGTGCTGACATTAGATACTTGGGTACAAATGGGGAGGCCTCCATTATAGCCATCATCTAATGTGTTATTCATGGCAAACTAGACTAAGGCCACTCCAATAGGAGTTTTGAAGGATGCATCTATAACTATACAAGGGGCCAAGTTTACTAGGGATTTTGAGGTATTAGCACTTGCAGAATCAGACAATTTTCCAGCCTTGCTTGGACGCCCTTGGTGTTATGTGAATAATGTTGACTTGAGATTTAATAAGGGATATATCATCTTTGAAAATAAGGAGAAGAGGGTTGTGATACCTTTGACAGATGGGAAATCCACACCCTATGTTAAGCCCCTAAATGAGGAGGACTTAAACAGAGTCTATGTACGTGTTATCTAGGACCTAGAGGTCAATGAGCCATAAAAATAAGGCATTCTACAATGGGAGGATTCTCATTCTATTAGTGACACTATGAGTATTGCTTGTGATAATTGGGCTCATGGTGCATATGAATTAATAGGGCGTGAGGTTAAAATCATGATTGTGTACAAGCACGGACTTCATTTGGTTCGATGAATAGGTAGCACAGTAACTTGGTATACAGGGACAGAAGATCTTTCTACTTTTCTGAAGGCCATGGAAATGCAGTGGGTAGATCCAGTTATAAGGAGAGATATGTTAGTATATACACTATGCGGGACAACAGTGCACTAGTGGATAGTCCACAGAGATAACCTTATACACTGGGAAGAGAATGGAAAAGATTTATCTACTAGGTTTATAAGGAACAATGCACCTACGCAAACTTGTACTTATCATGGTAATCAACCTGTTCAACATCGCATTCAGCAGTGTGAGAGACTCTAGAAAACAAGACAGGAAGCATTACCACCATCACTCTAGGTGCATAAATTGTATTCCACACTCCAAGGATGTGCATGCGTTTGGTATGTATATGCAGAAATACATAAAGAAACTGGGAACTAGTAAAATTTGACTGTAAGTATGATCCAGACATTTGGTTATTTCTCGACTCAACCCCCGATAGCAGAGGCATTAAAATTTGTCAAGTGCTTAACTATGGGAGATAGTGCAAAAGCAGAAGAGCATATTCAGCAATTATTCGATGAGACAGAGTTCAAAGCATGTTTTGAAAAGGAAAAAGAAATAGACACCACACTACTTGAGTGTGTTTTCCTTGAGAGAGAAAAAGGAAAGATGGTTTACATCGTGGATGACAAGGAAGTTGAAAACTTGGATATTGAGCATCCACACGGGGTGCGTGAGGTCTTAGAAAGTGTAGACAAGGATGTGCACACCTACCATGAACCCATGAAGAAAAAGAAGGTGAATATAGGTTCAGAGGCTAAGCCTAAGGAGGCCATAATTGGAGATTACTGGTCAGACTTAGAGGTAGAAAAAATCATCGAATTACTTAGAGATTATCAGGACTTATTCCCTAGAGGATATCATGAAATTAAAGGTGTACATGAATCACTTGGGGAAATGAAGATCAAACTTAAGGACGGTGCACGGCCAATTAGAAAGAGACCTTATAGGATGAATCCTAATTTGCATGAAAAGGTAAAGGAAGAAATTGATAAAATGTTGAAATTTGGAATTATCAAGCCTCTTGATGAGTCAGAATGGGTTAGCCCAATGGTGATCAGTATCAAGAAGGATAAATAGATTAGGATATGTGTGGACTACAGGGAGCTGAATGTTGCATGCATCACAGAACCTTTCCCTACACCTCTCACTGAGGAAATACTAGGAGTTAAAGGGGACGAAATATATTCCTTCACAGATGGATTTTCTGGGTATCATCAGGTTAGAATCACTTAGGAGGATCAAGAAAAGATAATATTTACAATTGAATGGGGTAGTTTTTCCTATACTGTGATGCCTTTTGGATTGAATAACACGCATGTTGTGTTCTCGTGAATAGTTGTTCAAGCATTCAAAGATTTTATTGACAACTTCTTACAAGTTTACCTAGATGACTGGACAGTATATGGGCTTATGAAAGACCATTGTGACAATCTACACTTAATATTTGAATGATGCATTCAATTGAGTATCTTTGAATATAAAGAAGTGCATATTTGCTACACTATTTGGGATAATGTTAGGGAAATATCATCTGCAAGGAAGGTTTGTTAGTTGATCCAACCAAGGTTTGCAGTCATTTTAGGCCTGGAAGCACCTACTAGTCAAAGTGAGGTGTGCAAATTCTTAGGTCATACAAGGTATTACAGAAAGTTTATAAAATGGGTATGCCAGAATCACAGCACCCCTTGGAAGAATTATTGAAGGGGGAAAGGTACATTTTATTGGGGGAGAACAGCAACAGCGCACGTTTGAAATATTAAAATAGATACTTACTACCGTGCTCATTTTGTGATTTCCATCAATGTGATAAACCATTTCATGTACATGTGGATGCTTCTGGTATGGCCATTGGCACTATGTTAGCTACAACCTAGTGAAGGTATTTTTGATCATCCAATCTATTTTGCTAGTAAGTAAGCTGACTCCTATTAAATGAAATTATATAACTACAAAGCGCGAAGCTTTATCAATGATTTATGCATTGTACAAGTTTCGAGGAGTACCTTATTAGCAACACCATTTGTGTTTTATATAGATCACATGACATTGAAGTACTTGGTAAAAAGGCCAGTTTTATAAGGGTGCATATGTATATGGGTGCTCCTATTTCAAGAATTTGACTTCATAGTTGTGGTGAAACCAAGGAAAATTAATTCTGGACCAAACCATTTATCTAGAGAATCAATACAAGAGAGGAGGCACAGACAATTAAAGATATAATGTCAGATGCATGGATATACAAATTACAACATGTGCCCATAGAACTAGAAAACATAGTTGTCTTTCTATGAATAGGTATGGCACCAGAAGGAATGAAATCATTAGAAAAGAAGCATCTTGTTATACGTGCAACACCGTTTATGTTTATTAGTGATGACCTTTACAAGTTAGGCAAAGATGAAGTATTATGTCGTTATGTGTTAGAGCATGAGCTAAAGGATATCATGGAAGAAGCTCATGGTGGTATTATAGGAGGCCATTATGTAGGTGATGTGACTGCTTGAAAGATCTTAATTGTTGGATTATGGTGGGAGACACTATATAAAGATTGTAAAGACTATTACAAGGCATGTGATTATTGTCAATTCCTAGGAAAACTAGGGCAAAGAGATGAGATGCCTTTGAGACCAATTACTAGTCATGAACAATTTGATAAATGGGACATTGACTTTATAGGACCTATTTCACTAGCCACGCATAATACTGGATCATGCTATATCATTACTTGCATAGATTATCTCACACAGTGGGCAGAAGCAACACCTACCAAATATTGTACGATAGGCTACAGCAGCTAGGTTTATATGGGAGAATGTTCTTACACAATATGGATATCCTCTAAGCTTGAAAAATGATAGAGGTACACACTTTTTAAATGAGACAATCAGGATCCTATCAGATGGAGTTTATGGTTACACACCACAAAACCTACTCCCTTACCATCCTCAAGCAAATGGAACTGTTGAGGATTTCAACAAAATTTTGGGCCAGAATTTGAAAAAAATATGTGATGTTGGAAGAAAGGATTGGGATGTCAAGGTTTCAGCTGTGATTTGGGCATATAGAAAAAATTATAAGAGATTGAAAAAAGCCCACATTGTTTGAATTGGTGTTTGGCGTGGAAGCTACTCTTCCTATATAATTTATGTTACCTTCTTTGCGCATTACGCACACTGGAGGTCTAGCTGATGAATAGGATTTAGAAGAATGGATTGAAAATATGATTCAACTAGATGAGCACTAAGCCATAGCACAATAGATTCAGAAGTAGGAAAAGGCCAGGTAGAAAAACATGGCATGGAAGAAACATAAGAGATAATAAGTTTGAGATTAGGACAAATGGTTCTTCTTTATGACTCAAAGTTCTTGCGCCATCTAAGAAAGCTCAAAGTACCTTGGTTAGGGTCGTATGTTATAACTTATATACTTAAATTAGGTGCATGCCAATTAGAAGCACTTGATGGAACATGGCTACCCCGGTTACTTTAATGGGAGTAGGCTGAATCCCTACTATAAATAAGTCTTCTTGGTGTTTGTAATAAGGCAGTGTTGCCGTTTAGTCTAGGTTTTCAATTTATTATTTCCTTAATTCCATTATTTTTCTCTATGCTTTGTTAATTTAGTTGTTGTTTTTGTAATAAGTGCACTTGCGCGCATGAATCTAATTACTATATGACGAATGTTTATACACAGAGGACTGCACATACCTTTAGTGTGGGGTGGTTGTCTTTATCCAAGAAAATTACTGAGGGGACTTTACAAGGTGAAAGAAATAATTTGCCATAGGTGTGCTTTAAAGAGGATTACTTCTCAAAAGGTGACCAAGGAAGAAGATGGATGAAGGAACAATATAATATGAGGTAAGTAGAGGAAATGATAGCTACTAAGGAGAAGGTGCAGTGACGAGGTACTCGAGTGTAGGAGTGTGCGCCAAAGAGAAGTCTGTGACCATAAGGTAGGAAGGCGTGCTAGAAGGTTATATCTAGGCACAAAGATGTACCACATGAAACAAATGGATTTGGTCAATGAATGAAGGGATATTTGGTAGGTGAGGAGCAATAAAATGCATCAAAATTTTAAAAATTTATATAAAGGGATGAGGATTCATTTTTACCATTACAACTAAGAATATTTGAGAGAAGATCCAAGTGTGAAGATCTGAGTGATTGATTTAAGGTGAGAAGGGTGTGAAATCAAGCATGAAAAACCAGATTTTTTGCTTTAAGAAGCTTGTGTCCCCGGTGGGTGAAGGGTTTTAAGAAAAGCAGGGAGATAGAAAAGAGTTAGGTTATAAGGTTTCCACCTAGGGAAGAGTTGGATCGAGCTAGGGTTTGATTCACAGAGTTACAGGAGTGAAGAGGAGACATTGGCAAGGTAGAAATGGCACCAAAGAAGGCATCTACAGAAGTAGAAAAAGAAAAGAAGGTGGTCATTGAGGAAGAAGAGATGGCACCCCGAAAGTATTTTTTTAGAGATGCAATACCCAGAAGGAGTTATTGTTGGCCAAGAATGGGATTCACCCATTAGAAAAAGTAAGGTGAGTGAATATAATCATAGGACATTGGAGAATAAAAAAAAATCTCAACTCCTTACTCATGGTTAGAACCAACAAATGCATAGCAGATGACATGCTGGTATATGATGATTGCAGGGTGAAAATCTCTTGAAGAAAATTGGGGTATAATCAGTTATATGATCTACCATATTTCAGGAAGTATGAGCCCTTGTACAAGTGGCTCATGAGTAGGGTCCATGAAGACTGCTTCTACTTTGTAGGATGCAGAGTTGGAATATCGTCTGTGCTTGTTTCATCAATGACAGGTCTGAAGGCCACATGTGAGGATATAAAAAGTGACCTCACAGATAAAGCCACATTTTTAAGACCAAATAAGAGTTGGGATACCTGAAGGGTCCACACGGAGATGGACATCAAAAAAATCAAGAATTGTCTAGTTATACAAGCTGCAGCACACTTGGTTACCAAGTTGAATGATCAGGAGTGAGGTGGTCATAGGTAAACACCATGTGGTTGCATGTGGCATAGAAGATGTCGGAAGGAACAGTATATAACATTTTCAACTATATTGCAGAGAAAATATTCAAAGAAGCGCACACAGGAGGAAAGATCAGCTTTGGGGTTATTTTCCTATCACTGGTCTTCATGGAAATTGGAGTACCAGATAGACCAAAGGAGAAAATATGGGAATACCCCATGGAGAACAAGTCCCCAGTTGAAAGATTTAGAAAATATCTATGCAAGGGGACTATGATAGATGAGGTGAAGTAAAGGGTGGAGAAGTGGTATGATAGGCTCCACGTGACATTTGAGGGGAAGAGTGGCGAATACCAAAGGAACCTACCAATAGTGGTAGGAAAAACAAGTTTAGTTTGTTGTATACCATCATTTCTGCATCGTTCCCTTTCCAATGAAGGATGGAACATGGATCCCTTGGTGTAATTTACCTTACGCCTTCACTGCAAGGTATTGTCAGGAGTTTGTTCATAGGTTTACCAACACGCACAAATTAAACTGTAATGCAGATAAGGTAGACTGTGACTACCATACACTGCAGAAGAAGTATGTATACCCTGGTAGGAGCACCTACACAGAGAATCATTTCTGAAGTGTTGAACATCAAGCCAATAAGCTTAGCTATAACAAAATATGGGGTTTAGTGTTGGTTTATCTCTAGTTAAAGCTGAAGATGAAGAACAACAAATATGTGGGAAGGTGAGTTTGTACTTTCCAACACCACCAAAAAGGGAAACATACAATGGATAATGTCCCATCACCTAAGAGAAAAATCAAAGTGTAGGTTGAGGAGGAAGAGCACGAGGATAGTGGAGGCTTGGAGGATAGGGGTAGGAAACATCCTACAAGTCAGAGAGAAGCTGAGCACACTGTCACACTGCCTCAGCCACAAGAGGGGGAGGAAGAGGACTTGAATGCGGTCCAAGGGGAGCATAGGTTTAAATGGGTATTTAGGTGAACAAGGACCCAAGGTGTTACCCAAACCTCTATGCGTAGATCACCCCGACTTTCCCCTATGATGTAACATTCCCATTTTAACACTTTAGAAACAAGGGAAAAAAAATAAACATAATGTTCTTTGTTAATAAAACATCATTTAGAACACACATTCCATGCCAATCAATCTCATAACAAATAACCATATGCAGCTGTAATGACTCGGTATGCTACGATCTCTCATTCCATGACTCGGTTACCAACCGATCTCTCATGTTAACTTAAAGTATATAATACTTTATGTATACTACATATACTTGGTTCTCCTACCCTATTCCAGGGTACTGAGTGATCTGTTTAAAGAACCTATCTAAATATTTGTTACCAATATTCATCTGACATCACGTTACTTTAAACTAGGTGACATAGGACAATGCAACCAGTAGCTTGCAATACTTTGGCCAAATATTTTCAACATACTGTTCATGTTACTATTCCTAGATGGCATACTCATCATTCCGGAATACGTCCTTCACCTCACTCTTTCGTTATCTTGAATGGTCTTTACTGACTACCGTCAGTCCACTTGCCCAAGGTTTGACCCTAGCCTGGGTTAGAAACATAGTTTATTATAGGAAGACGCTCATGATGACTTAGGGTATATGGGCATACTCGGTTGACCTAAGTCAACCAGATGTGACGAGGTACCCTGAGTCATTGAAAGCTACTACCTATCCTAAACATGCTACTAACTTGACCTAGAGAGAAACTAAGTTCAAGTCCAGATGTGCGTAAATCTAGATGAACAAATACAGAAGGGTGTTGCCACATGTCAACTGCAACACTGTATCATCGAGAAGTCCCAGAACTTCTTGAGGGTACAGTCCTACAGTTGGCATGTGCCAACATCCATTAGAACTGATTCATCAAGATGTACATACCCCCTTAGTGGTTATTAATCATAATTAAATTGGATTAAGATTCAGATTACAGCAACCATGCCTAACCCTAATTCCAACATTTATTAAGTTCTTTACCCATACTCTATCCTGATTAGATATGGAGAACTTCATTAATCAATGTTTGCATTATTGTTCATTAACGTGGCATAACAATAGTTATCCCAAAAACAGGACAGCAAACATCAACATTTAATTCCTAATGCAACCTAGCTGTCCAAATCAAGTGTGACATCCACCTAGATTCAGCTAGTGTTTACTTTATAAATGAAGTTATAAAGATTAAGGATCATAACCACTAATCATTTTATCTTTCGTTCTTTGGATAGGAAGAGTCTTCCTCTACATGGTTAAATGTTAGGTTTTATCATAACCTTTTTATCATTCATTACACATATAGTTTAATTGTATGTCCCATAGCATATTTCATTATTAAACTATAGTTGTGTAGTTAGAGAACAACATCTTTTGCAATTTAACAAGTTCATTATAATAAGGGAGATTATACTATCTCCTTAATCCAACTCAATATCTGATAACAACAATAATATACAAACAGATATAAGGAATACCGCCAAGATATCACTATTATTTCCGGCATACAAGTACAAAAGAATTCACATCACAAATTGGAGTCCAACACAAACCTTTCAATTCATGATTTTAAATATACATTTACAAGACTATGCAATTCAGACATTCTGCATGTCAATCATAATTAAGATCTTAAAATAACATCACTTTTCTTTTCCAATACAACTCAAGAATGATTCAAAACTCTTTACATAAGATCCAGAATTAAATAAGCCAATGCATCATAAAAGTTCTTTCCTTCTTTTATCACTTACGATGTCCATCTGTAAAATTGCTAGCATGGGTCAGTTCAATGAACTGAGCATGATAAGCACTAAGCATTAAAGTAAAGTGCATTCCACTAATTGTTCCATTAAACAACTCTGCTTTAATGAAACAATTAATATACATCATACAAACAATCATAAGTAATAACATCCAGAAAAGAAGTTCAATTTAAAGACTCTGAATTCACTATTAAGAAAAGAGCATAATATAATCTGCAACACCTACATTATATCATATGGTTTAATTGATCCTATCAATTACTTTAAACAATCAACTGGTCTTGTCATCCAATTGTTTCATAATTCCATAAGAATAGAAATACACATTTATCTTTTCTAAGCAGATAAAGAAGTTAATTACAACATAGCTCATATTAGGATGATTCATCTTTCCATATAAACAAAAGAAGAGAATCAATACATTCTTATTCCCCATACACAAATCATCTGAAGGATAGAATCAGGTTTAGAACATACAACACTGCCTCAGTCCAAAGATATCAATATAAGGAGTCCATAAATAAAGAGGCAACATCTAAACAAGAATCCCAGTTCAATCCAAGTAGATTAGGGAATGAAACCAGTCTAACTGAAAGTCTTACTAACTTCTATATGTTAGTAGATATAATTCAAAGGTCTGAAACTAGACTGTCCACAAATCCAAGCTAGACTCAAGAAAATAAATCTCTTAATCCAATCCATCCAAGAAGTTTCCATCTCAGAAGAGAATTAATTAAAGAGAAGTTCAGTCAATGAACTTATACAATCAATAGAAAAAGGATCTCAAATAAAAAGAAGACCCAATCCATAATTCATTTCATTTATACTATGAAATGAAATCCCTTATCTAATTCAAACTTAGAAATTCTTTAACTAGTTCCCAAAAGAGAACACAAAATGAATGCACAGTCAAAGAATGCACACTACAAACTTTCCATTACAAAACTTACAAAATGATTACCTATTTCCATTCACCAAACTCAAGTTCAAATTCAAATCTCAAAACAAAATTCACAGTACCGACTCTAAAAAGTATACTGTCCCCAAGAGATCATATTCATTTCTTTTTCTAAAACTTGAGATTCATTCAATGAACCCAACAAGGAATAGAAATACACAAATAGTGTAAGATAGACAAGGGTCAATACAACTCACAAACCCAAAGACTAAGAATTACAAGGCATCATTACAAATGATTAAATTTCAGATCCCAAATAAGAACAATATTATAAATCATTCTAATCCCTTCCATACTACACTCAGTATACTAGGTTTTAGATTCACATTCTATTAAAACCCAAGAATCAGATAAAAGATCAGAAGAGAGTAAGAAAACTAAACAATATGTTGAAGACAAGTAATGATCCCAAACTTACTTCCAACTCGACTGAACAGAATCACCACAAGCCTCTCAAGTTCCAGTTAAAGGCTTATGATAGGGAAGTATTTGTTTCAACATCAAAAACAAGAAGGAAAGTAAATAATACATTCCATAAACCCTCTAAAAAATGATACGACTGTTCCAAATGAACTAAAAATCATCAATACCCATAACAAGATATAATTCTAGTCCCTTAATCCTTCTACAACAAAATTCAAGCCTTCCACAGGACACGGGTTCGCTCAGGGCAGAGAAGAATAGGAAAAACTTCATATTCACACGCCCTGTCATGCTCAAAGAAGGCAATATAGTCTCCAAAATAGAAGTACCACAATAGATCCAAAAAGAAGTTACAAGAAGAAGATCTCAAAAGTGATTACCAGCTCTACTTCTAAACAAAACAATCTCTCAAGACTCTTTTTTGAACAGACAATCCTTAAATGAGATTAAAGCTTCTCAAATCCTTAAAACCAACAAAACTCCAGCTCACAATACAAGTAAAGAATCAACACGTCGATTCCAACACAAGTTCAAAACACAATAATGGAATACCTATACAGTGTCAAATACGAGCTTCGAACATAAGTTCAAACCCCACAAGGCTCTAACAGACAAACATGGCTCAAGTATGAGCCTAAACACAAGATCAAATACAAGTTAGAAAAAAACACCAATATTTTCAATTCCTTCAAATAAGAATAATAAATTTCCAGCTCAGAGTATATGTACAAAAAAAACTCAACAACTCGACTATAAGTTCAGCATTCGTAAGAACTGAATAAGAGTACAGTGTTGAATATGAAGATTCAACCAAAATTTAAGACTACACCAAGTTCCAACTCAGTCCAGAACAACACGAAGTTCCATTAAAAGCTCATAATAAATCACGAAGCTTCAACACAAGCTTAGAACAACCACGAAGCTCCACTAAAAGCTCAATGAAACACAAGACTAAAATAGAGATTCAGAACCATACAAGCAACAAAGTCTAGTTCAGTCGATATTAGTCTCGAATGCAAGTTATAGAGCTTTGAATACAAGCTACAGAGCTTCAAATACAAGTTACAGAGCTTCAAATGAAGTACCACTGAATACCACTAATAACTAGTACAGAGAAAGTTCCCAAAAACTACCATTAACAACAATGGATTCACATTCCAAAAACCACATAGATTTCATGAAAACATGCAAGTAAATAACTAGACACATCATGCAAAAATATATCTCAAGTGAGCAGAATTGTTTTAATGAATCATTTATAAGAAAGCAAGAAATCTTAATGGGTAGAGCCTATCATGCCTGATAGTGCCTCTGCCAATTCGAAGGAGACTTCTAGCTGAGTTTCCAACCCTTTTTCTTCTCCACGATAGATCAACAACCAAACAATTCTTCTTCCAATGCCTCTTATACATTCCCTTGATCAAAAATAGACCAGAGAACCCAAAAATAGCCAAGAAGAAGAAGAATCAGAACTACTGGTTCAAAGAACCAGATATCTCCATGAAGAGAAAAATTTGCAATGCATGCAAAACCAAACAACCTCTCACAAACCCACCTCCTGAGTTTCCAAGATGGTTTGCACACAAAAAAATGAGATTCATTAATGCCATAACTCCTAATTCTCCCACTTATCTCTCCTTGCCACCGCCTCCCAAAACTGGTGAGTACCAATTCCAAATCAACATGCATTTCCATACTTAGCAAAGCCTCCACGTAAGCCCCGCTAAAATTTAACTAGCCCTTACCAAACTGGCAGTACTTCCATGTATTTAAATCCAATCAAATCACAATAAAATCCATTGGAACCGTCGCCGTAGTGACTTGCGACCCTAGGCCCCTTTCAAATAGTTTAGGCTAGATTTCCCAAAACTTAGGTTAGTCCAACAATCATTTCCTAATAATTTCCTTAGGTTTATAAACATTGCCATATGTAGTACCACCTTAGGTTATATCAAATTCACAACCATTAGTATTAGGCATTAGGTTAACATAGTATAGTATCACCATAGTAATCTCCCCTTCCCTTATTCATTTAGCACAAGAGCTTAGGTTAGGTCACCCCCCAACACAATAGAATAAGAAGCTTAGGTTAGATTATAACCCAATTAAATAGACGTAGCTAGGAAGTAGGTGTTCATACCTAGTTTAGGATACCGTTAGGATAGTCCTTAGCTTTAGGATCCTGATCCCCTTCATAGTCATGAAGCAAAACTATTTTTTTTTGTTACACCATAATGTCCTGCAGAGATCAATCCCGAAGACCCAAGCACAACATACAACCGAATGAAGACATTTTCACACAAGTACCATAAAATTTGCTAAAACACAAAAGTTTAGTCCGCTATGCCTCTCAAACTATTGAATGTCAATTTACCATTCAGTTTGTTAAGAAGATTTAAAACATTCCTTGGATCACTGAAATTGATCCAAGGATGAGTCAGTCAAAAGAGATAAGTTTGCAACTCTAAAAATTCAATTACAGCTTATCAACAAGAAGTGAAAATGGATTCCTAAAGCCATAACATTTCAGTCCAATGAATCCAAGAGCAGAGATGATTTATCCATAACAAGCATGATTTTCAACAATCAAGGAAACACACCTCATTCAAGAAAATCACATGCCAATGCTTGTAATGCAAAGAGAAATATAACTAGTTTGTTCAAGGTGTTACATACTTCCCTCCTAAAAAGAATCATTGTCCCGATGATTATCTCATTTTAATCATTGCATTCAAGGATAATCAATTTATTCACTTTCTTAACATATGTTTGCAAACAATATCTGAATTTAAAGTTCCAAAAATCAGCATTCACATAGTTGTTTATTCAAAAACAAATAGTTGTCTGTCCATAACTGGCAGACTTATTGTCATATAAAGATAAAATCACAAATTTTTATCAGTCATCCTAGTCAATTCTGATCAAATAAATATGGAAAATCAGTTTTCATATCGTCCAGGTTTTCCCAGGTTACACTTTCTTCATTAAATTGGTCCCACTGGACCTTACATTGACTTATCTCATGATTTCTTAAATGCAACTGGTGAGTTTCCAGCACTCGTATGGGTTTAACCATGATTATTCCTGGGTCTTGGACCTGCAAGGAATTCCAATTTAACACATGTGATAAATTTGAAACGTATTTCTTAAGCAAAGAAATATGGAAAACATCATGCATTCATGACAAAGCAGGAGGTAATGCTAAACGGTAAGCTACAGGGTTGATTACTTCAACTATCTCAAAAGGTCCCACATAATGAGGTGATAACTTGGCAGCCTTGCCAAAAGTTATAGAGCTCTTTTTCGGTTTAACCCAAAGAAAGAATTTCTCACCAAGTTCAAATTTCCTATCAACCCGCTTTAAATCAACATAACTCTTTTGCCTATCTTGCTGCTTCTTTCAAGTGCTCACGAATCATTTTAACTTGTTGTTCCATTTCAGTAAGAATTTCAGGTCCAATTACCTCTCTATCCTCAATGTTGTCCCAACTAACAGGGGTTCTACATTTTCTTCCGTATAATGCTTCGAAAGGTGCCATCTTAAGAGAGGCATGATATGTGTTATTATATGCAAACTCAACTAGTGGAAGGTACTCTTCCCACTTATACTGCTGGTCCATACAATACATTCGTAACATATCCTCTAAAACTTGATTAACTCTTTCAGTCTATCCATCCATTTCGAGATGATACACAGAAATGAAATTCAGCTTAGTTCCTAGAGTTGCATTAAGTGTTTGCCAAAACCTTGATGTCATTCTAGGATCTCTATCCGATATGATTAATTCAGGTACTCCATGTAATCTGAAAATTTCGTGTACAAATATTTTAGCTAACACAGGAGAATCATCCTTCAGATTACCAACAATAAAATGTGCTACCTTTGTTAGTTTATCCACAACTACTAAAATAACATCATGTTTATTTCTTGACATAGGCAACCCTTGTACAAAGTTCCATGCTTATCACTTGCCATTTGTACTGTGGTATGCTATGAGGATACAATAAACCAGCTGGGTGCATATGTTCCGCTTTAACACATTGACATTCAAGGCAATGTGTCACAAAATCAATAACATCCTTTTTCATTCCTTTCCAGAAATATTGCTGTTTTATATCAGCAAGCATTTTTGTAATACTAGGGTGTCCAGAAAAAGGTGAATTGTGAAATTCTGCTAACAATTTCTTTCTTAAATCATTTAGCGAAGGTATGTATACCCTGTTTTCAAATCTTAAGATTCCTTCGTTATCAAAGTGAAAACCTTTATACCTCAAATCATTTGGATCTGTAGCAAGCGTTGTCTTTACTTGCTAAAAGTAAGAATCAAATTCCATAACACTTTTTACTTCATCCTTAAATTGAGTTCTCAATGTTATAAGCGCAGAAATGTGCTTCCTACAACTTAGAGCGTCAGCCACTCTGTTTTCTTTACCCTTGATATAATTGATGTCAAAATCATATTGAGACAAAAACTCTAACCATATTTGTTGTCTTGCATTTAGATTTGGCTGAGTGAAGATATACTTCAGCCCAAGATGATCAGTTTTCAATTCAAAAGGTTTACCAAGCAAGGTAATGCCTCCAAAATTGTAGTGCATGAACAATGGTAGCAAGCTCTAAATCATGTGGAGCATAATTCAACTCATGTAACTTTAGTTTTCTACTTTCGTAAGCTATGACATGATCATTTTGTAACAAAATACCTCCTAGACCTTCACCAGATGCATCAGTTACCACCATAAAGTCTCCATTAGGATCTGGTACTGCTAGAATAGGTGCTGAAGTTAACTATTCCTTCAAAGTTTTGAATGCAATTTCACATTTCTCACTCCAAACAAACTTCTTATCCTTCTTCTGTAAAGAAGTTATTGGTGTAGCCACCTTAGAAAAAATCTTTTACAAATTTTCTATAGTAGCCAGCAAGCCCCATGAAGCTTCTAACTTCATGTACATTCTTTGGTGCAGGCCACTCAGTTATAGCTATAATTTTTTAAGGATCTACAACAATTCCATTCTTACTTATTACATGTCCCAAATAGTGTACTTCTGTGTCATAGAAAGAACATTTAGATAGCTTACCATATAACCATCTCTTTCTCAAAATTTCCAAAACTATCTTTAGATGCTCATGGTGTTCCTCAATACTTTTAGAATATATGAGAATGTCATCCAAGAATACGAGCAAAAATTTGTCCAAGTATTCTTGAAAGATATTATTCATTAAGTTCATAAATGTTGCAGGTGCATTTGTTAATCCAAAAGGTAAAACCGTGAACTCATAATGTCCATACCTTGTTCTATGAAATTTGTTTTATGAATGTCCTCATCCTTAATCCGCAATTGATGATATCCAGATCAAAGATCTATCTTAGAATATACCGATGCTCCACGCATCTGATCAAATAGATCATCAATCCTAGGGAGTGGGTATCTATTCTTGATTGTTTCTTTGTTTAACATTCTGTAATCAATGCACAATCTAAGTGTTCCATCCTTCTTTTTCACAAAAATTACTGGTGCTCCCCAAGGTGAAACACTTGGTCTAATCAAACCTTTAGACAAAATTCTTGCAACTGAGCCTTAAGCTCTACTAATTCTGTAGTAGTCATTCAATATGGTGCCTTAGAAATAGGTTCGGTTCCAGGCTTGATCTCAATTATGAAATCAAACTCCCTTTTGGGTGGAAGACCTGGAAATTCTTCCAGAAATACGTCACTGAAGTCTCGTAACAATGGATATCGTTCCATAACATCGATGTTCTCTTCAGTTGTTTCTGTAATTTTTTACTACATATAAGGTACAACCTTTATTTTTGACCTTTTTAAGTTGCATAGCTGACAGTTTTCTAACAGAAATCTCACGTTTCACACCCTAAATCTCTGTTTTTTTCTATAGGTCATCTAAACAACTAATGTGTTTTTCAAAATAGTCCACTTTAGCCTTATGTTCTGCTAACCAATTAACACCTATGATTACATCATAAGACCCCAAAGGTGTAACATAATGATCAACTTTAGTGAAAAAGTTAGGTAAGTCAAGGAATGCTCCATGTTTCTAGATTTTCTTTTTAGTTTTGATGCTAATTTACTAGAAATAAAACATTCAGTAGCTCTGGTGTCAAAAATAATAGTTATAGGTAAACCAAATAACTTACCTAAAACTTTTATCAATGTTGCCTACTTGTCAGCTACTGTAGCATGTATCTTGTGTTGTTGATTACAATCATCCTTTTTCAAAGGGCATTGATTTGCATAATGATCTTTTCCATAGTTATAACAGCCTCCTACAAGTCCCTTTTTAGGCTCGGGTTTATTTCCAGCCTTAGAGTTGTCATTCTGACCCCCATAGGACTTTTGTCCGTTATTATTGTTCTTGACAAAGTTATTCCATGCATTACCAGTAAACTTGTTTGTTGCTACCTTCTTATTAGTATTAGATGAAAACTTACTTTTCATTCTAAATTTCTTCCATGGTCCTTTCTTAGGTGCAAGAGATGATGAAGAGGAGTTGGGGATTTTCTTCCTTACTTCCTCCTTATGAGTAGAAATTGCCTTCAATTTTTGTTCCTTCCTTATGGACTTTTCAACAACCCCTTCCATCGTGGTTGGGCTGTGAACATCCACCTGTCCTCCTATAACGGGATTCAATCCCATGATGAATTTTTGTATCCTGAACTTCTCATCAGTTTTGTACTGAGGTACATACTTAAGGAGTTTAGTAAATCACTCCCTGTACTTAGTTACAGTTAGCTTTCCTTGAGCTAAGTTCTGGAATTCAGTCATTTTCTGATCATAGTAAAGTTGTGGCAGCCAACGTTGCCTAAAATAACCTTTAAATTGATCCCATGTGATATTAGTTTCATCAATATTTAACTCATCCTTACGGCTGTCCCACCATGAAGATGCCTCATGGGAAAGTTGATATGCTCCCCATATCACCTTTGTTTCTTCTGAGAAATTCCTTATTGCAAAGTATTTCTCCATCTTGCTGAGCCAATTCTCAGCCCCATCTCCTAATGTGGTGTCATCAAACTTGGGTGGACTTATCCTTTTTATATCATTAGTGATTTCAGCTATTAGCCTAGCCTTTTTATTCTCAGGTTGATCAGGTATGTTCACATTGTTATTATCAACACCTACATTGGCATTGTCCTCAGGAGGTGACTGATTATTGTTATCAACATCTTCTTCCTCCTCATTACCCATTACTTTCTGTTCAAGTACAACCAAATGATCTCTTGTGTCCAACAGGGCAGCAAGGATCTCATCAAGTTTTTTGGCAATTAATTGCTCCTTCCTCAAGCTGAGGATTATTTGCAACATTTCCTCTTATTCTAACCATTTTTTGTTAAAAAGAAAATTTAAGTTTCATCAGATTATGGACACAATAGGTCCAAGAGCTACAACCTAACCTTCAGCTTTTAAGATTTAGAAACAAGGGATGTAAACATAATGTCTTTGTTCTAAATAAAACATCATTTAGAACACACATTCCATGCCAATCAATCTCATAATAGATAACCATATGCAGCTGTAATGACTCGGTATACTACCAATCTCTCATTCCATGACTCGGTTACCAACCGATCTCTCATGTTAACTTAAAGTATAGAATACTTTATGTATACTATGTATACTTTGTCCTCCTACCCTATTATGGGTACGGAGTGATCTGTTTAAAGAACCTATCTGAATATTTGTTACCAATATTCATCTGACATCATGTTACTTTAAACTAGGTGACATAGGACATTGCAACCAGCAACTTGCGATACTTTGGCCAAAGATTTTCAACATATTGTTCATGTTACTATTCCTAGACGACATACTCGTCATTCCAAAATACATCCTTCACATCACTCTTCTGTTATCTTGAATGGTCTTTACTGAATACCATCAGTTCCACTTCCCAAGGTTTGACCCTAGCCTGGTTTAGAAACATAATTTATTATAGAAAGATACTCACGATGACTTAGATTATATGGGCATACTTGGTTGACCTAAGTCAACTAGATGTGCTAAGGTACCCTGAGTCATTGAAAGCTACTACCTATCCTAACCATGTTACTAACTTGACCTAGAGAGAAACTAAATTCAAGTCCAGATGTGCATAAATCTAGATGAATAAATATAGAAGGGTGTTGCCACATGTCAACTGTAACACTATATCCTCGAGAAGTCCCAGGACTTCTTGAGGGTATAGTCCTGTAGTTGGTGTGTGCCAACATCCGTTAGAACTAATTCATCAAGATTTACACACCCTCTTAGTGGTCATTAATCATAATTAAATTGGATTAAGATTCAGATTATAGTAACCATGCCTAACCCTAATTCCATCATTCATTAAGTTCTTTACCCATACTTATCCCGATTACATATATAGAACTTCATTAATTCAAGTTTGCATTTTTGTTCATTAACATGGCATAACAAGCAGTTATCCCAAAAACAGGACAACAAACATCAACATTTAATCCTTAATGTAACCTAGCTGTCCAAATCAAGTGTGACATCCACCTAGATTCAGCTAGTGTTTACTTTATAAAATAAATTTATAAAGGTTAAGAATCATAACCACTATTCATTTTATCTTTCATTCTTTGGAAGAGGAAGAGTCTTCCTCTACATAGTTAAATGTTAGGTTTTATCATAACCTTTTTATCATTCGTTACTCATATAGTTTGATTGTATGTCCCATACATGTTTCATTATTAAACTATAGTTGTGCAGTTAAAGAATGACATATTTTACAATTTAACAAGTTCATTATAATAAGGGAGATTATATTATCTCCTTAATCCAACTCAATATCTGATAACAACAATAGTATACAAATACATATAAAGAATACCGCTAAGATATCACTATTATTTCCGGCATATAAGTACAAAAGACTTCACACCAAAAATTGGAGTCCAGCACAAAACCTTTCAATTCATGATTTTAAATATACATTTACAAGACTATGCAATTCAGACATTATGCATGTCAATCATACTTAAGATCTTAAAAGAACATCACTTTTCTTCTCCAATACAACTAAAGAATGATTCAAAAATCTTTACATAAGATCCCAAATTAAATAATCCAATACATCATAAAATTTCTTTCCTTCTTTTATCACTTACGATGTCCATCTACAAAATTTGCTAGCACAGGTCAGTTCAATGAACTGAGCATGATAAGCACTAAGCATTAAAGTAAAGTGCATTCCACTAATTGTTCCATTAAACAACTCTACTTTAATGAAACAATTAATATATCATACAAATAATAATAAGTAATATCATCCAAAAAAGAAGTTCAATTTAAAGACTCTGAATTCACTATTAAGAAAAGAAGAATAATATAATCTTGCATTATATCATATGGTTTGATTGATCCTATCAATTACTTTAAAACAATCAACTAGTCTTTTCATCCAATTGTTTCATAATTCCATAAGAATAGAAATACACATTTATCTTTTCTAAGTAGCAAAAGAAGTTAGTTACAGCATAGCTCATATTAGGATGATTCATCTTTCCATATAAACCAAAGAAGAGAATAAATACATTCTTATTCCCCATACAAAAATCATCTAGAGGATGGAATCAGGTTTAGAACACACAACACTACCTCAGTCCAAATATAACAATATAAGGAGTCCATAAATAAAGAGGCAACATCTAAACAAGAATCCCAATTCAATTTAAGTAGATTAGGGAACAAAACAGTCTAACTGAAAAGTCTTACTAACTTCTGTATGTTAGTGGATATAATTCAAAGGTTTGAAACAAGACTCTCCACAAATCCAAGCTAGACTCAACAGAATAATTCACTTATCCAATCCATCTAAGAATTTTCCATCTCATAAGAGAACCAATTAAAGAGAAGTTCAGTCAATGAACTTATACAATCAACAGAATAAAATATCTCAAATAGAAAATGACCCAATCCATAATTCATTTCATTTATACTATGAAATAAAATCCCTTTTCTAATTCAAACTTAGAAATTCTTTAACTAGTTCCCAAAAGAGAACACAAAATTGAATGCACAGTCAAAGAATGCACACTACAAAATTTCCATTACAAAACTTACAAATTGGTTTCCTATTTCCATTCACCAAACTCAAGTTCAAATTCAAATCTCAAAATGAAATTCATAGTAGAAACTCTAAACAGTATACTTTCCCCAAGAGATCATATTCATTTCTCTATCTAAACCTAGATATTCGTTCAATGAACCCAACAAGGAATAGAAATATGTAAACAGTGCAAGATATACAGGGGTCAACACAACTCACTAACCTAAAGACTGAATTTAGATTTTGAGGCATCAACAATTTAATGCAAATGAGTAAGTAGTTCGCAATCCCAATTAAGAAAAATATAACAAAGCATTCTGAATAGTGATATTGTATCCTTATATACAACACTTGGTATACTAGGTTTTAGATTCACATTCTTTGAAAACCCAAGAATCAGATAAAAGATCAGAAGAGAGTAAGAAAACTAAACAATACAATTAAGACAAGTATTGTCCCAAACTTACTTCCAACATGACTAAACAGAATCACCACAAGCCTCTCAAGTTCTAGTTAAAGGCTTATGACAGGGAAGTATTTGTTTCAACATCAATAACAAGAAGGAAAGGAAATAATACATTCTATAAACCCTCCAAAAATTGTTACGACTATTCTAAACAAACTAAAAATCATCAATACCCATAACAAGATATAATTCCAGTCCCTTAATCCTTCTACCAACAACCATCAAGCCTTCCACAGGATACGGGTTCACTCAGCACAGAGAATAATAGGAAACACTTCATATTCACACGCCCTGTCATGCTCGAAGAAGGCAATACAGTCTCCAAAAAAGAAGTACCATAATAGATCGAAAAAGAAGTTACAAGAAGAAGGTCTCAAAAGGGATTACCAACTCTACTTCTAAACAAAAAATCTCTCAAGACTCTTTTTGAACAGACAGTCCTTAAATGAGATTAAAGCTTCTCAAATCCTTAAAACCAACAAAACTACAGCTCACAATACAAGTATAGAATCAAATCACGTCGATTCCAACATAAGTTCAAAACAACCAATAATAGAATACCTGTATAGTGTCAAATACAAGCTTCGAACATAATTTCAGAACTTCACAAGGTTCAATACTAGGCTCAGACAAACATGAAGTTCAAATATGAGCCTATAATGAAATCCAAAATCCCTAAATACAAGCTCAGAACAAAACACCAATGCTCTATTACAAGTTCAAGCAACTTCAAATCCTTAAGAAGAATAAAACTCCAGCTCAGAGAATCAGTACAGAACAAAACTCAACAACTCGACTATAAGTTCAGCATTCACAAGAAACTGAATAAGAGTATAGTGTTGAATATGAAGATTCAACCAAAATTTCAGGACTACACCAAGTTCCATCTTAGTCTAGAACAAACACGAAGTTCCATTAAAATCTCATAACAATCATGAAGCTTCAACACAAGCTTAGAACAACCACGAAGCTCCACTACAAGCTCAACAAAACACAAGACTAAAACATATATTCAGAACCATACAAGCAACAAATCCAGTTTAGTTGATACTAGTCCCGAATGTAATTTATAGAGCTTTGAATACAAGTTACAGAGCTTCAAATACAAATTACATAGCTTCAAATGCAAGTTTGCATGAATACCACTAATAACTAGTATAGAGAAAGTTCCCAAAAACTACCATTAACAGTAATGGATTCACATTCCAAAACCCACATAGATTTCATGAAAAAATGCAAGTAAATAACTAGACACATCATGCAAAAATACATCTCAAGTGAGAAGAATTGTTTTAATGAATCATTTAGAAGAAAGCAAGAAATCTTAATGGGTAGAGCCTATCATGCTTGATAGTTCCTCTACTAATTCGAAGGATACTTCCAGCCGAGTCTTCCAACCCTTTTTCTTCTCCACAACAGATCAACAACCAAACAATTTATCTTCCAATGCCTCTTATACATTCCCTTGATCGAAAATAGACTAGAGAAACCAAAAATAGCCAAAAAGAAAAAGAAGTCGAACTGTTGGTTCAAAGAACCAGATAGCTCCATGCAGAGAAAAATTTGTGAGGCATGAAAAACCAAACAACCTCTCACAAACCCTACCTCTCAAGTTTCCAAGATGGTTTACACACAAAAACAAAGATTCATTAATGTCCATAACTCCTAATTCTCCCACTTATCTCTCCTTTCCACCACCTCCCAAAACTGGTGGATACCAATCCCAAGTCCACATGCAATTCCATACTTAGCAAAGCCTCCACGTAAGCCCCACTAAAATTTAACTAGTCCCTTGCCAAAACTAGTAGTACTTCCATGCCTTTAATACCAAATCAAATCAAATAAAATTCATTGGAACCATCGTTGTAGAGACATGTGACCTTAGGCCCCTTTCAAATAGTTTAAGCTAGATTTCCCAAAACTTAGGTTAGTCCAGCAATTAATCACCATAGGTCTTAAAAAATTTCCTTAGGTAGTTTCCACCTTAGGTTAGATTAAGTTCACCTCCATATAGTATTAGGCATTAGGTTAACATAGTATAGTATTACTATAGTACTCTCCCCTTCCCTTATTCATTTAGCACAAGAGCTTAGGTTAGGTCACCCCCAAGCACAATAGAATAAAAATCTTAGGTTAGATTACAACCCAATTAAATAGACGTAGATATAAAGGTATTCTTACCTAGCTTAGGATACCGTTAGGATTAGTCCTTAAGTTTTTAGGATCCTGATCCCATTCATAGTCATAAGACGACTATATTTTTGTTTATGCCAATAATTTCCTGCGGAGATCAATCCCAGAGACCCAAGCACAAATTTACAACCGAATGAAGACATGATCACTCAAATCCAAAGAATTTGTAACATACAAATTTCAGTCCATTATGCCTCTCAAACTATTGAATGTCAATTTATCATTTAGTTTGTTAAGAATATTTAAAACATTCCTTGGATCACTGAAATTGATCCAAGGATGAGTCAGTCAAAAGAGATAAGTTTGCAACTCTAAAAATCCAATTACAGCTTATCAATAAGAAGTGAAAATGGATTCCTGAAAGACATATCATTTCAGTCCAATGAATCTAAGAGAAAAGATGATTTATCCATAATAAGCATGATTTTCAACAATCAAGGAAACCCACCTCATTCAAGAAAATCACATGCCAACGCTTGTAATGCAAAGAGAAATATAACAGTTTGTTTAAGGTGTTACATGTGAAGGAAGCGACCACACATAGAAGTAGGAAGTTGAAGTTGAGTGAGGAGGCGGAAGAATCTAAGGAGAGTGCACCTACATCTCCTACACCCAAAGAGAACACAGAAGAGAAAGGTGAGGCATAAAAGGAGAAGGATGAAGAGGAGAAAAGACTAGAGGAAATAGCTGCAAAAGATACATAGGACATGGAGACGCAAGCTCCAAATTTAGAGGCTAGAGTTCTTAAGCAGCAGAGGTCTAGAAGGGTGAGTAGAGAGCACATTCTACCAGCCATGGGGTATATAGAGGACACAGGAAATATTTTCTGAGCCCACTTCCAGAGCACAATAGCGCAGAAGGATCTATTTGGCTGGGAGTTGATGGATGAAGATATGGCGACCATGCGAACATGAAAGCAACTATCCTAGTCGATGCACACCCACATGGAAGAGCCTAATTTCAATGTATGTGAAGATTCATGTGTGTTAAGGCAATTAAAGAAGGCACCCTAGGCTAGATACATGATGGTAAATCCTATTGTCATGTCAGATGAGCAGGTCAGTAATGCATTAGTAAAAGTTTCAACGGAGGTGGCCAGAAGGAACATGGATAAATCTACCACAATCAAGGCACTGCGCGAAGAGCTAAAGATGAAGGACGTAAAGATAGTGTGCATAACACAAGAAAGGGACTTCACACATAAGAATAATGAAGTATTCATAAGCGTTGCAAAGGATAATAGGGACAATGTAATCAAAGCAAGGCCACACTTAGAGCGCAAGGTACCACAAACATTTCCTTCAATGATACACTATGTGGGGAAGCTGGTGGACTTGGTGCTCGAAGATTAAACTCTGCATGTGCAAGTGCCGGAACAATCAGAGAATGATGCCGAATGGGAAAAAATCATCTTTGATGAGAAAAAATGCATCGTATGAAGGGTTGTTGCAGGCATTACAAGAATTCTTGAAGAAATCAGATCAAGCTTTGAATATATGCACAACTCCAGAGGTGCTCATCAACATTAAGACCTTGGAAGAGAGAAATGAGGTCTAGAGGGCTATGAAATATGAGACCTTGGGCTACGCATAGAGGCTGGAAATGGTTAAACAAAAGTACGAGGCCCTGACAGCAACACAAGAGCCACACAAGACTTGGCTGGAAGAGCTTGGAAAATTAATTACACAGAAGATGGACCTTTTGGAAGGAAGGATGACATCCATGTCCATTGTTTTGTTGGTTCTACAGAATGAGAAAGGGGAAATTATGTGGGATGAGTTGGATTCCATAGCTGTGGACATCCCAGAGAAAGCAGAACAGACACTCACTAAATGGTAGGAATTGGAGGCTTCTATAAAAGAGGAGTATCTAGAGCTGATACTGTAAACTGATACTGAGGAGGTTGTTTAAATAACCTAATATAAATTCTTTATTTGTTCACATTCTTCATTCTTATTCTTTCCTTCAAAATTTGGAGATAACCATTATCGGGATGCCAATGAGATTAGTGTGGGGTAATGTTGATCAAATAATACTTGGAAAAGATCACACAAGGAGTCCGTGCGGGATAGAAGGCCATGATTGAAGGCATGGAAGGACAAAAAGGACCCGCACACAGAAGGCAAGTTCAGATTTCAGGACATAGCCAATTTTGGGCATGAGGATATATTTTTGGAAGATGGCGGGCGAAACACATCAACGATGCAGAAAAGTGTGCACTAAGCATTGTCTATATCTTCAAGTGTCTATGCATGGAGACAAGCTAAGAATAGAATGGACACTTTAGTTATTTGTAAGAGGACTATAGATAGCGCACTTGCATATGTGGCAATAATTGTAAATGGCGTATGGCTATTAATAGCATACAACCTATTTCTAAAGTAGTTAAGTGGTGAAGGGTAAGCCCCCACCCTATATATATGATTATTAGGTGCATAGTACAAGAGAGATCTGTATGTGTGTGGAAGAGATAGATATGTATGTATGATTCTGAATATGTGTATCAGATTCATATGCACCTTTAGATGAATTGGTAGTACTATAAGGAGATTCTATACTTATTAATAGATGAAGGATATTAGCTGAATCTAAGTGTCATTCTATGTAATTGAGTAGTGCATGTTAGTGTTTCAATTATGATTACTGTTTAAGTTTGTTCTTTAATGGATCTGTCGGTATCATGCACTGTAGAATGATGGATTAGTGATGAGTATTTATGTATCTTCCTTCATCATGTTATCATCCTATTACAACAACCCTAAAGAGGGACCTGGTACCTTTGCGCACTTTCGGTGAGTGCTCAGTCTAGGTTGAGTGATGTGGCAGTGTGACTAGGGTTTTATCTTACAAATTCTAGGCTGCATCAAAATTCATCAAGTTCATCTGAATCTAATGAAAAAGGCATGTAGACACATGAACAAATTAATGAATGAAAACTTTTGTCTCAACTCCATCTTGGATGCATAATGGGTCTTGACAGTCTACATTTTTTGCGATACTAATAATTTGACACACGGTATAATTGGGAAAGTAATAATGTTCCCCTTAAATTTGAGGACAATGGCTCAAATTTTATGGAAAGGAATAAGGTTCAATATTATCTTTCACATTTGCAGGGATTTGTAGCAAAACCCACATTTCAATTGAGTGAAGACCAAAAATTATATTTCAATACTATCATGCATCACTTTTCTTCCAAAAACAAAGTTCTTCCACTCAAGATAATTATTCAGGGAACTACAGGAATAGGAAATTCCTACCTTCTCCATTCTCTTATGTCTGTTTTATGTTCTGCATCATCTGTTGTTGTTTCTCTGCTATTTTTTCTAGCCCCTACTAGTGTGGATTCCTTCAACATTTATGCTTCCACAATCCATGCCTCAATTTGCATTCCATTTATAGAAATTAAACCCCTTGAAGGTCAATCATCAACCTCTTTATAAGACTCCTTAAAACATGTTAAATATATTCTAATTGATGAAATGATTTTCATAGGCCCAAAATTTCTCCCAAAGATTGACTATCGTCTTTGTGATTCTTTCCCACATTCAAGAAAAAATAAATTTTGAAATATATCAATCATTCTTCTTGGATATCTCATATAGATACCACCTACCATGGACATTTCTTTATATGCAAGCAATTCCTATGGAGTAAAGTTCTAGAAATATTTTTCATTTTCGATCTCCTTGAGATCAATCTTCAGGAAATAAGGTTCTAGTCTAGCACACATTTCATTCCTATGTATGCTTTGCAACATTTTCAATGGAGAACCTACATTACAAGACTGGAAGATTCTAATGCCATGCATTGATTCATGCCCTTTAGAGAAATAAATTATTTCTTTCACAATGTCACCCATTTGTTTGCAAAAAATGATAAGGTCAACAACCATAACCTCTAAATGTTGAAGGATTTGAATTCTCCAGTTGACATATCTATTACTCAAAATACAAGACATAATAACATCATTGATGTTGATGATGATCAACTGTAGCACAAAATTCTTCTCTATAAAAATAAAAGTTCATGCTTTCTGCAATTCTATGGGTTAAAATTAGCCTGATAAATGGAGCAACTAGCATTATTGTGGACACTGTGTATAACAGTTCCTATTCACCACCTCATTTTCCTTTATTTTTTATCATTGAATGTGATCGGTATATTGGACCATTTTAGGATCTAAAAAATCCTTCCCATGTTCCAATCCCACCAATTTTTATAGGTATTCATAGATAGTTCCCCTCAAAATGGTTTGGGCATTATCTATCCACAAGTCTCAATGACTAACTCTTCCTAGAATAACCATTGACATTGGGAACATCGAATGCTGAGGAATTACATTCACTGCTATTTCTAGAGTCATCTCCTCTAATGACATTCAAATTTCTCCACCCTTTTCATTCAAACATTACTCCAAGATGTCAAAAACTCCTCTTATTCAATCTTTTTTAAAAGAGGAGTCATACCTTCAGACCCTTGTTCTTTTCCCTCTCTCCTGATTCCGTTCCTCCTTCCCTTACTTATCCTTCCCTCCATCTTACCCATTTTCCTTTCACTCATTTTTGTTTTATCTTTATGTCCTCTGGACTGCTACTTTGTAAATTTCTTATACTTATGTATATGACACATTTAGTTTTCATAAGTCACTGAATTAACTTTCCTGCTCTTTTTCTCTATTTTTTCAGCACTTACCTTTTCCTCCATTATCCTTCTCTCGGATTCCCTTCCCCTTTTGATGTTCACATCGCACTACTCATGTGTGATTTCTAGTTTTATTGCAAAGTGAGATAAGTTGTGGCCATTAGACAAGCTGAGTAGCAAGAACCAATTTTACAAATTGACTCCCATGTTGAGGTCATAGTGTCTAGCGGGCTACATTATAACTTGATTTGTTTTCTCTCTTTTCTGAGTAGAATTCTAGCAAGAACCAAGCATCTTCCAACCCCTCTTGTGAGTATTTGTGACCTACAAAAAATAAAGGGCGTGTAAGTTTCTACAAAATTATGGAGGAATCTAAAGGAGGTGAATCTTGAGTTATCAAGGCATCCAACACATGCAAATGTCTAGCAACTCCAATTTCCACTCTAAGCTTGGCATCTAGCTATAAGAAAAAGGTTTAAAAAATAGACACTATAAAAATTTGAATACAATTTTATACATTTCATACCTTAAGTGGCGTGGCCTATTATCTTGTTTATCAGTCCTTTAGTACAGATGTCCCTAGTTCAAACCACACACACTCTTCTAATTTTATTTTATTTAAAACAAAATTCAGAAAATATTTTTTTAAATAGCTTCAAGCCCAAAAATGAAAGGAAAAGCTTTTTATGGAATGTAAATTATAAATAAAGACACACATTGGTCTCTCTTTTGGAGGCTCGTGAAATGCTCTGCAACTCTAGCACAAAGCTGGAGTCGGCTCTTCTAGGGTTTCCCCCCTCTAACCATCATATCGTAGCCTTTTCAGACTCTACAGGAATTTATTTCTATAGTCTCTCCTAGTGTTTTTTTTCCCTTTGGGCGTCCCATTTATAATGACCTCACCATATTAAAACCTGGTTATTTCAACCGTGGTAGGATATAGTGGAGCAAACAATGGCACCGCTGGTGAAGCACCTCAGGAAGTTCGTCCCGAAGGTTTTTCACGAGGTAATATCTCTCCTCTGGATGTAGTTTTGCCCATTCCTTAATTTAATGTTTTTTTTCAATGGTTAGAATAGTTTTCCATCATTGGGTATTTTGTGGGTTGAATCCCCTCTGAAAGCATGCTTAAATCCTGGGCTAACATATTGTGGAAAACTCATTGAGTCCTTCTAGATAATGTTCAAAACATGACCAAGGGTTTATTTTTTTTCATTTCTATGACCTTGCTAATGTGCCCAATATTTTGGCTAAGCAATCCACTTGGTATGTCCATAACTCACTTCTTGTGTTAACACCTCAGTTTAAGGACTTTATGGTATCTGAGTATATCACCCTAAAAATGCATGTTTTGATTGAATTTCTTGGTCTTCCTCTATCATGCATTCATTTTCTACTATAAATTGCCACTTCACTTGGGTAGGTAGTATGCCTAAAAGCTGATAAGTTTTACCATGCTCATCCCCAAAAGCAAGTATATGTTGAGATTGATCTCTTGCAGGACCTCGAAGAATTTGTGGATATTCAAATGGGTGATAAACACTACTCCCAGAAGGTCATGTATATCAATCTACCCAACACTTTCTTTCATTGTCAAGTGTATGATCACAAGATCAGGGATTATCCACTTTATGTCCCCTGTAACCATCCTATGGCAAAAATAGATTTCTAGCCAGTCAAACCCCAATAGGAGGAAGATTGGAAAGTTTTCACGGGCCAAAAAAATAAGAACAAAGCCCAGCAATCCAAAGCCTCTGGCTCCCATGGCCATCGGGAACCAACTATTAAGGAACATTCTCACAATAATTTGGGTAAGAAGCCTAAAGTTTCTGCTAAGGAACCAACTTTTATTGTTAAGGAACCACCTGTTACTGCCATATCAGCTACCCCGTTACTAAAGTATTCCAATACGCCCCTTATAACATCGGTTCTCATGGACCAGAAAATTCATGTTTCTTACATCCCCATCCCGAATTCAATTCCTCTGTTGTTGCCAAGAAAATCACAAGGGCCTTCCAAAAAACCCCAAAGTCCATCTCGCATATCTCAAGACCATATCCCAACACGCAATGTGGATTCCACTGAAGCGGAATACAACATTAAGTATGTCGAATGGAAAAAAATTGATTTCTAGTATTTTTTGCAGCATAACGCTTCTTGTTTCTTGCATAATCAATATGATTCCCTTGAGGGCTTGGAGGATGTGGATATGTCTCTTAACCAATGTTTGCCATGAATTATTTATCCTAGAATGTAAGGGGTCTCATAGACTCCTGTCATAAGTATGTGGTGTATAGAACTCGACAACAATGTGTAAATATGGATGTTTTGTTTTTAAAGGAAGTTAAAATTACAAGTTTTCAGTTGCAAATGGTATGCAAATCCATTTGGCCTGAAAGCTTAGCTTTCTGTAGAAATCATGAAACAAGGCATGGGGGATTAATTTCACTTTTTCCCCTAAATGGTGGCCTTTATTAATTAACCTTGGAATTGACCCCAGCAACTGTGTCAGATGGGTCCTCTTTAATATTGAGGGCCACCCTTTTGGTCTTATTAATATTTATGCCTCAAATGATGTGGCCGAAAGCGTTGACCTGTGGTGGTAGATAGCCAACGCCATTCCTAATGCCTATTGGCTTATAAGTGGATATTTTAATATGGTTGAATCCCCAAATGATAGATGTGGCCACCTACCTATGAGGTGGACACTTGGTGAAAGGGAAGCATGGTACTTCATGTGAAATAAACTCATATTCTTTTATCCTAACGCATCTCACTTTCCAACCTTTGTATTTTGGTACACATGGTCTAATCTTCGTGGAGGGACAGATCACATCCTTAAATGGCTTGATAGGGCCATGCTGTCAACTCAAAAAAAAAATGATTTTAATAGCATTTATTCCATGACAGTGGAGGTTATGCCTAAATTTTTCTTTTTAGACCACTCCTCTATATGATTTCGTATATGTTGGAATGATGTGTGCCCATTTTTTCATAAATTCCAATTCTTTCTTAATACTTCCTTGATGCAACATGGCCCCACTGTCAATCATATCAAGTGGATTTGGAATTTAATTCCATGACCCAGTCACTATCATCGATTTCATCCACCTATGTAAACCAGTTGCTTATAATGGTGGGAAGATGTGCTGACTTGAACTACCAGATTTCTTAGAATCTACGGCCATCAGCTGGCAAAAATTTAGTTCCGATCATACACCACTAAAACCTCAGCTCTCAGTTGAGTGAAGGTGATGCTTCAAGGTGATCCCTTCTCTAACACTCTGTAACTACAAGTTCCAACACTATAGCATCAAATCCAAATTATGGACAACTATAATTCCAGAGGCGCTCAGATCTAGGCTCGAATGCATTGGCTCAAGATTGGAGATCAAGTCTCGAAAGAATTTTGTCTT
Source organism: Taxus chinensis (assembly GCA_019776745.2). Classification (NCBI taxonomy): domain Eukaryota; kingdom Viridiplantae; phylum Streptophyta; class Pinopsida; order Cupressales; family Taxaceae; genus Taxus; species Taxus chinensis. The sequence goes on along the minus strand of CM034152.1, from coordinate 546,144,783 downwards.
TATCTTCAAGCCAGAAATCCTTCCTAGCATATCCGAGCTATCATGGAAAATGGAGCTCAAATTACTAAACTACAACTTATGTTACAATCCTTTGTGTGACATTACAAGCTCATATTTCAAGCTCAGTCGCCCTCCACATCTCACCAAGCTGCTCTTGACCAATGTTTGGGTGTTGTGCCATGCAAGATTTCAAAGGCTCAAAAGGTGATCTATGAAACAATTCTCACCATTCAATACCTTCATGAATCCATTATGCAAATGGATAATGATAACCTATCCTTCGATAGTGGGCAGCCTCAAATGCTCAACCTAACAGAAGAGCAACCGGGGCTACACCAATAAAATCGTGGAGGAATCAAGGTGGGGGTGCCAGAGTTCAAAAGAGAAATGTGGATGGGGTTAAGGTGAAGGCGTAGGGGTCCCTTTCTTGCCTACTTGGATTCCTCGGCTCCACCCTCAACCTTGTTAATTCTATAAAACTATCTAAAACTCTATTAGGAAATACCTTCTTCAGGTCTATCTTGAAGGGTTTCAAAACCACTCCCTATGGTCATGCATTAACAAGGAGAACATTAAATTTATCCCTAAGCAATGAGATCCTAAGAAAATCACTTGTTGGCAGCTGATTATGCTATTGAATGTCTCCTACAAAATCATTTCTAAAGATTAAGCTCTTCGATTACGTAATCTTCAGCCTATTATTATTCAGCCAGAGCAAACAGGATTCATTCAGGAGCGTTTCATCCTAGATAACATCATCGTGGTTTGGGAAGGCATAGAATGGGATCACATATCTCATGATGCCACCATGTTTATCAATATTTAATTTGAGAAGGATTATGATCAAATTGAATGGCCTTTCATCCTCGCCATGTTGCAAGCCCTTGGCTTTGGACCCATTTTTATTCAAACCGTCAAAATGCTCTTTACAAATGCATCTGCTCAAATTTCTTTCAATGGCCTTAGCTCAGATCCCTTTAGAATATTCTAAACTATCAATCAAGGTTGTCCTCTTACCCATGCACTTTATGTACTTACACCTAAAGGCTTTGGTTATCTCTTAGCCCATGCCAAAGTACAAGGTCTTGTTCATGTAATCTCGCTACCTAATAAGCCCAATTCTCAACTCCTCAATGGTCATTTTATGGATGACTCCTTTCTTATGCTTATTGAGGATAAGAATAACATTTTAAATGGCATGCAATGCTTGGATAATTTTTTCCTAGCTTCTGGATCATCCATTTAATGGAGAAAAACTCAATGTTATAGGCAATCTTTCCTTCCTACACTGGACTGGCTTTCCAAATTTGATTGGAAAATTCTACAGCATGGTGAGGTTTTAAATTTTCTAGGTATTCCTTTTGCTTTTCAAGCCTCCCTAGCTTATCTATAGCATTATGTCATTCAACAGGTGGTGAAAAAGATGGAATATTGACTTACTAGGCCTTTATCTCTGGTTGGCAAATTCCAAATTTACTCTAAAGTATTGGTTGCTACCCATGTCTACTACTCGTCTTGTTGAGTTCCTTCCAAGGCCTCCATCCAAAATCTAGAAAAGCTACTCAAATATTTCCTATGGGTAATGCCTCTATTGGAAAATTATTTCATCAAGTAGTTTGGGATATAGGTTGTCTACCTTGTAATTATGGAGGCCTCGAGCTTAATCACATTCAGTGCCAAGGGAAAGCTCTTTGTTTTATGTGGATTATCATAAGCATCACTGGTCAAGAAGCTTGGAAATTTCTCATATAGCATAGCCTTATAGAAGGCTCTCCTTATGGCCTCCATGCATGGAAAGGCTTAGGTTTTGTCAATTTTCTCATCACTTCTTTTCCTGTCAAAATCATTGGCACTTTTGTGCTTAACAAGTATTTGGAAAGTGTGGGAATGTGTCAAACCCTAGATTTTATGGAAAGGGGATGGATTTCATAATGGGTTATCTCTTAACCAGTAATCTCTCTAGTGGTCATCAATTTTTCAATCCCATGATCAATTCTTAGCATATGTCCTGGGAATCTCCGTGCTTAAATTCATCAAGTGTGGAATTCACACCATCGAGGACTTCTTTTGTAAGAACACACAATCCTAATTATCTTAGCTAGATTTTAAAGCTTTGTTTTGGCTTTCCAACCAATATTAGGATACTTTTAATATTGTGATCAATTTGGTTCCTGATCACATACTACATAAGATTGATGTGCACTCATCTCGCCCTTAGTGGACAGACTAGAAGTGGTATGTTGATACTATTTTCTATAGCTATAAAGCTAACAAAGGTTATCAATGGCTCTCACCCCATTTTCTCATGGTGGAAAAAACTTAATACTTGTTGGGGAATTCACACCACTTTGTCTACTTGGGGTAGACGGTTTGAGGTTGTTTGGACTATATGTCTGGAGCCCAAAATTGTTCATTTTCTTTGGTGTATTCTCACCAAGGCCTTCCTATTGGTGCCCATCTTGTTCAAATTGGGATTCTAGCTCCCAAATGCCCCTTTTGTGGGCATCTAGAAACAATTTTGCATGTCTTCTAGTTCTATCTCAAAGCTCAAATTTCTTGGGACTGGATCCATACATTTTTCTTTCCCTCATGGCCCCATTATTTCACTTGGCAGCATATCCTCTTGGGAGACAATTGCAAACTTTTGCCTATGTTTACCAATATTTGGAATTTTTTCAGAGGGGATATTTTATTTTGGATATGGAAAGAAATAAATGTTTTTTTCTATGTTAATTATGTAGTTAATCAATATTTCTTGATTTGTAATAAATCTATGGTGATCTTCAATGTACTTCTATAGATTCAAGTCCAAGAAAAAAAGGTGGCGCTAGAGGTGGACCACCTCCAAACTTTGCTATGACACTGGGGGGAAGCCCCATGAAATGTTTCTCAAGTACCTCCATCTCCCACCAAGCACTCCTCACATTTAGCCCATAGAGGTTGACGCAGCAGATCCCAACACCATGCTTTCAGCTGCACCCGTCACTCTCCAGGACCAATTCATTGGCATAGTCATTCGCATGTATGTCATCATGGTCAGGGCTCACCACCACACTCCTCAACTCACCAGAACGGATAGGGATTGCCACCTCAACAATATGGGTGGGGTTCTCCACCACATTTTTCAGCTCACCAGTAGAGTTGGTGCTCTCCTCCTTCCGCCACTTCACACTAGGTTGTTTCGTAACTGCCACCACCCTTTCCATCTTCTAGAAAAATCTCGTGCCTCAACCTCACCATTCCTATGTGCTAGGAAGCATACCCTAAGGAATAACTTTTTGTTATCTAGGAGATTCCAGACAATGGAAATGATCCTCTAGGTTTGGGGTGGCTAGATGATCAGGATCTGCCCACCTCGGGCATGTTTGCAGCTGTTGGTTGATTTTTCCTTTGTTTTTGTCAGGAACGATGCTTTTTGTTTTGTTGTACTTTCCTAGGCTTAGCCTATTTTTACTTTTTTTGTTCTAGGATTGGCCTATTTTGTTCATGCTTTTGGGGTGTGCTCTCATACCACCCTCTTTTTTGTTGAAATTTATTTGGTATCTTATTGCATTAATATAATATAAGATCTTTTTCACAAAATTAAAGTAAACACCTTTAGCACCCATGCGGATGCCTAATTTATGATAAGACCCCAATTAGGGGGGAGGTCTTGTGTATGATTCCTCCACACAATTTTGTATAACAATGCAATGGATATTAAGCCCTACACTTCCAACCTTGGCTAAGAAGTCATTCTTCCACTAAAGGAAAATACCCTATATTTTATTTAGACACAAAAATATGCAAGCTAAAGGATTTTTTAAGTTAAAGACCTTTTCCAAATCATTTAGAACATCTAAATCTAGATTTAGTGAGAAGGATTTTTGTAATTAAATACCTTTCCAAATATTTTAGAACATCTACATCTAGAATCAACAGAAAAAAACTCATAAAAGAGGTTAAAAAAATATCAAAACAATTCCATGAAATTCAAAAAGTTGTTGCATTGTAAAATTTCAAGAAGCCAAAGAGCCCATTTACCTTTTTTTGATTTTTTAACAAAAAATCACAAAATTGCATTGTAAGAAAAAATAGGCCAAAGATCACAAAAGTAAAAAAATTGCAAACTATTCAATTTTTTCAAAAACAAAAAAGGAGGATTTTTTTCCGCAAGACACAATATTTGTAAAATTGGCTAGAATTGCCAAAAAAAATTATTTTTGTAAATTGGCCGATAGTTCCAAAAATTATAAAACGACTAACAAAGAAAGCCCAAAAATCAATAAAATATAATTTTCATGGGGGGTGTGTATTGCTTTAAGAGGGGGAAAATGTTCAATTTCTCTTCTTGTATTTACCAATTTTCACAATGGCCAAAAATACAACACCCAAAAAAACATTTCTAGATTCACAACTTCTATGTAGTGATAACTATATTGCATGAAAAACTTAAATTCATGCACAACTTGAAATTGATGACATTCGGCACATTATTGTTAGGAAATAAGAGATAAAATATGCGGAATAATCCCTCACAGAATCGCAACAGTAGCAACTAATATGCAGAATTATTACAGATCTCAAATAAAAGTGCAGAATAAATAACACAACACAGAGAGACAATATTTAACGTGGTTCACCCAATTTGGGCTACGTCCACCAAGAATCACTTTCTCAGAACATTAACAAGATCTAAAAACGATGTTGCACAACATAAGACCATATAAATAGAAAACTGCTTAAGTAGTTTTACAAAACCATGGGTATCAAACAATGGGTAAAAATAAAACCGTCCCATAAACCTATGGGTAGCCGAAGAGGTGGTTTTACAAAACAATGGGTACCGAAAAAACCATGGGCCCAAAAAACAACCCATAACGGTTACCCATTACCCATGGGTTAATAAACAACCCATGAAAATTTGCTTCGGGGGATTTGCTCCCAAACCCTGTTCGATCGGGGGGGCTTCAACCCCCTGAACCCCCCAAACCCACTCACCGGTGAGCGGGACCGCCATAAAAATACCCGAGTGTAAAACATGGAAGGTGTACCACACTCTAACATGAAAATAGGCTCCACAAACATAACAATCTCCCACTTAGAGACTGATTTCCACTGAGCAAGCTTCTCAACCCTTCACTGTCATCTGCGAAGGCCAACCAAAGCTGAACATAGCTTTAGTTTATCCCTTGTGACCACCTTGGTCATCATGTCTGCAGGATTCTGACTGGTATGAATCTTCTCCAGCTTCAACTTATTTTCCTCCAAAGCTGTCCTGATGAAGTGATATCTCAACTGTATATGCTTCGTCCTAGAGTGGAAAGTAGAGTTCTTAGCTAGGTGTATAACACTCTGACTATCACTATACAGATTACATTCCTCCTGCTTATGCCCTAACTCCTCAAGAAATTGTTGTAACCAAATCATCTCTTTACTTGCCTCTGTGGCAACAACATACTCAACCTCCGTGGTTGACAAAGCCACTAGCTTCTGTAGTCATGAAATCCAGCTCACTGCTATCCCACCTACAATGTAAATATAACTTGTCATGCTTCTCCTGCTGTCTACATCTCCAGCCATGTCTGAATCTACATAACCATGTAAAGTGGTGTTTGATCCACTGTAGCACAAAACTGTCCCCATGGTCCCTCTCCAATACCAAAGGATCCACTTTACTGCTTGCCAATGCTCTTTACCTGGATCACTCATAAATATACTCACAACTCCCACTGCATGGGCAATATCAGGCCTAGTGCACACCATAGCATACATCAAACTGCCAACCGCTGATGAGTAAGGTACCTTGGACATCTGGTTTCTTTCCTGCTCTGTCTTGGGACACTGCTCCTTTGATAACTTAAAATGGCCTGCCAAAGGAGTCCCAACCGGTTTAGCATCCTGCATGTTAAACCTATCCAATACCTTCTTAATGTAATCTTCATGAGATAAATTTAGCTTCTTTTCCTTCCTATCCCAAGTTATCCTCATACCAAGAATTTTTCTGGCTACCCCCAAATCCTTCATATCAAAGGATTCACTTAGTTGTTTCTTGAGTACTTTTATTTCCTACATGTTTTTACCTGCAACCAACATGTCATCAACATACAAACACATGATAATATAACTTCCATCCTCAAATTTATTTGTATATACGCAATGGTCAGAATGACATCTAATATAACCTTGCTCCATCATGAAGCTATCAAACTTCTTATACCATTGATGTGGAGCTTGTTTCAAGCCATACAAGCTCTTCTTCAGTTTACACACCATCTCCTCTTTACCTTTGACCTCATAGCCCTCTGGTTGCTACATATATAGTTCCTCCTCCAAATCACCATGGAGAAATGCAGTCTTTACATCTAACTATTCTAAGTGCAAGTATTCTGCTGCCACTATTTGACGAACAGTTCTAATAGATGTCATTTTTACTACAGGAGCAAATATCTCATCAAAATCTATACTTTGTTTCTGTGCAAACCCCTTGACCACCAACAGGGCCTTATATCTTTTCTTTCCTCCTTTTTCTTTAACTCTGTACACCCACTTGTTCTGCAACGCTCTTTTACCTTCCGGTAGCTTCACTAAATCCCAAGTCTGGTTCTCCATGAGAGACTTATGCTCCTCCTCCATGGCTTGCTCCCACTTCTTACTGACATCTACCTGCACTGCTTCATCAAAGCTCTCTTGTTCTCCAATATCAGTGAGTAATAAATAATAAAGAGAATGAGGAAAACGTTCAGGTTCTTTTCTTACCCTAGAAGACCTCCTCACTGTAGGAGTTTGGGGTTCTTGTTGAGTAGGTTCCTAAACTAATTCATGGGTCACTTTCCCATCCAGAAGATCCTCTACCACTGCATATTCTTTCTTGGATTCTTCCCTGTTTTCCTGCAAATGTTGCTTATACATGACTTTCTCATTAAAGACCACATCCCTAGACCGAATGATTTTCTTGTCGTTAATACTCCAACATTTAGACCCAAAGTCATCATCACCATAACCAATGAAAGTACATTTTTCTGATTTAGCCTCGAGCTTGGTCCTATCATCCTTGTCTATATGAACAAACACCTCACATCTAAAGACTCTAAGAAATGAATAATCAAATTTCTTACCATACCATGCCTCCTCAGGTATGCCTCCATCCAAGGCACTTGAGGGTCCTCTGTTTATCAAGTACACAGTTGTGCTCACCGCTTCTGCCCAAAAAGAAAGAGACAGTCCTGCATGTAACCTCATGCTCTTAGCACGTTCCATTATTGTTTTGTTCATCCTTTCTGATACTCCATTCTGCTGTGGAGCTCCTGGAACTATCTTTTTCCTGTGGATTCCATTCTTAGAACAGTAATCATTAAATTCATTGTTGCAATACTCCCCTCCATTATCTAACCTGAGACATTTTAGCTTAAGACCTGTTTCATTCTCTACCAAGGCTTTCCATTTTAAAAAAGTGTCAAATACATCAGATTTATTTCTAATACAATAAACCCAAACTTTCCTTGTTGCATCATCAATAAAAGTAACATAATAACTTGAACCCCCAAGAGACGATACCTGAGCTGGCCGCCACACATCAGAATGTACCAGCTCTAACTTACTCTCTTTCTTCATAGGTCCAAGCTTGAGAAACCTTACTCGCTTTTGTTTCCCATATATGCAGTTCTCACAGAAATCCAAACTTGTTTCTATATATCCAGGAAAATTCTTCTTTATGATGTTCATGCCCTTATGGCTCATATGACTGAGCCTATAGTGCCATAATGTTGTATCTGCATCTGAAGCCACAAGATTACAATAATTAGTACTATCAGTGGTTAAATACAAGGTTCCAACCTTCTTACCTCTTGCCACCACAAGAGCACCCTTGGTAACCTTCCAAGAGTTCACTGTAAATATCACAGTACAACCATCACTTCCCAACTACCCTGCCAATATCAAATTTTGTCTTAATGTAGGCACATGTCTGACATCCTTCAATAACCAAGTATTCCCATTCTGCATCTTAACCTAAACAGAACCTTTTCCAACTATGCTGCAAGACTCATCATCACTAAGAAAAATATGCCCAAAATCTCCTTGAACATAATCAACAAAATAATGCCTGTGTGGAGAAGCATGGAAAGAAGCCCCTGAATCTAAAACCCAAGATTCAGTAATATTGTGCAAAGAAAGAATCAAAGCATCTTGACATACATTACCTGTTGCCACATTTGCCTCCTTGTTTTCTTCCTGTTGTTTCTTCTTATCCCGAAGCTCCCAACAGTCCTTCTTTATATGCCTAGGCTTTCCACGATTCCCGCATACAATCTTGTTCTTAGATTTTGACCTTGCCCGATCTTTTGATTTTCCATGGTTTCCTCTATTCTTCGGTCTCCCTCCAGTTTCCACTATCAAAGCATTCCCTGAAGTAGAAGATTCTCCAGAGCTTTTTCTTCGCATTTCCTTGCTTAGAATCACCCCTACAACATCCTCAAACTTCAACTTCGAGTTAGCTGGAACCGAGTTGCTTACCACCATTACCAAGCTATTCCAACTTTCAGGTAAAGAGCACAGAATTAATAAAGCCCTAACTTCTTCATCAAATTCTATTGTAACCAAAGCTAGAATATTCACAACCATATTGAAATCATTTAAATGATCTACTACTGAACTATTCTCAGACATCTTCATATTAAAAATTTTTTTCATTAAAAATATCTTGTTAGAGGCAGAGGGTTTTTCATACAACTTCCCTAATGCATCTATTAGATCTTTTGTAGTCTTTTCCTTTGAAACATTAAATAATACTGAAGATGCAAGACACAACCGAATCGTTCCAAGTGCCTTCCGATCCAACAAATCCCATTCCGCATCTGTCATACTTGAGGGTTTGTTCACCTTCTCAGACAACAGAGTATAAAGATCCTTTTGATAAAGGTAATCTTCCATCTGCATCTTCCAACGACTGAAATTCTGCCCGTTGAATTTATCAACCCTAGATCTTCCATCATTTGCCATAGCTCCCACTCAAGCTAAAAACTTTTCCTGTGATTCAACACTTCAGCAAACCAAACCAGGCTCTGATACCAATTGTTAGGAAATAAGAGATAAAATATGCGGAATAATCCCTTATAGAATCGCAACAGTAGAAACTAATATGTAGAAAATATTACAGATCTCAAATAAAAGTGCAGAATAAATAACACAACACAGAGAGACAAGATTTAACGTGGTTCACCCAATTTGGGCTACGTCCACCAAGAATCACTTGCTCAGATTTTATTACAAGCTTCCACTCTCTTAATACAATACCCAGATCCATTTGGAGCTATGCTCAACAAACTCTACATAATTCACACCCGAATTCAAAACACATATGCAATACATTTGCTTGTATTTCTATCATATGCATAAGACCATATAAATAGACAATTGCTTAAGTAGTTTTACAAAACCATGGGTATCAAACAATGGGAAAAAACAAAACCATCCCATAAACCTATGGGTAGCCGAAGAGGCAGTTTTACAAAACAATGGGTACCAAAAAAACCATGGGCCCAAAAACAAACCATAATGGTTACCCATTACCCATGGGTTAATAAACCACCCATGAAAATTTTCTTCGGGGGCTTCGCCCCCGAACCCCATTCGATGGGGGGGGGGGGGCTTCAACCCCCTAAATCCCCCTGACTCGCTCATCAGTGAGTGGGACCGCCGTAAAAATGCCCGAGTGTAACACATGGAACCTAAATCCATCTGTATATGCTTCATAAAATCTCTTATTGAGTAATTAACACTTCTCCTTGTTATCTAGCCAAACACAACTGACACAAACAACTTGTCTCCTTCATATAGGATTTTTGTGACCGCGTTAAACATAATTGGTCAAACGAAGAATTTTGAAAAATTGGTGAATATGCTACAACAAGAGGAAGATATTCACTCAAGTACTAAAAATTAAGAGCATGCACTTACTTCTAATCAAAAAGGCAACAAACAAGCTAAGTCTAGTAAAACACCTTCTATTGGTTCCCAATTTTACACCTCAGAGACATGGCAACAATTCAGTTCTCGGATACCACCTGATGACAACATAACTAATAACACCTTCAAAATGCAACAACTATATTAGATATAAGAGATACTTCCTCAAACAAGCCATTATTGTAAACAAGTCAAGAACCTTCAAATGCTTCCAAAATAAAATTTTCATGTAAAACCAGTTACAATGGATTTGGTAACCTTCAACTTCTTAGAAACACTCAATAAACTTGATTAGGGAATTCAAAAAGTTTCAAGACGCTATTTCAACTCTTTCACCTTATAAGATTTCTTAAGTGCTCTTATAGCCTTGAAAAAAAAAACAAGTAGCTCAGAAATACTTCCAAAGTTTCAAACTAAACCAACCACATTTTTAGAAACCCTTTAGGTTAATACAAATTATATCCAGATTACAAGTCTTGAGGTTTAACATATCCCCTTCAAACTACAAATTTATTCTCCAATTAGGCCTCCTTTTCTTATAGCCCTATATGAATACAAATATTTATGTTTAAGAAAATATATATTGTTTCTTGAGAATGTAAGAACATATTCAAGGAAATTTTACCTCATTCTTTCTCTCCACCATGTTTCTTGACCTAACTCCACTCTTAAACCCTTTAACTTGTTATTCCTAAGGAAAAGTATGTCTCCTTGTTTGGTAGGATCGATTTCACAAATTTTTGTATCCTTATTCATTCTAATAGACTCCCAAAGAACCTAAATCCATCTCTATATGCTTCATAAAATCTCTTATTGAGTAATTAACACTTCTCCTTGTTATCTAGCCAAACACAACAGACACAAACAACTTGCTCTCTTTCTTGAACTAAGACACTAAACAGGGTATAACTACCCTTGCTTACTTTTTGTTAAACCCCGCCTATCTCCTCTTTTTTACATTCCTCAATGAATAATTCAATATGTATTTAAAGGTGTTGTTGTGGTTTCATTCTTCACCAGAATTTATTTCCTTATGCATGGCTTGACTGTCCCTACTCATGGGCTAGACTAAGTTCTTGATTTATTTTATTTTTCTTCATAAGCATTATCATTCATTAAAAATTATTTCATCACCCTCAATATTCCACACTCCACCTACAATAGCAGTATCATGAGTTAGAAACATAGGATTCTTATGCTTTTGATCAAATTTACCTTTAAAACCCTTAAAATAGGGTAGCTCCAAATAATTTGACAATACTTTCTAACTTTCGAGTCATCTACCATGTTCAAATGTCCTTGAAACTTCACTTATATATTTTCCTAACCTATATCCTCCTTTTCAACAAGTTTTGTACTTTTTAATGGGTACAAATATATTTATACCTAAATTTCTCCTTCAAACCATAGTCTGGGTTACACAAGGTAGTGAGCACAAAGTTAATGTTTATTTTTTGTTTGACCAACTTCCAGGGTACCTCATGGGTTATATATTCATGAACATGGTCTTACTCAAGTCCTTCAATGTCCCTGGGGAAGAAAAATGTCTTAAAATATATTAAACCTCTGAAAATGCCAATTTACTAATAAATAAATATTTTAAAATACTATATGTTTTTTTTAAATCAGGTAAATTCTTGATGCCCTACACCTTGGTATTTATAAGCTCTAAAAACTACAGTTTTGTCAATTAATATGTGTTTAGTCATATTTTGGTTGTCAGATATATTTTACTGAAGGTACAAAAACTACAAAAAACATGGAACACGGTTTTCTACTTTCACCCTGGAATAATGTTTTAGACATTTCTATAACTTGGGAATCCATCTTGAATCATCTTACAATGTCTCCCAATGCCAAATTTACCTTGCAAATCAACGAGTTTCTCTAAATTTTTCTCATACAATCATATCAAGACTATGTTTTTTAAGCCAACTTTGTAAGCCTTTATCAAGTTTTCTTTGTCTTTCTCCTTGTCCACACTTGATTAATCTTTTTATAACCTTTCTTCACAAAAACATATTTTTTTATGACAAGGTTAAACCTTTTATATAATTTTCTCAATCATTCATTAACACATATAAACAATGAGGTAATTTACATACCTTACACCTTGTACAATCTCTAATTATTAAGAAATCTTGAGTCCTATGATATCTTGACCTTTTGAAACTTCATTTAGATCCTTCTCATAACCTGCATTATTCCATTAATCCCATATCATCATTCAATATAACATAAATCACATATTACATTTGTCATTCACACTCAACCTCATATTCTTACACCAATTTTCTCAAGAAACTCTTTTATTAAATGTTCTCTAATTTACAACTCAGAATTTTTGAGCCTTTCAAGCTCTCTTACACCCAAGGTTCATTTTAAGAGATCTCTTAGAAATCAGAGGTGGAAAATACCTAGTGAATATCCTCGGAAATAGTTTCGCAGGAAGGTGAATTTTTTGGGGGTCCGACAACAAAATTTTCACTTGATTTTTAAGAGGTTTGACAGAAGGCTGCAGACGCGCAACAGGAGATTTTCTGTCACGCATCAACAAGGTGGTTGACTCCCGTCAACAAGGCTCATTAATATGCATCAACAAGGTCATTTATGCATGTTAATGAGGTTTGTTGACGTATGTCAACCACCTTGTTGACGTGTGAAAAAAAATCTCCTGTCGCGCGTCTACAACCTCTGCCCTCTAATCGCGTGACAACAAAATATCTGTGTCACACATCAACAAACTCTCTATCACTCATCTACTTCCTCCACACTCCTGTCAGACATCAAAAAACTCTCCATGTCATGCATCAACAAATTCTCCATGTCGTGCATCAACAAACTCTATGTCGCTCATCTGCAGCCTCCATCCTCTTGTCACACATCTATAGCCTCTTCCCTCCTATCGGGCATTTATTGTACTTGACAATACATATACCCCCAGGTGTTATGAGTGATCTAGTAGTGTTCTACCTGGTGAATAATCTAGGATTATATAGGGGATAGTTTCAAGGGTAGGCAAAGCTGACCCCTAAAAAAAATTAAACTGTAATTTTTAGGCGAACAGGTCACTGACCTGCGCCAGAAAATTCACCTTTTCAAAATTTTCAAAAATAGAATATTCACCATATTATGAATATTCATGACTAAAATTATCCCTACTTACACCTTCCTCTACCCTATTTTTCCTTATTCTCCTATCATATCCTCCTCCATTCGAATCCCCCCCATTTTGTCCAAAAATGAGTTAGTTACTCAAATAGTTAGGGCTTCAAAACTTAGTTACAACTAATTTGAGAGTGATTAACCTCACTCTCATGGTTAGAGGACATTATACTAGGCTACATGAGTGTCTTACACCTTTAAGAATCATAACACAAACCTAACCTGCCCCTTAAGTCACAAATTACAAATAAGGATAATTCAAATATTTGAAAAGAGATTTTTGGAGGGGAACTCCAAAATTTCATTATTACATTGTGTTTCACCAAATAGTGATGCGTACGTAAGAGTAAAACATATAAGGTAAGGGTGAGGAGAAATACCTATGAATGAAGGTGGAAGATAGATTTTGTGCATCCTGATTTCCCGGTCCAATGTTGATTGCGAGAACTTTCTTTTTTCTAGGAGGAACTACCTGTCAATAAAAATAAGACCATAAGAGGAATATTGAATAATATATATCAGTGGACTACCTAGCGTCTGCTAGATCCAGGAAGTGTGATACTTCCTAGATGGTTGTTAATCCACTGTTTAAAACAATTTAATGCAAGAAATGATGTAAACCAATAATGTCCAATTGTAGTTGATATGATTTAGGTATCTCATTCAAGTACAATAAACAAATCTAATCTAAGAGGGTAGGTTATGATCAGATCTAGAGGTCAGACATGTAAATAAAGTGGTTCGGACATGTCAGGGTCAAACTTTAGGTGATTTGGATTAAAGGTATGAGGTTTCTATTACATAAAGGTTTTCTAGAAACCCTGAGACTGACATCATTCTGGTATGACCGATGATGGTTTGGGTTAGCCAACGTCAGTAGGATCATGCTAGTAGAAACTTAGTGAAGTTGGGTTTTGATGGTTCTCTAGGATTTCCTAGATAATGGTGAGGTAGATGACAGTGCTAGGAATAATTACAGATGTCTGGAGTCAGGTATGGGGAGGTTAAAAGGTTGTAGGTGATTAGGAGGAGGGATTGGCAGGAGGGTGAGAGATGATGGGATGCTAGGGAGACTAGAAATCCCAAACAAAGATGAAGAAACTAATCTAAATAAATATGGGAAGGTACAGATCTAAAGGTACTTACTGGTATTTGCATACCTAGTGGTTGGCTGGAGGTGATGGTTGATCCATGGAACTGGTGGTCAATGCCACAACTGTGCTTCCTGGAACATTACCGTGAATGCTTTCCTTTCATATCTATGCTTGGTGTTGGTTCAAGGTTTATGGATGTGTAGGAATGCTCTTGTGCATGCTTGCATGTAGATCTCGCTTCTCCAAAACTTGAATAATCCTTCCAAGTTCCAACCTCTCAAACAAGGTTACCAAAATGAATATATGGTAACCAAAAATGGTTTAGGGTGACCGACATTGGTTTAGGGTTGACCGGCATCGGTTAAGGTGGGAAATCATAGGTTTACTAAAAATGACATATCTTAGCAATCTTTTTGGCCGTCCATGTCCATTCTCACAGATCAAAATAGAATGTTGCACTTAAATAAGCAAGAATGTGGTTAGAGGAAGAATATGCATGTGATTGTAGGGTTGAACTAAGTCTTAGTTAATTAAGGTATGTAGGACTTGTTATCCAAAATTCACCCCCCTAGGGTAAATTTGATAACATGCATCAGGATGTCCAAATTCCAAGAAAAATGACTGATTCAGAGCAAAATCAGGTTTCTAGGGTCCCTTCAGGAATCTTTCTAAACTCCCCAGGCCGAAGAAGGAGGGAGCAAGCTTTGAGAAAGTGCGGAGAAGGTTGCAGAAAGCAAGTAGTTTGGGCCAGTAAAAATTGTGAAAATCGGCTAAGTCCTGGTCCAGCACAAGGTGGGACGAGTGGGACAAAGGTACGCGAACCGCCCGAACCGGCCGAAATGAGTCCAGGCGGCCCACAAAGCAAATGGGACAAGTGGGACAGAAGTACGCGGCGGGCGCGAAAAGCCGATCCAGCCGAGGAGAAAAATTGGCTAACTGCTGAAGAGGGTAGCATTCGGGACGAGTGGAACAAATGGACGCGAAATGCCCGAACCGGCCGGATCGCGTGAAAACAGTACAAGGAGCCCAAAAGCAATTGGGACGCGCGGGCCAGAAATGCCCGAACCGGCCGAACCGGCCGAAAAGAGTCAAGTCAGTCCGAAGCAAAGTGGGACAAGCGGGCCAAAAATGCCCGAACTGCCCGAACCGGCCGAAATGAGCACAAAGGGCCCAAAATCAAATGGGACATCCGGGACAAATGGAGGCGAAGTACGCGTAGGAGCCGAATCAGCCGAGGACCAATCAGAAGCTGCCACGTGTCCTCACAAGAGAAAAGTCAAAAAGTCAATGGGTGAGTTTTCGAGCACCGATCCGAACCAATGGGATAGTGCCACGTGTCCCAGCTAGGGCCCACAAGGAAAATTCAAAAGACAGCCCGCCGAAAAGTAGAAGAGAGAGAATTATTCAGCGAATCAGAGCATGCCACGTGGCATCCAAGTGGCAGTGCGCGGGAAAATATTTCAAAATCCGTTTTCGCCTGTTCCGTGCCCTAAATCTTCAGATCGACATATCTTTCGATCCAGAGCTCGGATTTGCACGTTCTTGATATCAACGGAAAGCTTATGAGATTCTCTACACGTTTCCAAGGTCAATCTTGCATTTTGGTTCAGTTTGGAGGATGAAAATTGAGAAACGCCTCTGGCGTGAAATAACAAGCAGAGGTAATGCTTCAACAACCACTTTAATGCAGCAAACAACCCGCCGCTTCTGTTAGACAAACCGCCGCTTTGCCAGAACCCGCCGCTTCTGCCATGATGGACGAATTAAATGCAACCTAGAGGTGGTTGGGGCAGATTTCGAATTCCTCTCTCTTTGCTCTCCCATTCTTCCTATAAATTGTAAGGAGGGGTTTCTTTCTAAGGTGGGACATTTCCGCTTTGCACCCTCCCTTCTCTCCTGTTCATAAGAAGATTTGTGGAGTTTTCAAACCTCCCATATAGACTGTAACACCGTTTTTTGCCTTTTGGCCATTGCAATGTATTGAATCTATCCTTGAGCAATATATATATGTGTCTGTGGTTACTTCTAAACCCTCTTACATATTTATTACTGTCATTCTTGATCTTTCATTGCATTTTTGCTATCTGTGCATGATGTTGTGTTACATCTACATGATCTGTGTTAAATTTGGCAAAGCATATGTTCTTCATTCCTTGGTGCATCACCTCTATTAGCTTAGATTTATTTTATGCATCTTCTTTCCTTGTCTCCTTGGCAAATTAGATTAGATTTTGAGGAAAACCCTCTGCATATTTCGTATGCACCTGAACAGAGGAATAGGAACCAGCCTTTCTCTGGAGATTCCTTTCTCACTCTTCAAGTCCCACACTTGGAGAAAGGATTCAATGTTGATGCAATCACACTGGATATTAGTAATCAACCTAGAAACCTGATCAATACCCAGGGGTGCTGTGATTTTGCACTAACAGTTTTGGCACGCCCGGTGGGACAGAGGTCTCATTTCTATTTGCAGCAAGGTTGATATGCATCTGCTGCAATTTTCTTGCTTGAAAAGAGCTATTATTTGCATATCTGGCGACTCCAAGGGGAGGAATCAACTGGTTCCAGCAGTCAGCCCTAAAAGCTTATGAGAAGAATCACAAGATCAAGAGCTGGAGAAGAGGAAGTGCTGTTTGAATACCTGCAACTATCTCCAAGAAGAAGGCAAAGAGGAAGAAGGATTCAAAGGTCTCCATCTCCACCAAACAGAACTCTCTCAACTCCTCCACCTGAGCGGCCTTTCTTTCAATATACAAGGATTTTAAGACCAATCAGAATGGCGCAACCAGTGAACCCCTATGTCAACTTCACAGGCAGCAGCCCACTTGCTCTCAATGCACAAAATCCAATCCCAGTAGCAGCACTGAAGAACATTCCATACTTTACTGGAGAAAATCAGACCACTCCTGGCGATCATGTCAAGGACATTGCTAACATTTGTGCAATCCATGAGATCGACGAGATGCAAGTAGCTGTCAAATTGCTGGCGTCTTCATTCAAGGGGAAAGCATTGCAATGGTTTAGGAGCCTTGGAGCTGGCTCTATCACAAACTGGAATCAGCTGTGTATTGCACTTCATAATCAATTCGGAGAGAAGGGAGACAACTTGTCTCTTTTGGAGCAGCTGACAACCATCAAGAGAGCTTCCAATGAGCAGCTAACTGATTTCAACTTCAGATTTCAAAGATCTTGGGATAGAATTCCAGTAGCAGTCAGACCAACAGCAGAAGGTGCTTTTCTATACTACCTTAAAGCTTTAAATTCTGATATTTCTATATTGATTCAATCCATGGGAGGCACAACTATCCCTGCTGCTTATAATATTGCCATTAGAGCTGAAAATTGTCTGATTCAAGCTGGCAAGCTATCTCCTAGGCCTCCAATGCCATTATATCCAAGCTTAGAGAGCCCAAGTACTAGTCAGGCACCTGTCTTAGCTCCTTCTCCCATTCCTAGAAATCAGAGTTCAAATGAAGCTTCCACTTCATCTCCAAGTGCCCCAAATGAGCTTCAAGAAGTCATGAAGCAACTGCAAAATTTAGGTAATGAGCTGGTCACACTCAAGAGGCAGCAAGCTCAAGGTTTTAGACCTTCGTATCAGCCTCAAGCTCAACCGAATAGGCAGCCATATCAGCCTCAAAGACCACCTAATCCAGCCACAAATATGAATCAAACAAGGCCTCCTGCCAATAGACCATTCCAGCCCTATAATCCAAATGCCATATCTGCCTCTAAGGCATTAGTACCAGCACAAAACAACATTGCCCAGGAGTATGATTGGTGTTTTCCATGTAATGAACCCCATAATCAATCCATGTGCTATAATGGTGCTCTAACCCAAGCTTTAATGGTAACAAGTGCTGGTGTGGAGGGTGAGAGTAGTCAAGAAAACAGCCAACAACAAGAAACATTCCAACAGCAATCAGCCCCAAATGATACCACGTTGGTAAATTGGCAAGCAGAGGATTTCTGTGGCATGAATCAGATAGTTTCTCAGGGTGTTGCTGCCAACACAAGGTCAAAAAGGAGAAATTTGGGTGAAGAACAGCCATTAGTCCCAGCCAATCCTCAACCTCCCACAGCTCCACAAATGATTGGCAAGCAAAACCCAGTTTCAAATGCACAAGGGCAGACAAAAACAGCCCCTAGGCCAAATCAAATGCCAGCTGTTGCTGCCCATATTCAAGGGGCAAATGTGCAAACCAAGGGACAGCAGAGAGATCCTTCATCACCATTCAGTATCATTGATCAGATGAAGAAGACAAACGTCAATATATCTATGTGGGAATCCCTATCCATCCCAGGCCAAAGAAATCTGCTGCAAGCTGCCATAAAGGATTGGCCAACTTCAAATCAGCAGGTTCAAAGGCAAGACAAAGTGCTTACAAATGCTGCCCAGCCTGAAGGAAATCATGGAACACAACAAGGTAGAATGCTGAAGCCCCCCCCTTTCTATGTTTCGTTAATTATTGGAAATCAGCTAGTGCATAACTGCATGATAGACTCTGGGGCAAGTAGCTCAGTAATGCCTAAACAGATAGCTGATCAGCTAGGGCTCCAGTATGAAATAACATCTAAGGGAGTAGTGCAGCTGGATGGGACAGCAATAGCAACAGTTGGAGTGATTAAAAATTTGAGTCTTACCTTGCATGCATGTCCAAATGTTGTTGTCTTACAAGATATATCAGTCATAGACCTTCCACCACTCTTTGCCCTCTGTTTGTCAAGGGACTTTACTGCCAAGATTGGGGGATATTTGTCCGCTGATTGGTCACACATGCTGTTCAGAACGAGGTATGGAACTAAAGCTACAATTAGGTCGGAACCTATTGCAGATTTCCACATTGAGCCCTATACTCCAAGTCATATTAATACCAATTGCTCAGCATTTGATCAAGAAGATCACCTTGGCACTGATGAAGCTGACACTAAGGTTGGAAGTATCCCAGATTTGACTCTTGATGAATGGGCAAGCAAGGTGCATGCTTTTGATCCTTATCAAGAAGTAGAAGAATCTGAGCTAGGGGTCTATTGTATACACGAAGAAAGTCAACCTATTCCTAACATCACCAAGCCAAGCCACAAGGATGACAATGAGGTATGGCAACTGTTTTTTGATGGATCAAGGAGTAGACAAGGCGCAGGAGGTGGAGCCATGCTTATTTCACCTCAAGGAGTAAAGTATTATTCAGCTTTTAGATTTCAATTTGCATGCTCCAATAACACTGCTGAATATGAAGCCTTGGTGCAAGGGATGCATTGGGCAATAAAGAGAAAAATAAATAACTTGCAAGTGTTTGGGGACAGTGAGCTGATTGTAAATCAGGTCAAGGGACAGCATGCTGCCAAAAATGATCTACTCAGATGCTACAAAAACAGGGTGTGGGACCTCATGGAAGATTTTGAGGCTTTCAGCATCAAGGCCATTCCCAGAAAAGAGAATCAAGCTGCTGACAGGCTTGCAGCAGTGGGGGCAACCTTTGACATTGTAGAAAACATTCAACAAGACAAGGTACAGCCAAACATCCACGTGATTGTGAGGCCTTCAGTGCCGGATAACGATGTCAATTGGCAAGTATTTGAGAATGACCAGCAAATCATCCACTTCTTGCAAGAAGAAGCTGAGTTCTCAGCTAAAAATCAAGAGAAGTTGAAACAGCAATATGGTGACCAGGTGATACAGCTGAGAACTGACAAGCTGCCCAAGGGACTTGTCACCTTGGAGTCCATTTTTAACCCCAATGATCAGTTTAGAAAGGAGAAAGCAAATATTCAGGTCAAGAGGGAAGATTCGGTATCCATCTTGGTAAAAGAGAACAAGCCATTGCAAATTGGAAAAATGACAACTGAGCAAGAGAGATATGAGTTCATACAGCTTTGTCAAGAATTCCCTGACGTGTTTGCTTGGAGCTATGAAGACTTGAAGGGCTTCAATCCCAACTTAGCTCAGCATACCATCGAGTTGGATCCAAATACTAAGCCTGTCAGGCAGAAACAGAGACCAGTCAATCCACACATGGAGCCTCTCATGAGGAAAGAATTGGACAAGCTGATTGAGTCAGCAATTATATTCCCAATCAAGCATTCTAGTTGGGTTGCCAACTTAGTTCCAGTCAGAAAGAAAAGTGGAGAGATCAGGCTATGTGTTGACTTCAGAGATTTGAATAGAGCCTCTCTCAAGGACCATTATCCACTCCCTTCCATGGAGCAAATATTGCAGGTTGTAGCTGGGTCAGAAAGGTTTTCGCTGCTTGATGGATACTCAGGCTTCAATCAAATTATGGTGAAGGAGGAAGACCAGTTCAAGACAGCCTTCACAACCAAATGGGGCACATATGCTTACAAGAAGATGCCATTTGGACTGTCGAACGCCGGAGCAACATTCCAGCGAGCTATGGATATGGCATTCAAAGGCTTGATTAACAAGATAGTGCTGGTATACCTAGATGATATCACTGTCTTCTCAAAGAATGCTGCAGACCATCTCTTTCACCTCAGGCAAGTATTTCAGAGGTGTAGAAAGTTTGGAGTGTCTTTAAATCCTAAGAAGTGCATCTTTCTTGCACATGAAGGGAAACTTCTTGGCCATATTGTCTCCAAGGAAGGATTAGCAATTGATCCAGAAAGGGTTGAAGCCATAAGAGCTCTGCCATTGCCAAGTCACAAAAAGGCTCTTCAAAGTTTCCTGGGAAGGATAAACTTTGTTCGGAGGTTTGTCCCAAATTTTGCAGCCCTTGTCAAGCCCATCACCAAAATGTTAAGAAAAAACATGGCTTTCAAATGGACGGCAGAAGGCAAGGAGAGTTTTGAAGCAATCAAAGAAGCCATCTCCCAGGCACCCACTCTCATCAACCCGGACTTTTCCAAGGATTTCATCCTCTATGCATTTGGGGGTGATGACACTATTTCTGCCATTTTGGTGCAACAGAATAAAGATAATGATGAACAGCCAATTGCCTTCTTTAGCCAAAGCCTAAATGACTGTGAATTGAGGTACTCTTTTATTGAAAAACATGTGCTTGCAGTAGTCAGGAGCTTGAAGAAGTTCAAGCATTTAATCTCAAACAACAAGGTCCAGTTGCTGGTCTCACATGCTGGGGTTAAGGACTTCCTCCTCAACAAGGATTTGAATGAGAAAAGGGCAGGATGGATCACCCGTGTCATGGAGTATGACATTGAGATCAAGATCACCAAGCTGGTAAGAGGCAAGGGTTTGTGTGAGCAGCTCGCTTCCAAACAACTAAACAACCCAGAAGATAAAGAAGACGCTGTCCTGCTTTTACAAAATGATCAAAAACAGGAAAATGATGATGAGTCCATTCCCTGTTGGACTCAAAATATGATACATTTCCTACAGACGGGCATGTGCCCTCTAGAAATGAGCAAAGCAAGAAGAAGACACTTCAGGTTGCAGGCTATTCCATATACCATCATTGATGGAGTTTTGTTCAAGAAGGATGTCAATGGAGTGCTGCTGAGATGCATTAACACAGGTCAGATTCAAAGGGTATTAAAGGAGTTTCATGATGGACCAGCTGGTGGCCATTTTGCACCAAGAGTGACAGCTCTGAAAATCATGAAGGCTGGTTATTATTGGCCTAAAATCTTTAGTGATTGCTATGCATGGATCAAGAAATGTAAGAATTGTGCATTCTTCACAGGAAAAGAGAGACTTGCAGCCCTCCCATTGCATCCAATCTCAGTTGACCAGCCATTCATGCAATGGGGTTTGGACTTCATTGGAATCATCAATCCCAATTCGAGCCAAGGGCACAAATGGATTTTGACAGCCACAGACTACTTCACCAGATGGACAGAAGCAGTGGCACTCAAAGAGGCGAATGAGTCTAGCATCTTGGACTTTTACGAGGGGATAACTACCAGATTTGGTGTGCCTGCTACAATAGTCTCTGATAATGCATTGGCATTCATTGGATCTAAAATTACTGAGTGGGCTGTCAAGAACGGGATCTACCTCAGCACTTCATCAAACTATTACCCTCAAGGTAATGGCCAGGCCGAGTCTACAAACAAAAACTTGCTGAGGATCATTAGGAGGACTCTTGATGAGAATCAGAAGGCTTGGCATACCAAACTGAAGTCAGCCTTATGGGCTGATAGGATAACTCCCAAAAGGTCCACAGGTAACTCTCCATTTAGGCTTGTCTACGGAAGAGAGGCAATCTTGCCCCTGTCACTTGAGTTGCCAACGTTGGAACTCATGAAACAACTGGAATTGCTAGAGTTTGGACCCATGAAGGTGAGATATGCAGAATTGATGGAGCTGCAAGAAATCAGAGATCAGGCATTCCAAGCAATGGAAAAGGATCAGGCTTTGATCAAGAAGACCTTTGATAGGAAGGCCAAAGATAGATCTTTTCAAGTAGGAGATCTAGTATTGAAATGGGATGTGGACAGAGCAAAACCAGGAAGGCATTCAAAATTTGATGCCATTTGGAGTGGCCCATACATGGTCACAAAGTGCAAGAACAACAATGCTTTCCAATTGGCCTCATTGGATGGTGAAGAACTGCAGATTCCAGTAAATGGAATCTATCTCAAGCGTTGCTTCTAGAGGGAGTTTCACTACATCTGTAAATACTAGATTAGATTTTCTTCCCTCCAAGTGCTTGTGCACATTGTTTTGCTGTAATTAGTTTTGTTTTCCCTAAGTGCCTTGGCACAGCTTACTGTCTATGGAGATGATGCATGTCTTTGCTAAATCAGGTCACATTCCATCTTTCCCTTTGCACATTCTAAGTCAGTTTGGATTCTAACAGAATATTTGATGACTCCATGCCCAATGGATGGCTTCAGGCAACTGGCCTTTTCATCTAGCAGGCAGAATGATCCCGCTGAGTCGCCAAATTGTTATCCAAAATTCACCCCCCCAGGGTAAATTTGATAACATGCATCAGGATGTCCAAATTCCAAGAAAAATGACTGATTCAGAGCAAAATCAGGTTTCTAGGGTCCCTTCAGGAATCTTTCTAAACTCCCCAGGCCGAAGAAGGAGGGAGCAAGCTTTGAGAAAGTGCGGAGAAGGTTGCAGAAAGCAAGTAGTTTGGGCCAGTAAAAATTGTGAAAATCGGCTAAGTCCTGGTCCAGCACAAGGTGGGACGAGTGGGACAAAGGTACGCGAACCGCCCGAACCGGCCGAAATGAGTCCAGGCGGCCCACAAAGCAAATGGGACAAGTGGGACAGAAGTACGCGGCGGGCGCGAAAAGCCGATCCAGCCGAGGAGAAAAATTGGCTAACTGCTGAAGAGGGTAGCATTCGGGACGAGTGGAACAAATGGACGCGAAATGCCCGAACCGGCCGGATCGCGCGAAAACAGTACAAGGAGCCCAAAAGCAATTGGGACGCGCGGGCCAGAAATGCCCGAACCGGCCGAACCGGCCGAAAAGAGTCAAGTCAGTCCGAAGCAAAGTGGGACAAGCGGGCCAAAAATGCCCGAACTGCCCGAACCGGCCGAAATGAGCACAAAGGGCCCAAAATCAAATGGGACATCCGGGACAAATGGAGGCGAAGTACGCGTAGGAGCCGAATCAGCCGAGGACCAATCAGAAGCTGCCACGTGTCCTCACAAGAGAAAAGTCAAAAAGTCAATGGGCGAGTTTTCGAGCACCGATCCGAACCAATGGGATAGTGCCACGTGTCCCAGCTAGGGCCCACAAGGAAAATTCAAAAGACAGCCCGCCGAAAAGCAGAAGAGAGAGAATTATTCAGCGAATCAGAGCATGCCACGTGGCATCCAAGTGGCAGTGCGCGGGAAAATATTTCAAAATCCGTTTTCGCCTGTTCCGTGCCCTAAATCTTCAGATCGACATATCTTTCGATCCAGAGCTCGGATTTGCACGTTCTTGATATCAACGGAAAGCTTATGAGATTCTCTACACGTTTCCAAGGTCAATCTTGCATTTTGGTTCAGTTTGGAGGATGAAAATTGAGAAACGCCTCTGGCGCGAAATAACAAGCAGAGGTAATGCTTCAACAACCACTTTAATGCAGCAAACAACCCGCCGCTTCTGTTAGACAAACCGCCGCTTTGCCAGAACCCGCCGCTTCTGCCATGATGGACGAATTAAATGCAACCTAGAGGTGGTTGGGGCAGATTTCGAATTCCTCTCTCTTTGCTCTCCCATTCTTCCTATAAATTGTAAGGAGGGGTTTCTTTCTAAGGTGGACATTTTCTGCTTTGCACCCTCCCTTCTCTCCTGTTCATAAGAAGATTTGTGGAGTTTTCAAACCTCCCATATAGACTGTAACACCGTTTTTTGCCTTTTGGCCATTGCAATGTATTGAATCTATCCTTGAGCAATATATATATGTGTCTGTGGTTACTTCTAAACCCTCTTACATATTTATTACTGTCATTCTTGATCTTTCATTGCATTTTTGCTATCTGTGCATGATGTTGTGTTACATCTACATGATCTGTGTTAAATTTGGCAAAGCATATGTTCTTCATTCCTTGGTGCATCACCTCTATTAGCTTAGATTTATTTTATGCATCTTCTTTCCTTGTCTCCTTGGCAAATTAGATTAGATTTTGAGGAAAACCCTCTGCATATTTCGTATGCACCTGAACAGAGGAATAGGAACCAGCCTTTCTCTGGAGATTCCTTTCTCACTCTTCAAGTCCCACACTTGGAGAAAGGATTCAATGTTGATGCAATCACACTGGATATTAGTAATCAACCTAGAAACCTGATCAATACCCAGGGGACTAGGAATCAATAAGGTGTAATGTGGAATTGGTAAGTGGTTTGAAAAATGTGGAGTTGGTGGAAGTGATGGTAGGTGGGGAATGGTAGTGGTCAAATCGAGTAATAGGTAATAGGCTAGGGTCCAAAATTGGGTAATGGGTAATGGAAATCAAACACACGCACACATATATATTACAACATGGTACCAGGTTGAAGAGATTACAAAATCCACATCATCCAAGGTCGATAGGTTTATCTAAATAAGGGTGAAGTGATTCAGGTATCCAAGGTATAGGGTTATGGTCTGGAAACACAATGTAGGTTAGGTGTAGGAACATTTAGGTATGTTCTGGTACACCAAAGTTTTGGGTCAGGATAAACTGGACATGATAATAGGAAAGGGTATGGTTGTTATGGATAAAAAAACATAGGTAACAACATCGCAAGGTATAATGAGTACATAAGGTCAATGGTCACACCAAATAGGTCATGTTAAAGAAATTAGGTCATGACACGAGTAAGGCAAAGGTATAGGTAAAATAACAAATTCCTAAGATGTAACTAATGAAATGTAAGAGTAGTGTGGAGCTTGTAGGTATGATTAAATAGGTGTCTGTAACTGATAAAAGGTGTTTGAGCACTAATGGTTATAGGTAAAAAGAAGTCTCAGCAAGGGCAAACTAGCTATAAGGGTTGATTGATGCATTGGTTATATGGTAACCGACATCAATTAGTCTAGGGCACAATTATGATCGACGCTGGTCATGTCGAATTGGAGTTAAAAAAGGAAAATTCCACTTTTTATAGAATCATTTGTCATTTTCCAATTGTAGACAATGACAGAGGATAGGTGGAAAGTTGGAAAGTGACAAAAACAAGATGGAGTTAGCTAAATTGGTGAGCCTCGATACTGCATTATTGGCATTTAGTGGGCGGGTCCGCGAGATAGGTTCGAGAGATTTCATTGGTTGTGAGAGTGGGGCAGTTGAGTTCAATGTATAGAAAGAGCTGGGAGAGGGTTTGGGTAGACCACTGGAGTGCAATGGCTAGACATACCACCATGCCGATGGCACTGACGATGAGGTAGGATTCTGATTTTGATCCTTCATTTTTTTGTTGAAATAGGTTGTTAAAATTGGTTTTATTTAAAATTTGGGTGAAATTTTAATTTTTTAAAGTTATTGGTAGAAGTGAAGGAAATGAGGGGTGGGAAGGTCCAATGTAGGTTAAATAGGAGTGGGAATGAATCTAGGATAGCTTTGGGTAGGTTAGAATGGGTATTTAGGCCAAATTTGATAATTTTTGTGAGAGATAGGGTAGGGGGTTTTCAGGATTTGTGACACCATGACAATGAACAACAGTCGATTAAGGGTTGGATCGACATCATGGTTGGCCTTGGCTGATCATCGGTTAAGTATTAGGTGACTTATGTCTAGTGATTATGGTCCAATGCCATGTCAGTTAGAAGTGACTGATGCCAGTCAGGATCTTGAGAAGGAAAATAGGTCAACAATCAAGATAAGGATGGGAGGGAACAGATAGGAAATGAGATATAAAGGCAAGTGTATATTGAGAATGGGTAGGGTAATAGGTACCATATAGGGATGAGTGGACAGATGTGAAATTGGGATGGGGGAAGAAGGGGTAGGTCATTTTATGTTGGGGTGTGGTTACGGGGTAATAAGTACGGAGGGTCTTGGGAATAGGTTGGTTAGGTTAGTGAGTTATGTTAGAGTATAATTCAAGGTTTAACAATGTTGTGATATTTTGGATGCATGTTAGGGACATAGCTGTAGATGTGGGACAGAGTTCCACCCTTATTGATAGTGATACAGGGGAGTGTAATGGCAGAGGAGTGGTGTCACATTACAGATGTGGGATTGATCGGGATTCAACACTATAGGTGTTTAGATCGAGATCCTAGCTTGATGGTCGCACTCATCATAGATGGGATGCTATGACTAACACATTCCATTTTCCGACGGGTGAGATCACAGTCACCCTGGAGGACATGTGTAGGATCTTACAGCTACCGATAGTGGGAATGCAAGTTTTTTTTATTACCTCAAAGGCATCAGAGGAGCTGATGTTGATGGTTTTTTGAGAGGGGATGGTGGAGAAGAGGTTACATAGTGTGAGCCTAAGTTATGGAGATATGTACAATGGCCCACCCTGAGGAGATGATGTTAGTTGTCTTGATTATGGAGGCAGTGTGTTGTTTTTCACTACCAGATGCAGAGGGTGGGAGATTCACACGGGTGCTAATGGGGGTTCTCTATTATATGATGGAGAATAGGACCCATTTTACTTCAGCACCAACATTCTTGGTGCAGTTGTGTTGGTTTGAAAAATTGTCCGGTTGGCAGGTTGCGGGGAAACAGGCCAACAATGTGCAAGGCATAGCCCCTCTTTGAGACAGCAAAGTAAAACTGGTTTATTGCTAATCTATCAAGCAAGAATCTGTGTAAATCTACACTATTCTAACTTCAGGGGGTTTGGGATCTCATCTCAGTAGAGGTAGTTCTAACTACGAACAGAAAGGTAGGAGAGAAGGAACGGAGGAAGGATAAATCTGAAGGAAGAAAAGAAATGAATTCCAAGATAGAAAGGTCAGAAGGTTTATTGTTTGGGCCGGTAGTAAACAGAGCCAAGCTTACTTGCACAAATAAATAAAGTACTATTGATGAACATATGATGATAATAATAATGAATCCAACAGAATAAAAACATAGATCTAACGTAAGAAAGATCTGATGCAAATAACACATATATTGAGCACAAATTCTGAACATATATATTAATATTTCTTCTATTACAAGGAAGCACAAAGTATTTCTCTCCTCACTTCTTTTTTTCATACAAAAATGTCCACCTAGAATACAAGTATTCTAGTATTTATAAAAGGAGAGGAAGAAAGAAGACAATACAAACCAACCACTATTTACAAAATATCTAAAAAGTCAAAAGTATTTTAGCAAGTTTTTGGATGGCAACATCCCATGATGCAACATGGATGATGTCATCGTAAATGCCAACATACTTTTTAAATATTTTTACAAAAATGATCGAAGCGTACATAACAGGAGAAACTACTCCTCATCATCTCTTTGCTTGAACGGATTGTCTTGCATCAGATCAGGAGAGGTGATGTGACACTGAGCTTGGTAATCCATAAACTTGTTGATCATTGTCTGAAGTAGATTATGGTATAGACCCTTGAAATGGTCGCCAATGACTTCACAAGTTTCTTTTTCATTCTTGAGCTTTTCAAGTAAGTCAAAGAAAGTTTCAAATGACTCGATCAAAAAGCCAATGAAGTCACGGCAAGCCAGGAGGTTATTGATTGACTCTCGATCAAAAGTGACCTCTGGCACCAAACCTTAAGTGGCAATAGCCTTGAAGTACTGGAAAGTATTGTCTACTTCCCTCAAGGTGAATGACTCACTGAGCATCTCTGGAGTCATTTTGGTAACTATTTGCTCCATCTTGTATTGTGCATCTAGGGCTTCCTCTTTGATTTTATCTATCCTCTCCAGGATATATCCCATCTGATCAACTCGGTAATCTAAAGTGATGAGAGATTTGTTATGTGCCTGCGGGTGATCAATGACACCAACCTTTAATAGGTCATTAGCTAAGTAGTTATCCATTGCTTTGAATGTTTCATGTTGCAACCTGGAGTTGTCCAACTCCTTGGAGAGGGATCCTGCTACTGCTTGTAGCTCCTTATTAGCCTGACCTATTTCTTGGTAGAGCATAGTGAATTTTTCAATCATTTATTTGTTATCCCTAAGGATTCACTCAATATAGGAGGATACTGATGCACCTTGTTCTCAAATCTTAGCATATTCATTTATTTTATCTTGGCTGAGAACTTCAGTAGGTTCGGTGGCAGTCATAGGAGGAGCATTACCTATTCTCTGCAATGCTTGGAGGAGATGTTTGTTATGTTCCTTGAGTATTTTGTTCTCCTCTTTTGCTTCTTGAAGCTTATTGTAAAGAGCATCTACTGCAGACAGGGCCTCTCCTTGTAGGCTCTCAGATGAGGTTCCCATTGTGACTTGGGTCACTGTGAAGCTATAGGATATATATCCTTCTTTTCTTTGGTGCGATCTAGAGATGCAATCTCCATGACTCTTTCTCCCGAAATTCTCTTTGAAAAGTGAGTTATCACTTTTTGCTTCTTGGATCCCTTCTTCAGAATGACAAAGAAGTCCATGGGTGCGATGGGAACCTTTCTCTTGTGCTGACCCAGATGGTCATAAATCCAGCTAGGACTTATGGGAGTGGGAGTAGAGGGAATAAAAGAAGAAATGGGGGTGAAAGGGGAACCAACTAAGGAGGCCACAGGGAAAAATGTTGAAACACTTGGTGGTGGCATCGATAAGGAATCCAACGCATTACTACTTGTGGGGCCTGGAGTTACTATGGGAGAAGAAAAGGACATGGAAATGAAAGGGATCTACAATTGAATGGAGGGGACATTGGGTGACAGATCCATGAGAGAGGATAAGATGGAAGAGGTGGGAAATGGAAGGGAGGAAGGGAGAGAAGAAGACACATCCATTGGAATAGATGCTTCAATGACAGGGGGAGGAGAGGGAGTGGAAGAAGGAATTGTGGGTACCTCAATAGTTATAGCTGGGATAACATCCTAGATGAATGTATCCATTGGAACTTTGGTGGTCTCTTCCTCTTTACCTCGAGACACCAGGTCGACCACTTGTTTCTCAAAAGTAGAAGGAGGGCTTTGAGGAGATTCTTCTTATTTACTTGATTATCCCTCCTTGTCCTTCCCTATTCCTTTCATCACTTGGGCTATTCTTGGAGGTGCTCTACCTGAAGGGGAAGCAGTGAAATCCACTCCAAGGTAGGTGAGACCATTTTGTTTACACCAATTTTTGGTGTGCTACAACGTGGGATTAACCATTTCCTTAATGGTCTTCGGTGCCTTGGCTCTGTCGATCTCTGTAAATGGCCAATCATCATCATCTGTGTCAAGTTAAACCTGATCAATTTCTTTATCAATCTCTCAGAATCCCTTTAAAATGATGGCTACGCAATAATGAATGATCTCCTTCAGAGCCATCTAGGAGTGATCCTTTCACCTGATATCTATTTCATGTGTCAGGTCGATGTAGATGTCCTTGATCTTAGGAACATGGATAGGATCAATTTTTGACCTTGGGAGGAAACTCCGGCAATCGAAGGTGGGCCTTGCTGGGAAGTTGTGCTTTAGATTTAGCAATTCAAGCTCATCATACATCTCCTGAGCTTTGGCAAGTGTGGTGCAGGTGTATCGGCCAACTGTAAGGGGGAAAGGAGTTCCTTCTTTCTTTCTCTTCATGCACCTCTCATGGTAAGTGATCAGTTGTCTTGACAACTCCAAGAGGATCAGTTTTAGCATTGCATACCTTGGTAAATTTGTCGATTCACCTTCAAAATTCACTGCTCTAAGGTATGTGAATGTCAGGAATTGTGTGAACAATGCTCCCCATTTCTTTGTGACAGTAATCACGCTCGGGTTGGTCTGACTATGTCTCATATTCAGCCTTAACAAGTAGATCACCTTGTAGAAGAAGGCATCATTGAGTTTAGAGAACTAGGGGATGTTGTTCTCAAGCCTTGGCTCTGGGTAGAATTCATATATTTTAATATGGGGCCATACAATGCTTCAAGCCAACCCCATGAAATCTCTCACTGATGATGTGGCGTATACAACATAGGAATTCATATAGAAATTCCTAGATGTTAGGACCTGTTGAAGCTGCTGGGAGATGGTATCACTGATGATTTCACCCCAGCCAAAACATTAATCATGCGTATTCTTGCTCATGGTCTCTAAGTACCTCAGCATCCATTTATGAAAATAATGGGCATCAGGAAGCCCAAAAACTCTGTTAAGGAAAGTGATTGTATCACTCAATTCCTCGTTGAAGTCACTGCGGTGGATGGTCTGTGGCCATCTGCTCACTGGTTTCTTTATTTTCAGGTAAATTTCCTTCATCATTTGCATGCATTTATCCTCATGGTCGTCTCAAGCCTTCTTGCAGTCTTCTAGACTTATGGTGACATATTGCCTATGATGAGGAATGCCCAAGGTCAGTTCAAAGTGACGGGTTGTGAGGTCGATGATCATCTTTCCCTCCTTATCTTTGACACATCTTCTGTCCTTGTTATAGCACCTAGCCACCAACATGATGAACTCATTGTTTACAGCACTTACTAGTAGCCTAGCTGTGAAGTGCAATCCACTGCCCACCAGTTTGTTCATCCACGGACTGCTACTTTCCTGGTTGGTCCTTGCCCAAAAGTCATCCATATCAATATGCCCCATCTCAACATCTCTGATGTTGAGGTCACTCTCTACATATGAGTCAGGCATCCTGACTTTTTGATATTTGTACTTCATCTCTTATTCCAATAGTTCTTCTTTTCCTTTAGACTTTGTTAGTTTATTGCTTAATGAAGACATGTGTGAGTAAAATGATGGTTGTTGTTGTTCTATAAGAAGGATCAAGGAGGTCCAACATAGAAGAGTTATGTCAATCGTCATGTTATTCATTATGAAATATTGCAGAAAGAAGAATGAGCAATTATAAGGCTTAGGGCGCAAGGCACAAGTTCATAGCATGCTGCAGAGGCTTAAAAATGTTGGGCACCCTTTCTGAGGTGTTGACATGAGAAAAAATGCACTTAATGTTGAGGAATATGCACCTACACCTTAGGAAATTTACTTTAGTGGGGCAGAGGAAATGTCTATGTTACATGGGTTGTAAGTGCGCCCAAGGCACAATTTCAGAAGATGTTGCAAAGGAATTTAACATGCCAAAGAAAAAAAATGCTTGGCACAGATTTGGAGCACACAACATCCAATGTAGATGTTGTACAAGATTTTCCTGCACCCTTACAAAAGCTACTAAGTGTTATATAACTGGGCACAGGTTAGGTTGTGCTGCAAGCAAGGATAGTGCGCCAAGGTGCAACTGTGGGGGTACAATAGCGAAAAATAGTGCGCCAAGTTATTCCATGATTTTTTAGATTCCTCTCATTTCTTAGATTTCTTCTCTCTCTTGGTTTTTTCAAATGGTAGAGAGAGAGTTGTAATAAGATAAAAAGGAGGTCTTAGGTTTTTTCAAAGGTAGGGGGCCTTCCAGATTTGTAGATCTGGAAGGAGAGGAAAAGGGGTTTCCTGTTGGTTATGGATTGATAGGTGTTTCTTTTTTAGATTTAACCTTTTAAACAACCCTAATACCTAACACAACCAAAAAACAAAACCATAACAACAAGAAGGAAGGAAGAAGCCACTTACTCAGTTTTATAAAAGATGAAGGATGATGTTGGGGTCCAAAAACTTGAAAAACGGCACACAGGGGTGACAGAGATACATGACAAGTGCAGAGGAAATACTTTTTTCAATTTTCAAATCGTAAAAATGATAGGTGTTGGGCACCTATTTATAAGAAAATATGGCATTTATTATTTCACCAACTTTCTATGGCACACATTTTAGAGTGTCGACACGGGTTAAAATGCACCTTGGCATAAGTTTATTAGCATTGACATAGTGCTTTCAGCACTTTTAACGCACATTTCTTGATGTCAACACACCATTTCCCACACCTTAAGCGTAATTTTTCGATGTTGAAATGATACTTTTAGTACCTTAGGAAATTTTAGGCACATGTTTAATAATGTTGACATGTCCATTTTCTGTGCCAAAGGGGTGTAACTTCATAGATATTGACATGTCATTTTGGGTGCCAAAGGATTTTCTAAGGGGTGCGCATCACATGGTGTCGACACAACATTCCTTACGCCTAGTTCAAAAGGATAAAAATGGTTAAGTTACATAAAACTTGATTTTTCAAAAGGGAGTCTTTGACCATTTTGAACATTAACAGACCTCCTTCGGGGGACCAAAACTGAATTTTTGATATGGTTACCTACAAAATTGCTCTTGTCAATTTTGCAGGATAACAACTGGCTCTTTCTAGGGACTATCTTTAAGTGAAACTTAAGGGTAGAGAATCCTAGATTTCTGCGTGCCTATCCATTGGGTTACAGAGAGTCAAAAACAAGGCTGACCAAAAATGGAAGGAAGGGAACACACAACAAATAGGAAGCAAACACACAACAAAAGCAAACACATAATGAAAGCAAACTGTACAAAGAAGAGAGCAAGCTCTGCTACCTAAAAATTTTCAGGCGTTGCCCGTTATAGGGAAGAGGGAGTTCAGTTCCATCCAGATATGAGAGATAGAAACTATTCTCTCCATTGAGCTACTTGACCTTGTATGGCCCTCTCAAAAGAGAGTCAAGCTTCCTGTGCCTACCTTTCGGTTCTCTTCGTTTGTCCCACAAAAGAACAAGATCTCCCACTTGGAAATCTCTCTGCTTAGCTTTCTTGTCGAACAACCTCTTAACTTGATTCTGATGTTCAATGATCTTGTCAACCACTTTTACTCACTTTTCTTTAAGTTCTGTTAGGTACATGATTCTCTTTTCAAGAGAATTCTGGAAATTTTCATCTTCAATTACTCGAGCTAAGCGCAGAGTGGGAAGTTCTGTGGAGATAGGGATTTCAACATCGATCCCATACAACACCTAGAAAGGTGACATGCCGAGAGATCTCTTTGGAGTGATATGATCTACCCACAAAGCATCATACAATGACTTGTGTCAAGACTGTTGGTTTTCATCAACTAGCTTTTGTATGATAGTCACTAGGTTCTTGTTGTTGGATTCTACCTGACCATTTCCTTGAGGATAATAATCAAAAGCATGAGCCAAGGTTATTTTGTATCCATAACAAAAACCAATAACTTCTCATGAATAGAAGTTGGAAGCATTGTCAGCAATGATTTTGTGTGGAATGCCAAATCTCACAATAATATTCTCTTTGATGAAGTTACAAGCAACTTCAGAAGTGGCATGCTTGACTGGTATGGCCTCCACCCATTTCGTGAAGTAATCCATTATTGTTAGGAAATAACTATGTCTAGCACTCGATTGAGGATTGATTGCTCTGATGAAATCAATTCCCCATTATCTGAATGGTTCGTCAATAATGATGGGCCTGAGGGGAAACCCAGCCATCTTTGGTTTGCCAACGAACTGTTGGCAAAGTTCACATTTCGCTACCCAAGTGGTTGTATCTTGGAATAGTGTCAGCTAGTAGTACCTGGCCCAAATGATTTTATGTGTTGTTACTGATGAGGAGAAGTGACCATCATAGGTTGAGTCATGAAAACTCTTTAACAATCTTATATGTTGCGGTTTATCAACACATCATAGGAAAATGTTGTCAATTCCACGTTTGTACAATCCATCATCCCATATGACATATCTTACGGCTCTGAGCTTCACTATTCACTTTTCCTTAGTGGTTAGGTGAGTTGGGCACTTGTCATAGGTGAGAAAGAATGCAATGTCAGAATACCATTCATCATTGGTTGTGATAAACATAACCATGTGCAAAGTATCCACTTTCTCTAGTTCATTTTGTTCTCCATCAATGTGATCAGCTTTCTCTTCAGGTACCTCTGAGTCTTCATTTTTGGCCATTAGCTGACACAAGCCTTTACCTCTTACCAACTTAGTTGGTTTGATGTCTAGGTCATATTTTTGAAAATTTCTTGATCCAATCCCTCGCAAGCTCCCTAACTCCTGTTGAGTCAGGATAGACTTAAAAGCCATGTTCAGAACAAGCACTATTGAATGAGAATTAAGAATATAGTAGCAGAAACTTTTGATATTTTTACCATGGAAAAGGCATGCTTATCCAATTGTGACATCTTCAGTTCATGAGGCTTGAGAGGAGAGCTCATGAAAGCAATCAGAGATTCAATATCCTCAGAGTTCTTTTCCATCAAGATAGTCGATATAGTATGCGCAGATGCAAAACCGTACATGATGAAGTCTTTGCTGAAGTCGGGACACACTAGAATAGGGGCGTGAGCGACAGAGGTTTTTATGTCTTCGAATGATGTCCTACCTTCCTCACTCCATTGGAATGTTTGGGACCCTTTTTTCATATTAGATATATGACGAGTCTTCTCAGCAAAATCAAGAATAAAGCATCTAAGAAAATTTACCTTTCCGAAGAAAGAGTGAACACCGGTCTTGCTTGTAGGTAAAGTAAGGCTCTGAATAGCCTTGACTCTTTCGACATCTATCTTAGTTCCTTCTCTACTGATGACATGTCCTAGCATCTTGCCTTAGATGACCCCAAAGAATGACTTATTAGGATTTAGCAAAATTTTGTGCTCTCGGCATCTGATCAATACTTGTTCCAAATGATCACAGTGATCACTTAGTTTTTTGGAGAACACGGTCAAGTCATCTAGATAAACTATGATGACTTTTTCCATCATACCTTTGAATGTAAAGTCCATTTCTCGTTGGAAGGTAGCATCGATGTTGATCAAACCGAACGGCATTCTGCTATAGGTGAAGGTACCCCAAGGGGTGGTGAATGTTGTCTTGAACTGATCTTTAGGCGTGACTTGATTTTGATTATATCTTGAAAAACTGTTGAGCATAGATAGCATTTCTAAACTAGTACTTGATTCATTATCAGCAGTGGATAGTTATCTTTTAAGGATTACTGATTCAAGTTACGAAAGTCCACACATATGTGTATCTTGCTATTCTTCTTCTACACAGGCACAATATTTGCAACCCAAGTATTGTGATGAATTGGAAAAATAATTCTTACATCCAACATCTTCTAAATTTCAGCCTAGATGGTACCCAAGATCTTGGGGTTGTAATACCTTTGCTTTCGATGAAAAGGCTTGACATCTTCCTTGAGCGGAATGTCATGATGAATGTCCTTTGGCTTGAAAGACTTTAGATCAACATAAGACCATGCTAATACATCCATGTACTTTTTCAGCAACTTGACGAATTTTCATTTCTCCTCAGGCGTACAACACTTCCCGATGTTTACGGAACAAGGATGTTCCGCAATACCCAGATTGATGGATTCAGTTTCTGGAGAAGAGGAAGGATCATCGTGTCACTTTTTCTTAACAAAACGGTCATGATTATCAAATAATCATTCCAAGGAAACTAAACCTTTAGGAATCTTATTTCCTTTGAGTTGTATCACCATTTATTTTTCAGATTCATGTGCTTGATCGGTGAGGGACTCATGACATGCAGAAGTTGATCCATCAAAATGAAGTTCTTTGAAATTGTCAGCTTTCTCCAAAAAAGTGATAAGTTGGTTGTCATCATTAAACACTTGCCAGTGTTGTGAATTATCTGGCACACTTGGGTGAAAAACCACCTCAATGGTATATGTATCTGTTTTCAACCCTGGGTGAGGGAGCATGAGAGAGGCTGAGATGGCTAATGAATCAGCCATGTCATTTTGAGCTCGTGGAACTAATTTGATTAAGAAAGCATCAAACTCCTCAATGTTATCCCATACTGCATTGCGGTGGTATCTGAGCCGGTCATTCTTTACTTGATATATCCCTTTTACCTGATTCACAATTATCTCAGCATCACCCTGCACTTTTAGATTCTTGATTCCCTTCTCTTTTGCAGCTTGCATGCCAAGTAACAAGGATTCATACTCGGTACTATTATTTGTATTGAAGAACTGCAACTTGAAAGAAAAAGGGAAAATCTCCTCTTCAGGAGATATTAGAACAGCCCCAACACCGCATCCACTTGTTGTACAACTGCCATCAAATTACAAATTCCACACTTTGTTGAGATCCTCCTTCTGGATGAGAACGTCCATTTTATCTAAGTTGGTGGATAGGAAGTAGTTCCCCATCCCTGATGATTCGAAAAGAATCTAATCTTTAGGGTAATCAGAGTTGGTGACTAGATATTTCTTTTGTGATTCTGGTTCCAATGTCTGCATCACCCCTTTGATAGAAATTATGGCTTTGGACCAGTCCTTATGAATTTCCCCACCAACTTCTTTACAGAAGCTCCTCCCTAGCAATATCCCGTATGCTGATGGAATATCAACTATGAGAATAGTCATTTTTACCCTTTTCTCAGGAAATGTTGTGAATGCGAACTGCGCATCCTTGATCTAACCAATCAATGGTACCTGTTTGGTATCCATGGAGTAGCATCTGCGAAAAGGTTTAGTAAGTGTGAGACCCAAAGCATGGGCAACCTTTGTTGGCATGACATTATCAGAAGCTCTAGAATTAGTTATACAGTTACTTAGTTTATGACCATTGATCAGGAGAGATAGGTAAAAAGGTTCAATTTTCCCCAATGTAGAAGTCGAGGCAACGTTTACGTGAGACGTAGAAGGCATGAGAAGAATTCCTTTTGAGGAAACAGGAGGAAGTACGGTAGCCTAGTCTTAGATATACTCAGTTAATCTTACAAGCTGCTCTGGGTTGGAATGAAGGTATTCAACTTCATACATCTAGATCTTGGTCTTTTTAGCATGATAAATTATATCAAATACGACCAAGGGTTGTGCTAATGAAGGAATGAGTCCTTAATTTCACATTTGTGGAGGAGGATTATTGGTCTTTATGGAATAGGAGGAAGGCTGAATTGGAGGAGAAACAGGAGGAAAATATTTCTTTACAACAAGTTTAACAGCTGGTTGAGTAGGAAGGGGGTTACCTCTTTTAACGATCATTGGCAGTGGAGTTACCACGGCCTTTTACTTTTGTTTTTCAGCAGCAACCTTTGATTCTTTTCCTTACAAGCAAGTGAAAACCATGTATGATTGTCCGCTCACATACCCTTGGGTATATTCTTCTTCATCAGATTCCTTGTCTTCAAATTCCATATACCTGATAATAGAGTCACCAGTTGGTTCACTGACATCTTGATCATCTTCACCTTGCAATAAAGGTTCTTCGTAATTTTTATCATCTTCTTCGATTTCAACCAAGGCATTAACAAGAGGGGCTTCAATTGCTATCATTTGAGAGGTAGTAGGAAAATGCGGCATTTAGGGGGCATTGTTGGGAGTGAAGTTCCTCCGTGGGATATCTCAGTACACAGTACTAGATGATCTTTGAGCCAATTTCTTCTTTAATGAGAGCAGGTCATTTTCCATCTTCTGGAATGTTAGATCTGATGAGGTAGCCTAAGAAGAAGTTGAAGCCTTTGATTTTGATGGTTCTCACCTTAACTCACCAGATATAAGGAGGTTATCTTCTATCTGAATGGCTGATGCCTGAGTAAGGACCAAGGTGGGTATCTGTTCCTGCAAAAGTAAGAAACTTACTTTCGAACTCATTCCATTTACAAAGAAACACTTTTGATTCTCTAATGTTGGCAACATGGCAGGCAACACACGGTTGATCAGTGAAATGAATCGGGTGATAAAATCACACATGTTTTCATTCACCTCCTTCATGTGAGTGATTCATGACAATAGTGCGAATGCGTCTTTTGAAGGCTTGTATTTGTCCTCAAATGCAGTCCGTAATGTGGCCCAACTGTTGATGGATCTGGCTAGTAAATGCTGGAACCATTCTGATGTAGGCCCTTGCAAGGTCTCTAGAAAGAGACGTACTGATAAGTCTTCATGAGTCACGTCCAGAATACTGCATGACATAATAAATGTAGCTATATGCGCATCTGTGCTTTGATTTCCGCTCACATAAAATTTTAGGAAATTCTTGTGATTCTCGCTATGGAGGGAGTGTACTAGATGCGGAAGTGTTAGAGGACCCATGGCATTTCCCCATGGTACAGGTAGATTAATTTCCATTTGAAAATTGGAAAAAAGAACACGAGTAAGGAGTGTGGTCCCACTTAGCAAAAGAGCACTGTAAGTCGATGTCGAGGCACCATGTGAAATCTAGCTCTTTCATGGAGGTGAGGCACTTCTTAATAATCGATCCACTGAACTTAGTTATGCAAATTGTGCTGGAGTGATATTGAAATTGTGCCTTCGAAGTATATCAAAGATTGGATCAACTTCTCCACGAGCTCTTCTACTATGAGTAAATTATTCACCCGCCAGCGTACCCGTTTAGATCTGCAATAATTAAGAGAAGATTTACAACAATCTTTTTGTTTGTAATTGCTGATTTTCTGATTTTTCTAGTAAAAATTAGTAGCATGTAATTTTTTAATATTTAAATTTTATCCTTTTTAATAACAACCGATTGCGGTTTTTTGACAAAGATTAACAAGGACCAAAAGTGGGTCAATTTAGAAAGCTGATTTTCGGATCTTTGACCTAAATTTTTCAAGGTTTTGAAAATATTATGAAATATCAGAATCTCAAATCTACGTCAATATACAAGTTTTTGTAAAAAATCAGCGAACTAAAAGCTCCTATCTGGCCTAGATCTATGGATTTGTATAAGGAAATTTTTCAGTTTTAATCACTTCTGCAAAAAATTTAATTTTTAACAAATAGTTAAAATTTGTAATCTGGTAGTGATTTTTACAGTTTTTTAGTTATTTCCTTAGTTTGATCCCCAGTAGAGTCGCCAAAAACTGTTGGTTTGAAAAACTGTCGGGTAGGCAGGTCGTGGGGAAACAAGCCAACAGTGTGTAGGGCATAGCCCCTCTTTGAGATAGCAAAGTGAAACTGGTTTATTACTAATCTATCAAGTAGGAATCTGTGTAAATATACACTTTTCTAACTTCAGGGGGTTTGGGATCTCATCCTAGTAGAGGTAGTTCTAACTGTGAACAGAAAGGTAGGAGAGAAGGAACGGAGGGAGGATAGATCTGAAGGAAGAAAAGAAATGAATTCCAAGACAAAAAGGTCAGAAGGTTTATGCTTTGGGCTGGTAGTAAACAGAGCCAAACTTATTTGCATAAACAAATAAAGCAATATTGATGAACATATGATGATAATAAGAATGAATCCAACAGAATAAAAACATAGATCTGACGTAAGAAAGATCTGATGCAAATAACACATATATTGAGCACAAAGTCTGAACATATATATTAATATTTCTTCTGTTACAAGGAAGCACAAAGTCTTTTTCTCCTCACTTATTTTTTTCATACAAAAATGTCCACCCAGAATACAAGTATTCTAGTATTTATAGAAGGAGAGGAAGAAAGAAGACAAAAACAAACCAACCACTATTTACAAAATATCTTACAAAATATCCAAAAAGTCAAAAGTTGACTTTCGGCAAGTTTTTGGATGGCAACATCCCATGATGCAACATGGATGATGTCATCGTAAATGCCAACTTTTTAAATATTTTTACAAAAATGATTGAAGCATACACAAGAGGAGAAACTACTCCTCATCATCTCTTTTCTTAAACGGAGTGTCTTGCTTTTGATGAGGAGAGGTAATGTGACACTAAGCTCGGTAATCCATAAACTTGTTGATCATTGTCTGAATTTGATTATGGTTTGGACCCTTGAAATGGTCACCAATGACTTCACAAGTTTCTTTTTCGTTCTTGAGCTTGTCAGGTAAGTCGGAGAAAGTTTTGCACGACTCGATCAAAAATCTGATGAAGTCACAACAAGCCATGAGGTTATTGATTGACTCTCGATTGAAAATGACCTCTGGTGCCAAACCTTGAGTGGCAATAGCCTTGTAGTGATGGAAAGTATCATATGCTTCCCTCAAGGTGAACGACTCACTGAGCATCTGTAGAGCCATTTTGGTAACAGTTTGCTCCATGTTTTATCATGCATCTAGGGCTTCCTCTTTGATTTTATCTATCCTCTCCAGGATATAATCCATCTGATCAACTCGGTAATCTAAAGTGATGAGAGATTTGTTATGTGACCGCGGGGTGATCGATGACGCCGACCTTTAATAGGTCATCAGCTGAGCAGTTAGCCATTTCTTTTAATGTTTCATGTTGCAACCTGGCGTTGTCCAACTCCTCAGAGAGGGATCCTGCTACTGCTTGTAGCTCCTTACTAGCCTTACCTATTTCCTGGTAGAGCACAGTGAATTTCTCAATCATTTATTTGCTATTCCTGAGGATTTTCTCAAACCAGGAGGATACTACTACACCTTGTTCTCCAATCTTAGCATATTCATTTATTTTATCTTGGCTGAGAACTTCAATAGGTTCGGCGGTAATCATAGGAGGAGTGTTACCCATTCTCTGCAATGCT
The DNA here is from genome assembly GCA_019776745.2 of Taxus chinensis. Classification (NCBI taxonomy): domain Eukaryota; kingdom Viridiplantae; phylum Streptophyta; class Pinopsida; order Cupressales; family Taxaceae; genus Taxus; species Taxus chinensis. The sequence continues at coordinate 546,103,807 of CM034152.1, read as the reverse complement.
TGGAGGAGATGTTTGTTATGTTCCTTGAGTTTTCTCTTCTCCTCTTTTACTTCTTGAAGCTTCTTGCAAAGAGTGTCTACTACAGATAGGGCCTCTTCTTGTAGGCTCTCAGATGAGGTTCCCATTGTGACTTGAGTCACTGTGAAGTTTGTAGGAGATATATCCTTCTTTTCTTTGGTGGGATCCAAATATGCAATCTCCATAACTTTTTCTCCCAAAGTGCTCTTTGAAAAGTGAGTTATCACATTCTGCTTCTTGGGTCCCTTTTTCAGAATGATGGAGAAGTCCATGGGTGCGATGGGAACCTTTCTCTTGTGCTGACCCAGATGGCTTAGAAATCCAGCTAGGACTTATGGGAGTGGGAGTAGATGGAATAGAAGAAGAAATGGGGGTGAAATGGGATGCAACTAAGGAGGCCGCAGGAGAAAACGTTAAAACATTTGGTTTTGGAATCGATAAGGAGTCCAACACATTGCTACTTGTGGAGCCTGGAGTTACTACGGGAGAAGAAAAGGACATGGAAATGGAATGGATCCACAATTGAATGGAGGGGACATTGGGTGATAGATCCGCGAGAGAGGAGAAGATGGAAGAGGTGGGATATGAAAGGGAGGAAGGGAGAGAAGAAGACACATCCATTAGAATAGAATCTTCAATGACAGGGGGAGGAGAAGGAGCAGAAGAAGGAATGGTGGGTACCTCATAGTTATAGCTAGGATAACATCATGGGTGGATGTATCCATTGGAACTTCAGTGGTCTCTTCCTCTTTAACTAGAGAGACACCAGGTCGACCACCTATTTCTCAGAAGTAGAAGGAGGGCTTTGAGGAGCTTCTTCTTGTTTGCTTGATTCTCCCTCCTTGTCCTTCCCTATTCCTTTCAGCACTTGGGCTATTCTTGGAGGTGCTCTACCTAAAGGGGAAGCAGTGAAATCTACTCTAAGGTAGGTGAGACCATTCTGTTTGCACCAATGTTCAGTGCGTTGTAACGTGGGCTTAACCCTTTCCTGAATAGTCTTCGGTGCCTTGGCTCTGTCGATCTCTACAAATGGACAATTATCCCCATCTATGTCAAGGTAAACCTGATCAATTTCTTGATCAGTCACTCAAAATCCCTTTAAAACGATGGCTACGCCTTAATAATCGATCTCCTTCAGATCCAGTAGGGAGTGATCCTTTCGCCAAATATCTATTTCATGTGTCAAGATGATGTAGATGTCCTCGATATCAGGAACATGGATAGGATCAAATTTTTCCCTTGGGAGGCAACTCTTGCAATCAAAGGTGGGCCTTGCTGAAAAGTTATGCTTTAGATTTAGTAATTCAAGCTCAGCATACATCTCCCAAGATTTGGCAAGTGTGGTACAGGTGTATCGGCCAACTGTAAAGGGGAAAGGAGTTCCTCCTTTCTTTCTCTTCATGCACCTCTCATGGTAAGTGATTAGTTATCTTAACAACTCCAAGAGCATCAATTTTGGCTCTGCATACCTTGGTAACTTTGTCCTTTCACCTTCGAAATTCACTGCTCTGAGGTATGTGAATGTGGGGAATTGTGTGAACAATGCTCCCCATTTCTTTGTGACAGTAATCACGCTCGGGCTAGTCTGACTGTGTCTCATATTCAGCCTTAGCATGCAGATCACCTCATAAAAGAAGGTGTCGTTGACTTTAGAGAACTAGGGGATGTTGTTCTCGAGCCTTAGCTCTATGTAGAATTCATATATTTTAACCTAGGGCCATACCCCGCTTCGAGCCAACCTCACAAACTCTCTCTCTCTGATGTTGCAGCATATACAACGTAGGAATTCATATAGAACTTCCCATTTGTTAGGACCTATTGAAGCTACTGGTACATGGTATCGCTGATGATTTCACCCCATCCAAAACATTGATCAGGTGTATTCTTGCTCATGGTCTCTAAGTACCTCAGCATCTATTTGTGAAAATAATGGGCATCAGGAAGCCCAAATACTCTATTAAGGAAAGTGATTGTATCACTCAATTCCTCATTGAAGTCACTGCGATGGATGGTCTAAGGCCATTTGCTCACTGGTTTCTTGATTTTTAGGTAAATTTCATTCATCATTTGCATGCATTTATCCTCATGGTCGTCCCAAGCCTTCTTGAAGTCTTCTATACTTATGGCAACATATTTCCTGTGATGAGGAATGCCCAGGGTCAGTTCAAAGTGACAGGTTGTGAGGTCGATGATCATATTTCCCTCCTTATCTTTAACACATCTTGTGTCCTTGTTATAGCACTAAGCCACCAACATGATGAACTCATTGTTTATAGCACTTATTGGTAGCCCAGCTGCGAAGTGTAATCCACTGCCCACCAGTTTGTTCATCCATGGATAGTTGCTTGCCTAGTTGGTCCTTGCCAAAAATTCATCCATATCAATATGCCCCAGCTCATTGTCTCTAATGTTAAGGCCACTCTCTTCATATGAGTTAGGCATCTTGACTTTCTGATATTTATACTTCATCTCTTGTTCCGACAGTTTTTCTTTTCCTTTAGACTTTGTTGGTTTCTTGCTTGATGAAGACATGTGTGAGCTCAAGGATGGTTGTTGGTGTTCTGCAAGAAGGATCAAGGAGGTCCAACATAGAAGAGCTATGTTAACCATCATGTTATTCATTATGAAATCTTGCAAAAAGAAGAATGAGCAATTATAAGGCTTAGGGCACAAGGCATAAGTTCATAGCATGCTACAGAGGCTTAAAAATGTTGGGCGCACTTTTTGAGGTGTTGACATGAGAAAAACTATGCTTAATGTTGGCCTGTGAAAATTTGTGCCAAGTTTTAGAAAGGGTGCCATTTTTAAAGTTGTTGCATGATAGAAAGCAGCACCAAAGGGTAAGGTGCAGGGCGCAGTTTTGGAACACACAACATGCAGATGTTGATGTTGAGGAATATGCACCTGAGCCTTAGGAAATTTACTTTAGTAGGGTGAAGGAAATGTCTATGTTGTATGGGTTATAAGTGCGCCCAAGGTGTAATTTCAGAACATGTTACAAAGGAATTTATTGCACCAAAGAAAAAAATGTTTTGCGTAGATTTATAGCACACAACATCCAATGTAGATGTTGTACATGATGCACCTGTGCCCTTACAAAAGCTGCTAAGTGTTATATAACTGGGCATGGGTTAGAGCTGTGTTGTAAGCAAGGACAGTGCACCAGGGTGTGACTGTGGGGGGTTCAATAAGGAAAAATAGTGTGCCAAAGTATTCCATGATTTCTTGCAATTTCTTAGATTTCTTCTCTCTCTCTTTGTTTTTTCAAATGGTAGAGAGAGTTGCAACAAGATAATAAGTAGTGAAAAGGAGGCCTTGGGTTTTTTCAAAGGTAGGGGCCTTCCAGATTTGTAGATATGGAAGGAGAGGAAAAGGGGTTTCCAGTTGGTTATGGATTGATAGGTGTTTCTTTTTTAGATTTAACCTTTTAAACAACCCTAATACCTAACACAACCAAAAAATAAAACCATAACAACAAGGAAGGTAGAAGCCACTTACCCGGTTTTATCAAAGATGAAGGACAACGTTGGGGTCCACAAACTTGAAAAACGGCATGCGGGGGTGACAGGGATAGCTGACAAGTGCAAAGGAAATAATTTTTTCAATTTTCAAATCATGAAAATGAAAGGTGTCTGGCGTCTATTTATAAGAAAAGATGGCATTTATTATTTCACCAACTTTCTTTGGCGCACATTCTAGAGTGTCGACACGGGTTAAAATGTGCCTTGGCACAAGTTTATTAGTGTTGACATAGTGCTTTCAGCACCTTTAGCGCACATTTCTTGATGTCAACACACCATTTCATGTGCCTTAAGCGCATATTTTTTGATGTTGACATGATACTTTTAGCGCCTTAGGAAATTTTAGGTGCATGTTTAATAATGTTGGCATGTCATTTTCTGCGCCAAAGGGGCACAACTTCATTGATGTTGACATGTCATTTTGGGTGCCAAAGGATTTTCTAAGGGTCACGCATCTCATAGTGTTGACACAACATTCCTTGCGCCCAGTTCAAAAGGATGAAAATGGTTAAGTTACACAAAACTTGATTTTTCAAAAGGGAGTCTTAGACCATTTTGAACATTAACAGACCTCCTTCGGGGGACCAAAACTAAATTTTTGGTATGGTTTCCTGTAAAATTTCCCTTGTCAATTTTTTCAGGATAACAAGTTGTATAGAGATTTGTGGGCCTACAGGAGGTTGCAGAGGTTTAGTTTATAGTGTACCTTCCTCTTACATTGTTATTCATATGAGAACATTGTATGTGTTCATCTATTTGGCTTGCCCTGACCCAGTGCATTTGAGTTGGGTTTGATCTGAGTTGGGTACAAGTTTTGGGTACCTATTGGTGGAGAGCATAGGACAACTAGGGCTGCACATGATGTGGTGTATTATAAGCAAGTGCTAGAGGGGTTTTCCAAAGTGGACATCATTTGGAGTATGTTGGATTCCCTTCATATAGGTAGATGACAGCATAGTTAGATGAGCTACAATTTCTCTAATGGATTAAGGGATGTTGTGGCAGAGAGCACGAGATGATACCCATGGATAGGGTCAAATGGAAGTTTGGGTTTCCTTGGGATGTACCTCCACCATTTTTGTAGTACAAGAGAGATGACGTGGAGAGGCCTATGCCTCTACCACATCTTACGATGCTGATAGGATAGGAGGAGCAAGGAGTGGATTGGTAGATTGATGATGTTGGAGTTACAGATAGATATAGGTATTGGTGGGTAGCATAGCTACGTGAAGCACCACTGAGGCCAGGGAAATAAGAATTGGCTAAACTTACAATTCAGATGGATACTTTGTAGGGGCAGGCTGCCACTTTATAAGCCCAGATCACAATATTATAGGGGTAGCTGACAGGGTTCAAGGCACATGTTGCCACATTACAGGAACAGGTGGCGGCCTTACATGACCAGATTGCATAGGGAAAGGTACCCACACATGGTGGGGATGGAGGTAAAGGATGGGTAGCTTTCGTACATGCACATGTAGCAGAATTACAGGGCTAGTTGGCCATTGCACAAGCTCAGATTGTGACCTTACAGGCCCAGGTCACAACATAGGCAACACCTCAAGCTCAAGGATAGGGTTCTATGGTACATGCATCAATGGGATAGGGTCCCATGGTATAGAGAGGAGGGAAGGATTCACAAGTATAGGGTTCGATCCCACCAGTAGAAGAGCATAGCTCACAGGTTGCTACAAGACATATGGCACCCCCACAGACAGTACCGATGGCCAGATTCAAGGACGCCTTGAATGATGCCAAATACTACCAAGATCATTTGATTACTGCTATGATAGACGTCCCTTCCTATGTGGAGTACAGGGTACATCAGGCCTCGAGTAAGAGGACGAGATCTCACACACATAGTGCAGAGAGTATAGGAGGCGACGAGCCCAGAGATAAGGTTAGGGGGAGGCCACTAGTTCACAGAGGCCTGACCTAGCTACATGTTAGGAAGAGGTGAGGGCTAGACCCATAGAGGGTGGAGAGATGATGACATGGCATTGTGTTAGTGGAGAGGAGGAGGAGATAGATGAGACTAGACTAGACATAAAATGCGCTGACGATTGATGTCATCATTGTGCTTATTTATTTTTGATATATAACAGCCTACGTGCCAATGATAGTGATGATATACATGAGAGCTTTTGAGAATTTTGACTATATACCAGCTTGCATGCCAAAGATGGTGAGGCTATATATGAGGGATTTTGAGATACTGGTATTTATTTGTATTTGTGTATATATGTATTGATACATAGACTTTCCCATTTATATAGTTGATGATATTTATTGGATGGATGATGTACTTGTGTTGTAAAATTTTCACTATTATATGTATATGGGTGGAAACTAGGTGGATTAGGCATGATGAAGTCAAGTTAGTTGAGGCATGGTTGAGTCAGGTCAATTTAGTCATGGTTGAGTCAGGTCAGTTTAGGCATGGTTGAGTTTTGTTGATTAGGCCTGGTTGAGTCAGGTCAGTTTAGGCATGGTGGAGTCTTGTTTTTAATTTTGATTTAACTTCCAAGTTATTGGTAAGATGGGAAATAAATTATGACTTACATGTATGTTATGGTGTAAATTTATGAAATATTTGATATCATGGAAATGTGAAATGATTGAGTGGATATTTTTATGATGTGATAACATGGTATATATGTATGTGGGGTAAATTTCCAAGTGTTATGATAAATGGAAACTAATTAAGGTAGAATGTTAATAGAAAATATGTGGGGAAAATTATTAGGGTAAAGAGTGGTCGAGCTAACCTCTAAGGGACCCATGCCCTAGGAGTGTTGCCTACATAGTCCTAGAAAAAAGGGGCCTCAAGCCGATGTAGTTCTCCCATAAGCTAGGGAAGAATATGATGAGGTAAAGGAATGGGTTGGTAGGTTTTAGGCATGAGTGAGTATAGGTCACAGGCATAGTTAAGTCTTAGGTGATAGTGGAAATATTTTAAAATGTAGGTGTTGATAGTCTGATCTTATATAGGGTAATCAATAAGTAATGAAGAAGGTAAATGGTAAGAGGTGGTAAAAGAGTTCCTTAATTTATAAGAACCCTAATGGGTCCACCATACCAAAGATGGGATGATGAACAAGACCCTAAAGGCATTGCATAATGGACTATTCTAAGGGTGAATAGAGTCACATAATTATGAAATGTCACAGCTATGGCAATTCCCTTCAGTAGATAGGAAATTAGGGTGAAAAGACAATGAGGTGAAAATGGGTGGTTTAGTGCAACTTAGTGTAAGAGAGCATGTTTACCTAGCAAGAAACCTATGATCAAAAATAGGAAAGTCCATGACAAAAAGTTATCATTTTTTTTGTTTTTCATAGACTAATTGATGCGGGAAGTCTATATGGGATGAGTATATTATCTCCTCAAGGTCTTCATGAAGTTGATCAGTGCAGGAAGCTTCTGAATATTTTATTGTATTTTTGCAATGACTTTATATAGTTGTCCTTGGAGGGAGTAGTCTATTTATAGTAGCAAGATAGAGAGAAGAGATGTCATTTTTGAGGGAGTAATATTTTTGCTAGAATTTTGACTCAAGGAGTTGAATCCCATTTTTTTTCGGATGTTTAAGTCATAGACCAGCCTATAGAGGAAGATTAGGTTCTTAAACTATGAAAGATATGGTTTCAAGTGATGAATGACCATGGGATTCCATCTTTGAAAAATATGAAAAGTATACATGAGAATCATGCCACGAGAAGAGCCGTGGTACTCATATTGAAGATAAGGCTGAAAGGTGATGGGTAACCACATGATTCTTGTTTATTCTGTGATTCTCAAAATGGGTAACAGGGAAGGTGAACAACGCTCAAAGGGACAAACAGTCAATAAACATAAGGTGATATAGGACTTGATTTCAATAATAAAATGGTCTAAGATGCAAGACATTGAGGGGGTCAGCCTTTAGGTTCGCGTTTACCTTCAAGTGAAGACAAACGATAACACCTGATCCATAGGCATGAGTAAAGATATAGCGTCCAAGACAATTAGGAGTACATTAGAATGCATTTAGTGATAGCTAAACCACTAGAATGACCTCCTCAAATTCTGTCATGAACTTCCTCAATGGTGTAAGTAATTTCAAAACTTGTAAGGCATCGCAAAAGGATATTGTCGAAGCCACGCTTACAAAGGAAACCACCCATAATGACATAGCGAGAGAGACTTTTAAGAAAGGTGCGTTGTCCATTACAAGTGAGATCAGGAGGTAGAATGGAAAGGGAAAGGTAGTCTGTAAATAGCTTAGACCAAAGGTTATGTGGTTTAGGTGCAATATTTCTGATGGAGTTCACATCTCAAGATAAATAAGAGGGTGATTACAACCTTTGTATTGTGAAAAATATTTTGGAGTCAACAGTCAAAGCGGGTATCTGAAAATTCAAGCAGGCCATGGTTTCCACAAATTTATTAGTAGAACATGGGGTGGTTTGAAGTTCGTAACGGTCAAAGGTACTCAAAATTATGTCAACGTGACATTTTTACTTTTGGAGTATTTTCATTACAACATTGGTATATACCATTGACTTGGTTTATAATTGGTTAGTAATCACCAAAGATATTAATTGATTTAACATCTAGGGAGATGGCAGTTTGAAGGCCAAATACAAGTGCTTCATATTAGGCGATGTTATTAGTGCAATCAAAATCTAGTTTGAAATATAAAGGTGTAGGTTCACCATCAAGATGAATGAGGATAACACCTGCACCACCTCCACACTGACATTTGGAACCATCAAAGAATAAGTTCATTTGGTAAGTGGTGTCATCTAAAGAGAGGGTAGCAATGGATTCATTTAGGAAATCAAAGTTAGAGGGTTGATCTCTAGAGAGAGGTGTGTTTGCTAGTTTTTTAGCGATGGCTTGGACTTTGACAGATTTTTTATGGATGAATTTGAGGTCAAGGTCTGTAAGAAGCATGAGCCAACATGTAGCACTTTGATGCTGGTAGGGTTTGGTGTACATGTAATGTAGGGGATCAGTAATGGTGATGACAAAGGTTTTGTGGTTGAGTAGGTAATGACAAAGTTTAGTGGTGACAAAAAATATGGCTAAGCAAAGCTTTTCACCATGGGTGTACCTAGTTTTGTAGTCTAAAAGAGTATGGATTATGTAGAAATTGCTTGCTCCCTATGTTTCTCATCGTGATGAGCCAACATGGCACCTAAGGAATGGTCAGTAGTAGAAATGTATAGGTAAAAGGGTTGGTCATATTTAGGGGGAATGAGTACCGGTGGTTGAAGAAGGTATTTTTTTAAGGTCTTAAAGGCTTTGTGGCATCCATCATCCCATTTGAATGATATTTCTTTTTTGAGGAGATGATGAAACGGTTGACAGCGATCGGAAAGTTGTGAAATAAACCGGTGAATAGATTGTAACTTACCTTGTAAACTTAAAATTTTATGGAGATTAGTAGGTGAAGGAATTTCAAGAATATCCTTTACCTTAGCAATATAGAATTCTATGCCATGTAGAGAAATGATGAAACTAAGGAGTTTTCCCGAAAGTACCATGAAGACACTTTTTAGGTTGAAGGTGAACACAATACTTGATGAGGCGGTCAAAGATGACCTTAAGGACTGTCAGGTGTTTGGCTTGATGTTTGGATTTGGTAAGAAGTTCATGTACTTAATCTTCCAATATGTGATGCATGATGTCATGGAAGATATAATTCATGGCTCGTTGATATGTAGCCCCCAACATTTTTAATGCCAAAAGGCATGACTCGATAGTAGAAGGTCCCCTAAGGAGTGATGAAGAAAGTTTTGTGTTTATCTTTTAGAGCGAGTAATATTTGATTATAACCAAAGAAATATTCCATGAGTGATAGCATCTCATGGCTGGCGTTGGGATCAACCAGTTGATCACTACCAAGTAGAGGAAAATCATCTTTGGGGCAAGCTAAGATGAGGTCGCAAAAATCCGTACAAATGTGGATTCCCCTTGTCACTTTTGTGACATGAACGATATTAAAAATCCACTGGGGATAGTTAATGGGTAGGATGAAGGAAACTGAGAGAAGGCTCTAAAGTTATTCTTTGACCAGAAGATCAATGCAAGGATGCATTTCCACCTCTTTTGTTTTATGAGTTTGGCATTAGGAATGGTTACGATATTGTGGACCACAATGTTTGGGTAAATACCAGGCATATCAGCATAGGACCAAGAAAAAGTGTTGCTATGGTCCCAGAGGAAAGAAGTAAAAGCTTCATGTTCAGCAAAATCTAAATATTTTCCTATCTTTAGAATGTGAGGGTCATCTTGAGTGTTAATGTTTATTTTGATAGTTGATTCGTTCAACATGGTTTGCATCTCAGAAGGTAACTACCGGTGAATATAAGAATTTTCTACACCAAGATAGGTGAGTATAGACCCATCATCCTGAAATTGAATGACATTAAATAGAAGGTTTTTTTTCATCAATCATGTCAGGATATAGGAAGGGAAGAGAAGAGGGAGCCTTACCATTGCGTTCATAAGTCAAAGGTCCTAAGGAAATTGTGTTCACAAAAAACAAAATTAGGAGGAATATATTTGGGATCTATGAACTCTGTGGGTGAAGATGGTGATGTTGGTGAATGGGGTGGAGAAAACTTATCTTCCTCAATGAGGTCGATGTGGGCCTTCTTGGAATATGCTGCATAAAATCCAATACCACTACAATCGTTGTGTTAAAGGGTGGTACATGAAATGACGGTATGGTGTCCTTGTTCATAAAAACTGAATCCAAAACCTTACCATGCGTAACAATGAAGGAAAGTGTGGGTGAAGTAGTGGTTAGTAAGAGATTAGAGGTCAAATGAAAACGGTCATGTTTGGGATGGAGGTTCGGGTAACTAAGTGGCAATATCAAGTCCCCCATATGTTAGGTTAGTGCGAATGTGGGGAAGACCATAACGGAAAACCTCGCATATGTGGTATTCATAATGAGGGTGGTGGCATAGGTTTTCATACTCTTGTGGAGTGAGGAATGTGTCAATATTGTATAGGTGGTAGTCCCCCAAAGTGAGCGTTAAAAAATACCTTCTAAAGGATCAGTAGGTGATATGTGTGGTAGCGGGGATAGACGATTCATTAGATGATTGGACAAGAGGGGTATCGGTTGGTTGGTAAGTAGATGGGTCATCTGCAGAGGTTATGATAGTAGTAGGAATATAAGTGTTAGGTATAGGAGAGGTGGTGGCAACATTGGTGGATGGGTTTGTGGGTGAAGGAGAAGTGGGGGTAGTGGCAAATGCCTTGACTAGTACAAGTACATCATTAGGTCGGTACAACATGTTACAAGTTTTTGAATGGTGATGGGTCGGCAGGGATGATATAGTTATGGCCTTCATGTTTGAATTTTACATAGCGGTGTAAAGTTGAAGGGACACAACCCATGACATGAATCCAAGGTCTTCCGAGCAATAGGTTATACTGGAACTCTCTCCTCTAAGATGTAGAATAGTTTCAAGACAGTGCGAGGGCCCACATAAACATGGAGAATAATGGTGCCAAGGGTGGAGGTGATGGTGTCATTGAAGGAGCATAACATAACTAGGTTATTATGCATATAATTAGAAGGGATGCACATTTGATTATACACGTGGGAGGAAATGATGTTAATGCTATAGCACCACCATCAATCATGACATGTCATATGCATATGTTATCGATATAGATGGAAATGAAAAGGGTGGGATCACGGTCATCTGACATAAGAGGTATAATATCCTCATTAGAGAAACTAAGGGTGGCAACTATGAGAAGTGTACATTGGGGTAGAAGAAGGAGATGATTTGGTAAGTGAGGCCATGTGGTGAGGGGTGATAATGGAGGCCACTAGTGTGGGATCATTGGGTAAAACTTCAATGGATTACAAAACCTCTATAAGGGCTTGTCTATGAGATTTAGAAGTTTGGATGATATCATACAAAGACATCTTTAGAGGAGATTGATGTAATTATTTTATCATTGTGTGATGGGTGACCCCGTCAGAGATAGGGTATGTACGTCCTCAAATGGTGATTTTGGTTGCACTGGGTGTAGATGGTATATTGGGTATGGGGTTTTGATGGGCTATTGTCTTTCTAGGTGTGGGTGGAAACTTAAACCATGTTAATCTGAGGGGAGGTGTTAAATGGAGAAGGCGTAGGATGAGTAAGTGTAACGCCATGATGGGAAAAAACCTAACGGTGTGGAAAATCCTTGTGAAGTGAGTTGGGATCATCAGCATTTGGGTGGTGATTTGGCCAACTCTCAGATACAAGACCATGTTGATCTCAAATTTTGGAGGTGGAAAAAAGGGTTGCGGAGGTGGAGATGCATTGTCATTGAAGAAGCAAGGGATGAGGATGTGTGATGACAGGTGAAGGTGGAATATGGTCATCATCAAGAAGGTCACCATCATCAAAATTTTGTTCAGGAGGAAAAAGTTGGAGAAGAACATTTTTTAGGGGCTTACAATTTACTATATCATGTCCTAACACACAATGATAGGCACAAATCTTGGGTTCATCAAACCCTTTTGGTTTGGGTTTGAGAGGATTGTAAGGTCAAAGCGGTGGTAATGTTCTGATGGAATTCTCTAAGGGATCACAATGGGAAGTGAGTGTGGGTTTGGGTAAAGGTGTGGATGATCGTGAGGGAAGAGGATTTATAGGAGGGGGAATGGGTTGGTCCGCTAGTTTGGTAAGTGGTATTGTCTTAGGTTTTGATGGCATCTATTTAGGTAAAGGTATGGTAGAAGAGCTAGCATTGGAAGGTTTTTTTGGTTTGACTACCTTATTTGAGGGTAGTGGGTTCTTATCTTTGGGTTACACCTTCTTGGGTAGAGGTGACATGGGAGTATGAGATGCAGAAGGGAAAATAGATGGTGAAGAGGATGAGTTACCCATGGGGACAACCAAGTTTCATGGAAGTGGTTGGTAGAGGTTGGGTGGATGGTATGGATTGAAGTTGTATAGGAAAATTTGGGGTTATAGTAACTGGTGGAGGTATATGTGGTAATAAGTGCATGCGTGAGGGTGAGGGTGTTTGGTTTTTGGGTGAATGAGGTGTAACGAAGGATTTTGATGTAGTAGTAGGTTGTTTAGCTTTTGACTAGCCTTGGGTAAGAGGCTGTTTGATCAGGGTTGATGGATGGGGCCCTAGGATGGACGAAAGGGGGGAAGGTGAAAAAGGTGTGGTAGGCGAGACCAATGTATGTGGCCTAGAAGGTTGGGTCTTCCTTTTAGGTGGAGGGATAATGTTGGTGTGGGTTTGGGAAGATGCGGCTAAGTCCAATTTGACAGGTGGGTGAGTAAGGCTTGATGTCAGCATGACACCTAAGGTAGTGATGGGTCTAGATATGGGTGAGGAGATAGGTGTGGGTATATTTTTAGGTTTTGGAATGGTTTTAGTTGTGGTATAGGTTTGGATGTAGGTAGGGATGATGAAGAAGAATTTGTTTAAATAGGCATGGTCAGTGTCGATTTGGTTGCTGGAAATACCTTTGGTAGATCGTGGAAGTATCCTCAGGAAACATTTGCATTTGAGTTGAAAAGGGGGAGATGAAGATGTCCCTAGAGCATGGAATTATCAACATAATCCAAGCAAATCAGCCAGCCATGAAAATGGGACTATGCTGTAGGAGAAGATGGAGTTGGTTTGGTGGAAATCCCTGTAAAATATGTCTACAAGATAGGGAATTGGCTAGCTTAAGACTCTGTAGGTAACAAAGTCAAGATCATATCAATGGGGTCCTGGGATGTTGAGGGAGAATTTCCCCCAATAGGTAGTGGCATGTCTGAAGAATCTCCCATGGGTAGGAGAGATGGTAAATGGGGTGAGGTAGAATTCTCCCTTGGTGGAGGAGAAGGTGATGATGATTCTCCTTGTGGATGAGAGAATTAAAAGTGTTGATTGTCTGGTAGGTTGTGCAGGTAGACGGTGAAATGGCATCAACAGAAAGCATGGGTTCCTCTGTGCAAGAGCAAGGGGAGATGAAGGGGACTCCTCTGTGGGTAAAGGAGTAGAAGAGGTATGCTCCTCTGTGGGTAGAGGAGCTTGTGCTAGAATTTCCTCAATAGACGAAATAGGTGGGATTTGAGGAATGACTGGTATGATATCAAAAACCATATGGACTTCACAGAACATTGCTTTCACTAGATGAAGGTTCAATATTTTGATTAGACGATGGTTTATGGTTAGGGAACGAATTTTTAAAGATGTGCAAATTTTGATTTACTGGTGCATTCAGGTTGTCCACGACGAGGTATACATTATTTATCATCTCTTGGAAAATGTTCTTAAAAGTGATGCAGTTACCGTCACTATGGCCTTTGACACAATGGTAATTACACTAGTCATGTTCCTTATACCATGCATGCATAGGATGAGCGGGATCAAAACTAGTATGAGGTTTCATGGGAGGAAGTGTAATGGCTCTAGCTTTAAGAAGCTTTTCCAAGACTGAAGAATAGGGCTCTCCAATTGAAGTGTACTTCTGTTGCTCATTGCCAAAACTGAAAGGCATGGATAGGGGAAAGATTGGAAGAAGGTTGGGCTTGATTAGAGGGATGAGATGGACCCACCTTGAGGACTACTACGTTGGTAGATCCTTTGGTCTTTGAATAATTATTTTGAGGTTTTGAAGATGAAGAAGAATCGTTTGGTTTGAATAGGGAATTCTTGTTTCGTAATTGGATTTTCTTTTCTTCAATGAAACAAATTTCTAGCTTTCGTGCCATGGTGAACGCTTCATCGAAGGTTTGGAAGGTTTGGACCTACAGAGTTGGTGAGATGTGTCTGACACAAGCTCTAGTGAACAACCCAAAAATTTCAATATGAGGTATTTGAAACGTTAATTGGTTGATAAGATTCCGCCAACGGGAAACAAAATCTGCGATAGATTCGTCTTCATACTGTCGTGTTGAATATAGGTCGGTCATGGTGACCTTCTTGACTGCATTGATTGAGAAGTGGTCTAGGAATTTCTGAGCCACTTGGTTGAAGGAATAGATGGAATGTCTAGGTAAACTGTTGTACTAATCTAAGGCGGGTCCTGTTAAGGACATGGGAAATGTTCGTAAGAGCAAAGCATCATCATGGGTAATTAGGTAACACCCATCCTTGAATGACTGAAATTTTTGTTGCGGGTCCTCTTTACTATTAAAATAGTTGAACTTAAGCATTTCCCAATGTACATGGTATGGGAGAATATGAATGGATGGATGAATAGGCTCATTACAGATTTCATCATAGGTCAAAGAGTTACGAGAGCTGGAAACCGATGCTTCCAATGTCTGCATATATTCCATCATCATCCTAATGAGGGAATTGGTGGGTTGTGAGGAATGGGTGCTTCCTACAGTAAAGGGAGGTTGATGATGGGTTTATGATGTGGAGGACATCCCAGTACATGGAGGTGTCAAATAGGAAAAACTGGGAAGGGGGGATAGATAAGAGTGGAATGTACCCCGAATAAGAGACATACGAGATTGGGGGATGTCGATGATGCATGTAAATAGGTGGTGTGGTCGCGACGAATCTCGTGGTAATGGGTGGTAGAGATTGAGGGATAGAAATAACCAGATTTTGGAAAGGGTCGCGGGTTACCGACACTGGAGGTGGTTATGATGCAACTGGTACATATGAAGAAAAGGGGGCGGATGGGGCTATGCTTAAGGCAGTCGGTGAAGGAACGATTGACACTACGGGTGCAATAGACATTATTGGGGTAGCAATTATGGTAGAGGTGGAGCCTAACTGAGAAATAACAGGGGGTACTGTGGATGAGGGCAGCGCCGAGCTAGTGGTAGCTGGCGCAGAATTTTGTGTGAGGGTAGGAGGGATAGATACATGCATGCCATATATTAACTATCCTGAGGAGTCCCAGAGTAGATGAGTGGGTGAGATAGTATTGTAGGGCCGTTGGATTCTGATCAAGGAGTGTTATGAACTCCTCATCTTCGGTAGCAATGGGGACAAGTTGAGTTAGGTCCATAGGTGACAGGATGGATGGTGATGATGGACTAGGTGGTAGTGGCTGACAGCTGACGTGAAATATAAGTGTGTTAGTTTGGCTATGAGTCAACACCATGTGAATTAGTGTTGACCTGGTAAGATTGTATTCTGTAAATGACATAGAAAATAGTAGAAGCAGAGAAGGATAAAGTCTCGAGGGGTAAATCTGGTTAGTGTTTTGATTAAAAATCAAACACAGAAATTGACGACAGTCAGTACGACCGATGACAGTTACAAGAGAAACGATGACGGTTATGATAACTGATACTGATCACTGTGGAAGGTACCAGTTTCAACAAATGAAACAAAATTGATGAGTATGAGTGGGGGAAACTGTAGCTATCATAGATATCAGAATGTTGGGGATATGATGGTGTCCCGAGGACCAAAAATAGAAAATAATAGGTGATGAAGGATGTTTCATGTAAAATAACCAAAATATCCAGAAGCTAACACCGGTTAGGTAAACTGATGACGGTCAGATGTAAACCAACGATGAACCGACGATGGTCACTGGACCAACATGGGTTACTGTGAAATAAGAAGAAATGAAGAAAAATGGATGTTTGTGAATTAAACTAGATAAAGGATCAACCCAGAAATATGGGAATGACAAGATAAGGTCCTGACACACTCAGAAACAACCAGAATACTCCAACTATGATGACTGTGAAAGGAAGAAGAAAAATGGAGAATCATAACTCACACCTCAAAACGCAAGTCAAGAAAAAAGCTAAGAAAAACACGTAATCCTAAAAGTAAATTTATGTTTGTTTTAGCTTATGCTAATAATACTGACTTGTGAATTTAGAACATATTTTTTGGTTAGGAAGGCATCCTATAAGAAGGAAACCTAAAGGTGAGGTTTCAAGTTATGTTATGGCAGGGGTGGTCCTTTCTCTGAGGTGATGACTGGACAAAGATAACCAACTGGGCACCCACTGTCAATCCTTTGATCATGTGATCATTGACAACTTCTTCCGGGTGGGATGTTGTGTAAGAAGATGTGTAAACTCAAATTTTTGTAGTTTGGCAAAGAGAGAGAAGAGAGAAACATACTTTCTATGGTTCAATTGTGTCAACCATCAGCTGGGCATGACTTCCAACATATAGGTTGCCCTCATTTTTAAATGTGAGCTAATGATGCAGCATATAAGAATGAAATGCAACAAATTTTTATAACCCAAATTGAAAATTATATTTGATGAAGAGAAATGATGAATAGGTCAAGAACGTGCTCTTTCACTATTATGAAAATGTGAGAAGGAAGAATTGGTTCATTTTAAGTACCAAATGAAAAATGTCAGTTTTAGACAAATAGAAGAAAAAAATATTACGGAGGAGAGGATTAAATGTGTATTTTTCAAAAGGAAAGAAACACACAAAACATTTCCCTATATGAAAAAAATGCAACGAACCCAAGAGAGAGTCCCATCGAGCGTGCCAAAATGTTTCACTGAATAGTGATGCGTACATAAGAGCAAAAATATATAAGGTAAGGGCAAGGAGGAATACCTGTGAGTGAAGGTGGGAGGTAGAGTGCGCAAAAACTGATTTTTCGATCCAATGTTGATTGCGAGAACTTCCTTTTTGCTAGGAGGAACTACCTACGAATACAAACAATACCACAAGAGGAGTATTAAACAATATATGTCAGTGGATTGCCTATCGTACGTTAGATCTGAGAAGTATAATACTTCCTAGATGGCTGTCAATCCACTGTTTAAAAAAACTTAATGCAAGAAATAATATAAACCAATAATGTCCTACTGTAGTTGATATGATTTAGGTATCTCATTCAAGTACAATAAACAAATCTAATCTAAGAGGCTAGGTTATGATCAAATCTGGAGGTCAAATAGGTAAATAAAGTGGTTGGGATAGGTCAGGGTCAAGCTTTAGGTGATTTGGGTTGTTTGGATAAAAGGTATGACATTGTTGTTCCAGGCAGGTTTTCTAGACATAGTCTAGATGACCGATGACGATGGTTTGGGTTAACGAGCGTTGGTAGGGTCGGGTTGGTAGAAACTTAGTGAAGTTGGGTTTTGATGATTCTGTGGGATTGCCCAGAGAATGGACAGATATAATGGTGAGGTAGATGACAGTGCTGGGAGTAGTCAGAGATGTTTGGAGTCAGGTATGGGAAGGTTAAAAGGTTGTAGGTGATTAGGTGGAGGGATTGACAGGAGGGTGAGAGATGATGGGATGCAAGGGAGACTAGAACTCCCAAACAAAAGATGAAGAAACTAATCTAAATAAATATGGGAAAGTGCAGATCCAAAGGTACTTACTGGTGTTTGTAGACCTGGTGGTTGGATGGAGGTGATGGTTGATCTCATGGAACCGGTGGTTAGTGTTGCGGTTGTGCTTCCTGGGATGTTACCGTGAATGCTTTCCTTTCAGATTAGTGCTTGGTGTTGGTTCAGAGTGTCTGGATGTGCAGGAGTACTCTGGTGCGTGCTTGCATGCAAATATCTCTTCTCCAAAACTTGAATAATTCTTCCAACCTCTCAAAAAAGGTTACCAAAATGAATATATGGTAACCGATGACAATTTAGGGTGACTGACATCGGTTTAGGGTTGACCGGCATCGGTTAAGGCAGGAAATCCTAGGTTTACTAAAAATGACAGATCTTGGCAATCTTTTTGGCCAGTCTCTATCCATTCTCGTGGATCAAAATGGAATGTTGCACTTAGATAAGCGGGAATGTGGTTAGAGGAAGAATAGGCATGTGATTTTAGGGTTGAACTAAGTCTTAGTTAATTAAGGTAGGTAGGACTAAGTCTTAGTTAGTTATGGTGAGTGGATATTGAGTCCTAGTAAAAGGGAAACATGCTAAGAATAGGTTTATGATGAGGTGGTGGGGTGAGGTGTTTAGGTGAGGTGAAAATAGTTTAATTAAGGTCATTAAATAATGAATATTGTGAGCATGGGAATTAATTTGATTGTGGGTAATTAAATTAATATACATGTGGGGTAAAGGGGGAGTGTGACCTAAATTTGGTGTCTACACATTGACAAAGAGGTCCAAATTGACATGAGACATTCTAAGACACCTAAAATGACCCCTCATACCTATTTCAAACCGAAATTTTCTTAAAAACAAAAATTTTCCTTTATATAATATGATGCTCGTGCATCAATCACCCACCCCTTCCCCTTTTGATAACAACACTACCATACTTTTCTGCAAATCATGTTAACCTTGTTGAATCACACATGTGTTTCCTTGAAAATTTATTGAACCCCCAAAAAATTGTGAATTAATTTACTGTGATTTGTGAAAATTAGTATTCCAGCATCATCAAATTCCACTAAATTGATTGTATACACAGATATGATGTATGTGAATCACATTTAATCTATCTTTAGCAACTTGTGTTTGATGCATTAAGTATGTGCAATGTTCATGTGACAACTCATTGAGTGAACATTATATTCATGGCTATACTTGGCTCATATTGATGCACCAATAACCTATAGGAGATTGAATCATAATATCCCTCCTTCATTTAAGCTACACTTTAGGTCCTCTCATTCTGGTTTAGGCAAAGCCAAAAGTAACAAGAGCTAGACATTTCCTTTGCACGTGCATCCTACTCATTTCCAATACTTGGTGATGAAAGAATGTTATATTTTTCCATGGATATAAATGATATATCTCCTATTCATCATTCTTTAAGCCATTTTTTGGTTTTCTCTTGAAAGAAGAAGATACTTTGAAAAGAAGAATTTAAGAGTGAAGGTGAAGTAGTAAGAAAAGAAACCTTAGCCTATAAGGCTTAAAGAGAAAGATAAAAATAAGATAAGAAGAGTTCCAGTGTGAAATAAACTTGGAGGGTAAATAGAAAATAAAATATGAGCCAAAAGTCTAGGTAGTCCTAGGGTGAGGTGTTGAAAGGAAGTAAGGTGGAAAAGATATGTTTGTGAAAAAGGAAAAGAAAGAGTTAAGAATAAAAGAGAGTGAAAATGAGAGGTTTATTTTAAGATGGTTACCACAACATGATAAAATAAAGTATAAGGAAGGAAATATTTACTCATGAGGAGATGATGGCAGACATTAGAGAGATAGAATAAGTTTTCAAGATAAAGATAAAAATAAGTACGAAGAAAAACTATATTCTTGGATGGAATATGAGAAAAAGAGTGCAATTTCCTATAGAATGGCTTATAGAAAGAATAAGGAAACAAATGATTTCTTAGAAAAGAGAGGAAATAAGGAAGAATCATGGAATTTATTTTGTCGTATCCAAAAGTGGGAGTGTTGCTTGGTGAAGAAGAAGAGCAATTGAAAGGAAATGAATAAGAAATCTTGCAAAGATCTTCTCAAGAGGCTATAAGTCCTCCAAATTTTCATTCTGATACTTTCTTTCTATGTGTGAATGTAGGTAAATAAAGTGAAGAAATGAAGGTAAGAAATAATTCCTTAGATGAGGATCTAGAAGACAAGAAGAGAAAAAATGAAGAAATGCAAGAAGAATAAGTTTGTGAAAAAAGACAAAATCAGTTTGGATCAGTAAAGAAGGAAACTAAAACTATCAACATGATACAAGGATCACTCAAAGTACTTACAAGCATGTGGAGTTGGTTTAATGGAGAGGATGAAGTGAAAATAAAATAAAAATACATAGAAACTTTAACCAAATAAGTATACAAAGAAGAGGATATCATCATGAAGATTCAAGAGAAATGCATAGAGCAATAACCTTATAATATACAACAAAATAAAAAGACAACAACAAAGGATGATTAGTAAGGAAGTGAATAACTCAAGTTGAGAAAGAAATAATACAAGGATGAGACTATTTTGTTTCTATTTTTACAATCTAATGTTGTTTTTATCTATGATTGTGTAGGTTTGAGAAAATAAAGGAATGTGGAAACTGTAAAGAAGTAAGAAAATGAAGAGAAGGTACAACTGAAACATGAAGAAGAAGAGAAAGATAAAGAGAAAGATGAATAAATAATGAAGCAAGATGAAGACAAGACAAACAAGCTAGAAGCTAAGAAAACAAAGGAAAGAAAAAAGAAAGATATGAAGAATGAATATGAGCTCAAACACAACATAAGAAGAGGAAATTCAAAGAAGAAAAGGAATTGGAAGAAAATAAAGAAGAATTACATTTTTATAGGAGTACAAATCCTCCCACCTAGGGATTATATTGCAGCATCATCATCTTGTATAAAGGAAAAAAAAATGTTTTCAAGAAACTTTTGGTTTGAACTAGGTGTTAGGGGTCCTTTTAGGTGACTTATAATGTCTTGTGTCCATTTGGACCTCTTTAGCAATGTAATAATGAAGTTTTAGAGTTTCCCTCCAAAACCCCCTTTTTAAATATTTGAATTCTCCTTATTTGTAATTAATGACTTAAGGGATAGGTTGGGTTTTTGTTATGAGTCTAAAAGGTGTTTAACACTCATGTAACCTAGTATTATGTCCTCCACCCATGAGGGTGAGGTTACTCACTTCTAACCTAGTTGTAACTAAGGTTTGAAGCCCTAACCAATTGAGTAACTAACTCATTTTTCCAAAAAAAAATGGGGAGGATTCGAATGGAGAAGGAGGATATGATAGGATAATAAGGTAAAATAGGGTATAAGAAGGTTTAAGAGAGCTTGAAAGGCTTAAATTTTTTGAGTTCTACATTGGAGAACATTTAATAAAATATTTTCTTGAGAAAATTGAAGTGAGAATATGAGGTTGAGTGTGAACAACAAATGTAATATGTTTTTATGTTATATTGAATGATGTTACATGCTTAATGGAATAGTATAGGTTGTGAGTGTTAGGGTGATACTATCAAGTGGGATCATCCACTTCACTACGCCCTAACATTATTAAATTTTTCTAATCAAACTATATTAAACAGGTATTTCACATCTAAGAGCGAAGCGGCCTAGCCAATTCACCAACCCACATTTATATAGATGATCCCTCTCGAGATTGGCTTTAGCAACGTTTAGATTTTTATAGTCCAGTATTAAAGACAAAAGATAAGACTGTAAGATACGCTAGTAGATTATACTATGTAAGACACTATAAGAATACAAGATGAGTGAGATGGTCATGAGTATTGTATTAACTAATCAAGAGACATAGCTCTGCATTTTTATAAAAGACCGGCGAGTGAAGTGGAAGTGTTGGGTTAAAACTTGTGTAAATTCTTAATGCAGACAATGCTTTTACAGTGGATTTTTCACTTTGGGTTTCTCCACTTAAATCTGGTGTTATTTGTCTCTTGTTCTTATTCATTATTTTCTTTCAGCTCTTGCTCATTTAACTCTGTTATTCTCTATCTATTTCAAGGTATGTCTTTGTCTTAATCGGTTGCATGTCTTAATCTATAGTCTTTGGCTTTAATGGTGGATCTATGATCAGTGGATTATATTTCCCCTACTAAATATAATAGTGATAAGGATCTAAATGAAGTTTCATAAGGTCAAGATATCCTAGGACTCAATATTTCTCAAGAAATAGATATTTTACAAGGTATAAGGTATATAAGTTGCCTCATTGATTATATGTGTTAATGAATGATTCATAAAATTATATAAAAGGCTCAACCTTTTAATACAAAAATTGTTTATTTTGAATAAGGATTATAAAAATATTAATCAAGTGTGGACAAGGAGCAAGACAAAGAAAACTTAACAAAGGCTTGCAAAGGTGGCTTAGAAAACATAGTCTTGATATGACTGTATGAGGACATTTAGAGCAACTCATTGATTTTAAAAGTAAATTTGGAATTGGGAGACATTTTAAGAGGATTCAAGATGGATTCCTAAGTTGTAGAAAGGTCTAAAACATTATTCTAATAAAGAAGAGTCAAAATGGCAACTTTGTAAACACCATCTTATAACAATTGGTAAATTGGCATTTTGAGAAGTTTAACATATTTTAATACATTTGTATTCCCTAGAGACATTGTAGGACTTGAGTAAGACCATTTTCACAAATCTAGAACCCATGAGGTACCTTAGAATTTGTTCAAACCAAAAATAAAGATTAACTTTTTGCTTAGTGCCTTGTGTAACCCAGACTAGGGATTGAAGGAGAAATTTAGGTATAAATATACTTGTACCAATTAAATAAGTACAAAAATTAGTGAAAAATAGTATATATGTTGGGAAGAGATGTAGGTGAAGTTTCAAGGATATTTGGATAGAGTAGATGAGTCAAAATTTAGAAAGTAGAGTCAGATTGTTGGAACTAACCTGTTTTAAGGGTTTTAAAGGAAAATTTGATCAAAAGAATAAGAAGCATGTGTTTTTAACTCGTGATACTAGTATTGTAGGTGGAATGTGGCATATTTAGGGTCATGAAATAGTTTGTAATGAAGTATGAGGCTTATGAAGAAAATAAACTTGAGAACGTGGTCTAGTCCATGATTAGGGACAATCAAGTCATGAATAAGGAGAGAAATTCTTGTGAAGAGTGAAACCACAAAACCTTTAAATACATGTTGAATAGTTCCTTGAGGAAGGTAAAAAAGAGGATATAAGGTGGGTTTTAAGAAATTTTTGGTGCAAACGTAAGCAAGGGTAGTTATACCCTGTTTAGGGTCTTAATTAAAGAAAGAGATAAAGTTGTTTGTGTTAATTGTGTTGGGCTAGAGAGCAAGGAGAAGTGTTAATATACTTGATAAGAGATTGTATGAAGTGTAAAATATGGATTTAGGTTCTTTGGGATTCTATTATTTTGAATAAAGATGCTCAATTTTTTGAAATCAGTCCTAATAAACAAGGAGACTTAAAAAGCCTTAGGAATAGTGAGTTAAAGGGTTTAAGAGTGGAGTTAGGTCAAGAAATTTGGTGGTGAGAAAGAATGAGGTAAATGGTTATTGAATATGTTCTTAAATTCTCAGGAAACGGTATAGATTTTATTAAACATCAAGATTTGTATTCAGACATGGCTACAAGAAAAGGAGGCTTAATTGGAGAGTAAATTTATAATTTGAAGGAGATATGTCAAACCTCATGACTTACAGCTTGGATATAATTTGTATGAGCCTAAAGAGTGTCTTAAAATGTGACTGGTTTAGTTTGAAATTTTGGGAGTCTTTCTTAGATACTTGATTCACATGTTTTTAGGGATACAAGAGAACTTAAGAAAGCTTATAAGGTGAAAGATGTGAAATAGAATCTTGAAAATTTGTGAATGCCCTAATCAAGTTTATTGAGTATTTATAAACAAATTAAATGTGATCAAATCCATTGTAACTGGTTTGAGGTGAAATTTTCATTTTGAAAGCATTTGAAGGCTCTTGAATTGTTTAGCATAATGGCGTGTTTGAGGAAGTAGCTTTTATAACTAACACAGTTGCATTTTGAAGGTGTTATCAGTTTTATTGTCATCAGTGATGGTTGACTCAAAGGAACAATGTGTTAGTGATTATAATGATAGCCTACGACTTTCATAATACAAAGAAAACATAATCAATTCAACATTACTTTCAAAGGGGCATTTGCATTAATTGATACCAAGTTCACACAAATGTTACCAAATAACCTTTGAAACCCTCAACACAAACACGTGCAATAATCCCAACAATATGTTCATTGCTTACATTTCAATACACCTAAAATACACTTAAAGGTTATCAAAAATCATTTCTAAGCACTATTGCAGAAAGGATTTTAGAATTGAACAAAATATTGCAAGGTAACACTACAACACAATATTTATTCAATGTCCAATACAATGCAATGACTCTAAAGAACCCCTATGTATTTGATAGATTTAATAAGTAAAATATTACATCAAAAGTCTCATCACGTTGATCGTATTTCCAATGGACACCAAAAAAGCCATGACTAAACAAGGAAAACTATTCTTTTCACTTTGATTTAAACAAGGAGACATATATTTTATACCTTCAATGTTGTTTAATGACTAAACAGTGCAATCACCTTAGCATCAAACCTCATATTTTGAGCTCTTATACTCCTCAGGATATAAATCATGAACTAGAACAATAAATCAACAACCAATCCTTTAGAATGAAAATAAAATTTCTTTCTTATATAAAATTCTCTAAGGCAATATACCCCAATTTCCCCCCAAAAGCATCATAAGCATGCCAAAAATAAGAAGCCAAAGATTCTGAGTCCACCCAAATCGATGGGGAGTCTATTCCAACTGAAAATATTGTACTTTGATACACCATGTTGAACCAATTTTGTTTCATGTTCAATCCAGTGGAGAGGCACATAATATTCTCTTGTGCCAACAAACGTCTTTTCCCTTTTTGCCTCTTCATCACCTCTTTTTTTCTTCATAGGTGATGTAGGAAGACTTTAGAGCTACTAAAAAGTGATATGAAAAATTTATGTGTGTATCAGAGTATCTGTAAGGATCGCTGATAGAAAAACAAGTACACATGTAGTTGTAGAAAATGAAATAATTAACAATAGCATGAAAGTGCAAAAACAACTCACTATGTAACAAAGCCAAGTTTTCTTCAATACAATACTTATAATTTCTTACAAATTAAGATGTACATATAAGAGAGTGTTCATGTGTAACTCCTCCATGATTAGTGGACAAAGATCCCAAAATAGACCTGTAACTCACACACTTGACATAGTCAAACTAAGAGTAACTCCCGCTTAGCTAGCAAATATGGGCAATTTTAACTCATGTGACTAACTCTGGAAGTGTAATTCGTATGACTATTACACCTAAACAAGCTAACTCTTAAAGTGTAGGGATAATCCATGTGTAGGAATAATCCACATAAATAAATAAATAAATAGAATAAATAATATCCTAAGTAGATATGTAAGAAAATGTTAAAATAAATTATTGAATTTAGTTTCATTGTGAATCCATGGATGATCTCTGTTGATTTTATTTTGACACTTTGACGTTGTTTATGTGTTCTCCTAAAAGAATCTTCCTTTGATACTTAAGAGACACTTCATATGGCTGGTTTTTTCTTATTAATAAATGAAATTGTTATTGTTGAGGCCGAAGCAAGGTTATATATTTACAATTATCTATGCACTCATCTCACTTACGATTTGGAAACTTGATCAAGCATTATAATGAGTTTTTCATAATCAAGTCATAGTGGATTCTTAGGTCTTCAATTATTTTTCCCCATATCTTGAGTTTTCCTTCCCTTTGTTAACTTGTAATCCATGTTCTTGGTCACATGATGACCGGGTTGGGAGTTCATGTCTTGAGAGATCACAAATTCTCGTACGAGCCATGGCAAAAGTTGGGAAGAGAGTACATTTGTACCTTGTTATGTGGTTAATTTAAATTTTTTTGTTGGAGCCTCTTTGAATTCATGGTTTATGGATGTTACCTTTAATGGTTTCCTTGTAAATTATAAAAAATCATTATTGTTTGAAAGAAAACAAAAATTGAACAATTTCTATAGTATTCTTATGAGTTTTCCAAATCCCTGTAAATTAATTTTAGAATGCCCTACATTATTTCATGTTTTCACATTGCCTTGGGTATCAAGTTTTTTGACTTATAGTTTACAAGTTCAACTAGTATACAAAGTCTATCATCTTTTAACGGGTCCTTAGTCCTTAAGAAAACTTCTCTTAGTATTCATATGCTAATGAGAACTAAGAATGGCTAGTTGAATGTTAAAAATTATAGAGAAATGTTTTTTTTTAATGAAATTAACCATATAAATATGTAAATATTTTCTAATGGTGCAATTTAATGGATGTTATCGCCCATGAAGTAGTGATGAGTTGCACCCATTAATCTAATTAAACTTGTCAATGGAGCAAATCTAACAATCAAAGCTAAGGTATAAGCCTTAGAATTCCCATTAAAAGTATTTTCATTATATTTGATTAAATTAGGAGCTTAGAGTCGTATAAGAGATTTTGTAATATAATGATAAGACCTATTTAATTTCTGTGTGAAAAGAATGTTGAAGTATAAATCATGATATAAACTTAAAACTTTTTCTAAATTTTTAATATACCAAAATTAACAATAACTCCATTACCTTCTTCACAAATTTATACTGAACTCTCTAAGATGATGTAAATCCAGCTACACTAAATTATATTTAAAACTCCACCATTTATTTTAAAAATTATAATTAATTGCTCCTAATATTAAAATATTATTATTATTAGACGTGACGTGAAAGAAAACCCTCTAACATGTACACTCTTAATTTATTTGTGTTCTAGTTTCTACAGAGGCTCTGCTACAGCCTGAAAGGCCAAAACCCTTTTAACTGTACCAAAGAATCAATTCTACATGCAACTGGATGTTTTTTTGTTTTTATTGTGTCATCTTATCTATAAATAATTGCACCACTGTCCAAATTATCTACCATATATATTCCCCTGTTCCATCAAATAATTGCAATGCCGCTCAACCAAATAAATTTTCAAATATTCACTTCAAACTAAGCAATTAAAATATCTTGAGTCTTTACAAGATTTCTATTTTTTTATTACTTTATAGAAAATGTTGTGTTTTAATTAGTTAAATGGTTCTTATTACTTTTAAAATTATGGTTTTTTACACTCACGATTTTTTTTAAATAAATTATAATTAATTCATAATATTAAATTAGTTATATCTTCAAAACCGCTAAATAATGAAAAGACATTTTAATTATATTGAGAGGTATTCTATAATGATAGTTGGCCAGATGGTATGTAAGATTAACCTGGGTATTTTTTATAGTTAATTTTCACATTTTAAAGTAAATTAGAAGGTCCTACATGTCTTATTTAGTGTTGTAATCATGATCATCATAATAATCATACACATCTTGCATATTATGATATACAATTACATATTAGCATTTGCAAAACAAGACAATTTTACTATGACGCTAATTAATTATTATGGTACTAGTGTACCTATGTATTTATTGGTTACTGTTCCAAGTAAAATTCTTGTCAAAGTGTGTTCCTTGTATCGAATGACCTTTGATTTTCATCGCTTTTATCCATTGTGACTTTTAATTTTTTTGAACTAATTTGTATTTGTGTTCTTTGCTTTTTCAGCCTCTTGTCCTTATCTTGCTTCTCTCTCATGGTTTCTCTATCTTTCCCTTTTTTTGATTGGTCCTTAGATTTGATGCAGTCACAACTAACATACATAAATAATAAATGTCTTACACCATGCACCCCACATTCTTTTTAGAGATGTGTTCTCACCTAAGTAAGAAAATAAATAATTAAAGATTCTTTTATCCACAAGGAAAACAATTACAGCCTCACACACAATGCATTACATTCTTGTGCATCCTTTGCATTAAGACTCTATATAAATTACCATAAATAAATTAAATCTTAGGACCTAGCCTAGTTAAGCATGTAGACTCACAAGACTTCTATAGAACCAAACTTGAATCCTTCCATAATATAGTTTCAATATACTACATTAAGCTCTACTTAACTTTGCTTCTACATGTGTTTTCTTCCTAATTCATTAATCTATCTTGATTGATCTCTCTCCAAGATGATTTACACATCCATCAAGCCCTTTGTATATTGTAAATGGTAGGAGATTTAAAGATGCCTTTGGAAATAAAGATATGCTTGTAAATATTTCTTAACTTGACTAGATCACCCTCAATTCTACATTGAAATGCAATCACTCATTGGGGCATTTTCATCCAATCAAAACACATTGGATGTGACTCATTCATCTAGACTTTATTAAATAAAATGGTTTAAGGCACATATATTAAGATGACATTTTTGTACATGGTATGGTTCTAGTCAATGACCAAAATCATAATATGTTTTTGAATCCCTTTTTGACGGCTTCCTTCTTCTACCCATGTGGCCTTCATGCCTTTGAAGATAAAAATTAAATGAAACAAAATCTAATGTAAATATAATTAGATGAAGTGCCATCTCAAATTCTATGCGAACACATTTTGAGAAGGTTGTACGAAAGAAACTTCCCCTTCAAATTATGAATGGAATATATACGCCACACAAGCTTCAATGTATATACAATAGGAATTAAACACCAAGTAAAAATGAAATAGTAGCTAATCAATCAAAATGAATAAAACCCATTATACATGAAACCTGTTTCTGCCCATCAGTGAAGAATGTGTAGGTCTAAATTCCTTTAGCATATAAATTTTATTATAGATAGAGTGGCACATGTATGAGGCCTTTTGACCAATCCAACAACCCAAAGGAAAGAAGATGTATGCAACTACATTCTCTTTAAAAATTCATTTCTAGTGCTACATTTGATGCACTCATGATTAGGGATCTTGAAAAAAAAAATACCTTATAACATGTAACCAATATTAAAGATATATCTCATTGAAGCAAGATCTCATACATACCAATTTAACAAGAATAAATCATAACTTCTTCTTTTGATTATGAGGAAATATTTTAGACTTTGGCATAATGACACCACACTCATAATGATATTGTTTTACTAGAATCTATAAAATCCCTCTAAGTAATTCACTCTTATGACTTATCCTAATATTACAACTTCTGTAAAACAAAAACTTGGATCAAAATGGAAAACTACACACTAGATGCCTCTGATAGGTGAACTCCAAGGTAGGTTCATACCTTATCTTGATGTAACATGTTCACATTCTAGTAGTTCAGGGTCTTTCCTAACTAGATATTTAGTGTATTTCTTTTATGAGCTTCATTATTGAGCTTTATATATTTTATTCATTTTCAATAATATTAGTTGAGTTGTTTCAACTCGTCTACATATTTATTTTAGGGAGCTTTTTGAGAGTTTATCTCCACTCGTGATTCCTTGATATGTGGATATATTCTTATCTTGTAGTTTATAATTTCCCTCCTATTTCTAAAGTGCGGGTTACTGTTGTCTAATATTTTATTCCCATGTGGGGAATACAAGTCTTTTACTAATAAATGATGCTCATTTATCTTCATTTTATGTTCACTTTTAATTTTGATCTTAAATATGATGTTGATTTTATTGTCATTACATTTTTTATTTGAAAAAGCCAATCTAAAAATCATAATATCATTGAAATTAATGTAAGATTAACCTGGGTATTTTTCATAATTAATTTTCACATTTTAAAGTAAATTGGAAGATCTTACATGTCTTATTTAATGTTGTAATCATGATCATCATAATAAGCATACACATCTTGCATATTATGATATACAATTACATATTAGCATTTGCAAAACAAGACAATTTTACTACGAGGCTAGTTAATTATTATGGTACTAGTGTACCTATGTATTTATCAATTATTGTTCCAACTAAAATTCTTGTCAATGTGTTTTCCTTGTATTAATTGACCTTCTCTTTTCTTTTCTTTTATCCATTGTGAATTTTAATTTTTTGGACCTAATTTGTATTTGTGTTTTTTTCTTTCTCAACCTCTTGTCCTTATCTTGCTTCTCTCTCATGGTTTCTCTATCTTTCCCTATTTTTTGATTGGTCCTTAGATTTCATGCAGCCACAATTAAAAAAATTAAATAATAAATGTGTTACACCATGCACCCCACATTCTTTTTAGAGATGCGTTCTCACCTAAGCAAGATAATAAATAATTAAATATTCTTTTATCCATAAGGAAAACAATTGCAGCCTCACACACAATGCGTTACATTCTTGTGCATCCTTTGCATTAAGACTCTATATAAATTACCACAAATAAATTCAATCTTAGGACCAAGCCTAGTTAAGTGTGTAGACTCACAAGACTTCTACAAAACCAAACTTGAATCCTTCCATAGTATAGTTTCACAATACTACATTAAGCTCTACTTAACTTCGCTTCTACATGTGTTATCTTCCTAATTCATTACTCTATCTTGATTGATCTCTCTCCAAGATGATTTATGCATCCATCAATCCCTTTGTATATTGTAAATGGTAGGAGACTTAAAGATACCTTTGGAAATAAAGATATGTTTGTAAATATTCCTTAACTCGACTAAATCACCCTCAATTCTACATTAAAATGCAATCACTCATTGGGGCATTTTCATCCAATTAAAACACATTGGATGTGACTCGTTCATCTAGACTTTATTAAATAAAATGGTTTAAGGCACATATATTAAGATGACATTTTTGTACATGGTATGGTTCTAGTCAATGACCAAAATCGTAATATGTTTTTGGATCCCTTTTTAACGGCTTCCTTCTTCTACCCATGTGGCCTTTATGCCTTTGAAGATCAAAATTAAATGAAACAAAATCTAATGTAAATATAATTAGATGAAGTGCCATCTCAAATTCTATGCGAACACATTTTGAGAAGGTTGTACGAAAGAAACTTCCCCTTCAAAGTATGAATGGAATAGATACGCCACACAAGCTTCAATGTATATACAACAGGAATTAAACACCAAGTAAAAATGAAATAGTAGGTAATCAATCAAAATGAATAAAACCCATTATACATGAAACTTGTTTTTGCCCATCATTGAAGAATGTGTAGGACTAAATTCCTTTAGCATATAAATTTTATTACATATAGAGTGGCACATGTATGAGGCCTTTTGACCAACCCAACAACCTAAAGGAAAGAATATGTATGCAACTACATTCTCTTTAAAAATTCATTTCTAGTGCTACATTTGATGCATTCATGGTTAGGGATCTTGAAAAAAAAGATACCTTATAACATGTAACCAATATTAAAGATATATCTCATTGAAGCAAGATCTCATACATACCAATTTAACAAGAATAAATTATAGCTTCTTCTTTTGATTATGAGGAAATATTTTAGACTTTGGCAGAATGACACCACACTCATAATGATAGTTTTTTACTAGAATCTATAAAATCCCTCTAAGTAATTCACTCTTATGACTTATCCTAATATTACAACTTCTGTAAAACAAAAACTTGGATCAAACTGGAATACTACACACTAGATGCCTCTGAAAGGTGAACTCCAAGGTAGGTTCACACCTTATGTTGATGTAACATGTTCACATTGTAGTAGTTCAGGCTCTTTCCTAACTAGATATTTAGTGTATTTATTTTATAAGCTCCATTAGTGAGCTTTATATATTTTATTCATTTTCAATAATATTAGTTGAGTTGTTTCAACTCGTATACATATATAATTTAGGGAGATTTTTGAGAGTTTATCTCCACTCATGATTCCTTGATATGTGGAGATATTCTTATCTTGTAGTTTATAATTTCCCTCCTATTTCTAAGGTGTGGATTACTGTTGTCTAATATTTGATTCCCATATTGGGATTACAAGTCTTTTACTAATAAAATGATGCTCATTTATCTTCATTTTATGTTCACTTTTAATTTCGATCTTAAATATGATGTTCCTTTTATTGTTATTACATTTTTTTATTTGAAAAAGTCAATCGAAAAAATCATAATATCATTGAAATTAATGTAAGATTAACCTGGGTATTTTTCATAATTAATTTTCACATTTTAAAGTAAATTAGAAGATCTTACATGTCTTATTTAATGTTGTAATCATGATCATCATAATAAGCATACACATCTTGCATATTATGGTATATAATTACATATTAGAATTTGTAAAACAAGACAATTTTACTACGAGGCTAGTTAATTATTATGGTACTAGTGTACCTATGTATTTATTAATTATTGTTCCAACTAAAATTCTTGTCAATGTGTGTTCCTTGTATCAATTGACCTTTGATTTTCTTTTCTTTTATCCATTGTGAATTTTAATTTTTTGACCTAATTTGTATTTGTGTTTTTTACTTTCTCAACCTCTTGTCCTTATCTTGCTTCTCTCTCATGGTTTCTCTATCTTTCCCTATTTTTTGATTGTTCCTTAGATTTCATGCAGCCACAATTAACAAACTTAAATAATAAATGTGTTACACCATGAACACCACATTATTTTTAGAGATGCGTTCTCACCTAAGCAAGATAATAAATAATTAAAGATTCTTTTATCCACAAGGAAAACAATTGCAACCTCACACACAATGCATTACATTATTGCGCATCCTTTGCATTAAGACTCTATATAAATTACCACAAATAAATTCAATCTTAGGACCTAGCCTAGTTAAGTGTGTAGACTCACAAGACTTCTACAGAACCAAACTTGAATCCTTCCATAATATAGTTTCACAATACTACATTAAGCTCTACTTAACTTCACTCCTACATGTGTTTTCTTCCTAATTCATTACTCTATCTTGATTGATCTCTCTCCAAGATGATTTACACATCCATCAAGCCCTTTGTATATTGTAAATGATAGGATATTTAAAGATACCTTTGGAAATAAAGATATGTTTGTAAATATTCCTTAACTCGACTAGATCACCCTCAATTCTACATTAAAATGCAATCACTCATTGGGGCATTTTCATCCAATTAAAACACATTGGATGTGACTCGTTCATCTAGACTTTATTAAATAAAATGGTTTAAGTCACATATATTAAGATGACATTTTTGTACATGGTATGGTTCTAGTCAATGACCAAAATTGTAATATGTTTTTGGATCCCTTTTTGATGGCTTCCCTCTTCTACCCATGTGGCCTTTATGCCTTTGAAGATCAAAATTAAATGAAACAAAATCTAATGTAAATATAATTAGATGAAGTGCCATCTCAAATTCTATGCGAACACATTTTGAGAAGGTTGTACGAAAGAAACTTCCCCTTCAAAGTATGAATGGAATAGATATGCCACACAATCTTCAATGTCTATACAACAGGAATTAAACACCAAGTAAAAATGAAATAGGAGGTAATCAATCAAAATGAATAAAACCCATTATACATGAAACTTGTTTATGCCCATCATTGAAGCATGTGTAGGAGTAAATTCCTTTAGCATATAAATTTTATTACAGATAGAGTGGCACATGTATGAGGCCTTTTGACCAACCCAACAACCCAAATACATGAAGATGTATGCAACTACATCCTCCTTAAAAATCCATTCCTAGTGTTACATTTGATGCAGTCGTGGTTAGGGATCTTGAAAAAATGATGCCTTATAACATGTAACCTTTATCATAGATATATCTCATTGAAGCAAGATCTCATACATACCAATTTAACAAGAATAAATTATAGCTTCTTCTTTTGATTATGAGGAAATATGTTAGACTTTGGCAGAATGATATCACAGTCATAATGATAGTGTTTTACTAGAATCTATAAAATTCCTCTCAGGAATTCACTCTTATGATTTATCCTAATATTACAACTTCTGTAAAACAAAAGCTTGGATCAAACTAGAAAACTACACACTAGATGCCTCTGATAGGTGAACTCCAAAGTAGGTTCATGCGTTATGTTGATGTAACATGTTCACACTGTAGTATTTCAGGCTCTTTCCTAACTAGATATTTAGTGTATTTATTTTATAAGCTTCATTAGTGAGCTTTATATATTTTATTCATTTTCAATAATATTAGTTGAGTTGTTTCAACTCGTGTACATATATAATTTAGGGATCTTTTTGAGAGTTTATCTCGACTCCTGAGTCCTTGATATGTGGAGATATTCTTATCTTGTAGTTTATAATTTCCCTCCTATTTCTAAGGTGTGGATTATTGTTGTCTAATATTTTATTCCCATATGGGGAATACAAGTCTTTTACTAATAAAATAATGCTCATTTATCTTCATGTTTATACACTTTGCATATGTTGTCTGAGATTTTGGTTGAAAGTCAAAAAAAAATTTGCTACATAGATCGGGTTGGCTACTCTGATATGGTATCATAAAATTATGATGTTTCAAAAGAAGTAGGGTTGTAAGCCTCAAATATTTTATTCATGCAAAGTTTTTTTAGAAGGCTTTATCCATCTCTACATATCTATTTTATTGCGAATAAACATAGTTTTATTATCACCAACATATATTGCATAATGAAAGTGGTGGTAGCATCGTAACTTGCCCTATGGTGGACTATCCGATTTGTGGTGCTATTGTTTCCTTCATATGGGGGTGTAACCTCTCATTGGCGTTATCTATTAATTTTTTACTAAGCACTCTTCTAGAATTACCTAACATTTTCTACTTCAACATATTTTTATAGCATTAACACTTTTGATTAGATAGTGGAAATTAACCACCTACATGTCCCGCACCTATTCCATGGCTCAAATTGTTCCTGCCCAAATAATATCTTATATATGTGTTCCACTTTATAGTTTTGATCTTTCTCGCACTATACACATGTGTGAAATTTGCACTTAAAGGGTCCAAACAAATGGGGAAAAGAAAATAGGTTCTTTGTTCAAAACCCAACCCTAATGCTTGCTTCTTGTAGCACTTAGTCTCCCCCCTTTTAGTTGGAATCTCAAGTAATTGTAGGAAAGCAGGAAATGTGTAAAGAACCATCTCTTATTAGAACCTACGAATCTTCACCTATGTGGATGGAGGAATGTGATAGCATGGCATTGGGTGGTCTTGAGCTTCCTTCATAATTTAACCCACTACTACAAAGGAGGTGTTTTGAGATAATATTAGAGACTATACTTAACCAAATCATCTCAAATAGAGACGATAAAAAATATATAAATTGTCTCAAACCTAGTGTCTCTAATTATTATCTCTAAAGATTGTCTCTCTAGAGACTATATAGATTAATACATATTTTGTCTCTTGAAAGACAATATCATTTTTTTCTTCTAGAGATGATATCATTTTTGTCTCCCTAAAGACAATACAGAATACTAATTTTTTGTCTCTCTAGAGAATAGTAATTACAATTTTTGTGTCTCTGTAGAGATGATATGAATTTAATGAATGATAAAACTCAATTTCAAGAATAAATAATAACTAAATATCATCTAATGCAATCAACGACTACATATTGTTTATGGTATCAAAGTGGGCTGGTGATCAATTTTAAAAATTAAAAACAATTTGAGTTGAATCTTGTGCCCACAAATGGGTCCACAAACATTTTATTAATATTAAATAAGATAAAATACAAATGGTACCTAGATTTCGTTAACCCTAGACATAGAATGGTACACATAGTTATTGAGTTAAAATTACAATATGACACCTCCTCCAAGCATGTTGTCATAGAATCTTTAACAGGTTTTTTCTAACTAGCTTTACAAGATAGTGTGACACATTCTCCAAACATGCTTCCATAGATTCTTTCAATGATTCTTTCTAATTGGGTTTATAAGACAATATACACTTCCATTGAGAGTAATTTCAAAACAATATCCATTGAATCATGTGTCAACGTCACTGCAGACAAGAAAAATCATCATTGTTGTCATTACATTATTAAGTACTATAATAATACATCATTACATTGAGATCTAATATAAATGGAGGATATTTTAGTTACGAAAATTACATATATGAAGAATTTTTTTGTGGATCTAGTGACTCATGATATCACATAGTAGACTGAT
The DNA here is from genome assembly GCA_019776745.2 of Taxus chinensis. Lineage (NCBI taxonomy): Eukaryota > Viridiplantae > Streptophyta > Pinopsida > Cupressales > Taxaceae > Taxus > Taxus chinensis. Next base: position 546,067,921 of record CM034152.1, on the reverse strand, counting down.
CCTTTGAAGGAAAGGTGTGCCTACCTTTATTTAAACAAGGTCAAAATGGTTTCTTGAATCTTCTATACGTTAGCATGCTTGTTGGCTATTTGCAACAGCAAGAACTAAAAACAACATGAAACTGCAATTACTATGAAAATAGGAACATGTTGGTAAAAAAATGTCATACCCTTAATGAATTGAAGCATATTGCAGCTAAGATTATGAACTCTTGGGATCTAACCAATTAATTTCCCCTACTTTATTTATAGAATGAAATACATGGTTTTATTCTTTCGACATGTACCATACAATCTTGATGTCTTTTCACTTGTAATAGTGCAAGAAATAAAAATATTCTTATGAAATCAAAAACAAATCCAATTTGTGCATATCCTACAACCATAGCAGTCCATTAAGAAACCAGATTTCTTTCAGTCATTTTTTCGAACACTTCACATGTGCTTGGTAGATATATACACAAAATGTGGAATCGTTCACTTGGTGTGTGAAATTTTCAATTAAATGTCTAACATAAATGTGTTTTCAAAATCTGGCCGAAAAATACAACACCAATGCTTGAAGGTGTTATGGGTTGATAATATTATGGCACTGCAAATGCCATTCCTAGACTGAAATTTAGTATACCCATTTTATTCAAATAAAAGACAAACTTCCTTCCCTAAAACCAACAAATATGTAAAGTGTGGAAGCGTCTCACAGTTGCTATGTGTTTTTTTTTAAGTAAACTTATGAAATAAATGTGGTATCATGGTCTGCAATGATTCCAAAAATATTCACAATATTTTTTTGTTAAATAGTCCTTAGAACAAGGTGGGAACATCAATCCAGACTAATTAACTTCATATATACATTATCCTCCATTAATTTTTAGCTTTGCTCAATATCCTTCATCTTCATCCAGCCAGGATAATGGAGCATTGAAATAAATTTTGAATCCATGACTATTATCTTACACGTATTCTTCCATATAACCACATGAATAATATTTTATACACTTGGTAAATGAAATAAAAGTGCAAAAAGAGAGGGTACGTGTAATTAATTTTAGACTGGAACACTGAAAATGTGTGGCTTAATTGCAATGTAACCAAGCTCAAAATGTGAAGAAAATAGTCAAGGTTCCATTGAATAGGAAAGATCCATTCTTGAATGTGTATGAAAAGAAAATTCAGACATTTTGTATTTGATTTTTCCATCACTAGCATGGAAATGATAAAAGCATTCACAAGAAAGTAAGGAAAACAAAATCATTTCCAGTACTGCAATCCACCATACCCAACATTGCAATGACAAGATCAACAAGAACATCAAACAAAAATTATGAAGTAAGATTATTATGTTTTATGTTGTATATTTTGTGGCTACTGAATATGCCTTGGACTTTTTTTCAAATATACATTTGTGTTTGATCCATAACGGAGGATTTCAGCACCGCAAGCATTAGAGCATATGTATGAAAATTGTTGAATCACCCAGGTAGACATGTAAGAAAAATGTTGAATCATAGACAAGGCACGTGGAATGTCATGATAGAAGGATATGCATAAAATGGATTTGTTGAAAAGGCTTTAAAAATTTTCAACCAAAATCGATTGGCTTGTGTAAAGCCAAATTTCACAACCTGTTCTTATGTTCTATGTGTATGTCGTCATACAAGTTTAGTGGATGAGGGTTGTACATATTTCAATCACACGAGTAACCCTTATTGCATTACAAGGTTACAATTGATCATTACATGTGCATGGTTGACCTCTTTTTCCACGTTGGCTATCTTGAAGACACCCTAAACTTTATCATTAAGATGTCAGTTAAACCTGTGGTGGTTGTGTAGAAGTGTTTCCTTCGTTCCTGATGATTGCATATGAATATAGGTTTAGGATTATTTACAATGACATTAGTTTTTTCATTTGGATCCTAAAAATACTACAAGTTATGTTATTCTCTCAAACATCTATGCATAAGTGGGCAAGTGGGGTGAGGTTCAAATGCTAAGGAGATTAATGAAAAATAGAAGAATTAAAAAGATCGTTGGATGTGTAGTTGGATTGAAGGCCAAAAAATGGTAAATGATTTTTCTGTAGGAGATAGATCACATCCATAGAAAAAGGGGATATATGCAAAATTTAATTAAGAAATGAAAGTGGAACCCTGATTACTCAGAAATTGGTACCAAAATCATAAAGAAACAATTTAAGACAACCTCAACTAAGATATTCTTTTACCTCATAAAAATCTTCAAATATGTCGATGCTAAGTTGATGAATGGTGTAGACAACAATGCTTGTTGTGTCAGTAGTACTGTAGACAGTTCGCATAGCAATTCCGAAAACTCTTGTATCTCATGGTGAAAATATTCCTGTTGCATGTTTTTCTAAAAATAGCAATTGCACAAAAACAAAAGACAGAAAATAAGACTCATAGGAAACAGAGAATTTAGAGGTGTTAATGAATTAGATGCAGGTGCATTAAAATTTAGTGTAATTCACACTTTTATGCATATTGGAGGTTAAGAATGAACCATACAATTGAAGAAAATTATATCCTTGAAACATGTGCATCAAGGAATTGTTTTAAAAATATAAGCATGAAACAATCACAATAGCCAGACATTCGTGCTCTTCCAGATATTTTTTCTGAGTTTTAGCAGGTTCCTCCACAACATCTACATATTGTATTTCCCATGGCCAAAAAATATTCCTTGGACATATTGTCAAAGATATTTTCCTTTGATCCAAACTTGAGAATTTTCTGCACACTAAGCATTATAGCACAGGTATTTACCTTATATTGTGATGCTAACTTACAGAGGAATGAAAAACACAAACCTCATGGAATGATTGAAATATGAAAAAGGTTCAAATTAAAATGGTCTTATGTATTCATAAGCCTCATATTCAGTCATCTACAATGTTTATTTAGTTACAGTACGCTGAAACAACAAATTTTATAAACCTCAGGTGCGGTATGTTGTGGGTACGTTCGTACTATATATATATATAAAGTAAAATATATATATATAAATTTAAAGAAAACAATAATCTTATAGTCAAGTTGCAACTATAAAATCTTAGAAGCCAACAACGAACTTATTATGAATTAGAAGCCATCTAAAGAAATATTTCTTTGACTAAATACAAGTAGACCTCAAAACATCAAATCAATGAGTCCATCTACTAATGGGCTCACAAACATTCCACATATTGTAAGGCCCAGGAAAATGTTTGGGGAGAAGGAAATATTTTCATAGACTTGTTTGGAGGTAGCCTCTTAGAGAGGGGGGCCTTTGAGCCACCTCATAGTATCCCAAAACTCATTCTCATCCTCCATAATTAGTTTAGTAGAGGGGGCCATGAAATCATTTTTGAGCATTGTATACATTTTGAACTGAAATTGAGGAAGCTTATAGAAAGCGTTATGGTCTGTCCATTCCATCCACTTCCCAAATCTGTACAAGTCATGAAATATTTTAATTCCTCTCTCAAACCAAAGGAGGGCAGAGCATCCTCTTGTCAAGGCAAGGATCTTGTCATTATATTTCAAATTCGACAAAATCGATTTGTAGGCTTGGCACCTAGTGTCAAAGGAAGAGAACAAAGATAGGAAGATGCACAAAAAACATATTTACTAATTTGAACACTCATAATTTTGCATGTGCTTAAATAATACATGCTATTTTCCATGTATACAATGTCTAATGTAAATCATGTAATGAAATACAAACCCATATTTATTTTTGTAATACTTAAATGCAATAAACTATGACATGTGAGAGAACTATCATTCAAAACTATGTCAATTTGATCATGTAATTTTGTCAATGTGAAGGTAATAGCCATTGACAACTCTCCGAAAATGTATTTTTTAATCCAACTCTAGTAACTGCAGCAAAACATAAAATATACAATAGTATACTCAAGATTGATATTTTGCATACCATGAACTAAATGGAATTGTAACATTAAACAATTGACGTATTAGTCTCTAGTGGAAGCAACAACTTTCTCAAATATACCAAACATTACTCTATACCTCCCAATTTATCACATTCAATACATTTGGTTTGTTTAACATGCACCATTACATATTGTATAATGATTTCAACATTGTTGCATACACTCCAAACTTATAAGTCAATAATGTCAATTTGAAATTTCCAAATAGGTGATGGTATACAAAATATTGATATTGACAATAGCATATTCCTCTCTTTTCTATGCTTTCCATGTATTTCCATATATCTGTCATAGAATCTTTGTTAATAAAAAAAACACAACAATATCGATTCTAATTATGTGTATTCACTATTCTTCATGTTAATCTTTTGAGTTGCATATTTTTTCATTTTTAAACCAAAATTTAGTAAATACATCCCCATAATTTTATGTAGATATGTCTTGATCATTACACTGCAAACAATGGCACAAAAAACTACAATTTACAGTAATGTAAATGTTTCAAATTTATGTAAAAATTTTACCATGTAAAAGCTTGAACGACTTCCTTGAAATCAATAGTAGACCTCACAGTAAATCCTCTATAAAGAAGATCAAAAAAATATTATATTCTCATTGATAATTTTGAGAGTTTCATTCCCATGGTTAGATTCTTAGTGCCTCGCTATTTTTCTTTTCCTCTATTTGGCAAACCTCAACTTTGGCTTCTCTACTATTATTTACTGTAAATAGGCATTTCTTTTTAGAATTTTCATTAGCTTTTAATATGCATGCGGTTATCCATTAGAACTTATTGTATGAACAGTATTCCAAGTAACATAATCAGAAAAATGGATGTTTCAAACCGGTCTATGTGGTTCATTTCTAATAACATGTAGATAAAAATTTAAGAATTGACGTTTTGAATTACCATTTTTATGTGATTCATTCACATAAATCACAAATAATTATTACAAACTTCTATGTTGTTGAAGTTGTGGAGCCTGATTGCAAGTTAAAGTGGGAGTTTGGTTTTTTTTGTTCTATTTTTTGAGGAGGAAATCATGGTCATGGATAAAAATAACATTATCTTATTAATAGACCGGAGTTGTTATTTTTATAAGCATGTGATATTTAGGTTTCTTTTGGTTGAAGCAAACTTTTATAAGCATGTGATATTTAGATTGTTTGTGGTTGAAACAAACTTTTACAAAGAAGTGTACAAGTTATAGATATGTGCATGGATTTACTCTTGTGAGTATGAAAAAGAGAGAGAAATGTATTGTATTCCTCGGGACTAAATAAAGGAGAAGATTGGCTTACTTCTAGTGGATGTAGCCCAAATTGAGTGAACCACGTTAAATCTTTGGTTTATCTTGTAATTGCATGCTTATTATACTTTATTGCTCATCTGTCTTTCGATCCTAACATATGTTTTAAAGTTGAATTTTCAAAATACCTTTATGGTTCATTCGTATCAACCACAAAGCCCTTTGTAGTTCATTTGAATGAGATACCAAAGGGTGTTTGGAAACATAATCCTTATTTAGAATTTATAGAGAAATTTTATTTGTTTAAGTTCAAAGATTGCAGAAGTTTCAAAGTCTATAAGAACTTATTTAATGTATAAAGAGAACAATTATTTGTGTAGATATGTCTTGATCATTACACTGCAAACAATGGCAACAAAAAACTACAATTTACAGTAATGTAAATGTTTCAAATTTTATGTAAAAATTTTACCATGTAAAAGCTTGAACGACTTCCTTGAAATCAATAGTAGACCTCACAGTAAATCCTCTATAAAGAAGATCAAAAAAATATTATATTCTCATTGATAATTTTGAGAGTTTCATTCCCATGGTTAGATTCTTAGTGCCTCGCTATTTTTCTTTTCCTCTATTTGGCAAACCTCAACTTTGGCTTCTCTACTATTATTTACTGTAAATAGGCATTTCTTTTTAGAATTTTCATTAGCTTTTAATATGCATGCGGTTATCCATTAGAACTTATTGTATGAACAGTATTCCAAGTAACATAATCAGAAAAATGGATGTTTCAAACCGGTCTATGTGGTTCATTTCTAATAACATGTAGATAAAAATTTAAGAATTGACGTTTTGAATTACCATTTTTATGTGATTCATTCACATAAATCACAAATAATTATTACAAACTTCTATGTTGTTGAAGTTGTGGAGCCTGATTGCAAGTTAAAGTGGGAGTTTGGTTTTTTTTGTTCTATTTTTTGAGGAGGAAATCATGGTCATGGATAAAAATAACATTATCTTATTAATAGACCGGAGTTGTTATTTTTATAAGCATGTGATATTTAGGTTTCTTTTGGTTGAAGCAAACTTTTATAAGCATGTGATATTTAGATTGTTTGTGGTTGAAACAAACTTTTACAAAGAAGTGTACAAGTTATAGATATGTGCATGGATTTACTCTTGTGAGTATGAAAAAGAGAGAGAAATGTATTGTATTCCTCGGGACTAAATAAAGGAGAAGATTGGCTTACTTCTAGTGGATGTAGCCCAAATTGAGTGAACCCACGTTAAATCTTTGGTTTATCTTGTAATTGCATGCTTATTATACTTTATTGCTCATCTGTCTTTCGATCCTAACATATGTTTTAAAGTTGAATTTTCAAAATACCTTTATGGTTCATTCGTATCAACCACAAAGCCCTTTGTAGTTCATTTGAATGAGATACCAAAGGGTGTTTGGAAACATAATCCTTATTTAGAATTTATAGAGAAATTTTATTTGTTTAAGTTCAAAGATTGCAGAAGTTTCAAAGTCTATAAGAACTTATTTAATGTATAAAGAGAACAATTATTTGTGTAGGATAACCTATGCTTATACATGAAATTCACCAACAAATAATTATACTATTTCTCATGCATTCAAATGTATATTTTCAGTTTTGAATAGCTGGAGTAGAGCTGAGATTTGACACCCGTCCTTTGACGTGAAAGATCTTGGCAAAACGGTCATTATCACTATGAAAAAATTCAATATAAATATAAATATAACATTACATAGAAATTTAAATAACATATTTTGCTGAAAATATGTTTATATTGAACATATAATCCCTGAAACTTGCCTGACATTTGTAAATACAACTAAAACAAATAATATATTTTTAAAATTATTAAATAAAAAATATGTATTTAACAGAAAAGGACAAGTTATTTAAACCTCTCAACATCATAGATTTTTAGTTTGACAGGTGGAGTCAGCCATCAAATCTCATCTTTGAGTGGGAGAAAGCTTTCATCACTGACACATAAAAATGTTCTGTATAGTCATGCAATAATTTATCAAGAGTTCAAGATTATTATCTATTTTTGTGTGTGTGGGTGGGTGTGAGGGTAACAAAAGACAAATAATAAGTTAAAATGTTGCAGAGTTTTGCAAACTGTGTTAAACTGCAGATTTTTAAAAGAACGAGTTGAAATCTATCACATTTTAGCATGTACACTCTTAATTTATTATTGTTCCTACTTGTACAGAGCCTCTTCTGCAGCCTGAATGGCCAAAGAATAGATGGTTGAGTGTCTAAAATTGACAATTCTTGAGGCCTAGCAGCACAAAACAAATAAGACCATCAACTTTATCAACTGGTTGTTTTGTGTTTTTATTCATACAAGTACAGGAGGTTGTGTCATCTATCTATAATAACACCATTCAATGTTTGTCTCATAAATAATTGTACCAATGTCCAAATTATCTACCATATCTATTCTCCTGTTCCATCAAATAATTGCAAGGCCGCTCCACCAAATAAATTTTTGAATGTTCACTTCAAACTGAGTACTTAATCCTCCTGCTTCAACCCAAAAAATATCTCGAATCTTTACATGAATTCTCATTTTTTTATTACTTAATAGAAAATGTTGTTTTTCTATTAGTTAAATGTTTCTTATTACTTTTAAAATGGTGGTTTTTTACACACTTTGTTTTAAGCAATTACAATTATGGATAACTTTCATAATATATTTTTAGATATATTTTCAAGACCTCTAAATAATGAAAAGACATTTTAAAATTTATATTGAGAACATTCTATAATGATAGTTAGCTAGATGGTATGTTGTAGTAAATGTGACTATGTTCACTTTTAATTTTGATCTAAAATTTGATGTTCATTTTATTATCATTACATTTTTTTATTTATAAAAGTCATAATTTCCTCCAAATTAATGTAAGATTAACTTAGGTATTTTTCATAATTACTTTTTCATATTTTAAGTGAATTAGAAGGTCCTACATGTCTAATTTAATGTTGTAATCAACCTAGGTATTCTTCATAATTAGTTTTCACATTTTTAAATAAATTAGAAGGTCATACGTGTCTAATTTAATGTTGTAATCATGATCATACATATTAGCATTTGCAAAACAAGATAATTTTACTGTGAGGCTAGTTAATTATTATGGCACTAGTGTACCTAGGTATTTATTGGTTATTGTTCAAGTATAATTATTATGGTACTAGTGTACCTAGGTATTTATTGGTTATTGTTCCAAGTAAAATTCTTGTCAATGTGTGTTCCTTGTATCAATTGACTTTTGATTTGCTTCACTTTTATCCATTGCAAATTTTAATTTTTTCAACCTAATTTGTATATGTGTTTTTTTATTTCTTAGCCTCTTATCAGTATCTTACTTCTCTCTCATGGTTTATCTATATTTCCATATTTTTTGATTGGTCCTTAGATTTGATGCAATCACAATTAGGAGACTTAAATAATTAAAGCTTCTTTTATTCACAAGGAAAAAGATTACAACCTCACACACAATGCACTACATTCTTGTGCATCCTTTGCATGAAGACTCTATATAAATTACCAAAAATAAATTATATCTTAGGACCTAGACTAGTTAAGAGCGTAGACTCGTAAGACTTCTATAGAACCAAACTCGACTCCATCCATAATAGATTTTTGCAATGTTGTATTAAGCTCTACTTAACTTCACTTCTAAATTTGTTTGCTTCCTAATTCATTACTCTATCTTGATTGATCTCTCTCCAAGATGATTATCACATCCATCAATCCCTTTGTATATATTATCGGGTAGGAGATTTAAAGATGCCTTTGGAAATAAAGATACATTTGTAAAGATTCCTTAACTAGACTAGATCACCCTCAATTCTACATTAATATGTAATCACTCATGGGGGCATTTTCATCCAATTAAAACACACCATGTGACTTAGTCATCTAGTTATTGAATAAAATGGATCAAGGCCTATATGTTAAGATGAAATTTTTGTACATGGTATGGTTCTAGTCGATGACCAAAATCATAATATGTTTTTGGATCCTTTTTTGATGGATTCCTCCTTCTAGGTCCATGTGGCTTGTATGCCTTTGAAGATTAAAATTAAATGAATGAAAAATCTAATGTAAATATAATTAGACGAAGTGCCATCTCAAATTTTGTGTGAACATGGAGAAGGCCATACAAAAGAAACATCCTCTTCGAAGTATGGATGGAGTAGATGGGACACATAAGCTTCAATTTATATACAACAAGAATTAAACACCAATTAAAAATAAAATGGTAGGTAACCAATCAAAATGAGTAAAACCCATTATACAGGAAAAATATTTGTGCCCATCATTGAAGAATGTGTAGGTCTGACTACCTTTAGCAGATAAAGTTTATTAAAGATAAAGGCGGAATATGTATGACACCTTTTGACCAACCCAACAACCTAAATGTAGGAAGATGTCTGTAACTACATTCTCCTTAAAAATCCATTTCTAGTGCTAGAATTGATGCAGTCATGGTTATTGAAAAAAAGGATGCCTTAGAACATGCAACCTTTATCAGAGATAGATCTCACTGAAGTAAGATTTCATACATAACAATTTAACAAAAATAAAGTATAGCTTCTTATTTTGATTATAAGGAAATATTTTAGACTTTGGCACAATGACACGACACTCATAATGATAGTGTTTTACTAGATTCTATATAATTCCTCTAAGGAATTCACTCCTATGACTTATCCTAATCTTATAACTTCTGCAAAACAAAAACTTGGATCAAAATGGAAAACTATAAGCTACATGCATCTGATAGGTCAACTCCAAGATAGGTTCATGCCTTATGCTAATGTAACATGTCCACACTGTAGTAGTTTGGGCACTTTCCTAACTAGATAATTAGTGTTTTTATTTTATAAGCTTTATTAGGGAACTTTATAAATTTTATTCATTTTAATAATATTAGGTGAGTTGTTTTAACTCATGTACATATCTTTAGGGAGATTTTTGAGAGTTTATCTCCACTCCCTGATATGTGGAGATATTATTATCTTGTAGTTTATAATTTCCCTCCTATTTCTAAGGTGTGGATTATTGTCGGCTAATAATATTCATTTTTTTTGTTCCCATATGGGGAATAAAAGTATTTTACTAATAAACTTCTGCTCATTTTTGTTCCTACTTATACACTTAACATATGTTGTCTAAGATTGTGGTTGAAAGTTAATTTTTGTTTTTCCTACATAGATCAAGTTGGCTGCTCCGATATGGTATCATAAAATTATGGTGTTTCTGAAGAAGTAGGGTTGTAAGCCTCAGATCATTTATTCATGAAAAGTTTTTGTAGAAGGTTTTCTCCATCTCTACAAATCTACTTTATTGTGAATGGACATAGTTTTATCATCACCAACATATCTTGCATAATGAAAGTGGTGGTAGCGTCCTGACTTGCCCTATGGTGGACTCTCTGATCCTTGGTGCTATTTTGTTTCCTTGGTATGGGAGTGTAACCTCTCATTGGTTCTATCTATTTATTTTGTACTAAGCATTTTTGTGGCATTACCTAAAATTTTCTACTTTTATATTTTTTTTACAGGGTTGACGCTTTCAATTAAATAGTGGAAATTAACTACCTACATGTCCCACACCTATTCCATGGATCATATTGTTCTTGTCCAAATAACATCTGATATATGTGCTCCACTTTATAGTCTTGATATTTCTCGCACTATATATGTGAGTGCAATTTGTACTTAAAGAGGCCAAAATAAAAAATGCGAAAAATTCAGTAGGTTCTTGTTTTGAAACCCAACCATAATGTTTTCTTCTTGTAGCACTTGGTAGCCCCCCTTTTAGTTGTTATCTCGAGTAATTGTAGGAAATCAAGAAATGTGTAAAAAACCATCTCTTATTGGAACCTATGAATCTTCACCTGTGTTGATGGAGGAATGTGAGAATGTGGCATTGGGTGGTCTTGAGCCTCCTCCATACTTTAACTGTATAGTTAGCAGAGACAATGAAAATAAAATTGTCAGTCTTGGCGGCCCTAGAATTGGCAGTGTTATGTTGAGCTTGAATGGACTCCGCACATTTGAAATCCAACATCCTCCACACTTTGACAACCTTGTCCCACAAACATAAATACAACAAACCTTATTTCTTGTTCACGTCTAAGGAATAAATCACACCCATGTCTTTCAACCATGTGAACTTTGTATATGTTTATTGGTAGGAAGTAAAACCATTCTTGGAATATGTTAGGGTTTATCCAGTTGTAGGGCATGGGAACCATCATAAAATGGGATTTTCTATTTTTTATTTTATTTTTTCAACGTCAAGGTTATATATTGAATGCCATTTTATTTGCTAGATAAGACGAAGACATGAATGGAAAGTTGGAAATAAAAATATTGGAATTAAATACCTACATGTCCCATACCTATTCCATGCCTCATATTGTTCCCACCCAAATAATATTTTCCATTTGTGCTCCACTTTATTGTCTCAATCTCACTTGCACTTTCCACATGAGTTTAATTTACACTTAAATGGGGAAAAATAAAAAAGGGGAAAATCTAATTAGTTCAAGATTTGAAATCCAACCACACTACTTGCTTCATGTAGCACTTTGTAGGTCCCTTTTCAAGTTCAAGCTCAAGTAATTGTAGGGAAATAGGTGATGCATGAAAAACCATTGATAATTCAATTTCAACAAATCTCAAAAATCAATTCCAACAAAACAAATGAATCCAAACGTAAAAAACTGAAGCAGTTGGATGTGGGTTTTACTAAATTTGATTTAACGAGCATCATGTCCTATCTCTTGACATATTTCTACTCTTTATTTTCATTTTCTACTATTATTTGCAACGATGGCGTGTCTAATGGTATATGGAATGAATATATGACTAACAGTGGGATTTTAATGGTGTCATATAAATTCATAATTGAATCTTTAACTAAATGGAAAGACAATGATATATAAGGTCTGAGTTATATATATTTAATACATATCTGAAATGATTACTTTATTTTTCACAGTTTGTCATTGTAGCTCACAGTGGTGAGGTGTGTTCAACAGCCATCCACGAAGAATGTGTAATCTATCTTCCAAAACAAAACTTGTTTTCTTAATTTAATATATGATGTGTTTTTTCTATGTTTAAGTAGGTCATGTCTTACAAATTAAAATATTTGGTTACTAAAAATATACAATATATTAATAATATTCAAATTTAAATTAGAGTTCAAATATGTAAAAAAATGTTATTTATGGTGTGTGAGGGGTCAAGGTAACGTATTTTGGAGATATCTAAGAACACAAAGAGTGGTTGATCAAAATTGCAGATGTCAATTGTTGTTGTTTACATTTTCAACTTTTGTGTTATATGGGAAGTTCGGAAAAAAATAAATGTAAGGGGGATTTACTTACGTGTTTAAATAGATCATTTGGATTCAAGGATATGTTGAGTGGACCGAAAACCCAAGGTCAATGGTTTCATACACAATGGAGATTAGGGTTTGTGTATAGCTATTAGGAAAACAAATTAAATTTCTGGAAAAAAAATGACAAAACAAATCTCTAAATTCAGTTCTAACAAATTGGAAAAGTCAATTCCAATGAAAAAACTAAATTCTATTAGAGTAGGTATTTACCTTAGCTCATGTTCACCTAGGTACTTTATTTACCTTTATTGTATTTATCCTCACCCACTTATGTGTGTGGATATTTATTTTATATTATTTAGATATTAGGAGATATTATCTAGTTGCTAGGTATAGTACTTTCCTTGATCTATGGTATTGACTAGATCCTTGATGTCTAGTTCTCTCCTACATCTATGGTCTTGACTAGTTCTTTGATGACTAGTTATTTCCTTGATTTATGGCTTGATCTACAACCTTGACTGGTTCTTATATTGTTATTCCTTTCCTATTTAAGCAAGGCCCATTCTCAATGTATTGCATTGAGTTCCATAGTAATATATGATATTGCTGCTCATTTGTTTGCAAAGGTTTTATGTAAAGATATTCTAGCGAATCACTTTCATCTTATTGATCATGGTGTTTGATTAGCATCTGTGTTCTTGGCTTGGTACGATCTGGTTATCATTCCTTTTATGGTATCAGATTAGGAGATTGCTGGTAACATCTGTCTGTAAGGCTTTTTTTTACAAATCAAATCTTTGTATATTCATATATGTGGGATTTGGTTGTATTTTGTTGCTGCGTGAATTTTTATGCAAAAAGGAGGCTTCCATTGGATTCGAAAGGTGGGAAACCCTAAGATCGACTGTAAACTCAACCATTTCTGGAGGTAGTCATTTTTTGGGGTTTTTTGTATTGTTACAGGGAAGCACACCGATCTGCCTCGGGATCCATGCTGCAAAGAAGAAAAATTTGGATCTTTCCTTTTTTGGCAGGGGTCCATGGACTATGCACGTTTTTTTCCATTTCAGGCATATCTGCAAGTTGTTATTTTCGGCAATAAATGTCATTGTCTACACAGTCCAGAAATAGTAATGTTTACCAGAAGAGGCAGTTGGATGTGACTTTCTCGAAAACACGCGACAAACCCCAGAATAGTAAGTTGTGTCATTGGTCATATGAGGGCTTAAAGCTTATGATTCCTACTAGTATGTGCTTAACTTGAGCCCCCTTTAATTTTATTTGTGTGGTAAAGGCAATAACAATTTATTTTATTTTAGTGGCAACTAAAATAAATAAGGAGAGAAAAATATTAAAAAGCTTGTAACTTTTGATCTGTAACTCAGTTTTGAGTGCCATTTTTTGTAAAAGTTCTTGTTTTTTTGTGATTTTTCCATTGGAAATATTTATTTTGAGACTTACACTATAATTATAAAGTGTCAAATATGGAGGAGTGTTGTAATCAATTGTGGATGCAATTTCCGCTGAGCCTGATGTCCTAAATTTTTGGGAGTTGCAGTTTGTACCTATCATGGATTCTGAGAATGATATGATTTTCTCTTAAGTATGTGGAATTCAAGAGGATATCATAAAATTTGTGGAAGAAAATAGATCGCTCAAGAAGTGAAATTCTCTTCTACAATCACTCATTCACGATAAGGATACAATAATACACTTCCTTCATAACAAACTTGCTAGCCTACAGCATCATCATCATATTGTGGACAGCCACATCCATGCTTCTAGTCCACTTACAGCTATTGCTCCTGTACCCACTGACATTGATCTGTTAGTCTTTGAGTATGTTCCTAGTCTTGATGCTCATACACCTATGAAGTTTGTTACTGCATGATCTTCCACATCTGTGCCTATTACAGTACCACATGTTGTGTATCCTACTTCTGCTTAGCTACATAGATTTTTTAAGAAGCATACCATTGCATTCAGTTCTCGCATGCTTCGTTCTATGGGTCTCACTAGCAAATTCATTGGCAGACATTCACAGGGTATTGTTTCCTCGATTCCACATGTTAAGTGGAATTCTCGTCGTGAAATTGGTTTTCGAGCAGATACTTCATTGGGATCACACATTGACAAAGCTCATTTTTTTGTTTGCTCAACTCTTTCTGAGGATCATGAGCAACACATGAGTTCTACACCTTCACTCAGGCTTGAGAAACCTGAGATTTCAGCTATCAGACATGATCAACCTGACACACATTCTGATGTTCTTTTGTATGCACCCATTGTGCATTTTACACCAAGTCATATGTAGGCATCTTCTTCATCCATCCGTGTTGATTTGGGGTGGATGTCTGATCACTCGTGGTGGCGACATAGGCATTCGTTGAGAGGACTCTACAGGTGTGGCTCCTCTACCATTCGGCCTCTTACTCCACTTTCTATACCTTCTGCATTGTGATGTTTCTTGTTTTGAGCATTTTTCTTTAGCAGGTGTAGTGTATCTCTCTTGTTTATTGAGAGATTTTACATCTGTATTTTCGACACTTTTGGCATGTTGATAATATCTCTTGTGGGGGTTCTATTCTAGTGAAGTCCAGTGTTATTTTGTCAGTGTTTGAGTAGTTGATTTTGGGCAACTCATACATATTTGTAGCGTCACTCCACCCATTCAGAAATATGGGAGGGTGTGGTGTTGATCATGCTTCTTCAGGTCTCGTGTCCTTGCCTTGTTACCTTGGCTTTTCTTGGATCGTGACACTCTAGTGTTTGTGTCCTTGCCTTGTTGCTTTGGTTATTTTTCTTAGATCGTGGCACACCTATTTGAAGCGGTTGATTGAATTATGTTTGGTGTTTTTTTTTACACTTTCGACATCACTCTGTTGACAGTCTCCTTGTATAGAGCTATTCTGGTGGAGCCCAGTGTCAGTTGTTTTTGAGTTTTGTGATCGAGTAGTGGATTTAGACCATAGTGCACACAAAAATTCTTCAACATTGTATGATTTTTTTTTAGCTAAGCTTCTTGGGATGCCTTGGAGCGGATATTTACTCTCTTTACTTTGTTATTACTGGTTTTGGGTACCTTGCGGTGTCCCTTTTTTTCCAGTTATTGTACATGAGTACCTCATAAGGCTTAGTTACCGGAACTGATACTATGGACATGCCACTTCTATTTTGGCCCCTAGTTTCACTTGAGGGGGGGTGTTAGAGTAGGTATTTACCTTAGCTCATGTTCACCTAGGTACTTTATTTACCTTTATTGTATTTATCCTCACCCACTTATGTGTGTGGATATTTATTTTATCTTATTTAGATATTAGGAGATATTATCTAGTTGTTAGGTATAGTTCTTTCCTTTATCTATGGTATTGACTAGATCCTTGATGTTTAGTTCTCTCCTAAATCTATGGTCTTGACTAGTTCTTTGATGACTATTTATTTCCTTGATTTATGGCTTGATCTACAACCTTGACTGGTTCTTAGATTGTTATTCCTTGCCTATTTAAGCAAGGCCCATTCTCAATGTATTGCATTGAGTTCCATAATAATATATGATATTGCTGCTCATTTGTTTGCAAAGGTTTTATGTAAAGCTATTATGGTGAATCACTTTCATCTTATTGATCGTGGTGTTTGATTAGAATCTGTGTTCTTGGCTTGGTATGATCTAGTTATCGTTCCTTTCAAATTCATGCCTAAACAAATGAATCAGTTAGATGTGGATCTTACTAAAACTGATTTGAAAAGCTTCGTGTCCTATTTCTTGACAATTTTATGTTGTTTTTTTTTGTTTTCTATTACAATGATGGCATGGACTCTGAATCCCATTTAAAGTAATGGATTCATTGATAATTTTCATTAGATAAATGATTAAAAGTAAATGCAGCCATTTTGATTTATTTTATTTCCTTCATGTGATATGCAAATGCAACCATAAAAATGTGGTAGTTGATATGGACCAAAATATGAACAACGACGATTACTAGCAAGGTCATTGATATGGACCAACATATGAATGGTGGTGATTACAATATGTTGTTGGGGTTAGCACAAGGTTGTATGGATAATATATCATATCTAAACATATATGCAATGCAAGCAGATATTCTACTAGAAGAATTATATAAAACAAGAGATATAAATCAACACCAAATTTAACGTGGTTCACTCAATGTGGACTACGTCCACCAAGAAAAAATTCAATCTATTATCCAAAGCTTTGACGAGATATACAATTAAATATTTACAATCTTCTACACCTCTCAGATGTACAGTATTGTCTTTCACTCAAGCTTTTGCTTCTTCTCTAAGAATTCTCTCTCTTACAATTATTCTCATAATAATCATCAAATTTTGCAAGCTCTTCTTAGTTCTTACTTCTAAACCCTAGCTTTCATACTTATATAGGCGTATACAAAATTAGGTCACTTAGTCATGCAATTACAATCAATAGATTTTCTTTAATACTAAAAATAAATCCAATTCCCAAGAGTTAATTAAAACACCCACACATAGGTAACTAACGCATGTTAGACTAACCGATGTTGGTTCCTCCTTGCCTGACCGATGTCACTCATAGGTGATTGATGTCAGTCCCTCCTTAACCAATATCAGTTACTATATTTCCTATAAGTTTGATATTCCATGTTAATCTAAAGTAATTGAGCTCCACAACTCAACAATATCTCACTTGGAGATTAAGTACTGCACTATACCTATACAACGTCATTATTGGATCCTTCCTTAGCTTTGTTTATTCCTCTTCAAGTCTCAAACTTGAAGACCAATAGAAGTTGAGTGTAGTTCCAACTTCTCTTTTTCTAACAACTTCGTTAGCATATCCGTAGGGTTCTCACTCGTATGAATCTTTTCTAGATTCAACTTTCCATCTTTCAATACCTGTTGTATGAAGTGATACCTCAACTGAACGTGTTTCACTCTTAAATGAAACACTGAGTTCTTTTCCAAATGAATTGCACTCTGACTATCATTGAATAATTTACAATCATCTTGTTCCTTTTCCAACTCTTTCATGAACCTACTCATCTATATCATCTCTTTGCTAGATTTTGTATTTGTAACATACTCTTCCTCTATAGTAAACAAAGCCATAACCTTCTGTAATCTTTAAATCCAACTAACTATCATCTCACCTACCATGAAAATATATCCAGTAGTGCTCCTTCTACCATCCAGATCCCCAACCATATCCGAATCAACATAGCCACATAATGAAATATCATAACCTCCATAGCATAACTGCATGCTACATGTCCCTCTCAAATACCTAAGTATCCATTGGACTACTTTCCAATGCTCTTTACCTGGATTGGCCATATATCTACTCACAACTCTCATTTCTTGTGCAATGTCTACTCTGGTATAAACCATAGCATACATGAGACTCCCAACTACTGAAGCATATAGCACTCGTGTCATGTATTTGACCTCCTCATGTGATGATGGACACTGATCTTTGCTAAGTTTGAAGTTTCTAGCCATAGTTGTACTAACAAGTTTTGCATTCTACATCTTGAACCTTTCTAACACCTTATAAATATAATCCTCCTGAGACATACAATTTTTTATTCTTCGTGCCTTTGTGTATTTGTATGCCAAGGATCCTTTTTGCAGCTCCTAAATCCTTCATATAAAATGTGTGATCTAGCTTTCCCTTAAGCTCACCAATGTCCTGTATACTAGATCCTACAATAAGAATATCAACCACATACACTAACAAAATAATATAGCTCCCATTTTCAGCTTCTTGAAATAAACACAATGGTAAGATTCACATCTTAAACAACCATGCTCATGCATGAAACTATCAACCTCATGTAACATTTCCTTGAAGCTTGTTTGAGCCCATATAGGTTTTTTTTCAACAAGCACACTAATTTCTCCTTAAACCCTTAACTTCATACCCAAGCGGTTATTGCATATAAATCTCTTCATCTAAATCACCATGAAAGAAATATGTTTTCACATCTAGTTTCTCTAAATGCAAATCATGTACTACAACTAAACTCAATACAGTACGAATAGAAGTCATCTTAACAACATGAGAAAATATTTCACCAAATTCAATACATGCTTTCTGTGTAAATATATTTACTACAATCCTTGTCTTGTACCTTTTCTGTCTACCATCTTCTTCCTTGATCCTGTAAACCCACTTATTCTACAATGTCCTCTTACCTGCTGAAAACTTAACCAAATCCCAAGTTTGGTTTTGTTCCAAGGATTCCATCTCCTCATCCATGTCATGCTCTCACTACACGTGGGCTTTATCTTGCATTACTTCTTCAAAAATTTATGGTTCACCATTATCAGTTAATAATAAGTAAAATAGAGAAGATGTAATTCTATATGGAGGTTTATTTACCCTTTGTAACCTTCTCACATAAGTTTGGGGTACTGGAGGTGCATTCTGGACCTCCTGGACATTAGTATCCAAATCTGACAATGACCGATGTCGGTCACCTATAACTAACGCCAGTTCTACAAACCGATGTCGGTTCGGCTCTGCTATAACCGATACCAGTTCTAATGAGTGATGTCGGTCAAGGTCAACTGACACTAGTTACTGTGTGACCCAGTCGATATTAGTTTTAAATTGGAGAGTTCATTTTCATTCACAAACTTCTCAACTAGTTCATCCTTGGGTACCAAAATTTGATCCTTGTACATTCTCTTTTCATTCCATTCAATGTCACGACTCCTAATAATTTTAGAATTCTCTAAATCGCAAAAATGGAATTTGAAATCACCAGATCCATAACCAATGAAAGTGCATCTCTTGAATTTTGCATCTAACTTTTTCCTATTTTTCTTATCAATATGCACAAAAGCTTTTGAACCAAAAAATTTATGAAAAGATACATCTATCTCTTTTCCAGTCCAAGATTCCTCTATTATTCATCCATCTAGTAAACTTGAAGGCCCATTGTTAATCAAATAAACCATTATATCAACTGCTTCTGCCCAAAACTACAAAGGCAATCTAGAATGTATCATCATACTTCTAGCACGTTCCATGATTGTCCTGTTCATTCTCTCTACAACACCATTCTCTTTTGGTGTTCTTGTAATCGTCCTTTCTCTACATATCTCATTCACTGAACAATAATCATTGAAATCCTTGCTACAGTATTCACCACCATTGTCAGATCTAAGGGACTTTAACTTTGAATTTGATTCATTCTCAACAAGGGATTTTCATTTTTTTAAGTTTCAAAAACACCATATTCATGTTTAATACAATAAACCCATACCTTTCTTGTAGAATCATCAATTAACGTAACATAATATTGGGATCCTCCATGAGAAGCTACCTGAGTTGGTCCCCACACATCTGAGTGTACAAGCTCCAATTTCTGCTCCTTCTTAGTTGCCCCAACTTTGAGAAATCACACTCTCTTTTTCTTTCCAAAAACATAATGCTCATAGAAATCAAGATCTAAATCTTTCAAATATGATAACTTACCCTTAGCCTTTAATATTTACATTCTTTTTTTACTCATATGGCCCAACCGATTATGCCACATGTTTGCATTTGAATCTGAAGTAGATAATGCAGAAAAGGAATTAGTAACACAGGTAGATAAATATAATGTTCCTACCTTCTTACCTCTTGCCACAACAAAATCACCCTTGGTGACTTTCAAAGAGTTTGATGTGAATGTAACCATGTAATCAGCTTCACCTAGTTGCCATGCAGAAATCAGATTCTTCTTAAGGCTTGGCACATGTCTTACATCTTTTAATACCCATGTATTTCCATTCTGTAATTTTAGATGAACTTCTCCTTTACTAGTAATACTGCAAGGTTCATCATCACCCAAATAAACATGTCCAAAATTACCCTAGACATAATTTATGAAATAACCCTTATTAGATTTTACATGGAAAGAATCTCATGAATCTAAAACCCATGATTCAACTCTATTATCTAAAGAAAGAATAAGAGCATCTTGCATTACCTCTTTTGCAGCAAGATTTTCTTCTTTACCTTTGTCTGGTTGTTGGTTCTCTTTATCCTTTGACCAATAATCTTTCTTTGCATGTCCTTTCTTTCCACGTTTCCAACAGGTAATTCTCTTACCTCTAGATTTAGATTTTCTATCCCTTGACTTTGATTTCTCATACTCTCCTTCTTCTTGTCCCTGCTTTCTACATTCAAAGCATTCCCAGATGATTCCTCTGTACTTTTCCTAAAAAATTCTTCATTCAAGATTATACTAACCCCATCATTAAACTTCAAAATATTATTAGCAAAGTTGTATTAATAACAGCCATTACCAAGTTATCCCAACTATTAGGCAAAGAACATAAGAATAAAAGTGATGTCACCTCATTATCAAACGGAATATCAACCAATTTTAACTGATTTACGATAGATCGGAAATCATTCAAATGACTAGATGCAGATCCACCTTCATACATCTTAGAACTAAATAGTTTCTTAATAAAATAAAATTTATTTAAAGCACAAGGTTTTTCATATAAATTAACAAGAGATTTCATTAACTCTACTGTAGATGTCGCTTCTATAATATTCGAAGCCATGGATGCTACCAAGCTCAATCTTATAGATCCCAAAGCCTTTTTGTCAAGAATCTTCCATTCTTCATCAGTCATCTTCATAAGTCTGGACTTTTCGTCCAACAGTAAGTACAAATCTCTTTGATATAGATGATCCTCAATCAACATCTTCCATAATTGATAATTATAGTCGTCAAACTTCTCTACCTTATATTTGTTTTCTTCTGTCATTGTTGTAGCTCCCACTCAATCAGAAAACCCTCTATGAGTAAATTTGTCAACACACAAAACCCTCAAATAAAGCTCGGATACCAGTTGTTGGGGTTAGCATAAGGTTGTACATATAATATATCATATCTAAACATACATGCGATGAAAGAGAATATTCTACCAGAATAATTATACAAAATAATAGATATAAATTAACACCAGATGTAACGTGGTTCACCTAGTGTGGGCTACATCCACCAAGAAACAAGCCAATCTATTATCTAAATCTTTGACAAGATATACAATTGAAGATTCACAATCTTCCACACCTCTCAGATGTATAATATTGTTTTTCACTCAAGCTTTTGCTTCTTCTCCAAGAATTATCTCTCACAGTAATCATCAAATTTTACAAATTCTTCTTAATTCTTACTTCTAAACCTTGGTTTTCATGCTTATATAGGCATATACAAAGTTAGGGCACTTATCCATGCAATTACAATTAATAGATCTACTTTAATACTAAAAATAGATCTAATTCCCGAGAGTTAATTAAAACACCCACACACAGGTAACCGACGCCGGTTAGTTCTAACTAATTTTGGTTCCTCCTTTCCTGACCGATGTCGGTCATAGGTGATCGATGCCGGTCCTTCCTTAACTAATGTTGGTTACTGTATTTCCTACAAGTTGGACATTACATGCTAATCTAAAGTAATTGAGCTCCACAACTCAACATATCTTGTCAAAGCCCCCCAGGGTTTTTACCTGTAAACATGTCTTTCGGTATAAATATCATTATGAATACAAAACTTGATATGGTATTGTTGTGTTTTGACTTATCTATATGTATCTTTTCCACTGTAATGGTATAGACACGCCCACTAATTCTATTGGTTGAAAAATTAAAAGATAAAAAATACAGTCATTCCTTAAGTCGAACAACTGAATACAAAATACAAGTATTTCATGCTTTTGGAGGAAGTGAGTCAGTTGATTTGTTGGAATTGTAATCAAAATATAAGCAAGATACATGGCGACGAGAGGTATGTACTGAAATTATTTTTATTGAATGACACTTGATGTTGATGAATTTGTGATTTTTTAATGTTGAATGTAACTGTAAATGTATTGGAGTAGAAGTGTGTTATGGAATGTTGGGAAATAATATGTCAAAGGCGGGTGAGGTTGTAAACATGGTGAAGTGGTTCAAGATCGAAAAAGTGAGATTGTTCGAGGCTCATCATTTCAGCTATGTGGACAATAAGGTTGATATATCCCTCGACTATAAACTGCTTAAACCCTCTACATTATGCAATGACAATCATCAAAATATGGTCATTGATACAGACCAACATACATGAACAATGGCGATTAATGCCAAGGTCGTTGATACAGACCAACATACAAAGAGTGGCTGTTACAATATGTTATCAGAGCCCCCCAGGATTTCTACCTATAAATACGCCTTTCAGAAAAATAAATTGGTAATGCACAAAAGAGGGTGTCATTTCACATAAATAATCCTAGAAAATTTAAACATGCTCTCAAAGATTCTCAAGTAAACTCTAAGAGAAAATTTCACAATATAATATGATATTGTATGTATATACTCATCATGAGATGCCTACACGGATTTGGAGAGGGCATACTTGCCAAGGTGCGTCAATAATAACATTGTTATAATTTTGTTAGCGTATCTTGAACGAGTCAGCCAAAATGGAACCCGCGACCTGCTACCTCCAAACATAGGCCCCCACCACTACGCCACGCCACATTTTAGAGAAGAAAAGTCACAAATTTATATTTACCTAGGACTTCAAACATGTGTGATGTTTAGGCATATCGAGTTGACACTAATGTTACAAAGAAAGACACATCGGTTCCAGCTAGATGGACACATACAAAACTTAATGTCAAAAATCGTATGCAGAGGACGTTGATACGGTCCACCAAAATCTACGGTCCACTCTTTTGCATACAACCTGACACATGGGAAAGGTTCCCCCGTAAAACCCTTTAGGGGAGTAAATATTGTGAAAAAAAAGTTATTTAATTACTTTACACGCTTCTTCAATGTGAATATCATTTATTTTAATAGCTCTATGTAATAAAGCTTGATGATCAATAAAATTGGCAAGATTCTATTTTGTTGTGTTTTATCTTGATACCTAGTGTATGATCTATTTTTCTTCATCTGCGAAGTAAGTTTATACCTCGTAAGTCAGGCAAAGAGGAGAGCCTCCTGCTTTGTAAGTCGTCATGGATGTGCATAGTTTTAGGTTGAAAGCTGATACCGTAAGCCCTGCTGAAGAGTTGTTTATCAGTAATAGTAATGGAGCTTGAAGATCGCACCAGTATTCAAGAAGAACATGAAGATCAAGATCTTGTAAGTCTATCTGATGTTTTTCCTGTAAATTCTGCTATAGATGTACAACAAGAGTCAGACCCTTTACCTGCTTTGTTGATTTGTTGGAATTGTAATCAAAATATAAGCAAGATACATGGCGACGAGAGGTATGTATTGCAATTATTGTTATTGAATGACACTTGATGTTGATGAATTTGTGATTTGTTAATGTTGAATGTAACTGTAAATGTATTGGACTAGAAGTGTGTTATGGAATGTTGGGAAATAATATGTCAGAGGCGGGTGAGGTTGTAAACATGGTGAAGTGGTTCAAGATTGAAAAAGTGAGATTGTTCAAGGCTCATCATTTCAGCTATGTGGACAATAAGGTCGATATATCCCTCGACTATAAACTACTTAAACCCTTTGCACTATGCAACAACAATCATCAAAATATGGTCATTGATACAGACCAACATACATGAACAATGGTGATTAATGCCAAGGTCGTTGATACAGACCAACATACAAAGAGTGGCTGTTACAATATGTTGTCAGAGCCCCCCAAGATTTGGAGGGGGCATACTTTCCAAGATGCGTCAATAATAACATTGTTATAATTTTGTTAGCGTATCTCGAACGAGTCAGCCAAAATGGAACCCGCAACCTTCTACTTCCAAATGTAGGCCCCCACCACTACTCCACGCCACATTTTAGAGAAGAAAAGTCACAAATTTATATTTACCTAGAACTTCAAACATGTGTGATGTTTAGGCATACCGGGTTGACACTAATGTTACAAATAAAGACACATCAGTTCCAGCTAGATGGACACATAAAAAACTTAATGTCAAAAATCATATGCAAAGGACGTTGATATGGTCCACCAAAATCTACGGTCCACTCGTTTGCGTACAACCTAACACATGGGAAAGGTTCCCCCGTAAAACGCTTTAGGGGAGTAAATATTGTGAAAAAAAAGTTATTTAATTACTTTACACGATTCTTCAATGTGAATGTCATTTATTTCAATAGCTCTATGTAATAGAGCTTGATGATCAATAAAATTGGCTAGATTCTATTTTGTTGTGTTTTATCTTGATACCTAGTGTATGATCTATTTTTCTTCATCTACGAAGTAAGTTTATACCTCGTAAGTCAGGCAAAGAGGAAAGCCTCCCGCTTTGTAAGTCATCGTGGATGTGCGCAGTTTTAGGTTGAAGGCCGATACCGTAAGCCCTGCTGAAGAGTTGCTTATCAGTAACAGTAATGGAGTTTGAAGATCACACCAGTATTCAAGGAGAACATGAAGATCAAGATCTTGTAATTCTATCTGATGTTTTCGCTTGTAAATTCTGCTATAGATGTACAACAAGAATCAGACCCTTTACCTGCTTGGAAATTGCCTAAGATCCCATATAACCAAGTGTATGATAAATTAACTGCTTTTCATTTGATTTTTGCTTGCTACCTTAAAAACCCATGAATCTGTTATTCAAGTTTCTCAAACTTCTAGTCATGAATATGATATACCTTTGATATATCCTGTTGATATACAGTCCCTTAAAAATAAAAATACATTTAAGTTTGCTCATATAGGTTGTGTTCAAATAGGTATTACTCCACTTTTCCGTCGTGGCTTAAATGCTTTTGTTTTATGCTATTTCATGGATTTGTGATTTGAAAGTTTTAAAGATTCCCTGTTAGCTATTATTCAAA
Organism: Taxus chinensis; assembly: GCA_019776745.2. NCBI lineage: Eukaryota > Viridiplantae > Streptophyta > Pinopsida > Cupressales > Taxaceae > Taxus > Taxus chinensis. The sequence goes on along the minus strand of CM034152.1, from coordinate 546,042,488 downwards.
CTGGTCTTCATAATGGCCCCATATCCTTTGAAGTCTATCCAAATTATCCAGTAAGCCTTCAAAAAGAAGATTTGTTAAAGAAAGTTTTGCGTCTACATCTTGCTACCACAGGTCTCCATATGAAACCTAGTGCTTGTCCATTGGCTATTCATTACAAGGTCATCTATCGCCTTGTTAACACAATGCATCCTGCATTCAAGCATGTTATTTCTAAAGGCAACAGCGTGGTGAGTCACACCAGTATAGAAAGTCAAAAAATAGAGCCAGAACTTATTTTGTGGTCTCAAATTAAAGTCCCAAAAGAATGGACCTTATCCAAAAAGTTTATTGAGAAAAATCAGCCTAAGCTAGAAAATGCTACAACAGTAAATGAGTCTAAGTCAAATGTAACTTTGTCTTTCAGATCTAAAAAACTTGTATCTGATATATCCCGATCTAGTTCTTTTAGATCAGATACTTATGTTTTCTCTACAGCATAACCTTCAAGAAAATCCCTGAAAGAACAGACTTATATTTGTAGCCATAATAGTTTGATTCATGATCCAAACATAGATTACCTCTGGTGTAAAGATTGTGAGCAAATCATAAAGCAAAAGTATGTCCCTTCTAATGGTCCAACTATTAGCATGGCTTCTAGAGAAACCAATATTTCTGGCATCTTTTCATCTCTTGATAGTAGTGAAGTCTTATCAACTGATGAAACCCAAAAGGCTATCTTTTGGTATCAAAGAACTGTAGACCGACATGTAGAACCCTCTGAGTCCTTAAAGATGTTAAATTGGATGAATAAATCCATCAAGTCTGTACATGATCATCTGGAATCTCAAGAGTCTATCTTAGCAGAAATGGAAAAAACATTAAAAGCCATAGAACTCCATCAGAAAGGAGATATAACTTCTTCTCTTAGATTATTAAATATTAAAGTTGATGATGTTTCTACGCAAATGAAGAAAGTTGATAAAAGTCTTGAGAATACTTCTAGATATGTATCTACTTGTCCTGATATTCCTAAGATTGTGTCTAGAGAAGTCATTGATGTTGTCTAACCACTTATTATTCAATCTGAGGATACTAAAAAAGATACATTGCTTCAAATTAGGTACTACCCATAAGACTTGTACAAAGTATTCTGCACCAATTGCATGAGTCCTCTGTTCCAGTTAAGTCACAAAGTTGATCAAGTGCAACAGACTGTAAGTCCTATTCCTGAGATAGTCCCACAAATAGAGAAAATTCTGGACAATACAAAAAAGCCAGAAGATATAGAACCAGATTGGTCTCATAAAGTGTCCTGGACGGAAGTTGTAAATTCTTCTGGATCTTCGACCCATCATAAAACTGTTCTACTGGAACATAGTCCTTTGTTCATCACAGATAAAAAGAATCCAGATAAAGGATCAGTCAGTATGGCTAAGCTTCTTCCAGAAGAAGCTGAAAGTATGGTTTTAATGGAAGAAACTTCAAGAGCTTCAACATCTGAGCCTCTTCATCATACTGCAAGAACTCAAACCTTGCAGCCCAACTGGTATAAGCTAGATTGCTCTACTCCAGAACAAGTGAAGGAGTTAATACATGGAATCATAGGATGGGAAAATTTTCAACTCTTGTTATATAAGAAAGATCCTAGAACTATAGCTGAGGTTATTGCAAATGGATTTGTTGGTATAGTAAAAGAATGGTGGGATGCTCATCCACACCAAGAAGAAATTTTGACTGGTGGATATGCTTCATTGACCGCAGCTCTCATTCATGAATTTCTAGGAACTATTGATAATGATAAGCTTAAGAATACTTCTTTATTCTTAAGAGCCAGATTATGTGACATGAGTAGGATTAAAGAGTACCAGTGTTATATGTAAAAGTTATATTATAATTCTGGCAATATAAATGATCCTACTATGAGACTCCGTTATATAGAATCTTTCCCTGCATTCTTTGCAACATAGAATATAAGAAATCCCTGCATGGAAGGAGTACAGAAGAATTGAGTCTTGGTGCTTTAAATCAGATCATAGATGAGACGAATGCTCATCTCTGCCAAGAGAAACAAGACTGCAAAGAAGCTGCTAAGGCCCAAAAACCCTTAGGAACTAAATTCTGTCAGTTATTAGATCTTGACCCATTTGGTTGTAAACCCCAAAACAAATTCAAAATCAAGAAAGCTTGTAAAGATTGTTCATCTTTTTCAAAGGGGAAGGGTCAGTATAAGAAGCAGAAAAAATATAAGTTTTCTAGAAATAGATATTCAAAAGATGTCCCATATAGAAAGCAATATTTCAAGAAAAAGAAATATATGGGAAAGAAAAGAAAATTTATACCAACTTGCTTTATCTGTAAAGGCAAGCATTATGCAAATGAATGCCCAAAGAAATGATACAGAGAAAGGCAAGGCAAAAATAAATATGCTTACAACAAAAGGAATAACGGATCAGGATTATTGTTTAATCTCTGATTCTGATTGCTATTCTTCTAATATATCATATATATCTTTAGAAGAAGATTTTCAAGTAAATATTATAGAACATACTGAGTCAGATTCAGATAGTACAGAATCTGGTTATGATTCATTTCCCTCTTTTGTAAATATGATTGCTAGTTTTCCTCATCCTCTCATGCCTGTGTCTTCTGAAGTCATATTTAAGCAGTTAGAACTGAGGCAAAGTGAATTTGAAGATTGTCCCCCATGGGATACTGCTAAGAAGACTTTTCTCTCGCAAAAAGTCAGAGAGTTAGAAAGAAAATATACAATTCAAGTCAGAGCTGAAAATGAAGCCAGAGAGAGAAAGGAAGAAGAGGAAGAAAGACAAAAATGGTCTCTTCAACAAAGGTCATCACCTACTTCAAGGCCTCATATACAAGGACGTATTCGTCAAAGACAAACTCCCTACAGAGGAAGAGGTCGTGGCAGAGGAGGAAGACACTCTCCACCAAGAAGAAGCTTTCCATTCCTATTTCCAGAAGAAGATCTGGACAATGAATTTCAGGTAACTACTCCTAGTACAGATATTGTTATTCCAGTACCTAAAACAATGAGATTATGGAGAAGAAATAGAATAGAATTCTTACAAAAGGTGATTGCTAAAGCTACAAATGAATATAAGAGACTAGTTGAAGAAGAAAATAGGGAGAAGAAAGAAGCTGAAGGTGATGAACAGTTTCTAGAAGAAGCCTATCAGCAAATATTGCATCAAGATGCAGAGGAAACAGTCCCAACAGAAGAATTCAATACAGAGGTATGTACTATAAAAGGAGCTCAAAATCCTTTTATTACTATCAATATCTGCATTCCAAATATCAAGCCTTATTCTATAGATGCAATGATAGATACTGGAGCAGATATAAGTCTTCTTAGAACCAGAGCCATACCTCCAGATTGTTGGACTGAAACATATTTAAAAATAAATTTTGATAAGAAAGAAGTAATTTCTAGATATACAACATATGTGCCTATCAGGATAGAAGGATATGAAAGAACACTACAGTTTTATCAGCATGATATGCTTTCATATGATTGCTTGATAGGAGTAGATGCTTTACAAGAATGTGGCACTTTCAGTTTAAATAAAGATTTTATATCTTTATTCAATCCTGATGTTCAGATCCCAGAAAGTATTCATTCAGAACCATCATTCCTCTACCAGAGCAAAAGAAAGAATCCAATCATGAATGGATTCATAAATCTATAGCCTTATGTAAAGGTAATATTGATGATATTGTTGCAAAGATCAAGAAAGATCTTTGTTCTGATAATCCTCATATTTTATTGAGAGAAAAAAGCATACTGTTCACTAGATTTGCAGTTTCAGAAAGATGACAAAGGGAATGATATCATTCCAAAATTCAAAGCACATCATAAAGGCATGATCCCTTCTGAAAGAAAGGAATGCCATGAAGAAATTAAAAAGCTAATCCAAGGTGGTTTCATCAAAGAATCTAACTCCCCTTGGGCATGTGCAGCTTTTTATGTAAATAAGAGAAGTGAACAGATTCACCAAAAGAAAAGACTTGTTGTTGACTACAAGCCTTTGAACAAGTTTGTGAAAGTCATCCAGCATCCTATTCCTGCTAAGGATGATCTGCTATCCAGAATCAAAGGATCAAAGGTATACAACAAGTTTGATCTAAAGAGTGGCTTTTGGGAAATATTCTTGAAACCAGAAGATACCTACAAAACAACTTTTGTAGTACCTGGAGGACAATATGAGTGGAAAGTTCTTCCATTCGGATTGAAGACTGCTCCATCCATCTTTCAGAAAAAAAATGGATTCTATCTTTGGTGAGTCAGCTGATTTCTTGATAGTTTACATTGATGATATATTGATATTCTCTAAATCTCCCAAAGAGCATATTGATCATCTAGAAGAAATTCTATGAAATAGTCTATGAGAATGGTTTATGTTTATCTCCATCAAAAATGGAGATTTTCAAAGATGAAATGGATTTCATAGGAATCGGAATTAAAGATGGATCTATTGAAATGCAATCTCATATTGTTTCAAAGATTCAAGAATTCCCAGATCAGATCTCAGAAAAGATTCAGCTTACAGAGATTTCTGGGTTGCATAAATTATGTTGCTGGTTTTTATAAGAATATTGTTGCAGATAGGATTCTTCTTAATAAAAGATTAAAGAAGAATGCTCCCAGCTTTTCAGAAGAAATGACCCAAGTTGTTTGAAGAATTAAAGCACAAGTTCAAAAGCTTCCTGTTATGTCCCTGCCTGGACAAGGACTAAATATCATAGAAATAGATGCTAGTGAAAATTATTTGGGAGTTGTGCTGAAAGAAAAAATAGATAATGGAAAAGAAAAGATATGTAGATATACATCTGGATCTTTTCAAGGATCAGAGCTGAAATATCATTCTGCTCATAAAGAAATTTTAGCTACTAAGAAATCTATAAAAGCCTTATTATTTTTTATACAGAATGAGCACTTTATTCTGCACTCTGATTTAAAAGATTTTAAGGCCATACTTAATAATGGAGATCCTGCCAACAAAACTGTATTCAACAAAATTTAGAGATGGGGAATGTGGTTTGATAATTTTAGTTTTGAAATTGAGCATATTAAAGGAAAAGATAATTCTCTTGCTGATTTTTCCAGTAGAGAATTAAACCATTCAAAAAATGTAAGTATCACATAGGTAATCCATGAGTTTGTTGAAACCATCTGGCAATCTTCTACTTCTCATAATTACCTTGAATCTCTAAGGAGAAATGACAACGAGATGTCATATGAAGCACAAAATTTGTTACTCTCCAGAGGAATTATTTCAGTATCACCTTATAACATGACAGAGGTAGCCTCTAGATTTGTTGATCCTGAAATTCCTACCACATAATTTCAATACTAGGCAAGAACCTATGATTTTTTACACTTTACAGTGGTAATGGAGACATTCAAGGTTTGTGGAACCTCCTCTAGATGATATTCTAGTAGAAGGAATTCGGCTAAGACAATTGGTCCCAAGACCAAAAACATTATGGAGGTTTGAATTTTCTAAGCTTTGGCTCGAAGGACATGGAACAGGCAGGCCAAGCATTCTAGAAGATAGGAAGTATATTGCTAACCATTTTAAGTATTTTCTTTCTAAATATCTACCTACTAAAATTTCTGACAGTCCTCTGCTTAATGTAGAACCTGATACTGTTAGAAATATTTTAATCAATTGTAAAATCCCCTGGTATGTAAAAATATCCTATTGTGTTAGGACTAATCCTCTATAGGGACATCATGCTAATCCAAATGGACATCTATGGCGAAGGATTTATCTCCATCATACAATGAATGTCCATCCTCTTGCACCTGGTCACTTCCTTCAGTTTCTGGATCACTATCTCTTTCCATCATGAAGGTATCTAGCCCCAGATAATGATGGAGCATCCTATGTCTCCATACTTTGGTACGAAAGGAACACTCATGACCACTACTTAGCTGAAAGGATAGATTAGAAAGAATCTTCCAGCTCTTCTGATAATGACAATAGCCCAAGAGTTCATTTCAGTCCATAAAGCTATGATGACAAGCTTGTTGTCATTCGTTTAATAAAGCTTTGTGATAACTTTACTTTAGTCATTTCGAAAGCATGGTGGACCTCCCCACCAGTGTTCAAAATTGAACTCATCACAGCCCATCAAAGGGCTTTTGACCCATCAGAAAAGTGTCAAACAAAATTTTCCCGTAATAAAAAAAGAAAAATCTAGAAATTATTTGACAATAAGGAAGTTTAGCTTTTTATTTAAATTTTCATTAGAAGGGCAACTTTTCAAATTTCTCGTCAGTCAATTCAGGATGTATAGTTGCAAACTGATCATTTAATGTATTTTATTCACATTCACAAATTTTGAGGACTGGACAGTGGACACTACAGCAACATGTAGGTTGCAACGACTATAGTATTAATAAATTACTAATAGTGGTTTGTGGCAGCAACTTGCAACTGCAAGTCTTATTAAAAAACAATCACACTGTACAGTACACTCAAGTAGCCACGCTGGGAGTGGGAGCCTCCATCACTATTTTTAACTTATTTCCAATTTCCCGGTTTTCCAATTCCAATTTACAGTGCCATTCCAATTTCCCGCTTTTGCAGCCCCTGTACTCTCTCGGCAACAAGTCGAATAGTATTTTCTTGTTTAATCATCTCTGTAATTTTGCAGGAGTACATCTTTAGGTAGCCACGAATCAACAGACAAGGACAAATCACATTAAATTCATTGCTATGGTAGCTATTTTTCCACTTGGAAATATTTGTAGTTATAGATTTGCGGTGTATTTAAATTTTTGACTTTTTTGCATGCTTCCTAGTTCTAACATTTCCTTAGTAGATAAACCTTTGTAGTTCTGTTTTGAGAAGGCATTTTCTGTTATGGTGCTTCGTCTTCTAGTTATAAGACATTTATCTGATGGCATGTGCTTTCTCCATATTTTTAAAACTATAAAAGATCATTAGAAAGTAAATTTACAAAACTAAATGAACCCCACCCAAAATAAAAGCGTCTCTGAAGCTGCGGTTTTAGGGAGTGTGCTATATTTTCTTGCTCTTGGCAACAAAATATTCCCAAAATTGAATTAATTGAAGATCAATCTTGGTTTTGTTTGTGTTTAGACTCCAAGATCTTCATCTCTGATACCTGCACATGAGTATTATGAATTTGATTCAATCTTTAGCACAAAAAAGTACCATCATGAAATATGATTAAGAAAACTTGGTAGAAGTTAGCTTTCATAGACAAGACCATCAATAAAACTAATCATATTTGAAAAGCTAAAAACACTGAAACTTAAATTTATTCACTTGTAGATTTCGACCAAGGATGATTGACCCAAAAAATTCCCATGGGAGAAAAGAAATAAAAAGCCTAAAGCCTATAGATGCCCTATATCTAGGAAATCTCATGAGACACATGAAATTAATTGTATACAATGACAAAATATGTTGGGAAATTGTATTATAAATACTCCTAGAATGTTACCAATCAATCTAATGACTTCTTGATCTCCATTTTAGATCTAACATACATAATGGTGTTAGTAGACTTACAAACATTTTCTTTTCTTTTCTTTAACATGTTGATTAACTTCGCATTTTAAGTTTCACGTACTAAATATTGTTAGTGGTTAAAAAATATTCCATTTATTTAATTGATTTTTAGCATGTAAGACAAACCATGAAGAACATCATATTATAGGCAGTTAGCAGATATAAATTTCACAAGCCATATTTGGTGTCATTATATATGCTTTAATATTTTTGTAATTTTGTTATAGTCTCAATAATGTCTATTCTCATTCTCGCAAGCCGCCTATTAACATGGTTTAATCCTCTCTTATCCATTGTCTTCCCCATTGTCTCCCAATGATAACAATGGTAACTTTTTTATCTTTTTGTACGTAAGGCTTGGTAGCTTTGCTCGATTAAATATTTTTTTAATTTTAGTTGTACATTTGTTTTTGTTGCACGAGTCCTAGTATTTCATTCTCAAACTTGCTATATATATTATGAATGACGTGTGTAATTAGTTTGTTCTTGTCAATTCAAGTGTAATTGTTTGTGACAACCTTTTTTCATGGAAGGGTTGATCAAATATATGCCCTTCACATTGAAACTTTGACTGACCCTTCAAATTTGATCGCTGCTCCCCACTTTCTAAAGGTGTCTCATTGAGTAGCATGTACTCAATTGTCATTTCCCACTTTTACTTAGTGAGAATCTTCTTGTTTACAGTGCTTTGTCAGTATTGGCGGCCTTATCTCCATAATATTACTGTTCTTTGTCAGTATTAGCTGCCTTCATCTCACTTATACAAACACCTTCAGCCTAATTATAAATCTGTCATGAAAAACAGAGAAAGCGATGTGCCTCCTGCATCATGGAAAACCGCCATGCAAAATTCACATGTCAACAACCAAAGAGATTGAGCGATTCCATGATTTAAATATAATACACTTTAAAGTATACATATCTATAATCATGCATGTAGCCACGTGACAGTGAGTTTCAGGCAGCTTGTGCATTATGGGAGCCTGTTTTCCGACAGCTAAACAGTGGCTAGGGTTGCCAAAATAGCAAATAATATGGCACGGATTGCTATAAAGCAGCCGCATATCTCGTAAACAAAGATGGAAGAGAAAATGGAGGAACAAACGGTGGTGAAGGGTCTGAGCAAACAAGAGAAGGAAATTCCTTTCACTTTGTTGTACGACAAACAAGGCTCACTGATATACGAAGAGATTACATGTCTCCAACAGTATTACTTGTTCAATGCCGAACTCCAGCTGTTCAAAGAGAATGCAAGGGAGATAGCAGAAGCCATTAGCCCTCAAACTGTGTTTGTTGAACTGGGCTGTGGTAGTGCTCGTAAGACTGCTTCTCTACTCTCTGCCATTCAACATGTCCATGGAAGGTGGCCACCTTTTCCAAATTTTGGTTAGCTGGCTTGATTTTGTTTTTGTTTGTTTTCAACTTTTCTCTTTTCCACTTTTGGGTCCTTTAAGATTTTGATTTTTGGGTCCAAAAAATACTTCTTCTGGTTCAAACGGTACACCTTGTTTCTGCATTTTGGGTTCAAATAATACTGACCATTCTGCATTTTATTTTGGCAATGCAGATGCAGGTATGTAGGAATTGATGTCTCTGAAATTGCACTGGAGGAGGCCAGAAGAAACCTTACAGAACTTGTGGTAGGACTGAAACCTAATGACATAGAGTTTGTACATGCAGAGTTTGTGAAGGGTCTGCAGCAGGTTAAAAGCACCTATCCTGAACAGCAACTCTGCATTGCATGGCTTGGCAGCAGTGTCGGCAATTTGACAAAGGAAAATGCTGTGCATTTTTTTAAGGATGTTTTGAAAGCTGCTGGATCCACCTGTCAGTTACTTGTCTGCGTGGGTAAGCTCCTAATAGATATGAATTTTGGGTCAATAATACTGTTTCAGGATTGGAATGGGAAAAGCAATGGATTTTTAACTTTGCCATCTTTATGGTTTAGTGTTGTCATTCAATTTATAATGTCTGTACTATATACCCATATGATATTTGTGGCAACTGACATTCATTCTATTAGTAATGTTTATTCTTCAATGGTGATGGATTGCCCATCTTGGCTCTGCATTTCATTGTAACATTTGATGTTGTGTAGATATGTGGAAGAATCCAGAAACCCTTTATTCAGCGTACCATGACAACATGGGAGTAACTGAGCGCTTTATCAAACATGGTATGCAAAATGCACTGTCTTGTATTGGGTATGCCTCAGATGAGGACTCTGTACAATCATGGATTTACGAAGTGGAGATTAACAAGCTTCTTAGAAGAGTGGAAATGTATATCAAATTCCCCCAAGGTTTGAATCTTGATAAACATCAAATCCAAATCAGGTAATGGCCTCCCTCCTCGGCAAAAGCATCTTGAATCCTTTTCTGAAAATAATTTTATTTACATTTTCACATGGTCATGCGTACTAATATACAGTACAAATACTGTTTACATCTTCACAGACCCGGGGAGAGAATTTTGGTCGAGTTTTCCACAAAATATAGTGTGGATGACATAAAACAAGTTGCAACCAAGGCCTGCTGCCAGGTGTATAGATCCTGGGGAGACAGTTCATATTACACTTGTCAAATGTTCTTGCCTGTAAGCCATGGTTTAGTGCAATGCTGGAGGGATACTGATAAACTATTTGAAGGCATCTCAGATTGGAACTCCAAACCAATTGATCTGCGGCATCCATACCTCTTCTACTAGTAATCACTCAAAACCACTTCAAACCATTTTACTAGATCAGAACTTCTCTGCAGTCTTCTTAAATGTTTTTAATTTTATTTATAAAAAGATGCTTTCAAAACACCTACCTGCTGCACCATACAGGTACTTTGAGAGCATCCTCCCCGCGATCAGTGCAGCAAAACATGGCCTTTGTTTCTTTCATATTCTATTCCCATTTAAGACAATGTGGGAGTTGGTTTTCAGTTGGTTTTTTTCCTTGTTGATTGAAGAGTATTTTCATTAGATTTTCTCTGATACATGATATTCTTGCAGTGGCCATGTATGTGTCTTTGCAAAGCTAAAAATGACAGCAAACTATGAAGAATCCGAACTGGATACCATGTTTTCAAGAGGAATCAACCCCAACGTCCTGAACCCATCGCAGTGCCACAGCCATCCAAATATACCCTCCACGTGGCCCTCAAAGGAGGTTGTGATCAACTATGTCAGAAAAACAAGAGTATGGATACAGAAGGAGGCTGCAAAGGGACACCTGCATACCAGTATTTTTTCCCTAGTAATCGAACATGAAAGGATGCATCAAGAAACCCTGACCTATATGATAGTCCAGGACGGGAAAAAATCATTTGAGAAGGGAACAAAAATACCCATTACACCCATCAACAAACTAAAGAATGGCAACTTGTTTTCTGACATTCGCTTGCACAAAATTCCCAGACCAGACATACCCATTGAAGGTGGAGATGTCATTCTAGGGGTAAACCCATGTGATATATCTACATTCATATGGGACAATGAAGGCCCAACATTTATTACCAAAGTTTCGGAACCATTTCTTGTAGCCGCAAGGCCTGTTTCTATCAAGGATTTCCTCTGTTTCATCACTTATGGAGGCTACAAAATCAAGAGCCTCTGGAGAGAAGAAGATTATGCCTTCTTTTCTGAGAGTGGTTTTCTGTATCCGGCAACATGGTCTTTAATGGGCAATGAGTATTACATTCATGGCCCTGATTCAACCAAGCATTGGACTGAAGTGGCTGAGGAAGCTGTGTATGTAAGCCTTGCTGAGGCTGAAGCTTTTTGCAGGTGGAAAGGTTGCAGAGTAATGACAGAAGCAGAATATCACAGAATCTTGCACTGTGATAAGCATGGAAAGATGGTTTTAAATATGAGAAGAGGTGGTTGGGAGTGGACTAGCACAGAATTCCACCCATTTCCTGGCTTTGAGCGTATGCCAGAATACCAAGAATACTCAACTGATTTTTTTGACGGGAAACATTATGTTCTCAAGGGGAACTCAGATGTTACCCATGTAAGTATGCACAGGGATTCGTTCAGGAACTTCTATCAACGTCAGTACAGATACGTATTCTCAAAGTTCAGATGTGTTCTCTCAGTTCTTGACGGATTTTAGAGTTTAGACAGCTTTATTGCATGTATTTGAAAAGATTGTAGCTTCTATAAATTTCATACCAGTTTAGTAAGTGTAGCAGTATGAATTGTCGTTGACATTGCATATGATGTACTAAAAAACATTTGATTTCGATTTTGAGCTGGTTAAGCTTCATCGGTCGAAACCAGGCTACTCCAGTATTGATTTGTCCATGTTCAAAGCCAAACACCCCCTGGATTGACACATTGCAAATATAGTAGTTATTAGGTGAGCACCTTATACTTGGGTGTAAATAAATAAGTATTTCTTTTGAATTGTTTGTAGGATTCTCAAAATCTTCATTGAATCAAAAATAAGTTGATGATTCCACGACAATAAAAATAAATTCATTCCACATTAATTGGTTTGGTATTTTTTAATATATTATATTGGTTCAATTTATTAAAATAAATTGATTTCACATAATTGATTTGGTCTTTTGTAATATATAATTTTTAATATATCATAATTTTTATATTAATTTAATTTTAGTTTATCATATTTTAAAGTTGATTTTATATATATTATAATTTTTATGTGAGTAGGGTGATACGACAATGAAAGTGCATGTTCTTACTAATATAAATAATGACTGAATGATTGATTGTGGAATATATATATATTATTTTTTATAATTTTAAAAAATATCAAAGTTAAATTGATTTTAAATTCAATTAATTTTACATTTGATTAGTTGGTTGGTTTGATTTGTAGAAAAATATTACGAGTGGGAAAACTAATTTTTACTTTACTAAAATAGACAAACTAATTCATAATTGTTATTTCTCGTAATGAATGTTTGTTGAGAGGGGGATTAAGACCTAGGAAGACTAGACAATTTCTTAAAGTGCCAATATTTGAAGGGCATCAATTTATCTCACTAGCTACCTACCTAGGTTCTAATTTCTCGAGTTTTAGAGGACCGGTTACCTTTGCATTTACACATCTGGGTGGGAAGACTCGCCCTATATTAGCGCGCCACGAAGTGTCCCAAGTCGTTCGGTCAATATTAACTCCTGCAGTATTTAAAAAAAATTATCTACCATATAGTCTATGATAATATTTCTTTACTAATATCTTTTCCAACTATTTTTTCTCAAATTCCATTATGATCTCTCTAATGAAAATAATTTTCAAGACTTGAAAACAATACAAAGTATTTAAAATAAAAAAGTATGAATTAAATTTAACAATAAAGACATTTACTTATAATTATTTTAATTTTCGACGAAGAGAATCAAATTGGTATGTAAGGGTAGTTATTAATTTCTACTATAATATATGGTTAATAAATAGATATTTTCTTCATAAAAATTATGATAAAATAAAATAAATTGACGCCCTTCAAATATTAGCACTTTAGATAGCTATCTAGTTTGTCTAGGTCTTAATCTGACTCTGAACAAACATTGGTTACGAGAAAGAAAAATTATGAATTAGTTCGTCTTTTTTAGTCAAACAAAAATTAATGTTTTAATAACTATTTTGATATGGTGCAAATATAAAGACGAATTATATTAATATTACAATGTAGCCATGTCTATGTGCATAATGTGAGACACTACACAATTGGAGAACATAGTTTCAAAATAAAATATGTAAGCCTATGTAATTACGGTGCTGCCTCATAGCTAAATTAATTATTATAATTAAATTTTGAAGTTTAATTTAAAAATTATATACATTAAATTAAGGAAAGGAAGTTATTATCCCAAATTAAATCTCAATATATAATTCAAATTAATTGAAGAATGTTGGACTAAAAAAATTTGGGCTACAGAAAGTTATTAATATTTACACCAGAGATTATTTGTATTACATATTCTAGGCTTATTTTTCAATGGTGAAATAATATATACTAACATACGCATCTCTAGGGTGAAGGGATTTAATAGAAATATTAAATAAATTTTAAATTTATGTAATTTTGAAATGAAAAAATAATTTAAAAGATATTATTTAATTTTTATGTACATTTGGAAATTTTATAAAACTCTTAGTTTTGTGGGGAGATAAGGTTGTGGAGAGTATTTATTTATGTTGTTAAATATTTTTATCTAAAAATTAATTGATTACTAGTTTAAATTTAAAATATAATTTATTTTTAGAAACTTGAGTTTTTAAATAGTTTAAATTGATTATTTGTTTAAATTTAAAAAGACTATTTAACAATAATAACAAGGGTTAATAATTTTGTCAATTTGAAAAATTGTAATAATATTACTATATAATTATATTTCCACATATTTTGAACAATTATTGTTTTACAATAGCTAAAATAATATATAATTACATGATTGTTAAGAATATTATGTTAAACTAATTACCCTTTTACAAACAATTTTAGGTGATGATTCTAATCTATATAATTGCTAAAATAATATGTTTAAACAATTATTCTTTGCAAGCTACTTGAGGTGTTGATTCTAACGTATATGCTTGTAAAAACAATATGTTGCTCTATCAATATATTTATTTGATCAAAAAAAAAGTATAAATTTTTTATTTTTTGTTTTCTATTTCAAAATTTAACTATTATTCATGAATGATTATATAATATTCTAAAATTAAATAAAAAACCATCTCAAGAGCATAAAAAATCAATTATTTTTTATTAAGTTATTCCAACATATTAGCTACCACATATTGTACAATAATTTTATTCCAAAAAATGTAGCAAAGTATTTTGAGAAAAGTCAAGCTGGAAAGTATTCATTTTCTTGGCTACCTCTTTCAATGTTTGTAGAGTAAAGATCGTCAAATACCCAATAAAAATTAATGAGAGAAACATATAAACTAGAGTTACGAAGCGGTCAGTTTCTACCACATATAAGAAGTTTGAGTTAAAAGTATAAAAAAAATTTAAATGTAACAAAATATATTCACAAAAGCTAAGCCGCAAAGTATTCTTACAATTCATTTTCTTAACTACCTAGTTCAATGTTTGTAGAGTAAAGATTAAGGAACTTATTGACATAAACAAATTCCCAATAAAAATTAATGAAAGAAACATATAAACAAAAATTGTGAAGAGGTCAATTTTTACATATGTATTATAAAAGGTTTGAGTTGGATTTTTACAATTGACAAAATAATATGTATTTAAACTTAAAGAAACATTTTTTAATTAATTAATGTTTAATAAATTAAATATTATTTTATTGCATATAAAAACTAAGGAGAAGTCATCCTTACAATTATAAATTAAGAATACATTTGACTACATGTCAACAAAATTTGACAATTTATAAATAAAAAGCATAAGAGAATTACTAATGACATTTGAACTTGCAACTCATATAACATGTGTGAGGCTACATTGCAACTGGTTTGCCTATCCTTTTATTAAATATATTTCACGTTGCCCTCCTAAAATTTTGTGGTGGTATGTTGTAAGGAAACAAGGAATTTTAAAGATATTGCCTATTTTGACTAGGCTCCATTTCGTAAGAATTGTCAATTTTATTAATCGTGTAACAAATTTATGTGAAGATGGAAATAAAGGGTCATTGATTTTAACTAATTAGATTATAGATAAATAAATTTTTAATATTATTTCTTAAAAAATTAAACATTTTCACATTTAAAAAAATTAAATATTTATATGTCAAAATTAATTTTATTTTCTAAATATTTAAAAACTTGAAAATAACTACTGATAATTGTTTCAGCAAAACCTAACAAGGTACTAATAAATGACCACTAAATGGTTCTAATCTTAATTTTTTTAATAAATACACTATGATAGTATAGGTGACGGCCTACTTTTACTGACATGTTTTTGTTAAGGGGAAAAATAAAATTTACTAAATAAATGAAAGGAAAAAGTGTTAATGTATGTATTTAATTATATTTATTAATAATAACATTTGTTCATAAAAATGAGTGGTTATAAATATATTTTCAATCAAATAATGTCTTTAGTAAATATAATATAATGAATGGGTGTAGATTAGGGTTTAAATTTGACAACTATATATTTTCAATATTATCTTTTAAAATAGTTTTTTTGTTATTTGCTTGGTAAAAATTTTTGGTTAAGAGTTATGAACTAAATAGGTGTAAGAGTTATTTGAGACCCAGAATCCATGGATCTAAAATGCGACGTAACATATAGTAAATGCTTTGCTTTACCAACTAAGCCACAACTTGTAGGGAGAAAATTATTGTTTATGCACTATGCGTTAAAATATAAAAAGTAATTCTATATTCATTTTAACATTTTTAATATGTAATTGCGCATATTAATGTAGCATGTATATAGATTTATATAAAAAATGGCAGTCATATTTTAAATATTCAAATCATACAAGATAATTATTCCAAAAAAATTAAATAATTTTATAACTAAAAAACATGAAAAATATATAGTTTATGCTCCAATCTAAAATATGAGTCACTCTGGATGATGGCTTACTTTTACCCATATATTTTTGTTAGGAGAAAAAGACAACTTAAAAGTGAAAAATTTACAAATATAATAATTATGTGTACTTAATCATACTTAATATTTAGATAACATAAATTATAAACAATTAATTTCAATAAAAGAACTGATGATAAATATTATTCCAAGATAACATGTAGTGCACGTTGGAATGGGGAAAGACTTTACTTTTTCTTTTAAAAGTAGACCTAAGTTATGCAAGATAAATCATCGATTAAGGCAAGCGTACACATGCAAACGTACACATGCTTTTGAAAAATAGAGAAATGACATAAAGTCATTGTGAAGCAACTATAATTTGTCACTGACTCTCCAAGTTATGCCTTTCGGAAATGGATCCTTACCTTGTTTTCCAAGTGAATAACCTAAAACAACTTCATTTGTGATAGACATCTTCAACCCAAGAACCATATTGTTCTTATTTTCTAAAAGACGACCAAAAATGCTCGCACTAGATTTTGATTAAGTGATTTGCATGGGAAAACATGACTTGTGAATGTTGATTAAACAAAAAGTTGTCAAAATTTTACAATATAACTTATGATAAATATTGCAAGTGGATATTATAGTAGACTCTTTTTTTCTTGTCTAATAATAGTATTATTGGTGGTAAACTCAACAATTTTTCTTTCACCTGAATGAGTGATCTGATAAATGGATAGTAAGTTCACAAGCAAAGAAAGAACGTAAACTAGAAATTTATTGAACGTGTCATTCACCATTGCAATGGACCCTTCACCTTTGACGTTAAGAAGAGTTTTTTTCCCTATAAAAAAATTCATTATGCTACTATCCATGACAGTTCGAAATACATAAGTTTGAGTTGCCATGTGGTTTGACGCCCCCGGGTCCAAAATATATTCAATAATTGTTGATCTTCTTCTTGTTGTAGAAAAAATAATACCTATCTTGGAGGGAAGAAATTGTGGATGCAAATGTTGGTGGGGATAAGTTTGAGAGGCGAGCATCAGTCAATGCACGCTGTCACATGCATTATGCAAATAAGAATCTTCAGTTAGCAGCAGACCCATCTTATCTTTTTCTTTCACCTGGTTGGGAAACAGGTTTTCATTATTCCACTGTGGAATTTCCTGCCACAAGATAGGGATGCCCCACACTTTGATACTGTTACAGATTTCTACTCGTGAAAGAGAAGGATCATTACGATAATGAACTGAAGTCTAGTGCACCCTTCATCACAAAAAATTGTGTACCATATATTTTGTCATGATGCAATCTTAGGCGATAAATTTGTCCCTATATTTGATTTCATCTATATCTCTTGGAAAAGTCTCAGTTGTGTTAGTTTCTGCTATAATTTTTCTAATCCAGATTTGGTTGTTGTCTCCCCTTCTCTCCTTCGTTTACAATTATGATGCCATTTTTAACGCATCTAAAAAATATTTTATTTTTTTTTACATTAATAGATGATCTTAATTATGGATATAATATTGAGATAAACCATTCAATTCTCTATTTATAAATTAATGGCTTTTCTTATTTTCATACCACATTCTTAAATCATCAGTCAAACTCCTTCATTGTGTCTCCTTCCTTTTGAACTAATTCCTTCATTTCACTCATATTGTCAGCAGTTATATATAGGAGATGGAAATCATCCTTTAATGATTTTTATACCTTATACCATGTGATTGAATGGTTCAGACTGATTTTCATATACCACTTTAAAGTGTCATCTCTTAGTATCCCAACGAAATAAAACAATTTCACTTATACATTTGTTATATTACTCCATCATCAATATGAATCTGATATAAACAAAAAAAATTATGCATCTTTAGTGTATTTTACAAACAAATGTAACTTCATTTTGTGTCATTGTAAGTACTCCCTACCCTATCTTACCCTATTTATGTTTCCTTCAAGGTATGTAGTATATTCATTGTCTTCTATTCCACTTATGCTTTGTTTTTATTCGACTCTTAGTTTCTTAAATCATCAATCAAACTCCTTCATTGTGTCTCCTTCCTTTTGAACTAATTCCTTCATTTCACTCATATTGTCAGCAGGTATATATAGGAGATGGAAATCATCCTTTAATGATTTTTATACCTTATACCATGTGATTGAATGGTTCAGACTGATTTTCATATACCACTTTAAAGTGTCATCTCTTAGTATCCCAACGAAATAAAACAATTTCACTTATATATTTGCTATATTGTTCCATCATCAATATGAATCTGATATAAACAAAAAAAATTATGCATCTTTAGTGTATTTTACAAACAAATGTAACTTCATTTTGTGTCATTGTAAGTACTCCCTACCCTATCTTACCCTATTTATGTTTCCTTCAAGGTATGTGGTATATTCATTGTCTTCTATTCCACTTATGCTTTGTTTTTATTCGACTCTTAGTTTCTTGACTATTTGCTTTCTCATTTACTTGATTCTACTTTTTTTCTTTCTCTTTCCAATTCTCTTTCAATGTAACTCCTCCCTAAAATCTCTTATTAGCTCTTCTCTCTCTTTCTCTCTTCTTTGTATTTTCTCTAACTATCTCTCAATTCTTTTTCTATATATGGATCTTCTTCAAAGGTTGTCCCCCTAAATTTGTGAAATGGAATAGGGGTGACATTTGTGAAATGGAATAGGGGTGACATTTGGTTTGAGGGGTCCATTTCCTTAAACAAACTTTTGTGGTTGGGAAGGGGAAATGTTGCTCCCTATCTCATTCTTCTCCACTACTAACTTATTTTTCTTCTCCTCCATTTTTTTCTCTAATCTTTTCTTTTGTATAACGACTAAATTATTTATCTCCCACATTTTCTTCTTCTCTTTCTATGTCTATGTTATCCCAACTTCCTCGTGTTATCCCAACTTCCTCTTTTTCTCTTGCATTCTACCAAATTTTGTATTGATCTCTCTAATTCATATATTCCTTCTAGTCTACTTTATTCTTTGTCATTACTTCCCATTCCTTCTTCTTCTTTTTTTACATTCACCTTTTTATCATACACCTCTTTCTTCATCCACTTCTCTATTTTATGTTAAATCTTCTAGCTAAAGCTAGTTGTTTCGCTCGGTAATCTTCTCCCAAGGTGTAAAATATGTATCTCTTATTTAAAAGTTGTAACATCTCATTCCCTGTACTATGTAATTGTCCAAACATATTCCCATGCATTTGCATCCAACTTATATCTATTAGTAATATCCTCTCTACATTTTTATCATTCACAGGGGGGCAAATCTAGTTTCTTTACTCATTTCATCGTACATGTATATATTTGGTTTTTGTTTCATTGTGATGCCCCGTTTTCACAACTTCTAATCCCATGGGCCCCGAGTTCCCTATTTGCAAGTCAATGAGGATGGATCTAGTTGAAATACCCCTTTTGTCTTTCTATAATCTTAATTGTGTCATTTTTCCTCTCTCACTCTCCATATTTTCTTCCCTCTACTTCTCTACTAATTTAGTTCTCTCTTCTACTACTCTCATCGATAATCTACTTAAATCCTCTCTTTATCTCTAACTCTTTCATCACTTCTACTATCTTTTGTACTTAAATGTTTAAAAAATCCACTTTTTAATCTTCTTATTAAATATTATCTCTCCTATATCTTCTTTACTGTCTTCTAATCACTAATTTCTTAGTAAATTCTATTATCTCTATTTTTGTTAATTTTATCATTTATTTCCCCCAATTTTGAAACCAAATTTCTCTAAAATTACGTCCCTTCATGTCCCCCCATTTTCCACCTGTCATCCCATTAGTGTTTTACCCAAAAATAAACTAACTACTTCCTATCAACCCCTTACTCACCCTAAGAATATGGATAAAGAATGAAATATTCTCTACAAATCTTCCTCTTTCACCTTCTAGTTATTCAACTTTCTTATCATCAAAGCTATTTGAACATTGGATTCACGATGTTATGATCAATGAACTCATCTAAAGTTATTTTAAAACAATAGTTGACCACATATGTACAAGGTTCATCTAATGCTTCAAGTTTTTGTGGCTTCACCTTCATCCATTGTATAGGTTTTTCTAGTCTCAATTTAGATTCCTTTGTTTCCTTTGTTTATCTTAAAATCCATGACCAAAGTAAATTTGGAAAGGCCGGCCAAAATTCTTTGTCCTCCACATGGAAAAATTTATCATCCACTTGCAAGTATGTAAATATGGTTCTCTTAAATTTATGTTGTAATAGATTCTTGAGTTTATTTTCCCACCCATTTTTTATTTTAGTAATTGCATGTCTTCACAACATCAATGGATATCCTCCTTTTGATATCAGTTGATTAATAATTAGGCTCGCATACCAAATATTGACATGAACTTTAAACAATGGTATTTCTAGGTTATATAGTTTATAAATCCTAACTAGAGCTAACATTATGCAAAGAAATGTGTATTTACTTAATTAAATTTTTAACACATTCAACAATTGAAATTAAAGTGGTTATCCTACCTTATCATATCAAAAAAAAACATAGAGAACATGGAGATTCCCCTAAATTGTCTCCATTTTATTCATATATGTTTAAATGTAATACAATGTTCTATCACAATTTGCCATATACCACTGAATACAACACTCAAAACATTCTCTCGTATTCACCTCATACTCTCAAACAACACCATATATTAATCCTACTCTTGTATAAATATAAAATGGATATGTTACATCTAGTAAAGAACTCGTATATTGATTGTGTTTAGGATCCACTCAGAGTCTTAAATGTGTGTTGTGAAGCACCTTTTGATACCACATAGAATCACCAAATTTTTCACAAAACTTTCAATTCATTGCAATATTTTTATAATCATCCTCAATATCTCTTTTCATCTTTACCTAATGAAGAACACTACCAAAAATCTTGCAAGGACCTGTAATTAAATTTTATGTTTGATACGTTTATAGCCTATACTATTTTTTGTAACAATCATATCACAACCTGTTTGTGATACTAGAGTGATACAAATGATCACTTAGAGCAAGATTGACCCGTGTCAACATTCAGAAAAGGATGTATGAAATCCTATTTTTTAGAAATTACTAAAATCTATTTTTAGTAATTAATGATCGAGATGATTATTCAACCTATTATAAATTAAAGAAGGAATTATAAAAGTCTATTTTAGAAAGTTTTGAAATTTATTTTTACCAAGCTATTGAAAATTTTTGGTATGTTACATTTTTAAGGGTCTTTAGATAATTTATGGGCTTTAGATTATACAACACTAGCTAAATTTTTATCGTCATATTGGATTGTTATGATCTCACTCCATCATATTTCCAATTTATCATGTGGTTTTCCAATTGGGTCAACAAGATAGGATATATAACCCTAACAAGGAGCACTAACAAATATTAAAAATAATATTATTATTTTAATGTTTTGTCCTCTCCTACCCATTTGAATTCACCCCAAAATTGGATACATGTCATCTCCATGTGTGATGAACTTTCAGTCCTCATTCATAACCCTTCATTTACTATTCCTAGCAACCTTCCATTTTATTTATTGTTTCTCTATAAAGAAGATAGTTTCGAATGTAGACACAAGTTTTTAAGTGGAAATTTTTTGTAGACATCAGTTGTAGGTTGTAGGTTTGCAAGTTTTTAGGTATACATCTCTCCTATAGAGTTTTCCCATTCATATACATCTTCATTTGTAGAGAATTACAAGGCATACATCTCTCCTAAAGAGTTTACCATTTTGCATACGTTCTCAATTGCAAAGATATATGGCATACATCTCTCCTATAGACATTTCCCAATTTTTCGTACATTTTTTATTGTAATAAATTACTTTTATTTCTACAATTAGAGTTATTTCTGCAATAAAAAATTTTAATTTTTTTCAATACAATTCCTTAACTATGTAACTCCAATTATTCAATATGAATGTATTTTCATAACACATTCAACAACACCATTAATGTGTTTTCCACCAAATTCCAAAAAATAATTTGGATCATTGGTATCAAAATGGGAAAATAGATTTTTCAAGATTGTATAGTGTTTAAAATGATGGGAAAAGCTAACTGGAAAAAATAGGAAGAGGGAACAATTCAATATGTGGCTCCATTTCCATCACCACATAATGAGCATGAATCACTCATTGCAGAAAACTATTTTTTGAGGGAAGAGAACCAGCAATTGTAGACCAATATAAACTTGATGATGGAGTAGATAATGAATATGAAGAAGAATATTTCCCATTTTGGAAGCTTGTTAAAGGATTGTTCCAAGCATAGGAAAGGTGCAAAAAATTTATGCATGTAGACACAAAATCACGCACTTTGATTCATTATTTAGTCTCGGTCTCATACTACTATTCATATGGTTCTTAAGTGAAAAGAGTAATAATTAACCCATGTCTTTGGCCATTTTACTTTGCTTTTCTGTTGTTGCTTTGGATCTTGCATCCATGCACTTGCCCAGTCTATACTTGTCATTCTATGTTTTTTTCCTATTTCTAACTGGGGCACCCAACCAAGACTAAGGTGCCCCAAATGCGCCTTGGTCCCCTTTGGGGTACCTTGAATCCTCTCTTTACTTTACTCTCACATTTTGGGCACTTTCTAGCCATTTGATGCTTCTCTATCTATTTGGTGATTTTCCTTTTCGAGGATTAATTACAAAATTAGAATAAGAGAACCATATAAATATAAAGGTATGTGACCATAATGAGGGACCAAGCACTAAGCATCTATTATCGCTACCTAGAGTTGCATCCATCAAAGGCATCTAAAGCTACATTTACATCCATCTAGCTCCATCACAAGGCACACAAGGTTGGTTCATCTGCATCACACTTCATATGAGGGGAGTCTATTGTTTCCATGCACACATTTACTACATTCTACATCTAGTTATTTGCTCACTAGTTCACAAAGTGTGACTGGCACAAGAGCAACCTAGGGAACAATTGCACACACACACACCTAGAACTACATTGGGTCTAAGATGTAGTGCAACTCTCAGTGATAATTCCATCAATTTGGCAATTTGAGGATAGTCCGACCCCTTCATATGCATCTTTCTTTTTTAGGGTTTTGATGCTTTGTTGGGGGGGTTTTGCAGGTGATTATTCTATCACAGGTCTTACAGCAATGCTTTAGCGATCATACAACAAAATTCATGTGACAGGAAGTGAAAACATGAGAACATCCAGTGATACTCTAGAGGAGGTTCCCTGGCCATTTCGTAGACCAGGGCACCCATATCTCAGACCAGGGTGCCCACAGGCACCCCTATCCCTCTCCAGGCACTCCAGTCCAGTCAGGTAGCTTAGATTTGTACTTTCTCATGATTTTATGCGTTCATTTCCTCCTTATATTCACCTGTTCTACACTACGACACAATCCTGCGACATCTTCAAATCAACTAAGGCATTTCTTAACCCTTCTTGCACATTAGGGTTTCATATTTTCTAGCTTAGTTTGCTTGTGTGTATTTCTATTTTTTTATTTCCCTTTATTTAGTTATTTTACTAGCTCCTATAGCATTATATTACACTAGAATACAATTCTATTTTAGTTAATCATTTTGGTGAAACCCAATCTTTAAATACACTTTCTCTTTAGGCTATTTCTTCATATGCCTGTCACTCATAGTAGTCATTTTGGGTCTTTTAAATATTGTGAGCTTCCTTCATTCTGCCCGTAGGATTTCCAACCAATGGCTGATATCCCTACTTCTATAGCTACAACTTAGAATCCCTTGGATACATCTCACCAAGTTCCACTTCACGAAATAGAAGCCTCTGTTATTGAAAATTCCTATGATGAAGATACCAATGTTGATCTAGGACAAATTAAATACACTTACTGATTTTCAAACAATCTTTGAGTGATAATCCCACTCATCTTTTGTATGTCCTACATGTGTTGATTGATTGCTACTAATAATTCTCATGATGCTTCGGCCTCTATAGTTACGATGATTCTTCAACTCATATGGCCTCCACCCACCTATTCATGTTTAAGCTCCCATTCCTACCACTACCGCTTCCTGTCGTTCACCTTACCACTCCTAATATGGAGCTTGGATCTTCTTTGAACAATCCTGATTTAACTTCTTTATATCAAGGATTTGCAAACCCAAACTCACTAGCTGCAGCTCACTTACTTCTCGTGTGCATAACCATCTTTAGACTCTACTTCACTGTTGCATACTCCTTTTACACCTACTATCTATGCCTATCCATTGCCACCTAACTTCATCTCTCCCAAATTTCCCATTTTTAAAGGCCATGGTGACCCACAAGAGCATCTTCGAGATTTTTATGTAGCATGCCTAGACTATGCAGATGATCATACCATACTCGCTAAGATTTTTCCTCGTAGTTTACAAGATTATGCAATGAGTTGGATTTTATGACCTACATGTCCATTTGTAACATCTTTCACACATCTAGCCTGATGTTTTTATCACTCATTTCTCTATCAACATTGGCTCTAAGATCTCTTATACCCAACTTGCATAACTTAAACCAAGGATCTAATGAACATTTAGCGGATTATGTCTTGCATTACATTAATATCTTAGCTAAGATGTCAAATGTGTTTGCAGATGCTGAGCTTTAGGACTTATTTATTTAGATTCTCCTTACCACATCTCCAAGAGATTATTCTTTTTGATACCTCTCCTTCTTTTGATCATCTTTGTCATACTCTTAAGCTTCGTGAAACCAAGATCTTAGTTATAGGCAAAGCTTAAATACCAAGAGAAAGCATCTTCCTCTACCCGTTTTAAAAATAATTCAACATTTAAACCATTTACAACTAAACCAACCAGACACAAAAGTTACCATCAACGCAATATCTACTACTAAGGAGCTTCAATCGCAACCACATCGGCGTATCTTCACCAAGTTTAGTGTACCTCTACATATTTTACTACCGCAACTTGTCGATAGTAACCTCATTACACTTACCTTCTCCGCTACAAATAGATCCATCTCAACCAAAAGAATGTAGTTTCAATTAAACTTGTTGATTGTGGCTATCATTAGTGTGTAGGACACTCCATTGATCGTTGCTTCTGACTTTGATTTCTCATTCAGGGTTTGATCGATAGTGGTAAAATCGAGCTTCCAAAACCTACAGTTTCTCCACCTGTCAATGAAAATCATAAGCTCAAAATATTTAACAACCCTCTACCCAAACATGACACAAAAATGGCTGAATCTTCAGCTAACTATGTTTATCATGCAGTGTCTCCTCCTACATTAGGGGCTCTTGAATTTCTTGTTGGCACATACTAACAATTCTCCACTGATTATTTCTTTCTTTGACCATGGTTATCATGCCACTTTTACTTCTAATCACTTACATATTAACATCTATTGGAGTGATCCCCATCAATAATACTAAGGTTGATCCATCCTGGCCTATTAGCGCATGCTCTATTCCACTTCTTGATGTTATCAGTTATCCGCTTTGTTCCCAATCTCCTATCCAATGAACAATTCATATGGTTTTTTCAAACTTCAAGTTACGGTCGGTCCTCCCACTATTTTTGTACCCTTTCTTGTAGGTCAAATAGTCGACGGGTGTGACATACTCTTAGGTCTTAACTGGATTCGTATAGGTCACAATCTCTCATTTCCATGAATCATTTACGTCTAAAAGTCATTCATCACAATCAAGTTATTTCTATCAATGGTGTACCTCCATCTACCCCATGGTCCCATCTCTCACACCACCGTCATCAATGCATCACCTACTTCCTCTAGTGTGTCACAACTTCTAGAGCCTAAAGCTCCATCTACTCCTAGTTCACCTACTCATACACCATCTACGTAGCCTCATCACTCTACTAGTCCCACACACCGATATAGGCCCTATTCCTAGGATGGTTACTGCATCTAGACACATGTCTCCACCTCGCTTCATTCCAAGCCAATGTTCATCACCGTCACCATTTATGCTTTGCATAGGTCTCCATCACCTACACATTTTGTTACACCACACCCTCCATAATACACTCATCCATCACATACACATAGACTTCACTCAACTAGCACAATGACTATCTACCATTCCACCACTACTAGATCATGGTCATATGCTTTCATCACCACCAGCATCAGATACGAGACCTTCATCCTTCACTTTCATTGGATAGTTCATTTAATCACACGCACTTGGGGGGCATTACACTTATATCTTCCATCCCCTACCCTCCTATTACTAGTATATTTTTGATTCTATCATGCACATATTCATCTACACCTTAGCATTGTCACTACCCGATGACACTCTTGTGCTTTGGTCCACACTTGATTGTTAAGGCATTCTCTACACATGAACCTCACACATGGCACACAATAGTCATTATATCTTAGGCACCGCCTATCATCACACAATCCTACATCATTTACACATTACACATTACATTACAGGTTATACACATTGTGCATCTTCACACATACTTACCATACACATTCTACACATGCTAAACACTACACCATGCGTATTCTACATTGTGTTTCATACATCATACACATTCTATGTCTATAGGCATCTACACATCTTGCATTATATTAGACACACACATACACACTTATACTATTGCACATTATCCTACACATATTACACATTTCACCACATTTTCTTCTATGTGCATTGCACCCACTACCCAATGACGCACTCTAGTCTTACGGTCCATACTAGACTGTTGAGGGTATACATCACAAATGGACCTCATCACCTTACACATGTTCATCATTCAATATTTTCTCATGTGAACATTCCTAGGATTAGTGTTATACGCTTTAGGCTATAGGGTCACTTCTTCTAGCATCATCTCGTGATAGGTTACATCATCACTTTTCTTACATCATTTAGTGGTATATGCTTTAGGCTACATCACCACTCCTTTCTATTCATCTTGTCGTGATATACTCTTAGGCTACAGAGTCACACATAGTTCATCTCTATGTCGCATTTCATCACTACATACTCATCACAACAGGCACTACACACAACACATAGTTTGACCATTTCCCAAAGATGCACTCTCATTTATGGTTCATTCTTGACTATTGAGGGGGCATACTAAATGAACCTCACTGCATACAATTCCATTCACTCAGGGGGCATGCAGCTCCCATCATTCACTCTGCATTCTATTACATCCATCCACAACATACTACATTTTATGGTTGAATTTACTCTTGCTTGCACTTGCTTTTACATGTTCACTTTATTACACATGTTAGATAGATATCTTGTATGTCATTATCATTATCATACACACATGTGTGTTCACTTTCTTTCTAGTTGTGATCGCAGGCTATACAGGGATACTACACACAACATGGATGTTTGACTACCAGTCCCACAGCGGCTCCTGGGGGCATCCACATTCATCCACTACAGGTGTTATTGTTTCATTTTTGTTCATAGCACACTCCTTTGGTTTATACACGATTTTTACATGTGTTTTATCTTTCTAACATGCTAACGGGTGCTTCATGTGCAACATTTGTTTTGCAGGGATACTTGTCTCCATACTTGTTTGTTACATTGTCTATTATTGTTTATTCTTGTTTGTGGGTTTTTGTTTGTCTTGTGTGCACACTTTTTTGTTTACAGCCATGTGGCCTTGAGTGTCTTGTGACACCGTGAGTGGTGTCCCATGTTTACAACCCACTTTGTGTGGCCTACATTGTCTTCTTGGGTGTTTACATTATGTGCTTATGTTCTAGCTTACACATTGTTTGTTTAGCTTACACTTGTTTTCTACATGCATGTTCATACTAACACTTGTTTCCTAGCCACTTGTTTGCATGTGCCTTAGTCTTTACCAAGCATATTCCTTTCCCCCTGCATGGAATAGTTTCAGTTTACGTGGTTGGTCCTCTTTTGGTGTCACATTTTCCTATATGTGATGCCGCATACACCCCCAAAGAGGGGAACATCATTTGGTTTACACACTACACAACACATTACCGATATAGTTCAGTTTTTAGTTATCATCCATGACACAGTGGGTTATATAGTGAGTGATTTCAGACCAATGTACAGAACTCCATACACAGTGACTTTTATAGGGCAGATTGTCCTTAGCATTCTGGGGAGCAGTTACAGGTTGGAGGAACATCGTATATTCCTCCCTAAACTTCTTCGGCCAGTGCTTTCGGATCACCCAAAAAACTAGACAGTATAGAGATCTCTTCACAACTCTTGAGAAGTGGTTACATGTTAGAGGAACATCAGAATTTCCTCCCTACACTTCTTCATCTAGTGGCATGAGATCGCCCAAAAAACACATACTTCACTAACAGTTATAGGATATCCTTTCTACCCCCTTTTTCTCATCACGGATCAGATGCACATGTTCCTTTTTTTACTTTTGTACTTTAATTTATATTATATTTACTATATACATGTGTTTTTATACATGGTTTTTACACATATACATGTGTATGTGACTACTTGATCATCTTCTCTTTTTCAGGTCCGTCTGTATGGGAAGCAAGCAGTCAACAACAACACACACAAGACAGGTACTTCACACACACAATAGTAACCATGCAAGTACACTACACACATTGGCATCTACACACACACTTTTGCCCTCAATTTACTCTCATCACTTTTTACACTTTTTACATCTTTAGTCTCCATGTTCCATGCTTTTTATCACTCCACACTTTTTATAGTCCTTCGACATGCATTCTATGTAACATCCCCATTTTGAAACACCAGAACAAGGGAAATTTTTTTATTTTTTTATATATATATAACGTTCTCTGTTATGAAATTATAAAATTCAAACACACATTCAAGTTTTAATAATTGTTCTCTGCCCAAACAACACAGTTTGGATCATACAATTTCTTTTTAAAACGAATGTTCCCTGTTCACATATGTACAATATGGAACACACATTCAATGCCATTCAATCTTATAACAGATTCTATATGCTGCTGTAAATGACTCAATGAACTGCCGATCTTCCATTTTCATGGCTCGGAGTTTCAACGATCCTTCATTTCATGACTCGGCAACAACTGATCCTTCATGTTCATGACTCGGCAACAACCGATCCTTCATGTTTTTTTTTTGCATAGTATATTATATATATACCTGTTCTCATAACCTTCCCCGGTTATCGAAGTGATCCATTTAAGAAGCCTATCTGAATATCTGTTACTGATATTCATCTGACATCCTGCATCTTAAATTAAGTGATAAGGACAACGCAACCAGCAATTGCGATACTTTGGCCAAATATTTTCACATGCTTTGCATGATCATATTCCTGAATGTGATACACATCTATGGAATACGTCCTTCACTTCACTTCACCTGTTATCTAGAATGGTCTTTCTTGGTTCCTACCAGTCCTCAACGTTTAAGTTCAGTTTTAAACTTTCAGTTCCAATTAGTAATATGAACGGGTATAGGAAGGCACTCCTGGTAACTAAAGATACGCAGACATACGGTGTCGTTACCCCACGACTCCATGTGTCTGATTATCTTTAGTATTCCGGAGTCACTCCGTATACCAGATCATACCCTATCCCCACCCCAGCTAAGATCTACACATTCAGCCTATGTATTCTAAATGTTTTAATTCGGGAGGGCATTGCTATATGTCAGCTGCAACATTGTGTCATCATGAAGACCCCGTCTTCATGAAGACACCTTGCTGTAGCTGGCGTATGCCAATGTCCTGTAGAATCCACCCATCGAGAATACACATCCTGCTCAAGTGACTTAGCCACGAGTAATAATTAAAAACGACTTTCAGCATCCACGCTGATCTCTTGATCCTCGTTTCCGTTGCAGTTGCATATAACTAAGAGGGACTAAACCGTCCATTAGTTTGCTATGTATCCTCTCCTTCATATCGAAGGGCTACTTTTCCTTACTTGGTTCATTTCTTAATCATTGGATTAAGCAGTCCGTACCGACGGACGTGATAAGTTTAACCTATTAAACTTAGCCAAGATGCTTCCAACTGTAACTAATTTCATAATATTAACTTATTAGACGTCATTCAAACGAGGTCTAATCTTCGAGAAATGAATTCATTTGTTCTCCTTAACGTTATATAGTTAAGGATCATTGGTTATGGATACATTTATCCTATATCCTTTATTCTGAATTTTATCAAATGGGATCATTAATGGAGTTTGAAAACAAAGTTCGATTACTCCGAAATTGAATTGATATTCCTTAGCTCCTAAGCTAATCCTGAATACCTTCTGATTATGAAATCATATTCTTCTTAATCTTTTTTAATGTCAATTTAAAATTTCATCTTTACCCAAGGATGAACTAATTGCATTGTTCAACTTTAATGTTGTATTTAAGTAAGAATAGATATCAGTTTTCAATTCAACATCCATCCACGGATAATGAAACAATTACAAATCAGGAAATAACATCAGATTTCCAATTTAAACATCAATATCAACTGATATAATTATTGAAAATATCACACTTGTAACTGTATTCAATATTGTCAAGTCATAATTTATACATTTGCCAATCCAGCCGATTGGGTATAGTTTATACAAAGCATCCATACAAACTCATGGTCAGAAGAATATATTTTCTTCTTTCACAATTCCTCAAAGAGGAATAAAAGCAACAGTTACAATATTAATTTTACATCTAATCAAGAGGCATCAGGAGACAGCCATGCCTTCATATCTAATCAAATTCCATCTGCAAAATGAATTGCACGGGTCAGTTCAATGAACTGAGCACATTAAGCACTTATCCTTAAAATAAGATGCTTCAACTAATTGTTTCAATAAAAGAACCCTGCTTTTATGAAACGACAGCAAAACATCAATCTCAAAATAGGCACAAAGGAGAGATCAGCATAATAACTGAACTATCAGAAAAAATATCATCACAATCAGCCAAGGGACTGTTGTCCCGTTTCCGCATAATCATTGCAAGTATTA
The DNA here is from genome assembly GCA_019776745.2 of Taxus chinensis. Lineage (NCBI taxonomy): Eukaryota > Viridiplantae > Streptophyta > Pinopsida > Cupressales > Taxaceae > Taxus > Taxus chinensis. The sequence continues at coordinate 546,011,463 of CM034152.1, read as the reverse complement.
ATTTACAATATTTGTAACGTTAGGAATACAAGTAGTTTGCTGCCTATATAGCATACAGTTATCCTTTCCACGCCTTTCATTAATAACAAATGAAAAGGATGAAACTAACTGAATATAAATCCATTACTTTCCTTTCCGTTTCATGAAGCATGTTAAATTTAAAGCATTCAAGTACAAACAAGAAAGCGAACAGCAATGCATATAGTAGCTCCCATCTAAGCACTATAAAAAATTCATCCTTCACGAATTCCAGATTTCTAACTGAATGAAAGAAGAAAGATCATTTTTTTTTTTAACACATTCATTCATATCTCTATTTCTTTCCACATGACTTTCCTAACAGTGAAATCCATACGAAAGATCAAATCAAAATAACAGTTCAGAGTGAAACTTACAAAATCCACTCGGAAATTCACTTTCCGGGAGCATGAATAATTTCATAATTAATTCCAGCTCATATGAACACGAAAACAGGTTAGTAAGACATTATTTTCACCATTGAGCATATCCATATCAATATGCATACTAGGTATTTGCTATACTAGAAGATTCCCTACTTCTTACACTGTATAGCTAACCAACAACATATTATGTAACAACGCAAGTATAGGTTCATATGATCTTTTATACCTCTGAACGCATATAGTTCTTAATAACAGGTGGTACATTGTTGTTACATACAGCAAGACCAAGTCATATGCACTATAATTCCAATGTCACTTTCAGAGTCCCAAATAGCAAAAAGAGAAGAATTCTTTCGCTGCATGACTTCATTACAGAAACAATCATTGTATTTCAGATCATGCAGTAAAAACATTCAAATCATGTTTTTCATAGCATGACAACTCAACTTCTAAAGATAACAGAGTACCCCGTTCTCATTGAATAAGCATTTCACATAGCCAGTACAGCTGCAATCCAACGAGCTACAGCAATGAACATTCCAGCCAAGTTCGCATTCTCATGATAGTATGAAAAATAATCATCAGAAGGATAAAACCACGACAGGCTAGACGCAATGGGGTCAACCTTCATTACAGCAAGAAGAAATTATAATCATTCATTGCACAGACTACAAAACCAGTTTATAATTGCGTCAATAGTCTGATTCAGAAGACCGAACAGTATCAAGACAACACAATGAATCCGTGTTATCCACACCGTCAGAACAAGACATACTTCATTATAGGAGTATCAGACAGGAACACGATTCACTTCTCCTACTTGAAAACGAATACTCTCAATAGCCTGTACCGTCTCATATCCAATACCAAGGAAAGGCACACTCAATATAATACAACTATTACTTTATTAAAATCAAGTTCTATTATCCAGAGCAAACCCCGAATGCCACTTCCATCCAAAATCCCAAAACTGGAGAAGGGAAAGGATCTATATCCTTGAAACTTTCAATAAGAAACAATTTCAAACACTAATGCTTCTTTAATTTTAGTCCATCAGCCAAAGGACGTATAGTTTCAATGCCAAAAACAACTCCAGTAACCTGTACAGTTTACCTTCCATTCCACAAGAATAACCAATTAAAATTTTCATATAATACCCATAACCGGCACCTCATGGAGGTAAATCCATTCGAGAAGACAAAACAGTTAAACACAGCAACGGAGAAACAATTTTCTTAACATTTCCAAAAGAAAAGACAGCAAGGGTCGACAAACCCAATTCATAGCGACACAACTAATATATCAAGCACAGTCTTAAGATATATATGACGTTTTCCCATTACTGTTAAACACCCAGCTCGACAGGAAGGTATTCCGTTCAATAAAATACAAGGACAGTCGAATTCAGCGACCCATAAAGATGATTCATATTATTTCCGAATAATACCAAGAGTTATTAATCCCCAGTCATAGCAATATAATCACGACTGTAATTCCATTTTTCTCTTCACATGTAATAGCAGTTCCAAGCACAACAACAAGGAGAACGATTACACTATAAGGAAAAGATTAAACAGCCTGTCCACTCCATACCACATGTACAGAGAAAGAAAATGTTTATTTCATTCCACAAACTGTCAGCAACCACAACGGTAATTCATATTCCAACCCAATTTAAGCAACAACAAATCAAGGCCGAGCAACCAGAGCCGTTTTCTTATCATTTTCCAAAGAAAAGAAGGCAAGAATCAACAAATCCATTTCAAAATCAACTCAACAGCAATCATGCAATCCCAACCCAAGAGCAGGGTTGTTTTAATGAAACATTTAATCAAAGCAAAGATTTTTAAAGAGAAGGGCTTAACATGCCTGAAATCTCTTTTCCAGAGCTCGATGAAAACCTTATTTGCCGCGTTTTCCTTCCACAGCGACAGCACAAACTCTCCAACACTTCCTTCCTTCTTCAGGCTTAACAACAGCCTCCAAATCTCCAAGAAAATGTCAAATGCCAAGAGCTGGTTCGACCGAACCAGACCAAAGAAACCAAATGCAGAGCAACTTCGGCCAAACCAAATCAAAACAATGAAAGATCAAATTCCCTCATGCTGTTTCCAAGGCGAGCTGGTCGCGAGGACCAAAAACCATTAATGCATTAAAGGCTTTGCCTTTTTCCTTACTTTCCACGCCACCGCCACTTGGGTTGGCAAGCTTCTAAATTTCAAATTTTCCATGCAACTGAATTTGGCTCTATTTCAAAATAGATGCCTCTAAATTCCTTACCTGCCCCGCCAAAACTGGCGCCGTCCACGAAGGGACAGTTCATTTAATACCAATGAATGCCTCCTTCCCATCCTTATCCCTTTCCTCCCAAGGGTCTGCGTACCCCTTAGTTTAGGATTAGTTTAGGTTGCAAGTAGTATTCAACCTAGGTCCTAATTCAACCTTAGGTTTTAGAATTTAGGTTTATTTTCCCTCTTTTTTTTTTAATTTAAAAATCCACTTAGGATAATAGTGTAGGATGTATGTTAGGCCTTAGGGTTAGTTTAGGTTTAATTCACACTAACCACTAACACTAACAACTTCCTTCCAACCCCTTACTAACATTCATGTTAACGCAGAGCAGGACGTTCCGTCCTTCAGATTACATGCCAAGGACACCCGTGTCCAGGCGTTTCTCACCCCACGAGGTCCCAAATTCGACAGTACAGGGTTCAAGAATCGAACCCCTGTCATTGGCATTTTCGTGCTAGCTATTCACACCTGTAATCAGGCGCTGCACGCTCATAATAATCCTAGTCCAGTTCAAGTGTGAATTAATCATAGAAAGACACAAGAGGGCCTCAGCATACTTGAATCAATGGAATTGATTCAGGGTATGCTGTCAATCAGCACAAGAGCAAGCAATTATACGACAATCTGTCGTCACATCAGCAAACACACAAGTACAATATTTGCTGTTCTATGCAATAAATCACAGTATGCAAGAATCCAAGTTAGCAACACATTCTCTTAAGATCAAAACATATCTTAACATGTTTTCTTTCATTCCAATAGCTATAACAGTATGTAAAACATTCACCAAGTTAACATACAAAACCAGAGTGTTACATTCTACATCACTCTAGATGGATTATCAGGTCTGCATCTCTATCTAATTTATGTTATCGAGATTTCCGCTCACCAACATAAAGTAGGGGAAAATTTAGACACTAAATCATGCACTTTGAGTCATTATTTAGTCTTGGTCTCATACTACTATTCATATGGTTCTTAAGTGAAAAGAGTAATAATTAACCCATGTATTTGGCCATTTTTACATTGCTTTCTATCGTCATTACTTTCAATCTTACACCTTGCACTTTCCCCTTCTGTATTGTCACATATATATATTTTACATATTTCTGATTGGGGTACCTAGCCAAGAATGCCTTGGTCCCCTCATGCACCCCCATCCTCTTTGTACACTTCACTCTCTACCTTTTTGGGCAGTTTCTAGCCATTTGAGATTTTTATCTTTTTGGTGGTCAGCCTTTTCAGGGTTAATTATTAAATTAGAAAAATAGAACCATTTAAATATAAAGTTATGTGATCATAATGAGGGACCAAGCACTAAGCATCTACTATCATCATCTAGAGTTGCATCCATCAAAGGACATTTAAAACTACATTTGCATCCATCTAGCTCTATCAAAAGGCACACAAGGCTGGTTCATCTGCATCACACTTCATAGAAGGGAAGTCTATTGTTACCATGCACACATTTAATACATTCTACATTTAATTATTTGCGTGCTACTTCAAAAAGTGTGACTGACACAAGACTCAACCTAGGGCACGATAGTGCACATGCACCCACCTAGAACTACATTGGATCTGAGATATAGTACAATGCTTAGTGATAAGTCCATCCATTTGGTAGCTGAGGATAGACTGAACCCCTTCATATGCATCTTTCTTTTTTAGGGTTTTGACGCTTTGTCTGGGGTTTTGCAGGTGATTCTTTATTGCATGTTTTACAACGACATTAGCGATCATACAATGAAATTCATGCGATAGGAGGTGAACATAGGAGAACATCTAGTGACACTCCATAAGAGGTTCCCTAGCCATTTCCGTAGACTAGGGCACCCAGATCTCATACCGAGGTGCCCACGAGCGTCCATATCCCTATCCAGGCACCCCAGTCTAGTCAAATACCTCAAATCTATACTTTATCAGGATTCTATGTGGTCATTTCCTCATCATATTCATCTAGTCTACACTACAACACAATCCCGCAAAATCTGTGAATCAGCTAAGGATTTTTTTAACCTTTCTTGCACATTAGGGTTTCATATTTTTGAGCTTAATTTGTTTGGGTGTATTTTAGTACTTTATTGTTCCATTTATTCATTCATTTTATTGCTCCTATAACATTTGATCACACTAGAATATATTTCTATTTTAGTTAATCAATGCATAACCCGCATAATCAACTTAGAGAAAAATACTCATTTTGTGAATAAATTCAAGGATACCAAGCCATCCTCCACATGAATTCAAAGAGAAGAAAGAAATCAAAAATATGTTCCATATGCACAAAAATAAAAAGAGGAAGTCATGGTATGTTTTTCTTGTTCTACACATTCTAATAATTCTCTGTATGTGATTGGCAGTTTTGATAAACACAAAAGGTAATGGTTTCAAGTTATTAAATTAAATGGGGTATAATGGAAAAATAATTAGAAAATATGGACAAGGACAAAAAATTTGGTCTTGGGTACACTAGTAAATCATCTCAACCCACCATAGGCCCGAAATCCATTAAATAAAGCATGCATCGAGAATACTCTGGTCAACATTAGTGTGAATCATTTATTCATACATATGTTAGGAATTTATTTCATCACCCCATTTGTAGTCATTGTGATAGAAAAGGTCACAATCCTTCTCATTTTTAGATATACATATGTGTTACATTAATGGGAAGTGCAACATGTTAGCTTGTTATAATCCCTACACAAAGGTCTCAAAAAATAGTAAAAAGGAACTTCATATTAGCCACCCCAAACAAGTGGAAGGAAAACACTTCAACACTCAAATTTTCTTATGAACATCAGAGTTCAATCCTACAAACAATGGGGTCCATTGCTTCTCAAGGAAGGGTGAATTATTCAAATGATTGCTCAAAGCAAGACTGACCCATGTCAGCATTCAGAGATGGATGCAAAAAAGTTTATTTTTAGAAAATAGTGAAATCTATTTCTAACAGGTAATGATCGAGATGAGTATTCAAAGCAATATTAGTAATCAAAGTCAGATTTCTAAATATATATATTTTTAGAAATTCTTGAAATCTATTTTTAGTAGGTTTTTAACTTTTGATATTTTACATTTTAGGCTCTTCTGAGCATTTCTGGACTTCTAACTATACATGTAATCGTCGTAGTGGATTTTTTTGAATTCACTTCGTCATCTTTCCAATGGATTATATGTTTTTCCAATCGCGTCATCAAGCTAGGAGAAATGATCCCAACAAGGGGCACTAAAAAATAATATAATAATATTATCATTTTCAATTATTTTCCCCTTTTACCCATTCGAATTCACCCCAAAGGTGAATACATGTCATCTCCATCTAGGATGATCTTTCAGTCCCCATTCGAAACCCTTCCTTTACTATTCCTAAATATCTTTCGTCTTCTTCATTATTTTTCTATAAAGAAGATTTTTTGGAATGGAGACATGAGTTTGTAAGTGGAAATTTTTTGGTACACATAAGTTGTAGGTTGCAAGTTTGTAAGTTTTCTCAATTCCTATTACTATATAGCACTTTTCTTATTTCCTAATTTACTATAGTCATTATTCGTGCTCATTTTCCAATTAATACTTGTCGTACCGTAGATGTTTTCTCATAAGTTGAGCTTTGCTACTCCATTTTCTCCCTCATCTGCACCATTTGGTTCACAATTTCTTCTACTATCGTATTACACAAATTTCACAATGTTATACTCTCACGTGGCACATCTTCAACCCAATATACACATAATTCAGCACCATCTACTATACTTCATTTTTCTCACCACTACATTGTTTCACATCTACTTTTGGCTCAGTGTTTGTTCTTACTATCACTTTCCCTTTCACCGAAAGGGGGGCATATAATCGGTATCACCCTACAATCCCTCTCAAAATACTATATGATCATTACAAATTTCTGATACATCGTTATTTACTTATATAATATGTAACATTTTCTACTACTTTTCCCCCTAATGACCTAATCAAAGGGCAAAAAGTGAACAATCTCTCTATAAGTAATCTATCGTATACATTCAATCTTAAAACAAGCATTCAATATTTGAATTAATTTAATCAATCGGTATAAGAAACACTCCATTACTCCTCCTAGATGACCTAACTTGGGAGTTACATCACTACTTTCACAAATAAACTAACATGGGAATTTGTTTTTACATCACTTCCAGATGACCTAACATGGAAGTTGTATAACACTAAACATATTGTGACACCCATGGAGTGGGGGAAATTAGACGTCATTTCCTTTCATATACCACTCATATATGGGTTATTCATGTTGGATCGAAATGGAAAAAATTTGATCTTTGTCTATCTGCAACGGCTGGACCTTTTGAGGATGTAGTCATAGTTGGAGGGTAAAAATAGACCTCTCTCCCTAACACTCTTCCTTTTGTGGCAGGATACCCAAATCCTTCGGTTTTTCAAACATACAAAATTGGGTTGGTAACTGATCACTCCCTACCTCCTTCAAATCTCAGTCAGCAAAAATTTTAAATATCCAAATCACTCAAAATCAAATTGTCAATTTCTCTAAGTGCTCCTTACAATAGTTCTCCATCTCTGTTTATGCCACATGGATCGACACATTGATCCATGGTTCACCATGCTATATGTTCTCATATTCTATGCGTACTTCTACAACAGGGCTTCTCTGAACTTCTCACAGGTATGTTCCTTACTTCCTTTACACTACTTAAATTTCATTCAAATAGAATAAAGGGGGGGAAATGTAGACACAAAATCACACACATACTATTATTTTACTATACCTCCAAGTATGTTTTTAATGTACGGATTTTTGAGTAAGAAAAGTCACTGGTGACACACTTCCTAGTCCATCTTATTACTTTAGTTCTTTCTATTGTTTTTATCTCTCACATTTATCGCTTCTACACCCATTTCTGGTTAGGTCTCGGGGATCCTTTTCTGTCAATATTCTCACATTTTTTCGTCAGTTGTCTCAGGACACTAGCGACCATGACTAGACACTAGCAACTAGGCGCTCTTGTTTAACCTACGCGCTCCTTTCCTCTTTGTTTTTGTTCACATTTTTTACATTTGTGGTCATCCTTTTTAGTTTTCTTACTCCTATCATGAGGTCCTATTTGGCATGGCGTGTCACTAGTGTTGAAATTCAAGAAATATATCCCTATATAAACACAACATACATACCATTATAATGGTGAAAAATATTATCAAGGGTTATTTATCTACATATTATCAAAGGGTTTGCATTTTAGGCTTATTACTCTTCATACACTACATAGGAAGGGGAAGTTTCTGAATTTCATCCCACACATTTGCATTCTATCTAGTTACATCCTGCTATCTTGGTGTCATCGGCGTGACAACAAACTAGGAGAACTATTACACACACAAGAACATAGAACTACATGGAGTCTGAGATGTAGTGCATCGCTCGGTTATAAGTTCACTCTATTGGGTGACCACCAAGGAAATTCTGACTCCCAAATCTTGCGACAATAAGATAGTTTTATTTATGTAATTATAATAAAATTCTTTTATTTCTACAATTAGATTTCTTTCTACAATAAGATAGTTTTTAATTTTTTCAATACAATCATTTTATTCTACAATTTCAATTATCCATTATGAATTTATTGCCATAACACATTAAATTCCACAATTATTATGTTTTCCACCAAATTATAAAAATAATTAAAATCATAGTGGTTTTTTCCTCATGATTCAGGTATTTTACTATTTGCAATCTATTGCTTTAATTCAATGTTAGTTGAGATGGTTGGGAATTCCTAACTTGTGATGGTTTATATGGATAATGTTAGGTTCTATTTTTATCTTTGGCTAACTCATCCAACCCAACTGCTTTCATCAAAATATCAGGTTTCAAAAAAAATTACTTTGATTGTGATGTCTTTCTTCAATCTATTAGTGAAGTAAATTTTCAAAAAGGCCTCATCCAAACTTTTTTATTAGATTGGAATATTTTTATTTAACTCAATTTGGTAATCACAAAAAAATGAGTTTATTTTAGTCAATGCATCTATGAATTCTATATATTAACTAGGACCAAATAAGGTGAGTAGGTGGTTACTAAATTCATCCCAAGTTAGCATAGTGTATGTATTTTCCAACAACAGGTACTTTGCCAGCAACAGGTACCATTAAATGACTTCAAATTCCAAGTTCAATGAATCTATGAAAGTCTCTTATTTATGGGAAACAAAAAAAATTGATTTATAAAGTGAACTAGTTCAACCATCACTAGAAAAAATTGGGAAATCTAGTTAGGGAGTTCATGGTTGTTGCCAAAAATTTTGATCATTAATGCAACAATGGGTTCTATGCTAGAGCTATGTCCACTGAGTATGGAATTATATTTGGCATTCATTCCACTCAATCAAATTTCCAAGTCATTGATGAGATCCAATTTGGAAAATTTATTGAGTATAGTAGAGTAGTCTCATCCTCTCAAATTATATTCCTTGTTTGAGAGCGTCGGCCCATCATTTTTCTAGTGTTATTATTGTTATCCAAATAACTCTCCTAGTTACTTGGAGAACTTATAGTTTCATTCTAACTTTGATGTTTCACATTTCAGGTTGTGCGCACTCAAGCTTACTCCCTTGGCACAATTTACTCGGTTACAATTCCTCTACGCGCCCTTGCATGCCTTTCTACTTCTCCCTATGCATTTTTCTATCTCCTTTCCAATTTTCTCTTGCACCTTCTCCTGCGTGCCCACTTTCTTTCCTATCCCATCACGCACTTCTTGCGCACACCTATGTAGACTTGCCTTCTGAATTTGCTAAGTCCCTGGCATTCCTCTTACACACTTGCATACACTAAGCTCCCTCACGTGTCACTTTTTCTTCTACTTCCGCACAACCTCCTTTAGTTAAATTCTCGCGCCCCTTCCCCATACTTGTCCCCTACGAGTATTTTCTTATTCCTCCTGTGCACACACTTTCATACTCACCTTCCCTCTATTTCCCTTTCACGTGTCTGGCTCTTGCTTTCATGACTTATGCCTTCTTCTGAGCCAGTCATTGTGTCACATCATCTTCTGTCATACTTAAGTGTGCAACACGCAACCTATCAAAGTGCACTAACAAGATGTCGAATCCTGAAAAACCTACCAGTTCGTGACACGTGGTAGAAATGAAAAATCAGATAAACAGTTGGCCTATTTCCTCAATCAATTAGTGAGCACCACATTTCATTGCATGTCAGAACAACCTGTAGACTTCTGACATCCATAACTTCTGTTGTAGTGCTCAGATTCCCATGTGCCTGGTCTCATTTGAAAACTATTGACATCAGCTACATATTGGATTTTTCAATATCAGATTTAGACAGGATTTGGTAGGCAAAAAATAGGGAAACGTCTTTCTAATCATTAATGCACAATCTAATCGACCTCAACCCCTAGATTTCAATCAAATCTCACTTTCTTCCTTCTTCTACATGCCAAACAGACATGGGGAAGTGCATATGATAGCCTTACATGTGGATTTGTAGGAATTTATCATTGGTTATTGGTGGTTGAAGATTTGAATCTGAGTTTCCCTCTCTTCTCTCCTTCTTCTCTTATAAATAGAAAAGTTCTGCTTTGTAAAAAAGATCCTTCTCTGTTGTAACGACACCATGCCATAATGGTGGCTGACTTCCCATGGGTCTCAAACCTTGGCATGTTCTCTACAATGTATTCTCACCTCTTGATATGAATGTAAATGATTGTGCATCCCTTAAGCAATAAAATCATGTTTTGTGGAACTCTTGTCTTCCCTCTCTTGTTTTCATTATATCTCGCCTCTCTGTTTGCATTTTCTTGCATGTTGTGCATATTCCTGCTTGCAATCCCCGTGTTCATGTGTTGCACATGCTAGAAGGCCGAGCCTGCATGTTGATCTATGGCATGTGTCATCTTCCCTCTTCTCACGTGCCTATTCTATTTCCTTCACCTCTCATGGAGAGAGATCGACCCTTTCCCTAGCGTTATCACCTTCCTTAGCTTAGTATTTCCCTTTTCTGCACATCCTTCTATCCCTGGTCCCTTGGCATGTTTTAGTCTAGGATTTTATTTCAGAATTAGGAGTAGGAGTAGCGTTATAGGTAGGTAGAGGAACCGGCCTTCTCCGGAGATCTTTCCCAAGTGTGCAAGGTCCCACAACTTGGGGACGGTTCCATTATGGTCTCAAAAATCTCTGTTCTTCCAGATCTGAGACGCAGGTGCAAGTTTAATGACTAAAAATTATATGACATAACAATTATCAAGAAAAAGATAAAATTTATTTGGGATAGACGGGGAAAAAGTGAAATAAAAATTCACTCTTTTATTCCTCGGGTGATTACTCAATGCGCTCAAAGTGGCCCAAAAAATTTTGACCTCTCTTTCCTCTATAAACTACCTTTGTAAGCATCTTGAATTTTTCTTCTACTACCTTTCAAATAAATTATTAGTGGAGGACTTGTCATAGTTAGGGTTATATAATGGGGGGTTTGCTACAAGGTATATCTAATTTAAACTAATATCCTTCATAAATATCGTTTAGATAAAGGTAGTGGAACAACTTAGAAGTTCATGTGTGTGTAATAGGGACTAGTATTGATATCTTAAATAAATCTATCTGAAATACACTGAGTGATATCAATCATGAGGAACCTATCTAACTATGCAAGGGTAAAGTACACCAAAAATTTAACAATTAAAAATAAATATAATAAGTATATTATAATAAATGTATCTATATGAAATGCATTGGTGCAATAAATATCAATTTCAAGGTTTTTAGGTTTGATTTTTTACATACCTCTTTAATACACAACTTCATTAATTTCTTATATCAATTTTATGTTGATTTGTGGTAAATGGAATCATTTAGATACGCAATTGTGTCGGTCTCAAAAATATATATTCAAGAAAGAAAATTCAAACATTACTACATGACCAAGATATTACTAATTTTTTATTGAATTCTCCAAGAAAAAAGAAACAAAATTATTTAAGTGACAGCCCAATAGAAGTCATATTTATAAATGAATTGTCACATGATGGTAAAATTAATGTCAAATTTAATGTCGAGAATAAATATGAACAACGCACTCCATTACAATGTTTCCTTTCATTTTAGAAACATCTCTTCGTGTAAAAAATATTTATATAAGAATATTTGTGAAAATAAAAAGTTTCTTATAGGAAGACAATTTTTTGAATGAGATAACACGAAGAGTTCTTACTCTGAAAGGCATTTTCCAAATGGAAATGAAGGTTTCCGGTCTAACACATATCAGACGGATAAACAGATAGGATGTGGCTAGATTATTCGTTGAAATATGTGCACACTGGAACCATTGATGAATCTTCAAACACTAATTCCACCAAACCCTAATCATCGATGAAATGCAATATCTCTAGTTTAGAGAAAGAATTTCAAAAACAACCAAATAATTGAAGCATGACGCATATGTCCAAATGGGGAGCGCCAGATCTTGAAGATAGTAGAGAATTTAAAATTTTAATTGATTAAATGTTTACAATTTTTTTTAGATTCATTGTTTTCATCTTAACCCATATTTTGGTGAGATTTGGACACTTGATTACAAATGTTTGTAATTTATTTAACATATGGGAAGGGTTTAAAGTTTTTTTCTTTTTTTAGATATTATAGGATTTAATGACCCAGCAACCTGGCACACTTCTTGGCATGCTTTTGCAAGGCGAGTCCTCCCAATCGGTTATGTAAATGTAAGGGTAGCCAGTCCCCTAGGGCTTGGGGGATTAGAACATGGGTGGTTGGCTGGCAAGCACTCAAGCACCACCATCAAGCCATACCCTTGTGCCAAAAAAATTGGATGGTAAATGCTTTTATTATACTAGACCTATGAACTAGAGTGGTGTAGGATAACTTTCTTATACTTGTGTGGGGATTAGACTCTTTTTTATATTATATTTGACTAAATGTGTACTATTCCAATTTGTGTAGAAATAATTTTTGTTAGGGATGACTGAGGAGGTTTGGTTCTACCTATTATTTTATCTAAAGAATCATGGAAAGCCTTTTTTTAAGTCATAGAAAGGTCTATTATCATTTTCCTAGCTATTAGTAGTGTAGAGCTTTAATACTCAAAAAAGGGATGACTTTATGTTGGAACGTTGTGGTTATAAATATTTAATTCGGCTACTGAAATATTTTTGAGGTCTGAATATATATATATATATATATATATAATTTTATTTGAAGAAATATTACCTGTTTTAAAGCTACTGTGTTGGAAAAATATTTTGTTAAGAATAAAATACGGGGTTTTCTGCCAGGTCTCTGGGAATAATTCCTTCCTCAAGTGGGAATGGGGAGGCTCCTATGTATTGAAAACTGGAAATGTTGTATACTAATGCTATTCTCCAGGTGGTCGAAGTCCACATATCACACGGGAACACTCCACTAAATTCGTGGCAATAGTGTATGGAGGAAAAGAGTCAGAGGTGTGAGCAAGAGAAGGGAAATGGATAAAGGGGTTTTGGGTAATAAATAGAAATGTTGAGTTCATTAATCACAAAACCAAAAGTATTTATTGATTCAATGAGAAGATGTCAATATGTAAAGTAAGATGAAAAACACAATTAACACAATGTTTAACTGCATTATATTCATCAAAATATTATTTATTTTCTTGGTTGTGTAGGATTACAAAGCTCTATTGGAGTAAGAGTTAAGAAAGAGAGGAATACATCAGGAAAGAAATAGAAGAAATACAATTTGTTATAGGAGAAAAAAAAGATGCTTACAATAGAGAGAAGGCTTGAATATATAGCCGAAAAACTTGTGACCCTTCACGTTATTGCATAATTTTTTCACCTTCCTTTCCACAATAAGACACTTTTTTCCTTATTTTAAGAAAAATAATTTTACAAAAGTGGAAAGGAATTGAATTAAGTGACTTTTTGAAATAATTTGTTCCCCAATCAAGAATTAGAAAATTTTAAGTTATTTTTGGAAAAGCTACTTCTTATATGATAGAATGAGAAGGAAAAAGAGAGAAGAAGGAGAGGACATCATTCGATAGAAGGAGCGAAAAAAAATAAGATTCTTTGATATGCCTTGTCAAGGAAATCCTTTGAATTTTTACTATTGCATTTTACCTAAACATAGATTCTAAAACTTCCATTCCACGGGGAACAGTAGTATTAGTGATGATGTCTAACCAATGGTCAACTGCACCTTAGATTGCTTTACAATGCTTCATCCACTTTGGAATCTTCTGCACTACATATGATATTGTTGATCTTATTTGAGCTAACATGTCCATGAGCCCAGCTCTGTAGAAAATTTGATGATACAATTCACCTCTTATAATTATCTTGAAGTACTCTCAGAGTTCATTAAGTCACATGGATTCAAAGTGCAATGGTAGAGACCTCATCCTCCTCAAATGATCATTGATTTCTTCTTTGATCTCTTTCCCTTGGTTTTTTTGATGTGGAAAATCTTCAATAGCCTTAGTGATATCTCTCATCTTCCATTCAATCACCCTTATCCACATGTGTAAACAGTTGTCCTCTAAACTTGTGAATACCTTTATTTCCAACAACAACCTCAGATATGTAGTGCTCATCTCACGAATGACTAATATGATCTCATTCCAATGATCATCCTCTTTTTTGACCATGGAGAGAACATCATAAACTTTCTCACTTGAAAAAGTTATGATCTTGAATATTTTGATCATCTTTGGGAGAATTTTGTAGCCTTTGTGTATGATACAATCAATCCATGATTCATTCATCTTCCCTACTTTGCCAAGTTACTTAAATTCCTGAACTGCATGAGGGTCAATCTTAATCAGTGGAATAATTGACTCAGAGGGGGAAAGAGAAGGAGCTTATGGGTCTAAAAATCTTTAGATATATGATTTCAACGTATGCACTTAGCTCTGTAATTGCTCCTTGGTTGTTTCACTTTCCCTTGTTTGTACAACGATCTTGGCAGTAGTTTTCTCAAAATTGTGAATGTGTCCTTAGGGTTATAATACTCCAAGAGGATATCGATTTGTTTCTGTAGACACTAAATCATGCACTTTGGGTATGTTTATAGGTCTTGATCACATACCATTATTCATATGATTCCTAAGCGAGAAAAGTACTAATTGACCATTGTCTTTGGCCTTTTTGCTTACTTTCTAGTTTTCTTCTTGGTCTTACATATCTTTTTTCCCAGTCTTTCTTTCGACACTTCATTTTTTATGAGTCTGGACACCAGCGCCCAGCCAAGACATCAATGCCTAGGTGCCCCTGTCCCCTCTGGGCACCCCCGACCACTTTGTATCTTTCTCACATCTTTTGGGTCCTTTCTAGCTATTGGGCATCTCATTTTCTTATTGGATTTCCTTTTAGTGGTTAATTAATAAAATTCAAACAAGGGAATCATATAAATACAAAGTTATGTGACCATAATAAAGGACCAAGCTCTGAGCACCTATTACTATCACCTAAGGTTGCATCCAAAGGCATTACAAGAGCATCAAAGTATCCATCTAGCATCCGTTCAAGGGACAAGGGACTACATTCTTCTGCATACACTTCATAAGAGGGAAAGTTCATTTTTCCATGCACACATCTATCTACATATAGTTATTATTCGCTATTCAATTTCATTTAACATAAGAGCCACCTATGACATGATTCTACACACACACACACATAGAACTATATGAAGTATGAAATATATGCAGCACCCGGATTGTAAGTTCACTCAGTCAGGTGACCATCAAGGTCAATCTGAATCCCCATTTGCATATTTTTCTTTTTAGGATTTAATATGTTTTGGGGTTTTTACAGGATCCTTTTCTCTTTGCAGGTTTCACGTGAAATCTGCAATCACGAAACAAAGCACATGTGACTTAAGGCACATCTAACGAACATCTAGCGACCTTGCAAAATTGAGTTTTTGAGGTTCTAAGAAGTCATAGGTGCTCATATGAGGTTTGTGGTGCCCCAGATGCCCCTGACCCTACACATACACCCTATTCCTAGCATTCCTAACAGTTCTACATCTGTTTGGGCTCGGTTGCAACACTCTACTTTCATTTTTCATCATTGTTCCAGCTCACCGCAACCTCGGAATTATTGTGAATCAGCTAAGTATCTTACCCTCTCTCTTGGAACTAGGGTTTCAAATTTAATTTTTTATTTCTTAGGTCATATCTATACTCTATTGTTATATTATTTCGTTATGACTCTGCAATTATAATTTAACATTTATATTTCAATATTTGTTAAATCATTTAGTGAACCTGATGTGAATAACCCATATAGTAGTGGTATAGGAAATTCAATGACATCTCATTTCCCCACTTCATGGGTGTCATAATATGTGTAATGTTAGACGGCTTCCATGGTAGGTCATCTATAATTGATGTAAAAATGATTCCCATGTTAGTTCATCTGAGAAAGTAGTGATGTAACTCCCAAGTTAGGTAATCTAGGAGGAGTAATGGAGTGATGTTTGTACCGATTGATTGACCTAATTTGAATATTGAACTCTTTTTTGAGATTGAATGTTTATGATAGATTACTAGTAGAGATATTTTTTACTTTTTATTTTGTACTTTTTTCCCCCAAATTAGGTCATTAGGGGGGAAAGTAGTAGAAAATTTCACATATTATATGATACACTAATGATGTATTAGAAATGTGTAATGATCGTATAGTAGGCCTAAGAGGGATCGTAGGGTGATCCTGATTGTTAAATCATTACTATCAATGGCGTCCTGAAGGAGATTAACACCTTGACCACTCTTTCCTAGGTTAGAAATGCCTAGAAATTCAACAACTCAAATTTTACAAAAATGAGCAAATTTCATCAAATTTTTCAAAAATAACCGCACTTACCAACTCATTTGTTGTCCATGCTGACCATGGTCGACCGCCACCATCTTGAATCTAGTCAATCTCGCTTCTCTTATTTGTGGCATCCTCGTAAGCTCAGAGCTCAAATTCACCATCAATGAAGGTTCAAATGAAGTCACTATTCACTTTTCACCATTACTATATAGAGCATTTTCTCAATTCCTAATTTAGTATAGTCATAGTTTTCATGCTCATTTTCCAATTAATACTCGCCACACATTTTTTATCATAACTTGAGCTTTACTACTCCATTTTCTCCCTAGTTTATGCCATTTGGTTCATAATTTCTCCTACTATTGTATTTCACACATTTCAAAATTCTATACTCTCACCTGGCACATCTTCCAACTCTAATAGACACACAATTTTGCACCATCTACTATAATTCATTTTTCTCTCCACTACATTTTTTCACATTTACTTTCAGCTCATCGTTTATTCTTACTATCACTCCTCCTTTCACCAAAAGGGGGCATATAATCGGTATCACCCTACAATTCCTCTCAGGATTATTATACTGATCATCACACATTTCTGATGCATCAATATTTGCTCATAGAATATGTAACATTTTCTACTACTTTTCCCCCCCTAATGACCTAATTTAAGGGGTCAAAAAGTGAAAAATATCTCTATGAGTAATCTATCGTATACATTCAATCTCAAAACAAGCATTCAATATTTGAATTAATTCAATAGAATCGGTAAAAACATCACTCAATTACTCCTCCTAGATGACCTAACTTGGTAGTTACATCACTAGTTTCATAGATTACCTAACATGGGATCATTTTTACATCACTTCCAGATGAGCCTAACATGAAAGTTGTATAGAATTACACATTGTGACACCCATGGAATGGGGGCAATGAGACATCATTACCTTTCTTATACCGCTCCTATATGGGTTATTCAACAGTTGGATCGAAATGGAACAAATTTGGTCAGTTGTCCATCGGCAGCTACTGGACCTTTTGAGGATGTAGTCACAATTGGAGGGTAAAACTAGACATCTCTCCCTAAAACTCTTCCTTTGGTGGTAAGATGCCCAAATATTTTAGTTTTTCAAATGTACAAAATCAGGTCAATAACTGATCACTCCCTACCTCCTGTCAAATCTCAGTCAGCAAAAAATTGAAATCTCCAAATCACTCGAAATCAAATCATCAATTTCTTGTAATGCTCCTTACAATAGTTTTCAGCATCTCGATTTACGCCACATGGATCGACACATTGATCCATGGTTCACCACACTATATGTTTTCATAATCTACGTGTACTTCTATAATAGGGCTTCTCTGAAATTCTCACATGTATGTTCATTACTTCCTTTACACTACTTGAATTTCATTCAAATAGTATAAAGGGGAGAAAATGTAGACACAAAATCACACACATACTAATATTTTATCATACCATCAAGTATGTTGTTTTATGTACAGATCTTGAGTAAGAAAAGTATTCACTGGGTGACACACTTCCTAATTCATCTTCTTACTTTGATTTTTTCTATTGTTTTTATCTCTCACATATATCGCTTCTACACCCATTTTTGGTCAGGTGACAAGGATCCGATGTCTGATCAGTCTTCTCACATTTTTCATCAGATTCTCTCTGGAGACTAGTGACTAGGCACACCTATCCAACCTGTGCGCTCCTTTCCTCTTTGTTTTTTTCACATTTTTGACATTTTTGGTCGGCATTTTCAGTTTTCTTACTCCTATCTTTGAGGTTCTATTTCAGGCATGTCATGTCACTAGTGTCAAAATTTAAGCAAGATATCCCTATTATAAACACAATCATACATACCATTATATTGGCGGGTAAATTTTATCAAGGGAATGGTCTATCTACATACTATCAAAGGGATTACATTTTAGGCTTATTACTCTTCATACACTTATATAGGAAGGGGATGAGTTTATGTTTTGATTAATTATAATCCCATAACACTTTGCATTCTATCTAGCTACATCTCACCTATTTAGGTGTTACATTGGCACGAGGGCAACCTAAGAGCACTATTGCACATGTTCAAGCACATAGAACTACATGGATTCTGGCAATGTAGTGGAAAATGGTCAGTCTGTAAGTTCACTATATTGGGTGACCATCGAGGATAATTCTAACTCCCCATTTGCATTTTTTTTTTAGGATTTGATGTAGTTTGGTGGTTTTGTGGGATATTATCTATTTTGTAGGTTATCCAATGAACTCGGTGATCTTCCAGTGACCTACAGGTGATCAACAAGAAATCATGTTCTGAGATTTTCTGTAGACTTTCAGAACCTAGGAAAGCTCTTTAGCACCTGAAGCACCCTCGCCCCTTCCCATGCACCTATGTCCCAACCAGTCTTCAGGTTCCATAATTTACATCGAGCATTTCCAACATTATGCCCATCCTTTTCATCAGTTCTTCCAGTTCAGGTGTACTTCAGGATAAGATAAAATTAGATAAGTGCCCTATCTCCCTCATTTTCTTACATAGTTACATCTATAGAAGCCTATTAGCATTTGTATCCTACTATATATCATTGTGAAATTTATGAAATTAGATTTTAATAAAATAATTTGATTTTATTAAATCAGTTTTATATCTGGTTATCCTCATCTTAGCTTCATCCTTATCCACTTTTAGGAAACAAAACTACAATGAATTGAAACCCCAAAGAATCATTCATGAGTCAAGAATTCATCTTGTCTTTCCATGGATTAGGAGTCAAGATATTTCCCCTTGTTTATGGTACGTTGGAAATCATTGATGATGTCTTAGACCCACAAGAACACGTGACCAGCAGAAGAGGACGAGGTATTGTACTAGTGTGCTACCTATAGCAGAAATTGTGAGCATTGCTTGATATTGCACTTGAGAGGACCTACGATCACTTCCCGTGTGAAGTTGTGTCAGAATCATGATAGACCTTTGTGATGACTTTGCAAAAAAATAAGGAGACTTGGACTTTTTTTTGGAGAAGAAATAATGAAATCCCTAAGCTCGATAGCACAAGAGTTAGATATTTTCAATGAAAATTTTCATGCAAGAAAAGATTAGCTTTTGAATGTAAGAAAATAAACAATTTTTTTCTCCTACTCTAATCTTCTTAAACAAAAAATTATGATAAAGTAATGGATGGAAAGGAGAGAACTCAATACCTACACTTACCTATAATTTGCACAAGTCCTTCTTTGATGTGTTGAATTTTCTCTTGATTGATCATGGATACTTCAAATTTTGATGGAGTCACACAAGCAACACCTCCCCATGATTTTTTTTTTAATTGATTGATGAAGAATTATTATTGATAGAATGGATGATAGATTTATGATAGGATGGATTGATTGGATGATTAAAATAGCATATTTTTTCTATGGATTAGATCACTTCATCTAACTAGCTCTCATGGAGGAGAAGAGATAAAGTTATAGTTGAGGAGTGGAGGATTCAATGGCTAAGATGAAGCCATGTTGGATTTGGATCAAGGGTGGAGAACGCATGTGAGGATTAGAGGATTCTAGAGTGGAAGGCTCTAGAATTCAAATTTAAAATTCATAGAGGGAAGAAGCTTCCATTTAATTAAAAATCCTATGGAAGGAGAGGTTTAGAGAGGTTTCTAGAAATAGAAGCCTCTAGATTTAGAGGTGTGAGGATGTGATTAGGATTAGAATTAGATTATTATAATAAATGATGATTAAGGGTGAGGTTACATGGAAACACTAGGTTTAGGGATGTGTAGGGTAGGTTAGTGGGTAGATATAGGAATATTAAATTCCTAGAAAATGTTAATGAAGGATTATGATGATAATATGATATAATAATGGATTAAAAAGATTAATGATGAAAATGGGATTTTTGATTAATTAAAATGATTAATGATGAAATGTTGGGATAAATGATAAATGGTAAATATGATAAAATAGATTAAATAATAATAATTAATCTTGCGATTAATTATTATATGGATGATGTTGGGATATTTGTGGGACAAATTAATCATAATTAATGATGTCGACATTTTAGATGTCTACAACAACTTCCTACACGGGGACTCAGGTAAAGGTTCTAAAGATTCTCACGGATAAAATTTCTTGATTTATGGGGCATCATCATTATTTATGAAACTTACTTCCCTTACATACACCTTATTTCCCAATTTCTCTAATTTCCTATGGGAGGATAAAGTATTGCGGCTATGTTCATAAACCCTTTTGAGAAACCACTTTTTTGACCTATGGAGACCAATTTTCGTATGAGTCAGGATGACGATAGGATCCACTACTAGTAAGTCCATAGGAGGAATGGGCTTGAAATGAATGTTCTCCAAGTACTCAAGCTTGAATATTTTGCTAGCCATCATCTTCAATGTCCATTGTGACCCACCCCATTTGGAATTATTTCATTTGTTATATTGTCAATAGTGATAATTCTCTCTACTTGACCTTTGTCTCATCTGCACAATCTTCCCAAGTAGTCTTCCAACTCATGATGATGAAACACAGGTAGAGATACTTGTGTTTTACCACCCATGTATTTTTTGTTATCAAAATACCTTCTAGCTAAATAAGAGTACAAATTAAAGGATCCTAGGGAAGCTTCAATGTTGCTTGCATCTATTGAGTTTCTACAAGAGTAAATTCCCAGTTGAATTGGGAATGTCACTCCTTTCCTTTTCTCTTTCATGACATTTTGCATGTGTACTTTAGATATTTTCTTGCATAGCTCAATGAGCAACAATCTTGTTGCTCAAATATCTTGGGAGTCTCAGTGGGGCTTCATTAAACCATCCAACACGAATGTAGGAGAAGGTCTTGAATTATGAGAAATAAACTCCCATATTTACTTATTAACATGCAAGATTCCAGCTGAGAACTGCCACTGATTGGTGTCACCCTCCATTTTCTTGATCAGGTAGATTATGAAAACATTGTTCACCTGGCATAGTGCCTATTATACTCCCTTAAGGTGAACTGAGGTAGACTTGATACACATGTGCACCCTTTCGGGACATTTCTCTTCAGAGTTAACCCATGACCACTTCTGTAGTGACTGTGATGACATATACCAAAATGAAGCCATGGTGAATTTCTTTGTCTTTTCGATATTGATCAAATAAGAATGTAGATTATCAATTGGTAATCTGACTCCAATCTATTTTCTGGGATCCCTTAGTGGCTATCAACATGAATTGTGACATCCATGGATGAAACTCCTTAGTGGAAGGTTCTCCCATGAGTCAACTGAGGAGCACAATGTAATTAGATATCTCTTCAATGAACTCAATAGATAAGAGATAATTTGGTAGGTGAGAAAGCTTGTGTGGAATCTTCATCCAGTTTCTATTGTCATTCCTTGTAAAACATGACTCCTTTCTTTCCCACTCAGTCAATGCATCCTCCTTGCTTAGGATGATGGCATTATTAGGTATTGGAATGTAGAGGCATCTTGAGATTCCTTCAGGGGATAGCATGGAAATGATGGAGCCATCATCAGCAGTGATGGTTTGGACTTTCGTACACTTTTGTAATTAGTTGCCTCCTGCATGGAGAGAATGAAGTCATATGTATATTGTAACCCAAAAACAGGCCGCCCCAAGGGGAAACCATTATGCATCATTAGATTCCATTGTAAAATTACCTTTTCGTGTCTAGGCCAAGAGTAAATGAATTCCTTCAGTCCATCCTTCATCCTCCACCTCATATCATCGAAGTCCATATGCTCCACATTGTTATCTCCAATGTCTGGGTACTTAGACACTAGAACTGAAATGGGATCATATTCAAGTAGTGGAACTTCATTGTGCAATTTTATGGTTTCAATGGCCTTAGAATGATGGTAGGATTGAATTGTCAATGTAAAATGAGATTCTAGATGGTTTTCAAAAAATTGAAAAATTTGAATGGATTTTAATGGTACAGGCAACTGAATTCATGTTTTGGCCAAAATAAGGAGAAAATAAAATCCAAATTGGACGTGACTTGATTCATTGGAAATATATTCCCAAGATGAGGAGACGTCTCCAAATTTGGTGACAATCCTTCATCAAAATCAATGGGAAACGATGGAAAATCAAATTTTGGATGAGGAAAAGCTTGGAAAATAGCTTAATGGAGGATGTGCAAAAAAATCAGTCCTTTTTTGGGAGCAATTCTCATCCAAATGGAGTGGTTTTTTACTTCATAGAAGGTCTTGGGAGAGGAATAAATTCTCCAAATTTGGTGAAGATCCTTCATGGGGTTTGAGAGAAAATTGTGAAACAATTTTTAGTGTATATAGAGTTCTTGAGTGGTTTTGGAGGTGAATAGTGGTTTTATTCATAACTCAAGGAATCCTTCATCATAACACATAATTTTCAATAACTCAAAACCATGGAGGTTTTGGTGAGGGGAAATTGTTGGCAAACTTTGAAAGCTTCCTCTTCATGTGATTTTACACAATCCTCAACACAAATTTTGGTGGTTTGGGAAAAATAGGCTTGGATAAAAACTGAATATTTCATGTGATTATAGGAAATAAAATATCCAATCATATGCCATGATCTTAGGATCAATGGAAATTTGTTTCTTGGGAGGGTTTTGTGGTTAAAATTTGGAGGAATTTGGACCATGGAATCACAAGTTATGAGAAAAACCAATTTTGGAGAGCCTAGGGCACAAATGACGGTTTTGATAGCATGAAGGTGGAAAACCAGCTTGAAAAATGGTTTTATGCTACACTTTATGTTTTCATGGAGTATTTTTTTTGAGGGAAAGTGGAGATTTGAAAGTTAAGTGCATTTGGTGGAAAATGCACTTTGCAAATGCAAAGTGAATTTTCCACCTTGTTTGCAAAGCCACATGCCAAAATGTGCCTCCACCAGCATGGGTGCACACTTTTCGGGTGCAATTTGCACCTCCAAAGTGCACCTATGTGTATAGGAGGCTCTCAATGTGTGCCCTATGGTGGAGTTTTTGGGACCCACATGCAAGTTTGACACTCCTTTTATTTTCCTTTTTCACATGTTTTTGCTTGTTCATTTTTTCATTGACCAATCATAGAAAGGGGACACATTTTTGCAAGTGGGAATGAAAAGTGGAGAATGAAAGGTGAAATTCCCCATACAAAATGCCACCAACCTCCAAAGTGTGACAAGGCACACATGATGACATCATCTACACAACATGAAAATAGAACACTTAGTGTCCTTTTCACCCCAGGGTCCAAACTTAACCATTTCAGGTTGTATAATATATGATTTTGCATGGAAACAAGCCAATGAATCCAATGGGAATTTTATAAACTCTTAAAATGAGTTATTCATGAATTTTTCTCATACATCCATTTTTCCTAGGAAGGCACGCCAGTGAGTTGAGTTGTCAGAAGATTTTGTAACAAGTATGAACTAAACCATCACTTGGGTCATGAAGGGGGTTTAATGTGATTTCATTTGGCCTTTTTTAGGATCCCAAATATGCTCGAGGTTCCCTGAAACCTTCAGTGTAAATTCCTTTTCCAGAAAGACCACTATGCTCAATGTTGGAAGGTTTCTTTTTTTATGCTCCCAAAATCATGTCTTACCCATTCCATATGTATTATACTCTGTAATATTTCCAATGACTAGGATTTGAACTCCCAAAACCACCCCAGGTTCCTGAAACCTTTACCAAAAGTTGACCCTTCAATAATGCACACACACTCATTTCCCCAAAAAGTGCCTATGGAGAGAAAGCTTTCCCAATACCATTATGAAGCTCACAGAATTTCTTCTAAACCATACTATCATGGAGAAAACTCTCGATACCTTTTTATTGACTATAATATGGGCTCTTGAAATGATCCTAGGCTCCTGAAACCTTTCCCAGAAGTTGACCTTTTGAAAGAGGCAATTTTGGCAATTTGGACCAATTTTGACAAATTTGACCGAAAGAGGTAAAAATTTCAATAGGGTTGTCCAGTAAAATGCGGGGAAATTTTATAGGAAAACAACTAGCTCATACTCAGGGACTTGTCTTGGGTTGGACACTAATACAAATGAGGTAATAGGAACACCAAAATCTCATGAACCTAAGCTTGACTAGTGCCTTATCCATTGGGTCATAGAGTCTCTCATGACATACTGAAGGAAGAAGGCAATATGATTTGTTTTAAAATCCTTTATTGAACACCACACACATGGGAAGGAAACACATAGGAAAGGAAAACACACATGACACATGACAGGAAAGGGAAACACAAAAAAAAACAAACCTAAATCACCTATGTACATGTGGGGGACAACCCACTTTCACTGTTTGTACAACTTTTAATATTTCGCACGCTGCGAGGGAAATTCCAAGGGTATGTATCATCCAAGTATGATAGATAGAAGGATTTATCTCCAGATACAGTTCTGATCTAGAATGGTCCTAAGCATAATGAGTCAAAATTTCTATGGCTCCCTTTTGGTTCTCTTCATTTGTCCCATAGTAGGAACTAGATATCCTATTTGGAATTCTCTTATCCGTAAGTCTTCTTATCAAAGATATTTTTCACCTTCAACTAATGTTCTTTGATCTATCAGAAACCATATAACTCTATCTTCACAATTTTCTCAAGGTACAAAATTCTCTTGTCCAGGGGACCTTGAAATTGACTATCTTCAACTACTCTTACCAACTACAAGGCAAAAGGTTCAACTGATATGGGTACTTGTGCATTAACACCATATAATAATTGAAATGAAGACATACCTATGGATTTCTTATGAGTGATCCGATCA
The DNA here is from genome assembly GCA_019776745.2 of Taxus chinensis. Taxonomy (NCBI): domain Eukaryota; kingdom Viridiplantae; phylum Streptophyta; class Pinopsida; order Cupressales; family Taxaceae; genus Taxus; species Taxus chinensis. Next base: position 545,986,135 of record CM034152.1, on the reverse strand, counting down.
ACCCATAACACATCATAAAGCTTTTTGTGCCAATTTCTATAACTTTAGTCAACTAGCTTATGAATGATGGTTACAATATTCTTGTTATTATATTCACTTACCATTTCTCTGGGGTAGTAATCAGATGCATGAGATAAAGAAATTCCATATCCATAGAAAAATTCAGTTAGCTCCCAAGAAGAGAAGTAGGTGGAATTATCAACAAAAATCTTCTGTGGTACACCAAAACGGACTATGATATAGCTCCTTGAGAAAGTTACAAACCGTTTCCATGTTGGCATGTGCTTGCTAGAATAACCTCAACCCACTTGGTGAAATAATTTATCAGTGGTGAGAACATAGGAGTGACATACACTTGAATGAGGGATTGAGAACTCCTACAAAGTCTATACCCCACTACTGGAATGGATCTTCAATCACCATGGGCTAAAGTGGAAGTGTAACAAGTTGAGGCTATGCCTAAAATTGTTGACATGGTTCACATTTGGCTACCCATTTTTTAGCATCTTGGAATAAGGTAGGCCAATAATATCTTCCTCTCAGGATCTTATGAGTTGTTACCATAGTTGAAAAGTTCCCACCACAAGCTTGATCATGGTAAGCTTTCAGTAATTGTTTTTTGTTGTTCTTTATCTACACACCATGCAAGAAACAACCATCCAATCCTCTCTTATAAAGCACGTGATTCCAAGATTACATACCTTGCTACTCAAAGTTTGATAGTTTTTTATTTCTTTTCATGAAGATGGGTGGGCTATCACTATATGTCAGGAAATGAATGATATCTAAATACCACTCTGAAGTAGTACTAACTAAGAGTACTGTAGGCAATTCATGATCTGTCACACCATCTTGAGGGTCTGATACAGTATCCACTTTGGATTTGGTGTTGTTCTTGGATATCATTTGACATAAGCCTCTCCCTCATACCAATTTTGGTTTGGTCATATCTCAAGGTTGTAATCTTGAAGTTTTGAAATCCAATTCCCTCTCTTGGATCCAAATTCTTGTTGAGTGAGAATACTCTTCACTACAGAGTCTGAAATGAACACAATTGCATGGGAGTTACAAGATGTAGAACCTCAGAAATTATTCACTCGCCTTGACCACTCAGAAAATGCATGTTTCTCCATGGTTGAATATCTCAGCTCATACTTCTTTAGTGGGTAACTCATGAAGGCAATGGGAGATTCAACTTTTTACTTCATTTTTCTGCATACAAAATAGTTGAGAGAGTGTGTTTGGAAGCATAAAGAATATGATGAAATCTTTGTTAAAATCAGGGCATACCAGTGTAGGGTATTTAGCAATGGATTTCTTGATATCCTCAAAGGAATCCTTACCTTCCTTTCTCCACTTAAGCTTTCTTGACACACTTCATCATATTTGTGATGTGCTTAGTCAACTCTACAAAATCGGGGACAAAGCAGTGAGAGGAAATTGACCTTACCAAAGAAAGAATGAACTCTAGAGTTGCTTGTGAGAAATGAGAGTTTATAAATTGCTTTAACTCTTTCAGGGTCGATCTTTGTTCCTTCCTTATTCATGATGTGTCCAAGGAGTTTTCCTTTTGTTACTCCAAAAATTGACTTCTTGGGGTTGAGTGATATACCATGTGCTCTACACTAGATCAAGACTTGTTCAAGGTGTTGCAAGTGATCACCTTGATTCTTAGAGTATATTGTGAGGTCATCAAGGTATATCAAAATGCATTTTTTCTTCAAGTCTTTAAATGTTAATTCCATAGCTCTTTGAAAAGTATCCCTTACATTGATGAGGCCAAATGGACATATGCTTATATGCAAAGTTCCCCATGGAGTAGTGAATGTATTCTTGTGTTGATCTTCTTGTGCAAATTCAATATGATTGTATCTAGAGAAGCCATCTAGCATATAAAGCATCTTTGAACTATTGACTGCTTGAAGAATTTGATCCATGATGGGAAGTGGGTAGTTGTCCTTCAATGAAGATTGATTCAAATTTTGAAGTCAACACAAATCCTTATTTTTCCATTCTTCTTACAAACCAGAACTATTTTTTCACCCAGGTGGAATGGTGGATGGGGAAGATGATTCTAGAATTCAACATCTTGAGCACTTATTCTTGAATTGTTCTAGCTATTTTAGGATTGTATTGCCTCTAATTTTGTCTGAAAGGATTCACCTCTGGTTTAAGAGGTATAGAATGTTGCATCTCCTTGGGTTTAAATGAATTCAATTCCTCATATGAATATGCCAAGGACATTGGAATATTTCTTCAAAAGTGAGACAAAACTTCTCCACTCCTCTGGAGAGAAAAATTTACCTATGTTTACTAGCCTTGGCTGTTCTTTTGTTCTTATGTTGACTTTCTCAAAATCACTAGAACTGCATGTGAGAATCTTTGGCTTTATCTTTTACAAACTTATCATGCTTATCAAAGATTTATTCAAGAGAAACCAACCCTTTCAAAATATTATTACCTTTTAGCTTGATCACACCTTCTGAATCAACTTCTTCAATTTCACATTTGTCTTCATCTATGCACTTAATTCCTGCTAGGGAGCATTGTTTCCTTCATAAGAAAAGATTATTGAAATTATTCTCTTTTCTCTAAGAATGATAGAATATGGTTACCATCATTGAACACCTACTAGTTATTAGCATTATCAGGCACATTGGGCCTGAAAATCATCTCAATGGATAATTATTGCATATCAAGTGAAGGATGAGGAGTCATCAGAGAAGATGAGACAATGAGGGAGTCAGCCATTTCATTTTTTCACGAGGGAAACTTGAATGGAGAAAGCTTCAAAGGCTTCCATGTAGCATTCCTAAAATCTATTCCTATAGTGCTTGAGCCTTGGAATTCTTAGCTTGATATCGATTCCTTACTTGTTTTATAATTACCCAACATCTCCCCATGGAATTTCAACTACTTGATTCCCATGGCTTCAATAGTGCTCATACCAAGTAAAAGGGATTCATATTCTGCAGTGTTGTTCATGTGTCTTCAAACTATAATTTGTATGAAAAGGGAAGAATTCTACCTAAGGGGAAATCAACACAACACCCATGCACTTGAACCTAAATGAGAGTGACTGCCATCAAACCCTAAAGTCCACAGTTCATCCTCATCTTCCTCCATCACAATAAGTGAATTTCTTCATCTTTATTACATGTCATGAAATATTTTCTATGTCCATTGTATTGGTATAGAATATATGCTCTTTGGTCATCCGACTTCTGAATGGTGTACTTAATTTTTCTCATAGGTAGTAGTTTCTTCATTTGGACTTTAACTGAATAGTTGCATACGACCAATCCATCTAAATTTCACCTCCTACATCATGGAAATAAACTTCTACTCAACAACATTCCATAAGAGGATAAAATGTCAGCTACCAATATGGTTATCAACACTTCTTGTCTGGAAAATTAGTGAAGGATACTTGAGATTATTTTATCCATTAACAAGAGGAACTTATTTCATCTCCATAGAGTAACAATAGCCGATGAGATCATGTCAAAGTGATAGACCAAGAGTATTTGTCAACTTTGATAAGCATCACATTGTTAGAGGCCCCAAAATCAATTATGCAGTTATTCAATTGATAACCTCTAATTAACAAGATAGATAGAATAGTTCAACCTTACATGTCATGGAAAAACTTGAAGTAAAATGTTCATATGGTGGGGATGATGTAGGAGTTGGTAGTAATCCTTTCAAAGTATGGAAAAACGAGATTAGGCTTGGGATTACTATTTTTGATAAACTCAATTAGCTTTTTGAATTGTTTAGGATGGGTTTGCAAGTACTCTGATTCTGAAATTTGTAATTTGGATCTTTTCATGTGGTCAATGATATCAAATGAGGTAGAAAAAAATATTTCAGAGGTCATGGATGTCTTGGCAGAGAGGAGTAGACACTACTTTTGGTGTAGAGACTATCTTAGGAGTAGTAACTACATATTTGGAAGGAGTAGTAAATGTTTTCTTAGGAGTGGAGAGAATATTAATTACTTGGAGAAGAATGTGTCTTCTTGTTTGTGATGAGATATGGTTTCATCTTGGTAGAGTCCATGGAAGGATGTAATGGATATCCCCTATTGATTATCTTATTTTGTAGAGTCATCGTGGAGGATCTACAAAATTATTCTTTTTGGGGGTAAAAGACTTGATTCTTTTTGTGATTGTGAATGCATGTAAACACCACACATGAGTAGATTTATCATGTTAGGAACATATTCTTCTTCATCTGATGAGTATTCAAAATAGCCAATCTCAGCATCATATACCTCCTCAATCTCTAAAACATTATCTTCTTCTTCTTCCTAACTGTTCTAGTTCAACAATTTCTTCTTCATCATCCTCTTGTGCTTTGTACAAGATTCATTTACAGGAGGAGCTTCTAAGGCTAATATCTATGAGGTGCATCAACAATCCTTTTCTTATTATGTAAGTTCTTCCTTAACACATCCTTATATGGGGTGCTTTGGATGAGCTGCCTTTTGAGAGAAACCAAGTCATTTACTATTTTTTGCAATAAAGGGTTTGTGGTTCCCTTAAGTGGAACTCTGAGCTTTATCTTTGTTTGAACCTTTCCTTATTTTTTCAATATGATGAGGTCATATTCTACATCTACTGCAAGTTCTTGAGCCTCATATAAGGTATTGGGTTGAGATCTCCTTTGAATGAATCCCATCTTTGGAAATTGAGTGTTCGTGAAGAACCTCAATTGGTTGTCTTCAGTAGGCCTTGTAATCTTCAGGAATTTTATAAAGTAACATGTTGAATTTGGAAATGAAATATCTCATAGCCTCATTTGGTTCCTTCTTCAATTGAGACCATTATGTGAGTAAAGTGTGAGAATATTCAATTAGTTTGAATCTATGCCTTGAATTTAGTCTTCATCTATGCCCAATTAGTGATTGATCTTATAGGTAGATGATAGAACCAATCCGCAGAGTGATTCTTGCAGGGATTACATGAAACAAAAACCAACACATCCTCATGTTTCTAATCCCTAACACAACCATAGGTTGTGATAAATGCAATCTATGTGTTCATCTGGTGTTGTTTTCCATCCCCTCTGAACTTGGGGAATTTATTTTTGATCCTCTAGGAAACTCATGAAGTGGAGGAGGTAGATCCAATGGGCTAGTGTTATGTCCCCATGGTACAGGTGCACCCATTTATTCTTCTTCTTCTTCTTCTGAGGAATAAGATCTAGTATTGTGTAATTGGGCCTTCAGGAGGATCTTCAAGAGGAAATTTAGGGTTAAATTCATGGGAAGAATTCTTGCCCAACTTGTCTTGTTGTCTGAACAAAAGGGAGTCTGAAATCTGCTTGTTGTTGTTCTTCAAACACAGGATCGATAAGGTTAGTTTCTTGATCAACTCTAGTGTATCTTCTTTCTGCCAACTTGTAAATGATTTTTTAATGAGGAATATGAAATTTATAGCTAGGAATATGAAAATTCACTATGTAGAATATGAAGGGTTTCTCACAAAAATCAACTAGTGGGTTTTCAAGCAATGAATTTCATATTTTTTGGGTTTCATATTTTATGAATTTTTATGGAATTTTTTGGATCATATAGGGTGCATAAAAAAAAATATTCCCCACATTGGGTGCCAAAAACTATTGGTGAAATATTTTTTCAAGGGAAAAATATGGGATTTCCGCCAATGCTCTAGGACTAAGTCCCTCCTCTTGGGAATGGGGAGGCTCCCATTTATTGAAAGCTATAAATAATATACACTAATGTTATTATCTAGGTGGTCGAAGACTGGGGATTACACAGGAACACTCCACTAAACCTATTGTGGTAACATTGTATGGAGGAAAAGGAGTGTGAGGTAATGAGTAAGAGAAGGGAAATGGAGAAAGGGTTTTGAGTAATAAATAGAAATGTTGAGTTTATTAACCACAAAACCAGAAGTATTTCTAGATTCAATGATAAGACACCAATATGTAAAAAAAAGAAAAACATAATCAACACAAAGTTTAACTATATCATATTCATCAAAAGATTATTTATTCCATGGTTGTGTAGGATTATAAAGATCTATTGGAGTAGGAGTTGAGAAAGAGAGGAATACATTAAGAAAGAAATAGAATAAATACAACTTTATATAGGAGGAGAAAAAATACATTCCTTACAATATAGAAAAGGCCTGAATATATAGCCCAAAAACTTGTGACTCTTCACATTCACGCATGATTGTTCACCTTCCTTTTCTAGAATAAGACACTTTTCCTTATTTTAAGAAAATTGCTTTTACAAAAGTGGAAAGGAAGTGACTTAAGTTAATTTTTGAAAAATTGCTTTTCCCAATGAGAGATAAGAAATTAGTAAAATTTTAAGTTGAAGAGGAGGGTCTTTTGACATGAAAATATGATTTGGATTACATGCATAGAATGAGAAGGAAAAGAGAATAAGAAGGAGAAGACATCAATCAATAGAAGGAGCACATGAAGAAGAACATCCCTTGATATGCCTTGAACTAGAGAAATCCTTTGACTTTCCATTTTGTATTGTAGTATGAACATGGATTATTGAAACTTCCATTCCCATGGGGGTAGTAGTATTAGTGATGATGTCCAACCAGTGATCAGTTGCACCTTGGATTACCTTACAATGCTTTAATCCACTTTGGAATATTTTAGATATGTATCTGAGATTGTTGATCTTATCTAATAATAGCATATCCATGAGTTCATCTCCATAGAGTCATGGATCAGACAATTCACCTCTTATAATTCTCATGAAGTGCTCTCAGGGAGTTCATCAAGTTACATGGAATCAAAGATGTAATGGTAGGACACCTCATCCTACTCAAATGATCATTGATTTATTCATTAATCTCTTGCCAGTTTTGTTTTGATGATGTGGATAATATTCAGTAGCCTTAGTGAGGTATCTCATATTCCATTCAATTATCCTTATCCATGTGTGAGAAGAAGTTATCCTCTAGGATTTAGAACACCTTCTTTTCCAACATGACATTGGATCTATAATATGCAGTGCTCATCTCTCAAATGAATAGTAGGATCTCATTCCAATGATCTTACCTCTTTTATGACTATGGAGAGAACATCATTTACCTTCTCAGTTGAACAAGATTGAAATTATCTTGAATATTGATGATCATCTCTAGAAGATAGTTTGAAGCCTTTATGTATGATGGATTCAATCCATGATTTGGTCATCTTCCCTACTTTTCCAAGCTACTTGCATTCTTGAACTTCATGAGGGTAAATCTTACTTAGAGGAGTTAATTGACTCAGAGGGAGGGAAGAGGAGGAATATTTGGTCCAAAAGGTTTAGACATATGAGGTCAAAGTATGCACTTGGCTCTGTAATTACTCTTTGATTGCTTCACATCTCCCTTGTTTAGACAATGAGATTGGTAGAAATATACTCAAATTTATAAATGTGTCCCTCATCTCCCAAATCTCTAAGAGGATATCGAGTAATTTAAAAATATATTATCCTAATTTTGGATTTGTCTCTCTTCCAGTCTAGGTCAGGAAAACTAGATGAATTGAGATGCCTGAGGCATCAATCGTGAGTTAAGAAGTCATTATTGGATTTCCCCTATATTATGAGTGATATTTCATATTTTATGAGAGATATGGACTATTAGAGTCTTCACCTTGGCTATGATACTTTGATAATCATTAATGAGATTTTGAACCCATGAGAACATGTATCTAGGTGATGAGGATGCAACATGTTCCACTATAGGAGATACTAAAATCAATGCTTGATCTTTTTACATGAGGTGATCTATGATCATTGGGTACATGATGTTATATTGAAAGGATGATGGATTTATGGTATGAGTTAGTAGACAAACTTTAACTTAGAATTGTAATTAATTACTTGTAGGAGAAAGGAAAAACTCCTTTGAGGTCTAAGGGCACTTGATTCAGTTCTCTTTAGTGAAAATTTCCTATAAGAGGGAATTAGGTAAAAAATCTAGAGACTGCTCATGGAAAAATTGTATAGCTTGATAAGTTTCCTCATTCCTTGGACCTCTCTCTTCCCTTACATACACTTTTTCTTCCTAATTTATCTATGACTTCCTATAATGGATGATTAAGGATTGTAGCATAACTCATAAACCCTCTTGAGAAACCACTTTTTTGACTTCTAGAGGACTATGGCAGTGCAAGTCACTGCGTCAATGGGTTTAACCACCGACAAGTGTACGGGAGGGGTATGATAAAAAAGGTTTGCATAAAATTATTTAGGCTCAAATATTTCACTACCATTGTTTTCAATGTTCATAATGACCCACTCCATTTGAAATTTATTTCATCTGTCACACCAATCAAGCTTGAGAAATCTCTTCTCTAGACCTCAATTTCATCTGCATAATATTCCCAATAGTATTCCATATAAGTGTGATGAAATAGGTTGTAGATAATTATACTCTACCCCATGCATGAATTACTTGTTATCAAATGACCTTATTTTTGAATAGGAGTAAAAATTTAAGGATCCTAGGGAAGCTTCAATATTACTCACATCTACTGAGATTTTGCAAGAGTGCATTCCCAACTGAATGACTAATATCACTCTTTTCCTCTTCCTTTCATGTGCACCTTAGATACTTTTACTGCATAGCTTTATGATCACTAGCTTATTAATTTGATATATTTTGAATCTTAGTGAAGCTTCATCAAACCCTCTAACACATATGTAGGATAAGGTATCCTAAATTATGAGAAATGGCTCCTATATTTTCTTATCAAAAGCTTCCAATGAGAACCAACAATTGGTGTTTCCTTATATTTTATAGATTAGGTACATTACAAAAATACCATTCACTCTGGCATAGTTACTTTTTAACTCCCTCATTGTGAACTGAGGGTAGACTTGATACACGAGTGTGCCTTTCAAAATATTTCCATCCAAAGTTAGACTAAGCTACTTGTATAGTGCTACAATGACATATACCAAGATATGAAGTGATGGAAAATCTTATTTGTTCCTCTCAAGATTGATCAAATGAGAATGTAGATCGCCACTTGATAACTATGAATCTAATATATATGTCTTCAGGATCCCTCAGTGGATACTATCATCATGAACTGATGACATCCAAAGATGAATCATCATTAGTTAGATGGTTCTCCCATGATTTGGCATATGAGGAGAACAATGTAATCAAAGGTAAATATTCAATGAACTAAAATTGAGAAAGATAATTTGGCATGTGAGAAAGCTTGCATGTACCATCTTCATCCAATTTACAATCAGTCATTCCTTACAAACATGACTCCTTACTTTCCCACTCAAGTATTGCCTCATTCTCATTTCTTTATGATGACAATGGTTTTAGGTATCATAACATAGAGGCATCTCGAGATATCTATCAAGGAGATATCACAACAATGATAGAGCCATCATCAATAGTGACTAGGTAATGGATTTTAACTTCATAATTTTTTGGCACATGATAGAATGAAGTATAGAGTCATGAATAACCAAGGGGTATCTATCAGCTTGATAGCGTCCACTATGGAAGATTTTTTCATCCAGCTAAGATAATGTGAGTTCCTTCCTTACATCTATTCGACTCAATTCATCAAATTCCATATGTTCCATGTTATTATCTCCAATTTTTGAGTTACTCAAACATGAAAATTTAAATGGGAATTATATCCAGAGTAGTGGAACTTAATCATGCAATTTTATGGTTTCATAGGCCTTAAAATGATGTAAGGATTGAATGGAGCAAGTGAAACGATATTCCACAACATTTTCTATACAATTTACAATTTTGAATGGATTTTAATGGTGCATTCACCTGAATTCATATTTTTGGCCAAAACGGGAGAAAATCAACTTCAAATTGGACATGACTCAATTTTTTATAAATCTATTCCCAAGATGAGGATATTCTCATAATTTGGTGAATTTCTCTCTCCGTAATCAACGAGAAATGGAAAAATAAACTCTGATAAAGGGAAAAGATGGAAAATTAGCTTTAATAGAGGATGTGTAAATAAAGCTAAGTCCTTTATTTTGAGAGTCTTACTCATCCAAATGGAGTAGTTTTTGATTCATTATGAAGGTATTATGGAGATGAATCAATGCTCTAAATTTGGTGGATATGCTTCTTGTGGTTTGAGAGAAAACTTTGAAACAATTTTTAGAGCATATGGAGTTCTTAAGTTGTTTTGGATGTAGAGAGTGGTTTTATTCACAAATAGAGGATTATTTCATCATAACACATTCTCAATAGCTCAAAACGAGGTTTTTGGTGAGGGGAACTTATAGGAAAACTTTGGGAAGCTTCCTCTGTGTGGATTTTGCACAATCCTCAATACAAGTTTCGGTGGTTTGGGAAAAATGGATTGAAACAACTAAAGATTTCATGTGTCTATAGAAATTAAAATACTAAACCATATTCCATGATCCTAGGATCAATGTAAGAGCACATTCAATAGGATTTTTGTCATTAAAATTTGGAGGGGATTGTATGATGAAAACATAAGTTATGAGAAAAATATATGTTTGGGGGACTTAGGCACAACCGTGGTTTTTAGGGAGCATGAAGGTAGAAAAACCAGATTTAAAATTGGTTTCATTGAGTCACTTTATATATTTTTGGGTCCCTTTTCTTTTGGATGTAATTGGAATTTTAAAAACCAAGTGCACTTGGGGTGAATAATTCACTTTGCAAATGCAAAGTGTATTTTCCACCCAAAATGCAAAGCACACGCACAAAGACGACCTCCACCAACATGGGGGTGTAGTTTTGGGGTGAAATTTCACCTCAAAAGTTCACCTTCATGTAATGATGCCTTCAATTTGCAACTAGGTGGGGTTTTTGGGACTCACTTGCATGATACACTCCACTTTTACTTTTTCCATGTTTTTGTGTTTATTTTTGATGGACCAATCATAGGGTCACACGTTTACAAGTGGGAATGTAAAGTGGAGATTGAAAGGTGCAGTCCCAACTCAAAAGGCCTCCATTATTCCAAAGTACACCTAGGTAAACATTACGACATCATCTGCACAACGTGAAATTAGAACACGGAGTGTCCTTTCTACCTTGGGGTCTAAAATTTGTTACACCCTATTGTATTATTGGTTGTTGTCATTGATGTCAAAGGAATTGATGGAAAAGTGAGAGTACAAGAGCATGATTATAATATGTGACTCAGAGGATCAAAGTGAATTCATGAGGTTTCAAGAAGAAAGAGACTTGTATGGTGAGTGGCAGTGTCATTTCAGAGTGGTTTCAAGTACCTAAAGTAGTGAAAAAGGATGGTACATGTTATAAAAATCATGGGAGATGTGTTAAGATAACATCTACAACATGTATGAGAAAAGGTTAGACTCATTTCAGCTCGAGGAGTCAGTTTTGTATGTTGGTAAGAAATAGTGTTGAGAACAAACAATGTTCTAGCTGAAATGAGATGGTATAGAAAAATTTAGATCTATTATTTACTATAAATTTTTGGATATGATAGATAAATGTGTCTTGATGCTTCATGTAAAATTTTAGGTTAAAATTAGGTCATTTATGCACGTTATGTGAGTTTTTGTAAAACAGGATTTTTGAAAAACTCATTCTGAGCTGCCTGACTTCTTAGCCTTAAAAAAATAGTAAAATATCCTTTGAAAAAATAATATAATTAATTTTGGATTAAATTAGCATAAAATTTATGTGCAAAAATAATTTTGTCAAAAGGAGGTGTAGTTAAAAAGTTATGAGCATTTTGGTGGAACAATTTTTCTCTCTCATGGGTGTGCACCAAATCTATAAGAGAAAAAATGTGGTTTTGGACTCCAATTATTTTTTCATCACCTCTATATAATATTATTAGCTCATTAATGATGTTTCTCAAGCTCATAAAGATTTTCAAGGCTTTAATTCTTGAAGTTACAGGTAGTTTCTCTTAATCTCATTTCTTTGTGCATGAAGGTTCTCACTGTTTCAAATGGAATTTGTGATAAATGACTGCTCATATATCTTTGACAGGCATATGGAAATGTGTGTTATCCTTCTCAAGTTTTTTTGGTATTGTAATTCACTCAAACTTTGATGGTCAAGACTATCCTAAAGATCATGTTTCTCAATGCATGTTAACACACCACCCTAAGAGACTTATCTCTAGTTACAATGCCTTGATCAATATAAAAACATATATATATGTAAAAATAGAAGAAAATGGATGTGTTTTTGAGTGTGAAATTTCACATTTGACAGATGGACTTCAAAGGCCAGTTTGCTTAGTCTAGGGGTGTAAAATGCACTTTTCACTGTCTATTTGAACACCTTGTCAAATTCAATCCATTAGCCCAATTTGGTGAGGCATGCACCACTAAAATTTGTAGAGTATCAAGGTAAATTCCATATATGATAAAGAAATCCACCTGTTTTGGAGAAGTGACTAGTTATTCATTAAGTGTTCTTGCTCTATGTTACCTATACAAGTCAAGTTTTTTAATGTTTGCATACAAACAATGCTCCAAGCTATGGAAATTCCTTCAAGCCTGCAATTCTCATTGCTTTAAAAAGGTGGATATAGGCTTCAAGATCTCTCATAAGCTTTCTATCTTCACTATCATATAAAATTTTAGAATAATTAGTCTTTCTCTTCATCTCTGAAGAGGTAATTGCTCAATACCATGGTCTAGGGTTTCATTAAAAGAATTTTTGATTTTATAGTCATTTAATCAAATGGAAATGGATGATTTTAAAACTATATCTGTGCATGGATAGTGTTAAGATGTTGTAAAAGGTATTCCATCGAAACATGAAGCTTTGAATGAGATTATTCATCTCAAAAATCTGGTAAACGTGAATACAATTTTTCTCAGACTTTAACTTCTGTAAGTTCCTCAATCATATACAACAGTGTGTTTGAAAATATTTGAAGGCTTATAAGTTGAATCTAAGATCATGTAACCTTTTGAAGATGATCTCTTAAGCATGGTTTAGCTCGAAAGTCTTCATGTTGAATGCTTGAGCATTCTAAGCCTGAAACTGTGACAATGGACTGTAATAGTAGTGTCTTTTGCAAGAAGTGAGTGATATGCTTCCATGGGTGCAAGTAGTTGCCTAATACAAGTTATTGTAAGATAGATTGAAGGTGTTGATAAATGCTTTTGACAGTGATTTTATATAAAATTAAAAAAATGTTCTACCTTGTCATGTTAATCAGTCACAAACTGTATCTGCTCTATACAAGAGCTTGCATTGAAAACTGATGGAATCAAATCTAATGTGAGTTCAAATGTGATTAAACTATATGTAAGTTGCCTTCAAACCTCAGTGCTAAGTATATGAATTAAAGTCTTGAAGTGATCTTATCAAATACTTTGATCTATGGCCTAGAAACATAGAAAGTAACATTTTGATTGGTACTCACTAAGATAAACTGGTTTGTCTTCATGAGAAGTTGAAGAGCTAATCACTTGATGCTCAAAGAGATATGTAAATCAATACACAGGTTAAACACAGAAATATAATCTTCACACTATGATCTTCCTTAGAAAATGAATGGTTTTAAGAAAATGAAAGGTCTTCTTGTTGGCTGTAAACGAGGACTTTGAAAGTGCATTAGTTGGTTACAAGTTTGTGCACACTCCAATATTGTTCGATTCAAGTAGATGAAGAGCCTTTAGTTGATCATGAAAATAGTCTAAGACAAAAAGATATGAATATGAAGAGATAGGGACCTTGAATACTTATATATTAGATCAAACAGGTTGTAGAGTAGTGAAGTTGACTAAAAATATGAAATAGTGAAGAAAGATATTGAAGAGAACTAGTGTGAACCTTGAACAAGCATAATGAGTAAGAAAAGTTGAAAATAGGTTTAGACTGAAGAAGTTGAGAAGATATGTACAAGCATATGACCATGTATTGTAAATGAGGGGTAGATGTGAAGGTGAGAGGCATACAAAAGAAGAGTTGCTAGAAATTACGCTTAAACATAGAAAACTGAGAAACCAGTGTTGTGTTGATTGAACATGTAGAAAGGTAGTTTTGTTAACAAGAATGTGCAGAGCAATGAATGCATAAAGGAAAATAGTGGCATTATATAAGAGAGTTGAATGGTGTAGTGCAAAGGAATAGAGGAGGTGAGAAATGATTTGACCTAGGTATGAATATGTGATATGCAAGATAAAAGACAAGAAAGACAAAGAGTGTAGGTGGCTCCTTGACTGAAATACAGTGGGTGAAGCTAGATAGTAAGGGAAAGAGGAGAATACAGTTTAGGTAAGCCTAGTAAATTTTGTAAAAAAATCCAGAGATCAAAAAGCATGATGAAATACGGTTCAATTGGTTGTTAAAAGAGTGATTCAAAACTGAGGGTTGGATAGAAGGTAAGAGGCACCATGGAGATCATGAAAGTGTGCATAAGCTGAAGATGTGCAAGTTTTAAGGATATGTAAGGAGCCTCATAAAAGAACTTAAATAAGCAGATATAAGATTCAAGTGGAACAGAATTGAGAGAGAACCTAATATGAGATAAGAGTGATGAAGTTGTACCTTGTATTTGATTTGATGATCAAAACATAATAATATTAGAGTGAAGCTAGGAATCAAAATGGGATAGAAAAGTGTGCACATATATGGGTCATCATCAGCTGTTAAAGACAATGACTCAAGAGTGACCAAATTGGTAGAACAAGTCTAAGTGGCATCTTAGTAGTTGGGGATTTGAAGCTTTCTTGTGAGTTAAAGATTGGTAGAAGCTAATTGGATGATAGGGGGTTGATGCCTCTAGATCAGGTAGCAGCTTGGTAAAATTGAGGAGTTGCAGCTCTTGATTGAGTTGAAGCTCAATCTTGAAACTATTGTAACAGAAGTAGGACAAATTAGTCCTAATCATACGTCATAGTTTCAGTGGGTTTTCTTCCCTATTAGGTTTCCCACATTAAACCCTATGTCATTGTGTTTTGTCTTGCAAATTTTTTATGTGTATGTTTATGGTTTTATCACATATGATTTAAGAAGGTACATTTTTGAAGACACTGATTCGCCCCCCCTCTCAGTGTCATAGTTTCTAACAATTGGTATAAGAGCTTGGTCCTCCTAAATCAAGTGTAGCATCTTAGAGGTGATCCTGAAGACACAAGCATGGATACATCAACAGAATCAGTGTTGAAGAAGAAGTATGAAATTTCTCAAGATCTTATCAAGGAGTTAAAGGAAGAAATCAAGCTTAAACAAGTTATTCATGGCCAAGAACTAAATGATATGGCTTCATTTGTTGAAAATGTCTCAAAGGCCTTAAAAGGTAAAGAAACTACTTGCCTTAAATTTGAAGAGAATCTAAAGACCCTGAAGATTGATTTGACTCAGGTTAATAATCAGCTTAAAATTTTGCAAGGAAAACAAGGACATTCTAGTGGAGTAGAGCATGAGACATGTCAGGTAGTTATTCAAGTCAAGAGTGCAGAATGTGAAAAATTAAGTACATAAGTAAAAAATCTAAAAGAAGAGCTAGAAAAATCAAAGCAAAAGGATTTGAGAGTTGAATCAAGCTATACTTCTTGTCAAGGATGTTCTCAGCCCAAAAAGGACAACAAAGAGCACAAAAAGATCTTCATGTCAGATGCAAGGAGATTATCAGGTATGTTTCATGGGGTTTGTTTTTCATGAAATATCTTTGGACATAGAGTAAGAGACTGTAGAAGAAAGATAGATGAATACCATCCATGGAGAGATTACAGGTCTGACTATGAGAAGAACATAGTGTGTTTTAATTGCAAAGAAAAAGGCCAAATAGCCAAGTACTATCTAGAAGAGTTATTAAATCAATTTTGGGACAAAAATTAAGTTGATTGCTTTAATTTCCATGAGCTAGGGCACTTTGCCAGACATTGTCAAGAATCACCCAGATTTAACCAATTTAACTATAAGTTGAATTCATTCCAGAGAAAAAATAAAAGAAGATACAGAGAAAATGTAAACATGCAAAGTAATACCAAGTCATCTATGGCTAAGAAATAGGCTGGTAGGAATAAATAAATATGGGTATACAAAATCAAGGAAATAAAATCAAAAGTTGAGACAAAAAATGATGACAAGAAGAAAACAAGGGCAGATACTGAATAAGTACAACAACCTAAGACGGTAACAAGAGAAGCAGGCACAAGTAAGATTGTAGGAAACTATGATAAAATCAAGTAGAAGGAAAATCACTCAAGTGTAAAGTATGAAGAATATCTTCCCCAAGCAATATTAGAACAAGTGTATGAATTATGTCTATCTGGCTCCCTAGAAGAGAATGAGAGCTCAAGTGATCTAGTGGTCACACCATGGAATGAAACCAAAAATATTAACAAGAAAACAAAATCAAAAGGAAGAAAGAATGATTCTTTAATTTACTTTGATGACTTCATGTTTTTCTAAGGTGATTCCATGAGGGATTATGCCTTCTCTAGGCTTCTAGAAGGCATGCATCAATTTGAGAAGAATCTAAGTACGTGGTTGAAGGTATTTGTCAACAATTAGTGTTGATACAATGCTTTCAAAGTGTTCAATCATGGATAGAACTCTAAGGTATGTTATTCACTCTTTTTTAAGAGTCATGTACTTGAAAATTCTTGTAAGGAAGTCATGGTTAAGTTCCAAGAAAATAGAAGTATAAAGTTGTTTTCATAATCTTGTTGCTCCAAGTTTGTGTTTCAATCAATCATATAATAGTAAGCATGTTTCTCTCCTCAAGTGTTGTATATTAGTGCATATCATTCATAAAAATTAAAAACTCAGTCATGCAAATATCAGTGCATATGAGTCCTTGCGATTGAATACATGAAGCTAGGAGGTGTAAATGACCTTCATGATGTGTCTACAAGTTTACATAGTTGGTAAAATATCTAAACAACAACTTTTGAGATGTTCCTAAGTCTCAAATGGTCATTCTCTAAGGGTAAAAGTAATTCTAACTATCATAGTCAAGAGAATACAGTATATGGTTGTGAAGGTATGGAAAGAGAACTAGTGTGAACCTTGAACAAGCATGGTGAGTAAGAAAAGTATGAAAATAGGTTTAGACTGAAGAAGTTGAGAAGATATGTAAAAGCATAGGACGATATAATGTAAAAAAGAGGAAGATTTGAAGGTGAGAGGCATACAAAAGAAAAGTGACTGGAAACTAAGAAACCAGTGTGGTGTTGATTGAACATGTAGAAAGGTAGTTTTGCTAACAAGAAGGTGAAGAGAATTGAATGCATAAAGGAAAACAGTGGCATTGTATAAGTAAGTTGAATGGTATAGTACAAAGTAACAAAAGAGGTGAGAAACAGTTTGACCTAGGAATGAATATGTGATATGCAATATATAAGACAAGAAATAGAAAGAGTGCAGGTGGCTTCTTGACTGAAATATAGTGGGTGAAGCTAGATAGTAAGTTAAAGAGGATAATATAGTTTTGGTAAGCCTAGTAAATTTTGTAAACACTTCAAGAGATCACAAAACATGATGAAATATGGTTCAATTGGTTGTTAAAAGAGTGATTCAGAACTGAGGGTTGAATAGAAGGTAAGAGGCACCATGGAGATCATGAAAGTGTGCATAAGCTGAAGATGTGCAAGCTTTAAGCACATGTAAGAAGGAGTCTCATAATTGAATAAGCAGATATAAGATTCAAGTGGAACATAATTGAGAGAGAACCTAATATGAGATAAGATTGATGAAGTTGTACATTGTATTTGATTTGATGATTAGAACATAATAATATTAGAGTGCAGCTGAGAATTAGAATGGGATAGCAAAGTGTGCAGATATAGGGGTCATCATCAAATGTTAAAGACAGTGACTCAAGAGTGACCAAATTGGTAGAACAAGTCTAAGTGGAAGCTTAGTAGTTGGGGATTTGAAGCTTCCCTATCAATTGAAGGTCACTAAAAATTAGTAGAAGCTGATTGAATGATAGGGGTTTGAAGTCTCCAGATCATGTAGCAGCTTGGTCAAATTGAGGAGTTGTAGCTCCAGATTGAGTTGAAGATCAATCTTGAAACTATTGTAACATAAGTAGGACAAATTATTCCTAAGCATAGTTTATAGTTTCAGTGGCTTTTCTTCCCTATTTTTTTCCCACATTAAACCTTGTGTCATTGGTTTCTCTCTTTCAAATTGCTTGTGTGTATGTTAATGGTTTTATCACATATGATTTAAGAAGGTAAATTTGTGAAGACATTGATTCACCCCCCTCTTAGTGTCATAGTTTCTAATAAAATTAACCATTTTAGGTAGTATAATATATGATTTTACATGGAAATGGGACATAGAATCCAATGAGAACATTTAGAAACTATAAAAGTGATTTATTCATCAATTTTCATATATATCCATTTTTGGCTAGGAAGGTCGGTCAATGAGTTGAGTTGTCATATGAGTTTGTAACAATTATGAACCAAACCATCACTCAGGTCATGAAGGGGGTTAAATATGATTCCATTTTACATTTTAAAAGGATCCCAACTCTACTTGATGTTCCTAAAACCTTCAGTTAAAATTCCTTGTCCAAAAAGGACACAATGCTTCAGTGTTGGGAAAGTTTCATCTTTTTATTTTCCCAAGAAAAAATCTTACCCATTCCACCATGTAGCAAACTTTGTATTATTTCCAATGACTTGGATTTTAGATCCAAAAACCACCAAAGTTCCTGAAACATTTTCCATAAATTGACTCTTCAATGATGCACACACTCATTTTCCCCAAAACGTTCATGGAGAGAAATCTTTCCCAAGACCACTCCAAATCCCACAGAATGTCTTCTAAATCATAATTTCATAGATAAAACTTGAATACCTTTCTATTGAATATAATTTGGGCTCCTGAAATGGTCCAAGGCCCCTGAAACCTTTCCCAGAAGTTGACTTTTGAAAATGCGCAAAATTGGTAATTTAGACCATTTTTGGAAAATTTGACTACAAGACGTAAAATTTTCAATAGGTTTGTTCGATAAAATGTGAGGAAATTTTACAGGCCAACATACTGATAATGAATACTTAATATCATATTGAAATATTCTGGAGATAATTCTATCTATTATTTTATTTGAAGATGAATCTATTGTTAATAAATTTATAAAATGGGCAATTGAGATGAATTTATTATTAATGAATACATAAAATGGGCAATTGAAATATTAAGGGGTTTGAATTTACTAAATATATTTTGCATTTACCAATTATTTTATTTGAATAAATATTTCTTGGATTTTAAATTTACTTGCCATTTTAAATTGAAACCCTATTATTTGCTCCCAGTTCTAAATCTAC
This sequence comes from Taxus chinensis, assembly GCA_019776745.2. Lineage (NCBI taxonomy): Eukaryota > Viridiplantae > Streptophyta > Pinopsida > Cupressales > Taxaceae > Taxus > Taxus chinensis. Next base: position 545,966,880 of record CM034152.1, on the reverse strand, counting down.
TTACTATTTTAATTTGAAACCATGTTATTTGTTCCTCCTTATGGATTTTTAGTTCATGCTACTGATTTTGTAATGTTGGTACCAATAACATAAAAAAATGTTAATGTAATTTATTATTAATATATTTGTTTTAATTTGATGTTTTTGTGATCTAATCTCTTGTTCATATGTTTACAAATTGATGTATTCTTTTGAGATTATGTGCATATGCGGTACTTATAGATTGTGGAAGGATTTGAGTAGGTGCGGGATTTCAATTAGATTGATCATCTCCCTTGACTTTATTTATTGGATCCCTTTTGACTCCACTCATATTGTGTGCATCATGTTTTGTGTGTGAGAGGATTTATTACAAATATAATGTAGGACGTAAATTCTCAAATCTTGTGTCATCAAATTTTTCATTGTTTAATGTTGTTAACCCTAAAATGTTTATGCTTCTTTATTTTTTGAATTCATTGAATTTAAGTGTGGCCAATGATGCATCCATAAAGTTTTACATACATTTCCCACAAAATTTTACCTATCAATGGATACATATTCTTCATCAACCCTCTCTTTCTGCAATGTTTTACACCATCTGGTCTAAGTTCTTCAACGTATCCATTTCGGGGTATCCATTACACCGCACATATGTGATTTCTAGTTTTTACACCGAAGGCATTGTACAAGTGATAGAATAAAGCTATTTCATTTGACACATTGTACCAAGATAGAGGGTTTAGATTTCTTTGGTCATCTATTTATCAACGTTCTGCAACCTTCCACATGGTTACTTCATGGAGCATTGATGTTGTTTCCTTGTCAGCACCAAGGCCACAGGTTTTTGTAAGCATGTTGACAGAAACAAAAAAAAATGCATCTACCACATGTTTATCGATGTGGGAGGTGAATAAAATGTTGTGGTCGTTACACGATGTCCAAACTGGGTTGAAATATGGGGAGGTGATCAATGTTCCAAGAGTTGATGCATGAAATAGAAATGTCAACCACCATAACTTAGATCTTAGGGCACTTGAGAAATATCACAACTATTGTTGGAATACCCATGTAGCTTTTTCAACCCCCTTAGCTATATATCCCACTAAAAATGAAATGGAATTAATTTTCAATGTGTTATTGGTTTCCTTTTTGTTATTTAAGTATGTATTGTGAAAGATTTGATCCTTTATGTGAATCTATAGATGGAGCCCACAGAGTCACAAGTATATTGGAAGTGACAAGTGGGCACAATATTTTTCATGGGGTTTTGGTGGCATGTGGTGTGTGATTCGATCCTGAGGGAGCCTAAATGTATTTGTTTGTTGTCTTATTAAAGTGTCAAGGAAAACTTTTGATCGATACATAAAATCTACCTAGCACTCATATGACCAACCACTAGAGGGGCTCAATAATTATTTATTCTTTTTGTATCACATGTTTTCTACAATTAATCGAGATTAAAATTCAAAAGGAGGGCTACAAAGTGCTAAAAGAAAGCAACATTGTGGCTGGGTTTCAAACCTAGAACATGTTTTATTTTCCTTATTTTTTATTTTTCCCCTTTAAGTGCAAATTACACACATGTAAATAATGCGAGAAAGATGAAGAAAATCATGTGGATCTGAAAAGGAACAAAAACAAAACAAAACATAACCATCACGAGCACACAAAACTAACAAAAATTGATCACAAATGACCATAAAGGGAATAGAAAACAAAAAAATAACGAACCAACAAGATTGCACACTATGAAATAATACAAAGAGACACGCATTCAATCTAGAAAGTGCTTGAGATGTTTTTCATTAACAGGTAATTCAAGTAATCATCCATCTAAATCCCTCAAGAAGAAATTACTTTCTCTAAAAAAAAATTCAATGGAATAAGGACCCATCCAAAGAGCATCAAATTTCACATGTTTTCATTTATCCTCATGCCTACTATCCCATAGTAGAATCAAATCACCAACTTGGAAAATCCTTGGAGTAACCTTCCTGTCAAATATATTCTTGATTATTTCCTTAAATTTTACATGTCTCTAATGAGATTCTCTTCTAACTTCATCAATCTCAATAATATGGTTGATCCTTTCAACATAAGGATCAACTCCCTCCTCATCTCCTAATTACTGCATAAACTTGTAAGTTGATAATTACAAATGGAGAGGTAGGACTGCCTTGACACCATATACTAATTCAAATGGGATTTTCCCAGTGGACCTTTTTGGTGAGATTCTATCATCCCATAAAGAAAATTTTAGCTGCTTACCCCACTTTCTCTCGTTGACCTCCATTATTCTTCTAATTATCTTAAGAAATTTCTTATTACTTGATTCATCCTAACCATTTCCATGAAGATTGTAATTGGAGGCATAGGTGAGGCTTGTCCCATATTCTTCACACATAGCCACTAAATGTCTGAATCTAAAACTCATAGCATTTTTAGTAACCACCTACACAGGGACACCAAACCTACATATGACATTATTCAAGAGGAATTCCATGACTACTTGATGAGTATCCTTCTTAGTGGGGATTACGTCTACCCACTTTGTAAAGTAATTTGTATCAACCAAAATACACTTGTGGCCAAGACTAGATGAATTTTTCATCTCACCAATGAATTCTAATCCCCATTGTTTAAAGGGATCATAAACTGATATAGGTTGCAATGGGAGAGATCCAAAATATTTCAACCTACCTAAAAAAATGTTGACAACTTTAACACCTTCTTACAACTTGAGTAACATCCTTGAAAAGGGATGGCCACCAATAACTTACCCTCAAAACCTTGTGAGAAGTTACCTTACCAACATAATGTCCCCCATAAACTACTCCATGAAGCTCATTCACCAACTTAGGGGATTCATCTTTAGTTATGCATCTTAAAAAAATTCCCTTAGCATTTTTCCAAGCAAGACCCATGTCAATCAAGATATACTTTTGAGAAACTAATTTCAATGTTCTTCTCTAATTATTAATTTAACGAGAAGTAAAACTCAAATTCTTCAAGTAGTAAACTATGCCCTTATACCAAGCATAAGAACACACCTTTTCTAAATAGCTATCAATATCAGCAGCCTTTACTTCTAGTGCCTGTAAGTTAGCCTCCGCCATCAATCTTGCCAAACATATTCCTTTTACTAATTTGGTGGTTTAAATGGCATGTCATTCTCTTGGAGCTTGTTAATCCATATTCACCTATTGTTAGAATCTTACATGTGTGTTAGAATTTCCTTTACCATATTGTGTGTCACAAAATCTACGATCCTAGAGCTTAAAATATAAGGTCTAAATATCTTAGCGTCTATTACGAAAGCAAAATCCTATTTTTCCATTATAATATAGTTTAAATCAAAACCTTACAAAGCCTTGCTAAATAAAGAAATTGTATTTTCATTACCTTCATCATCCTTCTATAACAAGACTGAAGTTATGGTATGTTTAGATGAGAAAGAAAAGATTTGAAAATCCTTTTTGTAATTAGGATTGGCCATAATAGGGGTAATTTTTAGTGTATCTTTTATTTATTTAAAATTTTGTACTACCTCATTCCCCTACCTGATAGTTTGATCGTTTTTCAACATACTTGTGACATGCAAAGTAATTTCAGCCAATTTGAACACAAACCTTCTAACAAAGTTGATTTGACCAAATAAATATTGGATATCTTTTTTGGATTGGGGGATGGGCACCTTATCAATAGCTTTAACTCATTCTAGATAAATCCTTACTTCTTCATAGGACACAATATGTCCCGAAAATTTGGTCTTTGTCACACCAAAGTGGAATTTCTTAGGATTCAAAGAGATGTAAAACTCTCTACATATAATAAATATCTTCTCAAGATGCTCGAAATGATCACCCCTTTTATAGGCATAGATTGTAATGGCCAAATGCCATATATATCTCTCTCTATATCTCTATCTCTATTTGAACTCTAAATATTCTCATTCACATCTTGGATCTCTCTATATAAGTCTCTCTCTCTCTCTCTAAATGCCATATAGAGAGAGAGTGAGTTCATATATTACGGGGAATCGATCTTGGATCTCTATCACATCTTAGGACTTGGGATCTTGGAAGTGAAGGTGGTCTTGTAATCAGGTAGTCATATGGGCATCGGGACGACTCACTCATTCCGAACATCAATAACTGAGAGGAATCTTGTTGGGGGGGCTTGATAAACCACAATAAAATCATAAATCAACCTAGAAAATGTAACATACATGGCCCTTTGAAAAGTATCACCAACATTCATTAAACCAAAGGGCATTATGACATAAACATAGGTTCTCCAAGGAGTGGTAAAATTAGTTTTACATTGTTCCAATTACTTCACCACCACTTGATTGTACCTTAAGAAACCATCCAATGTTGAAATTTTCTATGAACCTATTACCCTTTGCAACAGGTTGTTCATTTTAGGAAAAGAGTAATTGGGCTTTAATGAGGCCTTGTTCAAGTGTCTAAAATCAACACACAATCTAATATCACCATTATTTTTTCTGACTGGGACCAAGTTAGCAACCCAAGATGAATATCTAGTGGGTTGAATGATTCCCCCATCCTTAAGTTTTGTGAGTTCTTATTACATCACTTTCGCAAGTATGGGGTTTATTGGACTTTGCTTCTTCCTAAAAGACTTACAGTTAGGTTCTAATGGAATGACATGTTGAAAAAATCTTCTCTATAAGCCTTCAATTTTGAATATGACCAAGCTAAGAAATCTTGATATTTCTTCAAAATTTTGGTATATGTATGTTTTTCATATTCACTTAAATTGTTCACCAACTAAAATTTCTTGGGATATTTGGTAGTACCCAAGTTACATTCAATCACATCTCTTAACTCAGGACTAAATTTATTGATTGCTTTGTCAACACTGTCAAAATAAGCTTCAAAGTTGACTAACCCTCTCAGAATTGTGTTTTTCATTAACTGAATTTTTTTTCTGAACAGAGTTTCTTTTCCTTCACAAATTTCCACCATGGGATCTTGATCAATCAACTGATTAGAGAACTTATCTTTACCATTTAGGAATTTCTTGATGTGGCTATCATCATCAAAAACTTTCCAATGCTCAATATTTTTAGATATAGAAGGTTTGACCAGAACTTCAACTTCAAACTTGCAGCATGGGGACATAACTTCATTATCATATTGAGAGGCCATGACTAATATTTGGACTCCTTTCATGATATACAATATTGAAATAGTAAAACATTTCAATTAAATGGTGGCATACGAAAAATCCATTTGCACACTACCTCCAACACTTGTTTCCCACTTCCTAGACAGTAACATTCCCCACTTGGTAGGACAATCAACCACACCAACATTCATGGTTAAATACTTCCCAGGATGAGCTACTAATTTTACAACCAACCCTTTCACACAACTGACCATAGGCACCTCCCTCGATTCCATTGCATATAATCTCCTAAGAAGTGGATATATTTATCCCAAGCTCATTCATAATTGCTAATGGTACTAGAATCAAACATGTAATTGTGCAATATACAACCATTAACTATCAATGTCATGTAAAAAGGATCAACATCCAATTGGATCTCAACTAAGGTTGTTCCCGAATAAACTTCAGGGTCAAGTTCAATAATTTCTTGAGATTCTTAAATTTCATTCTCGGTAACAAGGGGATGGATCTATTTGTTTACAACGAAATCCTCATTGAATTCTAAATACTAAATAGTCATGTCCCTATGCTCAGGAATCCTAAGTAACTCTACTAAAGGGATAGACATCTTAAGTTGACTTAAGACTTGGACCACATCACAAATAATGTACTTTGGCATATGGGTGTTGAGGGGAAGCGTGGCCCCCTCTTCATATGGTGGACATTTCTTTAAAATAGAGACATGAGAAGGCATACTAGGACTTGGCTTATCAAGAGAGATTTTACATGGCATATTTTTCTTAGGGACACCCTTTGGGACATTCTTCAAGAAGAGCATCTTACTCTTAGAAGAATAAGCAAATATATTTGGTTTAGCATGTTGATATGAAAATACAAACTTATCAGGGATAACAACACCTTCAACCCTTCTAGGGATATATTTACTTTTATCCCCGCCTTTTGGATCAATAGAAGGGGCACTTTGTTTCCTACTTCTCAGGTTGTATTCCTTTTCTTGAGCTACTACTATATTGATCAATAATTTTCTATCCTCCACTGAAGGGACTCCCCCATCATGCTTTTTAATCATTAAAGTTCATCGATACTCAAATTCATGATTGGGAAGATCAAATTATTGATTTGTATTAACTTCATAATCAAATTCAACATGAGAATAACATACCATATTCACAATTATCCAAAATTCATCCACGGTAATTGCACATAAGATATTTGTGGAAGTAATTTCCCATTCATGGTCCAAGATCTCATCCAACATCAATGCATCATCAAAATCATGATCAGATCTAGAATCCTCATGATCTATTATCAAGGTCACTTACTCATAAGGAGCATGGGGTAAAAGGAATTTTTCACACCACTCAATGAGGGGAGCTTCCTCAATTACTAACACCGAAGCACCTCAAGGATCAAGGACCCATTTTGTATCTCTAAATGCTTGTTTCTTGTCACCTTGACCCATAAGTCTCTTTCCTCTATCATCTCCTCTAACATGAGATGATGGTCTATTTTTATTCAAATTCTTAGGGCTCATGGAAATTCTATTCTTTTCTCTAGATAACTTATAATAAATCTCTTTGACATCACCGACTAGAGTTGTTATTGTCCCTTCTGAAGTGGATGGCTTGCCATTTTTTTTCTTTTCAAGTTTCACCAGCTTGACCCCCTCTTTTAGGATGTTTACCAGCAACCGTAATATTAATCTAAATTTGGATGGCCATGGAAAAATCTTGCCTAAGATTAGTAGGGGTCTTATCTCTTAAGTACTAAGCTTCTTTCTTAAAAATCATCACAATATTTTATTAAACAGGACTCATGACTTGTCCTAAGAGTGGTTGAAAGTCTCATCAATGTCTTATTAAACTTGGTATTCAATTATTGCACACACTCATTAGGATTCTTCTTAATATTATCAAATTTAGCCAAAAGAAATATAGGTTTTTTTCTATCACCATATTGAATTCTAAATGCATTCACCATATCCCTCTAAGATTCAATACTCCCACGAGGTAATGTATTGAACTATTATCTAGCATCTTCTTCAAGAGTATGCACAAATAACTTAAAATAATCATCATCATACTCAATCTCATAATCATCAATCATATTCAGAAAGGATCTAAGGTTTTTCTCTCCAGAAATTTCATTGTTACCTTGAAACTTGGGCAGTCTATTTCTTACTTCAATGGGGACCTCATTAGGGTATCCAAGCATGTCCCCAAAGTTAATAAGTCTAAAAAATTGGACTCTGAAAAGAGGACGGGGAGGAGGATAATTCATATTTTTGTCAACTATATTTTCAAGAGAATTATCAACTTGGTTTTGGACAAGTGGTCTATGAGCTAAGGGGGACAGTTAATTTTGTGGAAAATTCTCAAAGGAGGACCCCCAAAACCAAAGGTCGCATCCTTAACTATAAGTTGAAGGGTGGGCTCAGGACATATTTTAGCAGATATAGGCACATATTCTTGTTGAAACAAGGAATGAAACTGGTAGACATGGCTATTTAGTTAAGAACTATCAGAAGAACTAGAATAATTTTCAATTAAAGAAGAATCACCAAGATCAAAATACAGAATATCCTTACCTTTTGATCCTTGGCCTTTCACCAGTTTCTAGACTTACTTCCTTCTTCTATGTAATGCATTTAACTTAGGAAGAAGTTTCTTAGTAGAATCTAATCTAAAAGAGTATCACAATCTGTCCATATTTTTAGGTGTTAAACCACCAAGAATATATAACAAGTATGTTAGCACTAGTTAGACCCAAACTCAGAACGGAGTCGTCACTAGATATTTCACTCTAGACAGGAAAAAATCAACATGATAATACACCGAATCACACCTTAATAATGCATGTACATTTGAGACCAAGTAAGCATTAAAAAAATAAATCTCTCTTAAACTATGGAAATAGTTTCAAAAATGAACCGAGATAGATGTCCCTGGCAGCAATGTTAGAAGGAGTTTTGGCTCCAAATATAACACCCCAAATAAGGCTTCAATACATCTGGAATGAAAACAAGGGGCAAGGAGGAAATATGGATCTGTTAATTTGTCATTTATATCCAGGGATGCATCTATCTTTCTCAAATGACAAGACCTTTGGGAGCAACAAGGAGGAACTTGACTGAGGGTGTGGTTGTTTTCCTTCTACTTTATGGCTCTACCTGAACCAAGGTGAGAGTGCATATAGGGTATATTGAGATGGAAAGGGAGATGTCATGTTTCAAGCCCTCAAACTTGTTGGAATTTCAATATAAGATCAAATGCAACCACTAAACGAAGAAATCATTCAAAATAATGGTCAAATAAACACTAAAAACACTTGAGAAACTCAAACACAAACTACTGAAGATAGATATGATAATATTATGATCAGCATTCAAAGGATGTTGTTAACAGCTTAGAACAAAATAACATTTAGAATTCTTAGCTTTAAAATTAGGGGCAAGATTACTTAAAATATGTGAAGGAAATGTGGTTTGCATGGGAAGAACAGGGTGATACACTTAAAATTAGGTGAAAAGGGGGGATGGGGATCTAATGGGGAGAAAAAATAGTGTTTACCATATCAACTTGGTATCTCTATGACGCACTAGAGCTAGAAATCAAAATAACATGAAATTTCAGGGGTTCTTTACATTAATGTATACTCAATTTATGCAAACACTACCATGTAATCTTTGAAACTTTATCACAAACACTTGTGATTAAAAATTAGTGTATTTATTATACCAAATCCATAAACCCTGAGATACCCTTGAAGGTAGAAAATATTCACTTACGGATGGCCATTATACAAAGAAATTTTACAACTGAAACAAATATTTCTAAACACTACAAAACAACATCCATTCAATAACCGGTCCAATACAATGCTTTGAAATATGCTTCTTTTTATTTCATTGATCTGATAGACACAAAAATACAACAAAAAGAGTGAATGTTTCTTGATTTTATATCTATATACATTTGGAAACATCAGAGTTATACATAGAAAATTAGTTCTTTATATTTAATTGACAAGGGAGATGTGTGAAAATGCTCTTAATGTCTGCTAGTGATTATACAAGATGCAATCACCCTATCTAAAAACTAAAATTAGAACCCCTAAAATTATTATGGGCCTTCACTTTTAAACAAAAAATTTCAAAAGGGAAATACCCAGATACCCCATGGAGCACTGTAAACAAGATATAAGTGGGGTTGTGGTCCCCAACTTGTAATCCAAATGGGAGAGGTGCCTCAACTGAAAAAGATGTCATTTTGATTTGCTTAGCTAGGATGGTTACACTTTGATGAGACAAAACTAAGTCTCATCTATTGCACAAAATAACATTATTCCTTCACTTAGAAAGTGGAATTAGATGTAGTCTTAAGAACTAGATATTTTATTTAAGATAAAATGTAGAATATATTTGATTTACCTTCAAAAATTCAATTACAATATGAATGTTTCCATTTCCCAATATTTATTATAAGTTGGAGTATAGTATTGTTTATGAGTAGGTCATTTGATCTCTAGAATGTATTATAACAAGTACAAGACATACATTACAAAGCACAGGACTCACTTAGCTAAGAGCATAGGATTCACTTAGCTAAGCACATAGGACTCACATAGCTAAGAGTGTAAGACTCACAAAGAGTGTAGAACTCACAATGCATAGAGTGCGGGAATCACAAAGAGCGCAGGAATCACAATGCATAGAGCGCAGAACTCGAAGACTGGAAGACTCACACATTAAAGAGCACAAGACTCGCAAGTCATAGAGCACAGGAATCGTAAAACTAGAGCATGACTCATAGAACTAGCAGAGGACTCGCAAAACTGATGCATGACTTGTTATAACTGAAATTACAAACCTCTAAATGAGAATCTGATAGAGATTTTTGTTCCTATTATTTTTAGGAGGAAAAATCACTCTCTATTTTTACACAGCAATAATGGTTTTGAAGATATCATTATTTGAAGCAAAAAATTTCAAGCGTAGGACTCGCACAGTGTAGACACTAAATCATGTACTTGGGTACATTTCTAGGTCATAATCGCATACTTACATTCATATGATTCCTAAGTGAGAAAAGTACTAATTGACTACTGGATTTGGCTTCTTTTTTTCTTTCTAGTTTCCTTATTGGTCTTACACACCCCACTACCCAGTCTAACCTTCATCACTTTTGTTTCTTTGAATCTAGACACCAGTGCCCAGGCGCCCTCATCCCCTTTTGGCGCCCCCGACCTCTTTGTATCTTACTCGCCTCTTTTGGGCCTCTTCTAGTTGTTGGGCATTTTTATTTCTTATGGGTCAACCTTTTAGTGGTTAATTACAAAATTCAAACAAAGGAATCATAGAAATATAATGCTATGTGATCAAATTAAAGGACCAAGCTCTAAGCATCTACTATCACCACCTAAGGTTACAACCAAAGGCATTACTGAGAGCATCACAACATCCATCTAGCTATCATTCAAGGGACACTGGACTACATTTTATGCATACACTTCATAAGAGGGGAAGTTCATTTTTCCATACACACATCTATTTACATTGCTATATCTAGCTATTTTCTCGCTATCAAGTGTATCTTGCACAATATCCTCCTAGGGAAAAATTCTTGCACACACACATGAGAACTACATGGAGTTTGAAATGTAGTGCAGCACATAGATTGTAAGTTCACTCAATTGAGTAACCGTCGGGGCTAGCCTGACTCCCCATTTGCATATTTTTATTTTATAGGATTTGATGTGTTTTGGGGTTTTACAGAAGGTCTTTTGTTTTGCAAGTTAGAGAAGGATTTTGCAGGCATAGTGCGACACACATGTGATCAATAGCAATGGTCAGTGATCATCTCGCAACACTGTAAAAGTCAGTTTCTAAACTTTTAATAAATCATAGGTGCTTAGGCACCCCAATACCATCCCAAGTGCCCTGGTCTAACCTATTCTGGAAATCACACAATTTTTTATGCACGGTGATGATAGACTATACTCTTGTTTCATTAGTTTTCTAGATCCGTACACTTCAGGATTTATCGTGAATCAACTAAGTCTTCTTTCCTCCTTCTTACACTTAGGGTTTTAATTTATCCTTTTCTTATTGTTTGTTTCATATATGTGTTTTAATATTTTATATATTGCATGTGACTTTGAAATAGCCTTTAGGGTTTTACAAATTCAATATTTGTTAAATCACACATGCAGCATCATATTTTCTCTAAATAAAATTGTAAACCTTCAAATGAGAATCTGGGAGAGGGTTTTCTTCCTCTTATTGTTATGAGGAAAAACCTATCTCCATTTTTACACAGTAGCAATAATTGAGGAAATGTTTTTTATTTTAAGTTTTAGCAGAATAAGTTTGAAGGTAAGTAATAAGACAAAAAACATATTTAGTAAAATTGTGATATCTCCCTCATTTATAAATGAAAATAAGAATTTCAAGATGTTTTATAAATATTACAACAAGGAGCACCAAAATTAGAAAAGGTTTAAAAATATTCTTCAAATTGAATTTACGTTAATGATCAGAAAATCATGGATGAGAATATGGCCGGACAACTATCATGTTGAAAGATTCAATCATGTAAGAGAAGACTTGAAAAATGGAAATACGTAGTTAAGTGCATGTGGAAGGGGTATTTCAATCTAGAGTTGTAATATTTTATTCAATATCTTCCATGTTGGTCTCCTTGTCAAGTGAAAGAAGTAGTTAAATGCAACATCAGGAGGTAGTTCAATCTAGAGTTGTAATGTTTGATTAAATCTCTTCCACATTTGTCTCCTTGTAAAGTGGAAGAAGTAGTTAAGTGTCAGAGGAAGAGGTAGTTCAATCTAGAGTTGTAGTGTTTGATTAAATTTCTTCCACATTTTTCCCCTTATCAAATGGAAGAAGATGTAGTTAAATATGAAGTTGTAGTGTTTGAATAAATTCCTTCCACATTTATCTCATTATAAATTGGAAGATAAAGTCAAGTCTTGCCCAATATTATAGGTAGGTAGTTCTATAATCTTGGAGTATTGGCTAAGGGATGAGTTATAAATACCTCTTTGAAGCGTTCAATGCAATAATAATAGAAGATGGATGATTTTTGTAATATTATTTATGATCAATAAAATTCACAATTTTGTTTTCTTGGCAACAACTTATTTTTAGTTTTGTTAACCCATCTTTGATGGAAGAGTAAGGGTCCACTCTTACCCAAGGATGAGGATAGTTCATTGTTTCTTTTTAAAATAGAATCATATTGTTTTACTTAGATTGTTTAAATCAGCACTGTGTGTTTTATTTTTTATTTTTTGTGAAGCTTCACTTTAATTTTTTAACTTTCATTTTTTTTATGTTATTTATTTTAGTTTGTTGATTAGATTTACTTTCAGTTATTTATTTCAATTTTTAGATTAGACTCAATATAAGTTATTGAATTTCATGCATTTTCAATTCTAGAGAAAAGAACTGTAAAATCATTATTTCCTTTAGCCCCTTTTGCAAATAACCTTGGACACCGCCTGGTTTTGACATTATTTAAGATTAAATGATGATGATTGTAACGACTCTCATCATTTTTGGCAACGTTTATGGGGACAAGTGTCAATAGGGTTGAGTTGCTAAGTTAAGATTAGCGAGAATAATCTCGTAAGTTTCCATTTAGAAATCAAAATTCCTTACTTTTCATAAGATATAAAAGAGTTTTTGTTATGACAGTTGTAGACACCTAAAATCCGTTTACGCAGTTTTAATACTAAAACTACACTAATTACCATATTTCTCATCATTTCTGTAATAATTATCACTTTTCCGCTAATTATCTAACATTCCCCATCTTATTCGTCAATTAACAACCTTTCGTTAATTAATTAACCCTTCCCCCATTATAGATGCAAATTAACAATCTTTCATTAGTTATAATCCACTTCTAAGTGATTAATAAACTATTAGTAATTAATTAAGCCTTCTATTTAGTCAATAAACCTTTTTATTGGTTAAATTCCCCTCCTACATCCTCAGAATCATACTAATTTTCCTCTAAACCCCCTGTAAATAGATTTTGCAAGCTTATCCCTACTTGTTAATTAATCATATTTAATTAATTAGACCCCTCTCAACTCCCATAAAGTGCACACCCTTTATTAAACATGCATATCCTTTGCATTTCCTCTTTGGGATTTATCCCACATCAATCAAATTGCTAGCATTGCCCAAACAGACAAGCTATATAAGGAACCCTCCTCCTTCCCTTTCTTCTTACACCACATTTTTATTAGTGAAACCTATAGGCATTTTGATTTGAGCATTCTCCATTGTTTTGGAATAGCTTCTTCATCTCTTGCATCCATTCTCTCAAATTGAGTAGTATGGGAAGATCCAAATATGGTTTTGTAGTCATTTCTTGGTGATATCTCGTCCTCAATTCTTGAGGAAATAACACCAATTTGATTGTTAGGTGATCTAATTAGGTTCATTCATTAGGTAGCAATCTCAAAGAGTAGGAATAGCTTGGCATTTAATGGATTTATCATGTTTATGCATTGTAGAAGTTGTTTTCCCTTAAGGTCTTATCTTGATGGTTCTATAGTAGATTTGGCTTAGCTTTTAAACTAATAGGTGTTAGTCTATTTCAATAAGCTTTACAAGTTTATTATGTTTGCATTTGGCATGCCCAGTGGGACTTAATCCATTGTCCTTTACACTTAACTTCAAGTTTTTGTAGTTAATTTTCAATTTTGGTTACTAACCCTCTTTTTGAATATATTGACATAACTTATTTTTCTTTACTTGTTTTGTTGAGTTTGCATGTTCTGAGTCTTCTTTGTAAGTATAATGGAGGTGAATTCCTGTCAAAATTGGATCTTGATGAGAAAAATTTAAGCTTTCTTCATGTTTTCATTTTTTGAGTTTCATTTTTCATCATTCTACATGTTAGTTTTGTCAATTTCTTAAAAATCTTAAGCTTTTGAGCATGTAGGTTAGTGTTTAATAGTGTTGAGTATTCTATTTACATATTAAAGAGATGGGTTGTTGTCAAAATTGAATCTTTGTAATAAAAATTCAATATTTCTCCATATTTTCATTTTTAGAGCTTCATTGTTCATCATTTTGCATGTTAGTTTTGTCAATTTGTTGAAAATGTTAAGTTATCATGAATGTTAATGTTTGATAGTGTTGAGTCCTCTTTGCATATGTTAATGAGATGGGTTGTTGTCAAAATTGAATGTTGGCTGGAAAATTTTGACCTTTTTACAGATTAAGGGACATTTTTTAGTACATGTTAAGTGCATACTCATGAGTATAAGAGCATATGCATAACCTATCTTCCAGAGGCCATAACATTTGCTCCCAAAATTGAAATGACTCCATTTTTTTACGTTAGAAAGGTATTGAAGCGAACTACACAATTAAAACATAAATTTAAGATTTAGACTTACATAAATTTTAGGTTTTTCCTTTATTATAAAAATGGTCATTTTCATTATATGTTAGATTCATTTGTTATCAACACCACGTATGCTCTTCTCTTACGTTTTTGAGAGACCTTGAGAAATAAGAAATGGCTATGATTATGGATATTTTCTAACACATTTAAATGATTTAATGAATGTTTTTTTTGTTCATTTTTCTTAAGTTAGATCAAAGTTTTTGTATGTTCTTTTGTTGCACTTTTTGGCAATCTTGAGAATAAAAAGAAATTTTGGTCTTCTTTTCTAACATTTTGGATTAATTTGGAAACTTAGTTTCATTGTTACTTAAGGGAATGAGTAATTTACAAAACATGTTTAATGGTCCTTTAATTTTTATTTTTCCATTACTATCATGTTGGGTTATTTGTTGCGTATGTTCTTCTCTTGCGTCTTTTAAATGATCTTAAGAATCAGAAACAACATTTGATCCTCTTCTTAAAATGTTATAAGTTTCCATGGAGAACTACTAAATTTTGAGTACAAGACCTTATTTAGTTTGTCAAAAAAATCAGGATCTAAACAAATACTAATACAATTTGTTGTAGGTTGCCAACAATGTGCAAAACCACATTAAGTTCAAAAGATTAAAAAACACACCACTATTCAAAACATTGTATTTGCAGGTTATGATAAGAACTACGGCTCATCCCCTTTAAACTGTGAGAATTATCTTGACATAATCCATAAAACTCATTATGAGGATTACCACAGGAACCCCAAAGTATTCCACACATTGAGGGAGCTGGTGGATGAAACAGAAAGTGAACCACTTACCCACTTGACTAGTTGAAACCCTTGTGAGATAAGCTTCATGTTACATGTATGGGGCCCCAATCATTCATTTGATTGTGGGGTAATGGTCCACCTCTCTAGGAGCAATCCTATAAGTGTGTACCTCCTTTAAGTAATAATTTACGAGTGTTGTGGAGAAAATCCATAGGGAACCATTTTGCATAGGGGTCAACCTTGCCTTTATCAAGCGTGTTTCAAAGAGCTCTTATGAAGCAAGAACTTTTTCAGATTCAAAACCTTATTAGTTGAACAAGGGGAGAATCCATTGAAGTTTGAGCCTAGTGTTGTTCATCACAAAACTTACTAACGTGCTACTTTGTCTTAGTTTCTACCTTGTACTTTAAACAAGGAGAAACTCTGCCAAAGTGAAGATAGGTTTGTTTCATCACCACTTGGTCTACTCCTTTGTTTTCTTGTTGCCCTTTTGGGACAAGAAAACATACATACAAATGGTTACTCAAGATCGTGTCCACCACTTTTGCACTCACTTACATCCTTCCTTATTGTGACTGCGATAGTAAGCATTGAAAGTGTGTTGGTACGTCCTCAAATTTTGAGTAGCCTTGCCTTGATACCCACGTCAAGAAATTTCATTTATAGTTAGGTTTGCTTCATCATCAATCTTCCCTTGAGGTGTTATGTTGCTTGCATCATCTCGATACAATTTTGATACTTAAATATTGTTTCTGATAAACTTGATTTAAGTTTCTATATTGTATCGTTACACTTCCTGCACCTTAACAACTCCTCAGTATACTTTGACATTGTTTCCTTCCAACATTACCTTAACCTTGAAAAGTGTTGTTGTTACATTGTTTGTGTCGTATCAATATTATTTCGATACTAATATATTTATTTTCCGCAAAGCTAGATTAATGTATCTAAGTGGTATTGTTGCATTGCCCGCATTTGTAACTTCCACTTTTTGGGATTTAGGCCTTGTTCATTGTAGTCCTTGTAAACATTTTTAAAACCTTAGCAAAAAAATTCCTATCAATGGAAAAGTTTCATATGTAGCCAGTATGTTGCTAAACTTTGATCAACCATTTTGACATTTACACTTGCAACTTGTTGTCCAAACCTTGTTGGATTGTTGAAATTGTTTCATCAATATGTTTTTTTTCCTTAGATATCCTTTGGAAAATCAAACAAGCATCCTCTATTTGTTTACAAAATGTCTAGTTGGTCATCATTATGCTGCTCATATTGACATGAAACTTTCATTGCCATGAAGGAGTTCAATCACACTATCTAGGTCAAGTCATTTGGACCCAAAGATTCTAGCAATGATTAACTATCGCATGATTCCTCACACTTACAATAATAGGGAACCTAAATTTAGGCATTCACGTCAAAATACGCCTATCATGACTAAACCTCATTTGGTTCTTCACGCTAAAGAACCCGTTTGGTTACCACTTTCCCCACCTTCATCTCATAGTCAGTGGTATGATTCCAATCCAAAGTATTCTTCTAATTCTTCTCAATATTCTAATGATTCTAATCCAAACTATTCTTCTAATTCTTCTCAATCTCTTGATTATCCTAATCCAACTATTCTTTTGATTCCTCTCAATCTCCTGATTATTCTAATCCAAATTATTCTTTTGATTCCTCTCAATCTCTTGATTATTCTAATCCAAACTATTATTTGGATTCCCCTCAGTCTCCTGAGCCTCATCTAATCAAATTTCTTATAAGGAATAACCAGTCACCTAAATGACATTATCCTCTAAGGATTTTTGTCACCACAAATTCTCCCCATCATTCCTCTAATTCGACTCCTAAGTCACGGTCCTCCCTTTCTTCGCAGAACCCCCTTTATAAGTCACCTCAATGACGTATTCCTCCTTTGAAGATCCATGTGACTCCAAGTTCCTCCAATCAAAATTTTAATTTGACTCTTAAGTCGTGGTCCTCCCTTTTTTCGCAGGACCCCCTTTATTAGTCACCCCAATGAAATCTTCCTCCTTTCAAGATATGCATGACTCAAAATTTCTCAAATCAATCATCTAAGTCGACCCCTATGTCACAATCTACTGACTTTCTATGCGATCCTATTTGTCGACCTGCATTATGCCATCTTCTAGGAAAACCAATAGCAACCCATTCCAAATCCCCATCTTCTTTTACTCACGAGACATCTAAATCAAAATATACTTTGTCTTTTGAGTCATCTTTTTCTATCACTAAATCTTCAACACTTTTTTGGACACCTTTCTTCTAATTAACCTTTTATCATCGACCAATAATGACCCATACCAATTGATTTCTTTCATAATGAAGAAGCGATCGGAGAATTCATAGCACTACTCTATGACGTTCCTCTAGAGGATTATGAGAAAGGATTCTCTTTTAACCTTGATGCATTCGCATATTGTGGGGAAGAGGTTGATTCCTTTAGTCAAAAAATAGAGGAAGATCCTAAGATCATCAAACTTGATCCTCCTCTTATTCTTCCATCTTCACATTCCCCATTACATGGAGAAGCTCTTGGATCTGTCATTGATCCCTATCCTATCTTCTCATCACCCCATCACTCTTTACATATCACAATTCCTCAATCACAACTTGCCTTTGGTCACCTCCACGTAGCCCATCATCTTCTTTTCTATGTGGGCCACCTCCTAGTAGCCCTCCATCTTCTATTTGTGGGTCACCTCGAGGTAGCCCGTTATCCTTTATTCTTGATCCATGTCCTAGTATCCCCTCATCTTCTATCTATGGGACACCTCCTAGTATCCCATCATCTTCTATACTTGGGCCATGCCCTAGTAGTCCTTCATCTTCCGTCTATGGGACACCTCTGGGTAGCCCATTATCTTCTATATTTGGGCCACATCCTAATATCCCTTCATCTTCTATCTATGGCTCACCTCCTGGTAGCCCATTCTCTTCTATCCTTAGGTAACATCCTAGTATCCCTTCATCTTTTGTTTGTGTCTCTCCTCCCGGTATCCCATCCTCTTCAATCCTTGGACCATATCCTCTTTGTCCATCATATCATCCTTCTATCAACAATTGTGGCAAGCCCACCATCATCCCTACCACTCATAATCATCAATCCCAAACAACCACTTTCTTCTCCCACTTCTCGGGACCAACAAAATCATGCATTGGCTTGTATGGAAACATAAACATTTTCTTTACCAAGATAAAATAAAAAATCCAAAGATCTCCAAAGCTCCAAATAAATCCAACACCCACAATTCCAAAAATCAAACGTGATTCAAAAATGCACACCAATTCAACCAGTGCCAAGTCTGGTGTAAAGTACAAAAACTCTATGGATAGGTAACTCAAGCTCCCACATACAAAATCTATGATATTACTCGATAATTCATTTTCACTCATCGAGTATGATCTCACCATACGATCATCGAGAATGGAAATATATATGGCTAGATCTTCTGCATAAGCTGAAAAGCTCTTAGTCTCCCTCATCAAAGAAATTGTAAACATCATTGTATCGGATCTTAGGCATACCATAGTGACATTGATTTGGTCAATAACCTATGCTTAGTCTCTATCATAGGCATATTACTTCCTACCCTGAGATGGATCTTTTTAACACCAATGGTGTTATTGATAGTCTTCTATAGCAACCTATAGCAGCTGTTCAAACTACCAGGAACCACCTATCTAATGAAGAAGTGTCAATCACAAGACCAACCAAATAGCTCTAAGATGTGCAGCCTATATCAATAGATCAGATAGTTGGATTGCATGCACATAGATGGAACCAATAGAGATTAACACGCAAAATTTTAAGCAAAGGCAGCTTTCAGATCTAGATCTAGAATAACACAAAGTTTATAAGTAGATCTAAGACAATAAGCTAGAAACAAAATGCACCATGACACAAAGTTCTCCGGAAATCTACTCCTTTCTATTCCTTTGCTTCAAATAGCTATCAAGGGCTTCAGCACAAAGTCTGGAAGACAAGAATGTTGCTTACAAATTTTGATCCTTAACCCAAAGGTTCTTCCTCTACTTATAGAATATAGAAGGGAAGTTAAAAATGGGAAACTTAACTGAACTAGAACATAAACAAGAAGTAAATATAACATCTGGCAATCATCTTCCTCTAATTCCTCTCTTAGTGACATGCATCAAGAGTTCAAACTAAAATTGTGCACATTTGTCACTTAACTTATAGAATCATTCCACATAACTAGAAGTAATGGTTTTAAAACCAACGACTTTATTTACATCTGGGAACGTGAAAAATAGAAGAAGAAAGAGTATAAGAAGAAAGGTTCACCAACTGTAACATCTATATCTTCTTTTTGTTTTGATACTGAATATACTTATCGAACATGTAATTTAGTAACTTCTCATCTGTTTTAGCCACAGCTTCTTTTTCCGTCCTCAATTGCAGCAAGCCTTCATTCAAAACCCCGATGCACGCTTCCATATCCTTCAAGCTAGGCCCGAACTTCTCAATATCTGACTGCAGCATTACCAGCTTACTGATGGAATCCATCTTAAAAGGCCTAACAGCTTCGTCAATTCTCTCTTGCACCATCAGAAGAGATCCCTCCATGGAATCAGGCACTTTGCTAGGAATGGTCCTTATGTATGAAGAAACGTTCCCGACCACTTCTTCATTGGTGAAAGCAATGACATTGTCTAGTAATGATGATGCCATACTTTCAAGTACTCGCATCCTTTTCAGCATGATTATGAAGATCTCCAAGCGGAAAGATACCGCAAACTCAAGTTGCTTCCCCTTCTCAACTGATCCATCAGGCACAATTCGTTCCGCAATCAACACCTCCCTCGGCAGCTTATTAATTTTGATCAAATTACTCAAGTTACTCTCAGCAACTGTGCTCATGTCTATCGTGCTCGTCACCAGTTGCTCCAGCTGAACCGATGCATCCTTCATAACCTTTAGATGGGCTGGCACCTCTCTGAGTTGTACATAAGTTTGGTGAATGATTATACTCTTCCATTTGTCGATAGCTTTAACCTATTTACCTGCATCTTCCACTTCCTGCATTAGATGATCACTCACCCGCTTTTGTGCTGAAATTGGCTGAGTGGAAGATTTGGAAACTTTGGCAATAATCTCGCACAACTGAGACACCTACTTTTGAAGTTTAACTTTCTTCGTCTTTTCTTTGTCAAGCCTAAGAAATAAAGCATCTATCAATGTCTGTGTGTTTTTCTTCAATCCTTCTGTGGTGGCTTGACCCATGGGTACTCTGGTCACTGTTATATCCTCTATTGTGAGCTCATCCTTCTTCTTCCCTTCTGTTGGAACTGACATTTCAGCGAACTTCTGCCCCGACTCCTCAATAATCAACCTTGAAGTCACCTTAGCAACTTTAGGTTTTCTATCTTTTCCGCCCAAGCTCAGGAGCAGCTGAAAGTCATGTTCCTCTATGTTGATCTCCTCTCTAGCCTCTGGAACCAATTGTGAAGCCAACCATTCTGAGAAATTACTTCTCAAAGAATGAGAAGTTGCCGAGTGTACCACCATCTCGCACTCTAATTCCTCGCCATCCAAAACTGCTACAGTGTCATGGCTACCATCTTCTGTATTGTCCAAAGAAAAAGCTCTTTCAAACTCCACCATCTACAACTTCAGCGTTTGTCTTCAGGAAGAGGTGCTAAACGGAGTGGCTGAGGAGAAAAGATTAATGTTTTCGGATTCAACGGAGGAATGGCAGTATCTTGATGAGCTGCTTTTGCTGAAGAAGTCGGAACTAACACCATAGCTTCTCCTTCGTATGAGACTTTCTGTGCACTTTAATCTTTTCAGGCCTTCTGTTGTTTTCTCTTTCGTGCTTCCTTTTGAGGGAATCTCCAATGCTAAGATTGCCTGTGATCTGAATCATCAAGACGCCCTGCTTCATCGAGGCAATATCCCTTTATCAGCAACCAGTTTGAAGTATTGACCAGAATGGCGGCAGTCCTTTCCTCGATCGTGTGGCAACCACCTATGCTCTCCTGAAATATAGCTCTATCTCCTCCCATCTGATGGTATGCATCAAGTAACACAGGCCCATCATCTTTAAGATCCGCAAGTATCCATGCTAATCCAAAGTCAAACACTTGTCGTACTGATAACCTGCTGAAATCTTTCTTTCTAACTTTGTATTCGCTTCTGCACTTCATCCAAAAATCTTCCAATGAAGGCACATGCGCATACTCCTGGGAGATTGTCTTCCTTGCCACCCCATATGGATCGAAGTTGAGTCGTGCTGGGAAGAACCCTTGCTCGTACTCAGAGAACATCCCCGCTTCAATTCTTCGAGGTTTGAGAATGCTCTGGCAGCTGTAATAGCCAAATATGATCGAGAAGAAGCCTATAGACTTGTGTCATTTCCACTGTAGGTCATGCATCTCCACGAGCTATCTGCTCAAATCCATGATGACCAATTTGTCACTCGAATATCTGGGAAACTTGACTGGTTCTCCTAAAAATTCGATGATGCTAAGGTATGTAAACTTCGCAAACTGGATGAAGATACTGCCAATCTTGGACACAGCTTCTCAAACTTCCTTGCTTACCCTGTTGACCTTTAGATCACCGTTCAGCCTGCAAATGAATTCGTAGAAGAATCCATCGTTGACCACTTTATAATCTTTGTTGCATGCAGGCCCAGTAAGCTGCGGATCACACTCAAAAATAGGATCTTTGGAGAGCACACCATGTCTATCCATCTTGAAGAAGATACCCTATGAAGTTGTTGCATATACCAAATATGAAGTCATTTTGAAGTTGTAAGTCCGTCTCACATTCCGGAGCTACTCACCGATGTTGTCACTAATGATTTCTGACCAATTGATTATAGAATCTGCTTTGTTGATTTCAATGGTCCTGATGAAGGCATACATCCATGAGCAGAAGTTGTGAGCGTTAGCTTCGCCATTTATCCTGCATAACAATTTGGTAATGTCGTCCACCTCCTGTACCAGATTGGATCGTGGAAGAGTTATCGGGAACTTAGATGGAGATCTGGGCTTCTTCATATATCTATTGTTCACTATGCCCACACAGTCAACTTTATGTTTTTCCCATATGTTGCCAACATCCAATATGTTAATTGTAGTCACCACTTGTCGTGCTAGAATCTTCAGACAATAATTGATGAACTGTGCGTCCAGCTGGATTATTGTCTTCCCCGCAACACCTCGAACTGATCTAGATAGTGGGTGGTAAGACCTAGCACACTCCATGAAAAATTTTGGCAACTGATCTATGAATGGGAATGCTGAAGCTCGAATGATTCCACCGCTTTTGACTGCACGCATGAGAGAAGTCTTTCCAGCTCTGGATCTTTCAATCAATCCGGAAAGAAGTTTTGGACCTAGATTTGTGTCTCCAATGTCAGCAAACCTGGAAGTAATGCATGACTCTGCTGAGCTTCCCTTTCATCTCACTTTGTCATGGCCAAGTCTATCTTTGTCTAAGAAACTCTTTTTCTCTTTATTCGGCCAGAATTCTTTACAACAGGTGCAGATCTGGGGATTTCTTCAGATTTGGAAGATATATTCAATGTATTGGACATTGATTTAAACTCTCTTTTAATTATAAAAACACCTGTAATGAATTCTTGTGCACCTGTACCACTATGCAGACAATTAATCAAACTTAAATCAAGCTCTTTCAAACTTAGGTGCCAAACTTTGAAGCTTTCTGGCAGTGAAAACACCTTCCTCTGAGCAAAATCTCTCCTTCTTTGGGCACCAAAATTGTCTGGGCTACACTTCCTTGCTAAAGAATTAATTACTTCATTAATATGGCAACCCATAGTTATATAACCTTCATCATTCTATAATTAATGATTACCCCTCCTATTCCAGGCACTTAATTAATTAATTAACATGCTTTTCTCTTCAATTTGGGCGCCTATTTTGTGCATGCTCATGGCTGCCATTAAATAAATTAAATTTATTTAATTTTAGTTTTCTACTTCCAATCCACTTTGACTTCACACTATGCTTTGATCTCATGCGCCAAAAATAGGAATTAATTATATCAATTAATACTTTAAAAAGTATTATTCTTCCTCTAGGTGGGTCGCACTTTTTTGCATGAGAGAGGGCTGCATTAAATAAATTAAATTTATTTAATTTTAGAATTCTATTTCCAATTTCTTTTATCCTCTTCACTAGTGTTGACTTTTCCTCATGCTTGGGCACCCATTCTGGAAATAGAATTAATTAATAAATGTAATTAAAGTTTATCTTTTTATTCCAAAAGGGGTCACACTTTTTTGCATAGCTAATTTCTATTTTTAAAAGTCAATTTCCAATGGGATTATTCACCCTGCACCGCAGCTCCAAAAATATCATGATCCACTTAAGTTGTTTGACTTTCATAATGAGATTTTTTACCCTGCAAGGCAGCTAAGAAATTCCCATCAATGCCTTAAGTGATTTTCTTTTATTTCACAATGGGAATTTTGACCCTGCAAGGCAGATAAGAAATTCTCGCCTGCCTACTACCTCTTATTTTCCCATTATGACTTAAATGACCTTGCTCTCATGGGAAAAAGTACCCTGCCAAGCAGGTACAAAATTCTCATCTGCCTACTACTACCAAAAATCTCATTGTGGCTTAAAACCTTCCTTTCCCAAAAATGTGAGCTGCCCAGAAGAGGCCTTTTTGTGCACGACTTCATCTTTTTAGAGAGAATCAAACCTCCTGTGGAAAATTCCTTTTAGCATGACATCCGTAGATGATCTCTAGATACTCCAGGAAAGAAAACAGACTGAACCGACAAAGGAATGGACCTAGAGAAATTTCACAGAAAACAAAACGAGAAAAATACCAAAGGCACAAAACGTTGCCAGAAGTCACAAATAAAGTCCATGATTCATTTCTGGTTAAAAACCTACTGGTATATGGGAATATTGACATGTAAAACCTTAACAGGGTTAAAACGAAGCACAATTTACCTCAAACAGGGCTTAAAATAATTAAATAAAAAATTCCCGCAGATAAACCCCTGCAAAAAGATAAAACAAGTTTGGGCATCTGGGTATTTGTCGAAATTGGTTTATATGACTCTCTGGGAATATCTTGACACAAAACAGTAACTTTCTGGCAATTAAAACATAAAACGACCCATTATTTTAAAAGTACGAATTTTTTTACAAGGGGTAGTCTCAAATTTCAGGGTGAAATATGGGGACACCAAGATAACATTATTGTTGATAAGCAGTCACTACTTGTTTCCCTCATCAAAGAAAACGAAAACATTGTTGTTGGTTCCTATCATGCAAAGTGACATTGTTGGTCCCAATTTCCCAAAATCTAAAAAATCCAAAACAAATTAAAAAATAAAAAATGATAAAAACATTAAAATATTACCAAAAAATCAAAGGTACAAAGATCAAAAATTGCAATCAAGTATTGCATACACATGGATGTTCTTTCCTTCCTTTCTTCATATTCTTATGCAAACCACCAACCATTTTCATCCCTTCCGTGATCTTTTTGTAAGTCTATTTGCACTCATTGTGCAACATTTATCTCTATTGTATCTATTTAACTCTAGTCTTTCATCACCTTGGTAAATTAAAGAACGAATGACCTTTTAGAGATCCTATCACTATCTACATCTAATAAACTTGTTGCGAATAATTTTTGGGCGTAATTGTTGATGCTAGCCAATGTCGTCATCACAATCACTTCCACATCCTTCCATCAAGCCATATGTGGTTCTTAACCCCTTACCCAAACAAATCGAGAGAGTTGAAGTAAGTTTTCAGAAAGTAAAAAAATCAATCAAAAAAAATAAAAAGCAAAAAAAATATAATTCTCTCTTGGGGTGTTTTCAGTATCTCTATTGGGCTTATGGATGTTTGGCTAGCAGTAGGGCAATGTTGCGACTAGAATCAAATACATCTCCGTTGGGGCTGTGGATCTCTGGTTGGTAGTGGAGCAATGTACAGCTCTCCTTCCACCCTCCATTCACAAATTACCTATCAAAATAAATCATTCCTACACATTAGCCAGTGTCTTCACTTACTACCTATCAAATCTTCCCTTAAAAAATTAAATAATTTCCATGTCCATGCATTGGGTATCTATGAGAAAATAGGATTAATATGTTATCAGGTGTTGTTTGGACCTTGTTCAAACTCTTACTTTAGTCCTTATTTTGACTCACAATTTGTGCCTTTGGCTAATCACCTTTTCATTGCACCAGTTGGATGACGTAGATCATTAAGTAAAATGATGAAATAAAGTTGTTTTTTCACCAGCTGAATGCAAGCTATTTTCATTCTCTTCACAATTTATATTTCTTCCTTATCATTTTCTTCTACCAAACTTTTTACTTGAATAACATCTGGGGCAATAGGGGTCACCTGTTATCCCCCCTCCCCTCTTCATTTCTTCTATCTGTTTCTTTCCTCTTTTTCAATCTTCGATCGACCTCTTCCATCACCCCATCAACACTCGAGGGGGAATCCTTCATTCTACTAAATTTTCTTCCACTCCTTCAAAATTTATTTTTTTTGTACTTGTCTACTATCTTTGAAGTGGCATCGCTTACACCACCTCAAAGAGAGGCAAAGGTAGACACATAAAATCTACTTACGTAATTTTAATACTAAAATTGCACTAATTACCCTCTTTCCCATCATTTCCGTAATAATTATCGTTTTTCCTCTAATTAGCTAAAATTCCCCTTCTTATTCATTAACAACATTTTGTTAATTAATCAACCCTTCCCCCATTCTAGATGCAAATTAATGACCTTTCGTTACTTATAATCCACTTCTAAGTGATTAATTAACCATTATTAATTAATTAAACCTTCTATTTAGTCAATAAACTCTTTTTATTGGTTAAATTCCCCTCCTACATCCCTCGAATCATGGTAATTTTCCTCTAAACCCCCTCTAAATAGATTCTACAAGTTTATCCCTACTTATTAATTAATCGCATTTGATTAATTAGACCCCTCTCAACTCTCATAAAGTGCACATCCTTTATTAAACATGCATATCCTTTGCATTTCCTCTTTGGGCTTTATCCCACATCCATAAAATTTTTAGCCTTGCCCAAATAGGCAAGCTATATAAGGAACTCTCCTCCTCCCCTTTCTTCTTACACCACACTTTGATTAGTGAAACCTATATGCATTTTGATTTGAGCATTCTCCGTTGTTTTGGAATAACTTTTTCATCTCTTTCATCCATTCTCTCAAATTGAGTAGTATGGGAACAGCCAAACATGGCCTTTGTACCCATTTCTTGGTGAGATCTCATCCTCAATTCTTGAGGAAACAACACCAATTTGATTTCTAGGTGATCTAATTAGTTTCATTCATTAGGTAGCAATCTCAAAGAGTAGGAATAGTTTGGCATTTAATGGATTTATCATGTTTATGCATTGCAAAAGTTGTTTTCCCTTAAGCTCTTATCTTAATGGTTCTATAGTAGATTTGGCTTAGATTTTAGACTACTAGGTGTTAGTCCATTTCAATTATCTTTGCAATTGAATTATGTTCACGACAACAAATTACTATGTGTCATTAAAGTAAGTGGAATAGGAACTTGTTGTAAAATCTTAACTTAGGGGAGATATTGGTTAGCAGTCCTTTTAGACAGTAGTTTTAATTTTTTTCTTTTTTCTTAGTTAAATGTTTGGGCTTAGTGAGAGAAATTCTAGAAGTTTTCATTCCTTCAGATGATATAAAAAGCGTCTATAGTGACCGCTGGTAACTTTCGAGCTATTTGAGTCAATGGAACATGAATCTCTTACAAGTCCTTAGTTTAGATTAGAATTTTATTTAAATTTGTAGGATTAGATATTCACAAAAGATTTATAAAAAACAAACCCCTCAAAACAAACTTTGTACAAAATAAACAATAAAAAATTGCAAGGGAATATTTTCTCATGCATGGCAATACGGGGTTGGAAAAAAATATGAAGATCTAGCTGATGTATGCCAAGAGATGGCAACCCTCACATCTACGATTGAAGAGCTATAAAGAAGAAGAAGGATTTCCACAATGTTTGTTGATACAGAGATGAAAAAGAAGACATCTTGTTGAAATACTTTTTCTTAAAGAAAATGGATTGCGTGCATTCATTTTACTATAGTAACTCGTGTAGTTTTTTGTCAATATGCAATTACCATCTGTATTTTGACTCCAGCTACCGAAGGAAGAAAATATTTAGTATAAGCAAAAATTTTGCAGAACAAAGAGATCTCAACCACGGTTCTAACAATCATGCAAGAAGTTAATGATACGGATAAAAACAACTACATAGTTGATCAAGGAGTGCATAAGAAAAATGAAAGCGTTGAAAAACTAGCAAATGGCAACTCTTTTCCAAAAAAAAAAAAAAAAATTTGAAAACCAACAAATGACTGGTTTTTTCCAAATAAAACGAAAAGGAAAGAATTGAAAACCAACAAATGGCGGCTCTTTTCCAAAAAATCAAGAAGGAAAGAGTTGAAAACTAGTAAAATGGCGACTCTTTTCCGAAAAAAAGGAAAGTAGAAAATCAGAAAATGATTGTTTTTCCCAGCTACAATAAAATATCTCTGATACAATTTGCTATTTCTTTCAAATATTTTGAAGTTAATTTGTTATTTCTTTAGATCTACAAAATTGAATTCCTTTGAAGGTGACTTGTTATTTCTTCAGATCTACAAAATTGGAGTCCTTTGAAGCTAATTTTTTATTTCTTCGAATCTAAAGAATTGGAGTCCTTTGAAGCTAATCTGTTATTTCTTTTAGATCTGTAAGAAATGAAGGTTGTACAACAAGAAGAAAGCAAGGATAACTTCGAGATATGGTCCAGGTATCTTCTATTATTTTATTCTTAAATAAATTTGTTAGTTGTTTCGATTACAGATAATTACACATCCAAAAATCTATCGAAAAGAGAAATATTTATTTTTCAATAAGGCTTGTAGCAGCAAATAAGAGAGATTGGGTGTTGGAAAAAAAAAAGGTAGAAAAGAAGTAAATAATTTCTTTTGAAAACAAAAAAAAAACCATGCAAGAAGCCGAGTGTGGGGGAGAAGAAGATACAAGTCTACAAATATATTTGAAAACTACATAAGAGAAAAGTTGATATATACAAAACATATGTTGATTTTGAAAAGAAAAGAAAAGAAACATATTGATTTTTTGAAAAAGAAAAAAATTATAAGTCTTGTACAAAAAGTGAAGAAGAAAAAGAGGACTCAAGATCAAAATATGCATTGAAATCAACATGCATGATGACATGCATGAAATTAAGTGCGGGGGAGTGATAAGACCAAGCTAAGTCTCATCTATTGCACAAAATAACATTATTCTCTTCTAAAGTGGATTTAGATATAGTTTTAATTACTAGATATCTTATTGAAGATAAAATGTAGAATATATGTGATCTATCTTTGAAAATTCCATTGCAATATGAATTCTTCCATTTCCTTTTTTTTTTTTGTAAGTTGGAGTTCATTATTGTGTGTGAGCAGATCATTTGATCTCTAGTATTGCAGCAAGTGTAAGACACACATTACAAAGCACGGGACTCACTTAGCTAAGAGCGCAAGACTCACATAGCTAAGAGCGTTGGACTCTCAAAGAATGCAGGAATCACAATGCATAGAGCGCAAGACTCGCACAACTAGCGTAGGACACGTAGAACTAGTGCATGACTTGCAGAACCAGCGCAAGAATTGTTATAACTAAAATTACAGACTTCCAAATAAGAATCTAAGAGAGGTTTTTGTTCCTCTTATTTTTAGGAGGAAAAACCTCTCTCTATTTTTACACAGAAATAATGGTTTTGAAGATATCATCATTTGAAGCAGAAGGTTTTCAAGCATATGACTTACACATGCAGCATGGGATTTACTCTAAATAAAATTACAAACCTTCAAATGAGAATTTGGAAGATTTTTTTGTTCCTCTTATTATTCTGAGGAAAAATCTCTTTGTTTTTACACAGCAGCAATAATTGAGAAAATATCTTCATTTGAAGTTTTAACGGAATAAGGTTAAGAAAAATAAATAAAACAAAAAAACACGAGTTCAATAAAACTGCGATATATCCCTTATTTCTCAATGAAAATGATAATTTCAAGATGTTTTGTAAATCTTACAATAATAAGCACAAAACCTATAAAAGGTTTAAAAATATTCTTCAAATTGAATTCACAATAACGATCATAAAATCGGGGATGAGAATATGGTGGGACAGTTGTCATGTTGAAAGATTCAATCATGTAAGAGCAGACTTAACAAATGGAAAGTAGTAAAGTGCATTTAGAAGAGGTATTTCAATCTAAAGTTGTAATATTTGATTAAATATCTTCCATGTTTGCGTCCTAGTCAAGTGGAAGAAGTAGTTAAGTGCAAGAGGAAGAGGTAGTTCAATCTAGAGTTGTAGTGTTTGATTAAATCTCTTCCACGTTTGTCTCTTTGTCAAGTGGAAGAAGTAGTTAAGTGCAAGAGGAAGAGATAGTTCAATCTAGAGTTGTAGTGTTTGATTAAATTTATTCCACATTTGTCTCCTTGTCAAGTGGAAGTAGTTAAATCTCAACACATGACACTACCAATCAACCTTCATGTCTTTTTCCCTTTGACAATAATGATAGCACCACGTGCATCATTACATTTTGACATCAATGACAACACAATGCCAACAAAAACATGGTATATACAATGTACAAGAGAATCAACTCAAGGTCCTAAACATCCACAACCCTAATGACAACATTGATTGATTTAATTAATGATATGTTATTTATTTAACAAAGAGGATAAGTTGGACACCAAGGATGAGTAGGAGATAACGAAAAGCAAGGGTGGATGTCAAACTCAAACATATGCAAGCTTCTTCTTTACAAGAAGTAGTGAAGGACACTGCAAACCCTTTGAGGTCAAGGAGAACATGGATGTTAGGGTCAATGGACTTAGGATTCCCCTTTAAGCACGATTCATCTCGGTCCCTCGATAACCCGAAAAGAGCTCAAATTTGGAATTAGAGCTTAGACATTTCGAGACTATGTTGCCTCCTCTACTAGGCATGTGTATTGTGCAAACAATTATGTTTTCCAATTGGAAAGTTAGCGAGCTCATTCGCAACATCCCATGGATTTGTTTCAGGGCCTCTAACTATCTAGTGAGATAGTACTTTTACTTCATGTTGTTTTCTTACGTGATTTTATCCGACCCTTTCTAGACCATCTACAACATTCTCCAAGATGGGCCAAAATAGGAGTTTAGACCAGGACATGCAACCATCAAATCTTAATGGAAGGTGGGTTTTGTAGATGTAGTTATCACCGTTGTTGGTGGAAAGACCCTAGGTGCCAATATTTTGTTCTATGACCTACCAGTTGTCATAGAATAATATAAACAAACCCACACTTCACAAATCTTTCATTGCATCGAAAACCATAGATTGTAAAAGCAAACACCATCACTTATATATACAAAAAAAGATAAGTTGGCAACGAATTATCCACAAAAAATGTTACACGAAACTGGATGTTGAATTTGTAACATTAACAAGTACTTACATTGACAGGGGTTTTTCCAATCGAGACCAATGCAAGAAAAATTTGGCAACCCATCAACATAATTATAATCTTCAAACTGAAACGTTCCTTATGTATAACCTTGGATGAGCTAGAGTATCAAAGGAGGACCCAAGTGCGCACGCAAAAATTAATTTTCCGCTTTTGCCAAGGTCTCAAACATTAATTACCTTGATCTTGGCTTTTCAAATGGGGTCTCGATGGTTATGTCTGGTAGCATCAAAGAAATGGAAGGTTAACGTTTTGTGTTAGTGATCATTAACGAGTGGTATCATTAGGATTGATGATAAAGGGAAACCCTAATCACTGCCTTAATCACCAAAGAGAAAATTGTATCACGAATGTGCATAAAATCAACAACATAAGGAACCCCAAACGCAAAGTTTACGTATCTAACATATGAAGAGTTTGGGATTCAGAAATATGCAAGTTTCTCTTCAAAGTTTTCAACGACTGTGACTTGCTTTCTAAGATATCTCCAAAGTACGTTTTCTCAACAACATACACAACGCAACCCCTTTCTTTTTCAGACAATTGACAAAAATACACATGGTTCATGTTTACTTAGTCATAAGAAATAATAGTTTTACATTGGTTCCCCTCAACTATTTCCCCACCCTTGGATTTATCATCCCTCAAAACCCTTCTTCATCACCCCTCATCTGCCCCGATATTTCACTCCCTCCAATTTAACTTCTTCAACGCATCCCCTTCAATATTTCCATCGCACATTTTGCATGTGATTGCTACATATAGTCTCTTCAATGCTTGATTGACTAAATAAAGAAAGCATATGTAGTTGGGTACACCCATCTTGTCAATAATAATGAATTGCATCTAATTATTTTTGTTTGTTACTAATGAATATATCATCTTGGTTTTGTTTGATGGATTATTGAATGGACTTGTGTTTTACTAAGATTAAATCTTTTGATTCTCTAATATATACCATTGATTCACTTAAAAAGTCTTTATGTTTATGTGGTCTCCCAAGATTTTTGTGTTGCATCAAGATCATAGATTCACTTTTTTTGGAAATTGTTTTCTGGTGAATTAGGTACCGATTTGAATTTAAATATTGCTTATTATCCT
Source organism: Taxus chinensis (assembly GCA_019776745.2). Taxonomy (NCBI): domain Eukaryota; kingdom Viridiplantae; phylum Streptophyta; class Pinopsida; order Cupressales; family Taxaceae; genus Taxus; species Taxus chinensis. The sequence continues at coordinate 545,934,874 of CM034152.1, read as the reverse complement.
AAATCAAACTATTATACTGAAAAAAATTAATAGGATAATTGAAGACGTTAAAATTGTATATTGTTGAGAGACCTAAAATGTAGGAAGATTATTCACATTTAATTGAGTTTTTTTATAATCAAATGTATCACTCAACTATTAAGATGTCCCGTTTTGAAGTTATTTATGGCGCGATCCCTTCGGGGTGGTTTACCAGTGGTGGCGGGTGTTGCATCACCAATGGTTATGGTTGGTGCTTATTCTCGGCGGTGGCGGACTTTGCATCGTTGGCGTTGGCAGCCGCTGGTGGCTCTAAAAACGACGATAGCAGAAAAAATTGCATCGTCGGTGCAAGCTCAGTGGTCGCAGTTTGTGTTGGATTAATTGTAATATCTTGTCTAAGGACGTTGTTAAGGGAGGGGACCCAAGAACCCCCTCGGTTTTAAGCTCCACTCAAAAGTGTTAAACTATCTAAAAACAATAATAATAATCAAAGTCAAACCCTAGCTCCATCACAAATATAACAAATGACTACTCCACAAATATAATTGTCTGTAACATCACAAATATACACGAAGGGAACCACATGGCAAGAAAACAAAATTGAAATTTCAGCGTACAAGGGACAACTGCACGTACACAAGGTATGAGACTTCCTCGTGACACTTCCATGTTTAATTGAATCCCCCCCTTAGAGATTAGGGGATTCAAACATACACCTCTCTAAAACAAACAATGAGTGTTGCGGGAGCATGAATAGATAGCCTAATTTTCTTCATGCTCCTAAATGAGATTATACATAGAAAGAACCCAGCCTAAAGGGCCTAACAGCGAACGATCACAGTAATTGATTAAACTTCTAAATCTGCAAACAATTCAAAATTTATGGAAGCTGGAATGTAAATATAATAGCCATGTTGCATTTTGTCAATAAGACGTCAAACCTACAAATCAAAATGTAGAATGTTGGATTGTCACGATTGTATTATTTCTCATACAGTGCTGCTTTAAGGTACAAAATGGAAATCGTAGCTAGTTTTGAGAAACCTACCCAATATAAGGTAGCTATACTGGGAAAAGACTATGATAAACCTAAAAGGAAAACAAGCCACAAATCCACGAGTCCTTCACTATAGCTTCTAGAGACGAGCAAAGCTGGGAGACAAGCATGAGATCAACAACTAATAAATAAAGCAGCCATCATCAGAAATTTAGGGCACAATTGAAGATTGTGAAGTTGTGTGTGCATATACGCCAAGGTTTTGCTTACTACACAGAATCATCTAGCAAAGCATGCGCCAGATGACAGAAAGGAAATTTTTGATCTATCTATTCTTAAACCCTATTACATTCACTCCAAAAGATGTTAATGTGATTTTCATACAATTGTTTATCTACATCAATATCTGAGCCTTTGGCTACTTGATGCATAAGTTTTGAAACAAAAAATTATGATCCGATGACAAAGACAAACTATACACACTTTGAATTGAAAGAATGGATTAGAATTCTTATGTTTCCCACAAATAAATATTTAGTATCAAGAAACACCCAAACAACGAACATGCATGTTTGCAATGCCCTTCTATACAAAGAGAGATGGCATTAGCATAAAATCATCATAGCACAATAGCAAAAACATTGAACAATTGCCATAAATGTGAATATTAACAAAGAAAATACACAAGTATTAAGAAACTGTAGACAACAAGACAATCAGTTCTCTGGAAGATTTGCCAGCAGCACCAGAGCGGCCGTATACCAGGCTGAAACCAACTTAGAAGCCACCTTTGCCACAAATTGCAATGAAACAATTCTTCTTCATGTTCTTTATTTCTTCAAGACACTGCAGCAGAAAAGAAGACAAAATTACTTTTCTTTTCATACTCCTAGTTTTAAAACCGCACTAGTTTAACCATATGCCTTATGATAAAAGCGGCATACCTCCTAGAGAATTCCTTTAATGTTCATTATTTGTCAGCAATATGCATTGATATGCTCCTAAAAATCTAAATATACAAATTCGTTACTAATGCTATGTTAAATCCTAAGAAAAGTTAAATCCGCGTACTACAATGCATAGTGTTCCAGTATCAATAGGACCATGTACTGGCATCATAAAGTGGACATGTAAAAGAATTACTCATTTCTACACACATTTTCATTTCTTAGAAGCTCGTCCAAGATAGAAAGTTGTTCGTATCCGCATTTTTTGTTCAAGAATATTATAAGGTTAAATATGGGAAATCACCAATGAAGTTAACTGGCATGTTGAATCCTAACGTGTACCACTGAGGATAAGAAGAGGAATGGCAGCATCCTGTGATGCAACTTGCACTAGTAGTGTTGAGTTTCAGAAGACGAGAATGGTACTTAGTGACAGCTTCTCCCTACTTCGAGCACACTCAACCTGCTTGAACATCAACCCAGAAATTGCAACTCATTCCCAAAGCAAAGTTGACATGCAAGATGAATTGTACAGCTTTGATTCTAGAAGTAATTCAGACTGAACTTGTGAGTACTTTTGAAATCTTGGTTTATCCAAAATTTCTGATCACTTTCTTCGTGCCAGCAGCCACTCAAATCAAGTTAGATTAGCTTTTCCTGATACATGATAGATGAGACAGTCATAGGATAACCCTCAAAGTTTGGTTGTGTGCATTGATTCATGCTTATTTTGGAAATAAAAGTTGGTACTACAGATTTTTTCAATATTTCTGGCCTCGATTTCAAGAGTCTTACCATGAGTTTTGGTTGCCAAAGCTATTTGTGGGCCATTAAGTTATTTCAGGTTGATAAGTAATTAGTAGCTAAAAATGCTATGAAATTTATTCTCCTAATCTGCTAGGAAGGGAATTTGCATTCACTGCAACTTCTTATTTTCTATTTAGTAGGAGGTCATTTTAGGAAATCTCTCTTCAAAACACAGAAAGATACCGTTTGAAACTCTGGTTGTGTGTGCGCCACTGAGAATTCTTATATTCCAAAGATGCTATATTTTGCACAGCATGTATATCAATGGCTTAGACAATCATGGCCACCCCATATTTACATAACCCTTGTAATAATTCTTGTATGCTACTTATGGCATCAATGCAATGATAGACCCCACGCCCATATCCTAGGGGTTGAAGATGACATTGTCCGCAACATGTTTAGAAGCATACATAATTGTCCCTCCCATATGGTTAGCAATGCAAATACAATGAAACGATTGAATGCTATATGCCTGTATTTGGCTGAATCACTGATCATTGATGCCTATCTCACCATCACTAGTAGGAATGTCCTCTCATGAACAAGAGACAGATATTCCAATACTCGAAAGCCAATTAAGGCAGGTATCCTTATACTCGAAAGAGAGAAGATTCATGTTTGCTGGTACAATATTTATATATATGCACCTTTTAATTTAATTGACTTTGTTTATTTCACTTTGTTGACATAGTCTAGCGTGCACACCTCCTAGGCTTTGATTAGGATAAGTGGCACTCATAGTATTGCCACTTCATCTCACATGTACCTATTCATGTGGAAGGTTGCTGCACACATCTATTATATGGTCAAAAGCAAAGTTGGAACACAACTCTTGCTTTTGCTATATATAGACTTCTTCTATTTGTAAATTGTAAGCTAGTAATAATCAAATTCATTCGGTTGATTTGAATACTGTGTTTCTATTATTGCTTCTACTTGCAGCAGTTTACTCTTGTATTTCTGGAATGAGCCCACATTAAAGAGAATCCCTTGTATCACCAATTCTTACATGGTAGCAGTCTTTCTTCACCAAGTGGTAATTGTTGCTATTTGAAGACTTTCAGTTGCTTCTGCACTCCCACATACTTCTCCAATCATTTTGCACATTCTTGGGCCAACCAACATTATGGTCTTCCAATAAAACCATCTAGGTTTTTTACTTTGCCAAAAACTACATTTTTAGGTGTTTTTCAGTGATTTTGCATTTTTGGAAAAATCTAAAATTTTCTTGCTCTTCCCAGTATTTTTGTTGCAAATACACAAAAAATATAAATTTTCAAAAACAGAATTTTTTTTTGCCTCGTGGATTTTTTCTATGAAATTTCAAGTTCTTAGGAAAAGTAAGAGAATTAGATTGTAAAAGAAGAGTTATTCTAACTCTTTGCAGGTTGAAGGCTCAAAGAATGTATTTTCAGATTCTACTCTCCGAGAGTTTTCCGAAAAGTCTGACTTTGAGAAATTTAGACACTCTAGGTACCCGTAGCATCCATTTGAAGTTTCAGTCAGGCTTTGGAGCTCTCAACCTGCCTATACACTGTTGCAATGGTTCTATGGGTGGCGCCGCTCCTTATAGTTTTTGATTGTCCCATCGCACGCACCACCGCCCTTCGCCGTCAGATCACCACCTGTACACCACTCACAAGGCTTAGCCCCTCGGCACGCTTCTGGTTTTCCATAAGATTGTGCGCTTCAGTGCTAAGCATTTAACCTTTGGCGCTAAGCCCGTGGCCGTTCATGTGCCGGGACACATACTGCTTCAGCCCCATGCACTTACACTTAAGCACCTAGTCACCCCATTAAACTACCCTCCAACCCCCTGCATCAGTGATAAGCCCCAACACGCTAATGTGACTACTAGCTCGGCATTTTTTTGTCCCCCAAGGCCTCCACCCTAGCCCATTGCACTCCTCTTTTGAGCTATTCCTTTACAAGGACCGTTCTTTTCACTCAAGAAGGCTTAGGAAGAAATCTTTTTCTTCGAGATCTACACATTGGTAAAGTTTTCAGATTTTAACAACTCAATATTGTTAAAAAAACAGTTTTTTGCTTGATGTTGTTTGTATTCCCTATTTTTTAAACATAAAAACAGCCATACTTTTTGATCCGTGCATCAGATCAAGATGCCTTTTTTTTGAAGTACATGTTTTTCACGTTCTTTGAAACGGTGGCTTTTGTTTAGTTCGATATTATACCAGGACTGTACTTTCAGCAACTTTTTGCATATTTTTTACCTGAAATCAATCTGTAAACACACTAAATTATAAAGTGCCACCTACATTTTGCTAGAGGGGTCTTTTAAGTGCATAATACAAATTCTAGGGGGTTGCAATAAATGATTTCAGAGCCATTTGGTCTCTTGCTTGTGTTCCATTTCCTTCAAAATTTCTTCATTTCCTTGCACTTATGGCTGAATCTAAGGAAACTGATCCTTTAACTCCGCACAACAATCACGCTTGGCAGCAAAAGATGAAACAGCTATTACAATCAAAAAGTTTAGAGTCAATGTTGTCAACTATACAACCACCATTCACTAGGGAATATGAACAATTTGTATACTCAAACAACATGATGAAACCATGGGACTAATTTGCGTGCATATTAAGGATTGTAAAACACCAAAAGAGGCAAGAGAACAAGCTTGAAGAACTATTTGGAAAAATTAATGAAGTTGGAGCCTTGCAGATAGATATTGGGTTGTCTTCCCTTATTCCAAGTGTCTTTCCTTCCATTGAAGACTTTCTTGCCAAGTACAAATACATACTCTCACAATTGAAAGGTTGTGAAAAAACCAAATCAGATGATGAGCATCTTTCTCTTATTTTGTCTAAGTTAAAAGATCAATTTCAGGTCTTTTCCTCTACTTTCTATTCCTCCATAGATGCCTTAGGTGCTTCATTCTAAATGCCTTCACTTGAAATCTTTTCTAAGTGTCTTGCTACGAAGCAATACAAGCTTGTCCAACTTGAAGTCTGTTATCCTGTAAAATTGACAAGGGCAATTTTGCAGGTAACCATACCAGAATTTTGTTTTGGTTCCCTGCCGAGGTCCCTTAGCGTTCGGAATGGCCTAAAATCTCTTTCCAGAGAATCTGGTTTTTTTGAGCTTAGTCATTTCGATCATTTTTTGGCTGGGCGCAGATTTTGTTCATGCAACATCAAATGAATCTGTGCCCTGTTCTGCGCCTTTGGCACACTCTTTGTCGTGTCAACAGCAAAAATGTTGCGCCTCCCCATGTTGTGCCCTTCTAACCTACGCCGAGGCGCATGTGCCAACCTGTTAACACTAAAAATGTTGCGCCCTTAAGTGGTGCACCAAAGCGCTCAAAACCCCATGTTAACAGTCCTGAATTCGTGCCAAAGGCGCAAGTAATTTCTTGCTGACAGACACATAACCGCGCCAAAGGGCGCAAGTATTTTCATGTTGGCATTCCATTTTGTGCGCCCTTTGAGAAAGGTTGGTGGCGCATTTATTGCGCCTTTTGCTATAAATAGGCGCATCCAACCTGTCATTTTCACAATTGAAAAACACGTGAAAAGCTCTTTTCTTTGCACCTGTCAGCGCTCATGTCGTCCCCCGTGTCGCTTTACGTCGTGTTTGTGGACCCCACATTGTCTTTTCCAGTCTATATATCCCGGGTAAGTGGTCCTTGCTTTTCTTATGGTTTTTGTTTTGGTTTGGTTGTTTGTGGGATAATAATAAAATGAATCTAAAGAAACCATAAACCCCTCCAGCCCGTTTTGCAGTCTTCTCTCTCCACCAAACCGGTTTTACCCTCCTTCCAAATCTGCTGGCCTGGAGGGCTTTGTCTCAGAAATGAACCCAAGACCCTCTTCGCTTTGTTCACCTTACTGTCAAGATTCTTGTTGAATGAAGCCAGAAACCACAAACTTATCCAGAAGGGAGAAAATGTAAAGTTATTACACAAACCAAAGCCGCGGTTTTTCCCTTGGTGCAAACGCCATCATTGTTGCATAAAACACAGTTGCGCCAAAGGGTGCACTGTCCTTGCCTACAGCATGCAATCTTCTCGCACCCTTTAAAAACCCTTAAAATCCAAAACAAGGCGCAAGCGCAACTCCGGATACACCAACATGTATGACATGTAAGCTTTTTCTGCGTCGCGCCAAAGCTAAAAGCAAGGCGCACCTTAACTCAATGATGCATCATTAAAACTTGTGACCCTTTGGCGCATAAAAAAGTTCTGCAACATGTTCAATACCTGCGCCAATGGCGCATCCTGCAGCTTTGTTACATCGAAATTAGCTGCGCCCTTTGAAAAGCCTTTATCTTGGCGCAGGCGCACATACTTCAATACTAACACTGAATGTTATGTGTAATATTCTTGCGCCCTGCGCCCTTTGGCATTGTTTTCTTCCTTGCAACACTCTCCATCAGTGCGCCTTGCTTTTCTGACCCTACAGCCTGCAGTATAGCTGCGCCCTACGCCCAGAAGATTTTAAATTGCTAACTCCTCATTCTGTAAAGCTTTAATGAACGATTTAACAGCTAACATGGCTCTTCTGCGTTGGACTTCACTCCTTGCAGATCAGCAGCTAAACTCGGAATCGCATATGCCTACATCAAGTAAGAGGCCAACCAAGTCAAAGGGTAAGGCCAAACTCACAGAAGAAGAAATGAAGTACAAGTATCAAAGGGTCAGGATGCCCGAGTCCCATGCAGAATGTGACTTGGACATCAGAGATGTCGAACTTGGCCACATTGACATGGAAGATTTTTGGGCCAGAACCAGGAGGGTCACAAGCGGTCCTTGGATGGACAAATTGGTTGGCAGTGGTCTACACTTCGTTGGGGGAATTCCCGTGAGCGCAGTAAATAATGAATTCATGATGGTGGTGGCCCGCTGCTATAATAAAGACACAAGGTGTGTCGAGAATGAGAAGGGCGAGGTTATAATCAACCTCACTGCCCGGCATTTTGAAATCATGCTGGGTATCCCCCACCACCGGCACTTTGTGGCCGTGAGTCAAGAAGACTGCATAAAGGCGTGGGATGAGAATGAGGACAAATGTATGCAGCTCATGAACAAGGTTTATCTAAAGAATAAGAAGGTAGTAACCAGGTGGCCCCAAGTTATTCATCGCTGCGACTTTTCGGAGGAGCTGAGCGACACCATTACCTTCCTGAGCAAGGTTTTTGGGCTTCCTGACGCCCATTACTTCCACAAATGGATGCTCAGGTATCTGGAAATGATGAACAAAAACGTGCCTGATCAGCGTTTTGCATGGGCAGAAATCATCAGCAGCACCATCTCTGAGCAGCTCCAACAACTCTCAACGGGGAGGTTCTACATGAATTCCTACGTGGTCTACGTTGCTGCCTCTAAGAGAGATTATCCGGCACTGAGCCGATGCGGGGTATGGCCCCAAGTGAAAATATATGAATATTATCCAGAATTGAAACTGGAGAACAGCATTCTACAGTTCAGCAAGATCAACAATGCCTTCTTCTATGGCATCATCTGCCTATTGAGGCCAAATATGACTCACGGTCGGACGACCAAGAGCATAGTAACTGCAACAGAGAAGTGGGGGGCGTTATTTACACAATTCCCCACTTTTACTTATCTTAGAGCTGCCAACTTCTTGGGGGAGCCCACCAAGTTGCCAAGATATGCAGGCCCTAAGCTGATCCTATTGGAGTTGTCCAAATAGCTCATCACATATCATGAGAAGTGCTTAAAGAGAAAGAAGGATGGAACTCCATTCCCCCTCACGATGGGCAGGTACACATGCACTTCTCACACCAAAGCCCGGGAAATGTTTGCAGAACTAGAGCTGCTCAACCTGAAGCACAATTTCCCGGCAAGGCCGACCTTCAATCCACGAAATTGCCTCCCAAAGGCAAAGCTCGATCCGATCCATGTCCTGCGGATCGAAGATATCTATATCGATCTCTATCACGAGGTTGAGCTTAGAAGAAAGGATCACTCCTGCCTGGCCTTAGTAGAGATCATCTAGTATGGTGTGGCCATTGTTCCGAAAGGTTTCCAAACGACTGATCAAGAAGTTGATCAGGTATATCTAGATACGGACGGGGACAACTGGCCATTTGTTGAGATAGATAGAACAAAGGCACCTCAGACTATTGAGGAGAGGGTAAAAGGCACCTTGCAGCACACGGAATACTGGTGCAGGTTTAATGGTCTCATCTACCTCGGGGTAGACTTCACCACGTCTCCCTTAGGAAATGCACCTGCCAGGCCGAAGCATTTGCCAAAGGGCAAAGGAAAAGACAAGGGGAATCAAGTGCTACTCAAGAGCAAGCTCCCGAGAGTCCCCCTTCAACCGCCCAGGAACAAGTTATAATCCTGGTATCTCCAGAGAAAGAGCAGGGGGTGAGTGTTCCAACGGGTACATCCACTCAGGATGTTGCCACTACAACAACCACTGAAGTTCCTTCCATTCCATCTCCCGCTCTTCCTTCCCCTCCTCATGTCACTCAAGCAACCATTCCTTTGGTGGTGTCTTCTCCCCCGTCTTCTACTGTTCCCCCTTCTTCTTCCTCCATCTTCTCTTCCCTCGCCGAGCTGTCCCCAAGCATTTCTTCTCTCATTTCTCAGTTTCCTTCCACCCCCATGGTTTCCTCTCCTGCAGTGTCTCCTCCCCCTATGAGCACTTTGCTGGCTTCTCTCTCAATGCCACCACCAAGTGTCTCGACGCATTTCCCCTCATCCACTGCAGCTGCTCCCTCCTCCGCCGCCATTCCCTCTTCCCCCTCTGGTCCCACTCCCTTAAGTCCAACATGGATCTTGTTAGGATATCAATATTTTAGTGCTCCACATTTGTATGTGTGTGAATAATAATTACATTGGTAATTATTATTATAGTGAATATTAGTAAGTTAGTCATATATATTGTTAGAATAACAATATATTATGAATGATTATTTGTTATACCCGTAGCTATTATCGGGTTTATTGTTCTACTCACTTCCTATTTCCTAGGAAGTTGTTTACCTACCTTTATGGCTATATAATAGCCACTTGTATCTGAATATCAGATAGAAAATATAATATTGTTTTGTATTACATCCACTGTGCAATTCTGTACCAAATTTAATATTTGGTATCAGAGCGACTCTGTCTTGTCCCTATGATGGAAGAGTAGATTGTATTGAGGGGCGACTACTATTCATTACGCTCCATATTATGCTTCCCATTTTGTTCTGAGTATTATTTATTTACCTGGAGATGGACGCGTGCTGTAGATAAGGAGAGTGCGTTCAGCTGTTTGCATTAAATTTGAGCCGTATTGCAAGTTTATTTGCTGAGTTTGGTGTCCACGCATTCAATGTGTATTCTACATTAGATTAGTATGCGTGTGCAAAACGGTATGTTAAGCGGTTGAGAAAATGAGCCAAAAATCCTTGGCTCTATCAAATATTCTTGATCGACAGTTTATTTGAGCGCAGCAATTCGAATCAAAACCACGGTTTTCACGAGTTGCGTGCTGGAAAAATGTGAAGGAGAAGAAACGTGTTGTCTCACGCATCTATATCAGAGCGAAATTAGTGGATACTATGGCGTGATTTGTGCATCAAGTTGTGCTCTATGAAGGAATGTATACAAGCGCAAGTGTGTTGAGGATCAGTCAGACTTGGGTGTACGCGCTTCTGGATTTCTACGCAGACTTTACTGTGATATACCAGTCACTGTCTAACACGTCCTGAGCCATGTCATTTGGGTGCCACGTGTCTCATGGATGTTCACACTCTCAAATACGAAGCTCAGGATGGTCGACGGACATTGCCAGATTGGATTGGATTTGATTTGCATCGAATTTCATTACACACATTGCGTTCACATCTCTGATTTTCGTTGCCAATAGTTTTACAAACCAGCAAGCCATCTAACAACGAGGAGCAAGAACTATTCATCTATCTATGCGTATGCAAGTATTGAGTCGGTTCAATTAATTCTTGTTTTGTTTCTTATTCAGATCTGTCATATAGACACTAGTGCTTTTTCGTTCATCATTAAGTAAGGAGTCCTTTTTATTTTTATCCAAGTAAAAAAAACTAATTTCATTTTCCTATGTTGTGTAGTCTCTCATGTAGTTTGTGTTTATGTTATCCATGTTTATCAAAAGAATAATTGTCTTATATACCATTGTCATTTTGTCGTATTTTAAAAGAGTTAAGTGTCACTATTCTCGAAAAGTAATCTTTAATTGCTTTTCATTATCGTCTTCTATGTAATAGTCGTAAATTGGTCAAGTGTTAAAGTTTCCATTCTCATATATGTCATTGTCTAAATAATTGTGTTGTCAAAATCCAGTATCATTTTGTCAAATGTTGTTATTCAAAGTAGTCTCATCGTCAAAAGAGTCATTGTAAAATTTTGTAAAAATAAAACATCTTGTGGATGCATTTTTGGCGGTGACCGACGTCCTAATAAATTGTGGTTCACATTGGGGGGGGGGAGACAATATAAAGTTCAATGTGAAACCTGATGAGCTTCAAAGCCATAATCTACTGAGCTAGCAGCATGTCATTGGAGGATGGAGGCAACGGAGGCCGGAGGACAGTCAGCGTCCTCGAGTTCGTCACTACCTCAGAGGCCGCAAACTGCTTTAGTGACATCTTGGTGTCTTGTGTGATGAATAAGAACAGATGAGCATCCCTGTTCCTGTGTGCAGTGCAGTGCTTGTGTGTCCCCCGAGATGATAATGATTTGTACCATTGATACTATTTCAAGAAGTGTTCTTGATCAGACTGATTTGATGGTTGATGTGAACTGGTTGAACAGTCCCAATTCATGTATTCATCTAATAGGTTGAACGGTCCCTGGATGATGTAGTTCCCACAGTCAGTGTCGCGGATCGAGACCATGTGCAGGCTACGGAGCGGCATGCTGCTTGGTTGAAGATGGTGTTTTCCCCGTGTTCGCACTAAGGGGGGGAATGTTAGGATATCAATATTTTAGTGCTCCACATTTGTACGCGTGTGAATAATAATTACATTGGTAATTATTATTATAGTGAATATTAGTAAGTTAGTTAGTCATATATATTGTTAGAATAACAATATATTATGAATGATTATTTGTTATACCCGTAGCTATTATCGGGTTTATTGTTCTACTCACTTCCTATTTCCTAGGAAGTTGTTTACCTACCTTTATGGCGATATAATAGCCACTTGTATCTGAATATCAGATAGAAAATATAATATTGTTTTGTATTACATCCACTGTGCAATTCTGTACCAAATTTAATAGATCTCCCAACACCTGAGCCAACATAAGAGGAAAGTCCCCATTGCACCTATGGACTTCTCCGTCATTCCATCAAAAGGGGCTAAGAAGCAAAAGCCAATAACCCGCTTCTCTCAGAGCGCCTCAGGTGAAAGAGTAATGGAGATCGCATATCCCGATACCACAAAGGATAAAAAGGATCTCTCTTACAGATTACACAGTGACACAGGTCACGATGGGAACGTCCTCCGAGAGCCTTCAAGGGGAGGCCCTATCTACAGTGGATGCCCTTTGCAAGAAGCTTCAGGAAGCAAAGGAAGAGAAGAGGATACTAAAAGAGCAAAATAAACATCTTCTCCAAGCCCTACAGAAAATGGGCAGTGCACCTCCTACAACTGCCACTGAAACTCCTGAGGCCCTTAGTCAGGATAAGATAAACGAATACGCCAAGATTGGCGAACAAGGCATGGCAGTATCCGCCTGGAGAGACCAAATCCTCAAAGATAGCGAGGAAGTGATCCTGAAATTCACCGAGCTATATCAGAATATTAGTCAAGCTAATAAGGAACTCCAAGCGATTACAACGCCTATCTCCAAAGAGTTGGACCACGCCAGGTTGCAACACGAAACTTTTCAAAAGATGCTCGACTGCCCAGTCAACGACTTAGTGAAATTCGGCGTCTTTGATCACCAGCGGGCACCCAACAAAGTCCTTGCTGCTTTGGATTACTGGGTTGATCAAATGGAGTTCGTCTTGGAAAAGATTGACAAAGTTAAGGAGGGAGGCCCTGGATGCAATGCATCAAATGGAGCAAATTGTCCTAAGAATGTCTCTGGGCTTGCTTACTCCATTTTTCGCCTTGAGGAAAGCAGATGAAACCATTCGGATCTTCAAAGAGATCGTCTCGCAAGGGTTAGGGCCAGAAGCTACCTTTGACGCTAAATCCATCAACAACCTTCTGGCTTGCCGTGACTTTGTGGGATACTTGATAGAGGCAAGTAATGAGTACTTCAAGCTCCCCGAAAAGCTCAGAGATGAACGGGAGACTTGTGAAGTCATTGGCGATCACACCAAGGTTCCTGCACAGGATTAACTCCAGCCAATGATCAACAAATTCATAGAGTGCCGGACCCAATTCCACATTGCCTCTCCTAAGCAGCAACAAGATACTCCCTTCCAGCCGCGAGACGACAACGAATAGCCTTCCTCTTCTTGGCTTTCTTTTTGTAATATTTAAAAGTATGTTGGCACAAACGATGACATCATCCATGTTGCACCATGGGATGTTGTCATCCACCAAGTTGCCCAAAGTCAACAGTTGACTTTTAGATATTTTGTAATTAGTTGTTGGTTTCTTTTTGCCTTCTCTCTTCTTCTCCTTCTATATATATACTTGAGTATTTGTTGTATTCAAAGTGGTGGACACTTTTTAGATGAAAAATAGAAGTTAGAAGAAAAGGCTTTGTACTTTTTGTAACAGAAGAAAACATTAATACAAATATTAAGACTTTCTATTGAATATGTGTGTTATGGGCATCTGATCTTTCTTATGTCAGATCTACGCATTTATTCTGTTAGATCTATCTCTACTTTTTTGTCATTTGTTCATCAGTATTGCTTTGTTCGTTTAGGCAAGTAGGTTTGGCTCTGTTTGCTACCAGCCCAAAACATAAACCCTCTGACTTTTCTGCTTTGGAATTCATTTCTTTTCTCCCTTCAGATCTATCCTATCTCCTCTCCCCGCTTCATTCCCTTCTTTTCACAGTCGGAAATACCCCAACTGGGACGAGATCCCAAACCCCTGAAGGCAGAATACTATAGGACTTGCGCAGATTCCTGCTGGTAGAATAGCAATAAACCAATTTCGCTTTGTTGTCTCAAAGAGAGGCTATGCCCTGCACACTGTTGGCTCGTCTATCCATAGATCTGTCCACCCGAGAGATTTTCAGACCAACAAAGTCACCCATAGTTCAAAGGCCTTATTCATTCGTCAACTTAAAGGTAAAGGTAAGCCAAAGTCCAAATCAAAACCCCATGATAAAACAAAATACATTCAATCTTCTTCCGAGTCAAAATCCATTGAGCCTCCATTCTAAGACAATGTCTTTGAATCTCCCTCCATATCCACAAAGAAGTCTAGTAGGACGTGTCTCTATTGTGGTAGGCAAGGTCATTTTGGGTCTAGGTGTTGGAAGAAAATGGAAGACTTAAGAGGAAGCAGCTAAACAACATAAACTTATTGTTCCTTCTTCTCCTCCCCCCCTCCAAAGGCAAACAAAAAGCACTCTCAGCAAGAGCATTGATTGCCTCTTCAAACAATTGTCTATTGAAATCAAGGGCCTCACATCATATGACACATTCACATGAGCTTTTTTCTACTAGTAGTAGCATTTCCCAGATTGCAGTTGAAAATTCTTTGCATATAGATGTTTTAGATTCAGGCATACTTGAGTTGCAAGATGGATACCTCAACAATGTTTTTCTCGTTCCTAAGATTACTGATAATCCTCTTTCCATATATTAGATTTGTCAGTACGGTGAAGTTTTCTCCTCATGATATTGTGATTAGAGAGTTGCAGAATCCAAAGATAGTGATTGCTTCACATGTATTGTTTCACATTTGTATCTTTTTGGTGGTTTTGGGTCTTCTTCAGGTTCATCACTTTTGTTCATGTTGTTTCTTTGAGCAAATATGGCATGAACATTATGGGCACTAGAACTACAGATATTTGCAGCTATTGAGTTCACGAAACTTGGTGCTTAGTCTTCCTATGGTGTTTTGTACCAATAGTGGTCATCAAGGTTGTGTGCTTGGCAAACAACATCGAGACATTTTGTTCGAAGGAAATTCCAAAGGAGTTAGTACATAGTGACCTCATGTCATTTCCAACTCTTTCTTTTTTAGGGGCCAAGTATGTACTAACCTTTATAGATAACTTCTCACACTGCACATGGGTGTACTTTCTATAGTACAAGACTCCAGTTTTTAAGCCTTTAAAAGACGTCAAGGCATTTGTTGAGAAGTAGTTTTCCCTTTCTATCAAGTAGACAAGAAAACAGAATGGGGGAAAACATGTCAATGAGAAATTTCAGCACTTCTGTACACGGCATGGTATTCAGCATCAGTACACAATCCCCTTACACTCCTCAACAAAATGGCATTGCTGAAAGAAAAAATGTCATTAAAAGAGATGGAAAATCGTATAATCCAGTCCATGAACAAACATAACACTTGAATTTTGTGTTGACGCAGTCAATTCTGCCAACTATATATACAACAGCATGTCCGACAAGGCAAAAAGCGGAACATGACTCCTGAGGGGGCTTGTCTCATGACAAGCCAGATGTTTCTTCATTCAGAGTATTTGGTAGTGAGGCTTTTGCATTTATCCATAATGATAAACGTAAAGCCATGGAGAGAGAGCCAACCGCTCTTTTTCATGGCTAGTGTGAGGATATGAGAGCTTATCACTTGTTTGACTTAGATACTTAATGATGTTCTATTTCAACGAGATGTCAAGGTCGGTGAGCATTTCACCTCAATAGAGCCTTCACCTTTATCTTCTTCATCCTCACTTCTCCACATCTTGAGGACTTCCTATTTGATGATGTCGGTATTTTTGATCATGCACCACCAGCTCTTGTTGCACAAGCTTTTCCTAGGGGGGTCCACACAACTCAACAAAAGGTCAGTTTTTTCTCAGGGGATCCTACTAATCATTGATAGCTAACTTACCATCACTTGTAGAAATGTCCTCTCGTGAACAAGAGATGAATATTCCAATTCTCAAAATCCAATTAAGGCATGTACCCTCAAAGTCAAAAGAGAGATTCATTTTCAAGCTTTAAGGTAGAAGAGCCACAGTTGCTATATGCACATTTGCATATGTTGTTTATTTAAGGATGAATATAGCATGAAATAGGACAATGTGCAACTTAGTTACCTCAAATCCAAGACACTCAGATTTCCACAAAAGTTCAAGGATTTAGAAACAACCACTCTCAATTCTTTAATAGGAATCAGCAAAAAGGCTACACGCGTGTGAGCACACCCACATACACAATGGTAGAGGTCTAGATAGAAATGCATACATCCATACATACGTGTATATATAGTGTGTGTGACATATAATATAACACTAAAATTAAATAATATATGTTATTGATCCCATATCATACATATCCATATGTATATGTACAAAACGTGCATCTGTGTGGAGTCTTTATTATGCCCCAAGGAATTCCTTCAACCCACATTTTCCCAAACAAGCAGGTGCGCAACCTACAACAAGTGCCGCCTGTCAAAGATTTTGCAGAACCGTGTGTTAAAGAAGGCTATCTAAACAGCTCACATTTGAAGAAATAAGAGTTGGGATGTACACACTACAAAGCAAGTGGTGTCTCTTCATGCACGATGTAATATGGTTCCCGCCTATAAAAAAATTCTTTGAAATCCTAAGATAGGACGGACATCCACTAATCTATCAAAACTCAAATCCTACTGGGACATCCTGCAGGGAGCTGCAAACAGCTACATTTACACACTGTGGACAAACTCTAAGAGACTCCCAAGCTCATTCAACTTGAATAAGGAAAAATTCAAAAAACTGAATTAGCTATCTCAGATATTTACCCATGATTCGTAGATTTAATAGATTTTGTCCAGATAAACCAGCCCTTCAAAAGATGAATTTTAAATCTCAGAACATATTTGCTTCCGACTTGTCTTAATTTTACAGGTATGGACAAATAATGGAGAGAAAACAAACCAAAAGTATAGATACAAATCTATCTATCTAGTTAACTAGTTAACTAGGATTTAAAGTCACTGATTTATGGCTCCAACTAGTTTCATAAAGAACAAAAAATGTAGGTCTACCAAATAGGCATCCAAGACCAGTTGATTTCCTTGGGGCACCACCATCCATCTTATCAGCATTCAAGGAAAAGGAAAGTAGAAACCTTGTGAAGTAATCAAAAAGGCTCCCAAGACCATGGATAAAAGAAACATCTTATGGGCCCACCATATGGGTTCCCAAAACCAAGGGGCATTACTAGCAAAGAATCTATACATCATCCTAGAGGCGCCGTAGGGTTTTGATATGACAACATTCATCACAAATATTTGATACCCCAATAATATAACACAATTCATGGATTATATGAAAATCATTAAGAATCACTCAGATTGTACCAGACAAAATTTCAGTCTTCATAAGCAATATCCTTCTACAATTCTGAATTTCACTTTAGAGAGATGAGAAATCCTCAAGATTTGGTAAATCCCTCTCCATGTGTTCACATAGAATTGGTTAAGCAATATGACTAAAACAGCGACAAGATCATTTGGGATGAGATATATAATTTATATCAATTCATCATATTTATGTAGCACGGGTGTGAATATTAATTGCAAAATCCCATAATCAAAAAAAAAAAAAAACTCCATGCAAGCAACAGCTTGCATAAGAGAACCCCAAATTTGGAGGATGCCTTACAACTAAACTCCATATACAGTGAGAATGAATTGATTTGTTTATATAAAGACGGTATAGCCCTTTTATTTATACAACTCAAAGTAAAATAACACGGGAAATCAATGATCTTGGCCCACGTCCTAATACAAGTAACCCACAAGGTAAATACAAGTTGTTAACTCAATGAGCCCGACAAGACAGGTTTTATTACGCTACCCACCCAACCCCGCACACCCCCACCCCGAACCCCACCCCAGCCCTCCACCGCCAAAAAAAATTAAAACTAAAGAGACCATGGTGAAAGATATCAGAAAGGAAAGGTGGAATTATGCTGACAACCTTATTTTCCCAATCCAAATGCAAAAGCCAACTATGAACTCAATATAACCTATCACTAAATGCTTTGAGTCATAGGACATGCTCAAACCACTCCAACAATGACCCCACAGCCCTACAATCCTTGAACCGCCCATCTGAACAAGCCCCAAAGACAATGATGACAGCCAAATTCTAAAGCAGAACATGAACGAAACACCAAGCCTACTACCAAATGGTGTCCTTGTGCATGAGCTCCCAAAGCTGCCTGATCCAATGATGAGTGCCTAAAATTTGAAGCAAAGCACAAAAAACTATCATTGACAACAAAACCCAAACCGAGTCCGTGTTTGAGCCTTACAACTCTAAAATCATTGACAACAAAGGTTAAAACAACCGTGATCCTAGCCCTGGTCCGCAAGGCCACAACAAGCCAAATTATACAAAGGCCTGAAAGTGTCCACTTAAGTTTGTAGTCCCTGAAAGGCCTTTTAAATTAATTAAGTCTTATCCATTTGACGGCATAAATTTTAATTTTTCTCCCAATTTTTAAAAAGGTCCACACAAAATCTAATTAGTGTGTCTATTAGCTTTCCATGCCTTTTACCACTATAAATCATTTAAAAGGCCTGAAAGTGTCTGCAAGATAGAAGAAGATGAACAATTTGAATCAGCATAAAATTTGATTCAATTTTTCTGCATCATTAAATATATTTCTGGTGAACTGATACGGGGTAAGTAGAAAAGAGAACTCAGTCAAAACAATGGTTGTTCAAAAATGTTCTACAGAGAAATGTCTGTGTTTTGGGCATCTAGACTTCCAATTTGAAACTAGAAACAATCAGAAAAAGTATACGTACTTGTATAGATAGGCCGCAATCCCCAATATGATGCAAAGAAGAATAATATCTATACAGAAATTGCGACTAGACCGCAGCTGCAAAAATTCCAAACAGCCCCTTGTATTAGAAAAGCCTAATAAAAGTTCACACCACAACAAAGTTAATTGTTTCTCACAGCCAAAATTTCTTATATACACAACAATATTTTATAATAAGTAGTCCTTTCATTTTCTATGCCATGTACTTTTCAATCTAGCTAATCTAAAATAAAGATAGAAACACACATTCCTTATTTCACCAAGCTCAGTCCATAAGGGAAAAAGAATACACTAATTAACTGGTGGTTCATACAACTGTCCTCGTAAATCAGATTAACGAATGAAAACTTTATTATATCTGAACTGAAATAGCATGAATCTTTTGTCTTGTAAATTCTATGATTCTCCTCTCGATCTACTACTACATTTACCACTAAAATAGTAAAATGTAACATTAAAAAAAGTATGTTGGAGACAACTCTACAAAACAAGAAGCGGAACTAAAGTTGCCTAGATTATATAAAACAAAGAAAGGTTAGCCTCACGGAAGGAATAGAGAAATGGTATGGATATCTGTGTTTTCCTCGGGGATCAGAAATAGGTCATTTGCACGCTCCTTAGACCGAAGTCGAGGTGATTGCATGTGCTAGTCTCTGTGGTGCAACTTGACAATGGAAAAAATAACTAAAGGTATCAAATATTTCATTTGAATCCTCGGCCACAACTTCTACAATACATAACCATTTGTACTTCTTTCAATAAATCTTATAACACCAAGCAACCTGTTCAAGATACAAAGTTTTTTTCGGACATAAGGTTACAAGGCATATTCATTGGAAATAGTTTAGCAGAAAATTCTGCAAGAAGCACAAAACAGAAGAAATATCCCCTCCACCTGCACCCCCACCCCCCCTCCCAATAAAGCAATCTGGAGGAACCAAAATATATCCCCACACCGCTTCAAATAGTCCTTAGTCCAGACCTTTTGCATTGGCTACTTTGCCATCTTTATCTGCATCATGTCCTTTTCTAAATGAACCAATGTCTACTGGTTCCCGCAGTGAGTGTGACATAAAAATGACTCTGTTATATGAAAAAAGTTGGAGTATAAATGATGGTATAGTGTCCTGCTGGAGTTATCAGTACATTCTTTTCCAATTTTTTATTGAGTTCATTTTACGGCTTCCTGTATAATTTCTAACATATTAATAATTATTATACTGCTTTAAAAACAGAAAAAACCAATCGCCTCTATTTATCAGGAAAGGATGAATGAAATTTTAGTGATCAGTTAATTTATTTATCAAGCTTAACGGCTTCTATGTATAAAAAACAGAAAATTTTCAATTACCTTCGTAACAGTGTCTTTCAATCTAACATTTGTGTTCTTCAGATCTGATGTTGCTTTTCCCACCTAAAATATAACATAGTAAAAAATCAACATGAAGTTTAAATGGATAAATATATTTCATCTCATTTTATTGATACTAGAGCAAAGAATGAGAAAAATTATCAACCTTGGTATCAATCTCATCAATCAAGGGTACTTGCCTATCCAATTCCTGCAATAAACAGAAATAAGAATACATTATATCATAAATAGAATAACAAATTAAGTACCGCACTTCATTAACACAAAACATGATTGAAAGGGGCATTAACCTCATTTATGTCTTGGGCCATGTTCTTCAATGTATCAAGCCCCTCTGCAATCATATCTAAGCCTTGATCCTGCAGTCATCCGTGACATTAAAATAAGCTTATGAGACTGTTACACTCTCGTATAATTGCATTCCAGAAAAAACATCCATTTTCATAATATTGAAAATTTCTCCATTAACTGGATACCAAATGTAGTGCCCATACAAAACACACTACTCAAATGGGCTAAATATAGGGTAAAAATTTATTTCATTATTTTTAAGGTATAGGTTTCTCCCCTGCCGACAGCATAATGGGAACACTAAGCGAGACTTACCACGCAAGGTCACCGGAAAAGATCTAAAGTCGTGGCACAAGGGATTGTGACACTTACAGTGCATGGCAGGGCACTCACAATGCCCCTCAACAAGGGTTTATTTGAAGAATTTCCATGTTAGGCGTCATCCCAAAGAATTCTAGGGTTTTCCTACCGGCCCGTACTGGCCACGCCACGGCCTATGGGGTAAAATTTATCATTCATAAAAGATTAACAGGCCAAATTCTTATTCCTATATATAAACTGCATGCATTGAAAATATCCTCTGGATAGACATACTTCAATGCTAAGTCACAAAGTTCGAGTTCAAGTTCAAATTCGAGTTCACGTTTGCCAAGGATAAAGTTCAGTTCAAGTTTGCCAGCGGATAAAGTCGGAAAATAAAAGTCTTTTAGTTTGAACAAGAGAATTTTTTTATCGGCTTTATTTTCTTAAAAAATGCATAAATATGTCAAAGGGACAAAGTGGAAAGAGTTTTCTATTCTCTGCTTTCAGCCGCTATATGTACATATACACACATTTATAAAATAATGTAAGAGCGTGTCGAAAAAGTCCCATGTAAAAATAATGCATGATCATAAAAAGAATAAGTAAACTGATAACCTTTGCACGAGAAAATAAATGGCTGCTTTTTTCTTACTAGTCTATATTGAATGCCAGACATAAATTGCACAAGATTACATTATGATCATTTTCAGCAAATAGGGGGCAGCAAAAAGATCAATCATCAATCAAACAAATGGCTGGGTGGGAGATATTTTAGTGACGGCCACAGTTACCTAAGTCTCAGAACGGGGGGTCGGGGATTCCAGGGTGGCAAAAAATTCCCAATTTTGAGGAGGGAAGGGGAGCAGGTGATGGTGGGGCGACGGATATTAAAATAATACATAGAAGTTAATATTTAAATATTTTTAACTTTATTCAATGAAATTTAGGGGTTTAGACTTTATTCAATGTTTCTACAGGCACTTTTGGGATTAGGGTTCAAGTAAATTTTGTAAAAGTAACAGCTTTTCTAAAGTAAGTTGGGGACATGCCCTCCAAGTCCCCAAGTCCCCGAAACGTTCGGAATGCCTGGGACATCACCAAAATCTAAGGGACACATCCAGACATAACACTCTGTTTTACAATTGTTGTATTTTATGACATATTGTATGCACTGTAAGGTAATAATTGCAGCATGTAGAAACTGTTTCAACAGCCATGGATGAAAATGCATCTTAATCATGATATTGGAAAATGGAAGGAATGCTAAATATCCAAAAGATATAGGGATGCCTTTTATCAATATTCCTCGGACAGAGTTCAAACAACATAATACAAGATTGGCAGCAGTTGGCAAATAAACAAAATTGACACTGTGGCAAAAAGAAAAGGATACTGCACAAATTTAAACCCTGGTATACATAATCCTTATTTGACAGTTAAATGAAGTTACAAGTATAATCATAAATCACAATCTGGGGTTTAACTTAAAAGTTCAGGGAAAAATAACAAGTTTAATCTTTGTGGAGTCTAGTTGCAGCTACTGCAAATCATTCTAACAAGTGTAACCTTTGTGGAGTCTAGTTGCAGCTACTGCAAATTGTTCCTATAACAGATAGGCAGACTGAAAAAGAAAATCAAATCCTATAAGAATTGATTACTTATATATGCATCTTACATCAAATATTTTGGTGGTTATCACTCTTACATCAAGATGTGCCCTTATGAATCTTCCAGTGAACAAAGATTCAATATGCAGAAAAGCAGGAGGACTTGATTGCTTGTGAAGGAAATTCAAATACTTACCTACTCAAAAGCCAAACAACAGGTGGAAGATAGAGTTGAAGAGGAACAAGAAGATAAGTCTACACTAGTTTCAAGTTTCTACATATTGGCATCCACATCACCTCAGAGGTAATTATCATGGAGGCATGGCATGGACCATTAGGCGCAACAATTATGTGTACACTTGGAATCAAAGAAGCAGTGGCTATAGATATACACGTCAGAGGAGCAACAACTATTGACAAATTTGAATCAGAGTATTGGAGCAGGAGAATGGCATCATCAAGGACCAACACCTATCAAGATCACATATAGATGGATGGATGAGGAAGCATGGTGCCAAGTCTACACAAATTGGGGTAATCATGCTATCTGATTTTTTCACATGCTTTGAGGTTTGTGCTTGCTAAGGTCAGTGGAATGTGTACTATTATGTATATGAGCCTCAAAGTTATGGAATAGTCCTTTGGTTTAGTTACATTGTTTCTAATGGGTAGCTAGTGTATCATGTTAGTTGAATGTTTAATGTGTGGATTAAGACTTTACCCTCTGTTGTTATTATACGAGGCTTCCACTTAAATATATAAGGCATCTATTATTGTAAAGGAGCATCCTGATATGTATAGATTATGGAGACAGTTAGGTAGTGTGTTTGATTCTTATGTCTAGATTACAGGGACAATTAGACAGTGTGTTTGAATCTTATGTTTAGATTACGGAGACACTTAGGTAGTGGGTTTGATTCTCATAGCGAAAGATCTTGCGGAATAAACCCCCCCTCAAGAGTACTACTCTGGAGTAAATTTAAGAGTAGGTACATTAATACCCATCATACATCTCATGTTATGTATATATGTTATATTTCAGTATAGTTTCTTGTGCTGTACAACTGATTGATTTTGACCTTGTCCAGAAAAATTTTATCTACACTTAAATACCTTTACAAGTAATTCCATTCAAGTGCTCAATAAAATTTGTTCATTTGTTAAATTTTTACTTATGACATGATTGTAATCTTGAGTTAACTGTGTAACACAGTGGAAACTAAACCTAGGTAAAAAGATAAGAATTACAATTAACATATCCACTTAACTTACAAAAAATACAAAGAAATTGTAATTAAATCAATAAAAATGCTGTTCGATGCAAAGAAATTCACCTACGTTATTACAATTGTCATTAAGCTAGTTCTTGCATTAGCCAAACATAGTCTTACTAGAATAAATAATAACTGCCTGCATGCCAAAGTCAATGATTACCTTACCTGCTTGGCTTTCCGCATTTCATACTCTTGTCTAAATTGATTAGATTCCCCAGTCTGCTCGTAATACTCAGTATTCATCCCACCTTACACATAACACAAGAAACAAACCAACAAACTAAGAAAAATAATTTAATCTTGTGGTATCCTGAGAAACAAAATGAAACCATTCAAAGCTTATGTTTCATGCAAGCAAGTCAATAAAACCAACATATTATTCATTTTATAATTAGTATTCCTAATATAAATAAATTGCTTTCAACTGATTAAAACTTGCAAACAAACACACAAGTTTGAAAAGAAACTATGGAAAATCTTCTTTACCTGGATTTGAGTCAATTTTGATTTCTGTACGTGTAGTTGACGTCTTCCATGCTGCAGTCCGTTGGGTACCTGTGGTTGTTCCATCAGGTATCGAGTTAATCTTGTCTGCTAAAGCCAAGACCAAATCATTGCGAGCAACAAGCTCTTCCTTTGAAAGCCCTTTAACCTAATCCGCAGAAATATGAGGTAGCCATATGATTAGTGCAAGAAATTGTGGACCAAAAATATCTGAAACATCAGACAATTATATTACTATCTTGATTTTTGCCATTAGCCTGCTAAGATATTAAGGTTACCTTTCGAAGGCATACACCAATTCTAACAGAGCTTTAAGCCTAACAATCAGACAAGTGTTCGGTTCTTATTCTGAGACAAACTTTTAAGAAAGTGATTTCTACATAAGAGTTATATTGCTGAAACATAAGTTTAATGGCAGAATGAACAGTAAAGAAATGATAAACAAAGCCTACAGAAAACCATTACCGGATAAACAAACAGCATTTTATTGATGAATAAAGTCTAAAATGCAGAAAAGAAACCTATAGAAAATATTTTCTGATCAAGAACACAATAAAAGTGTCATCTAAGGGCCTTATAATATAGAGTTCAGATTTATGTCTTCATATTACAGTGTGTCTACCTGCATACAAGTAGGACCCGCCTTCTCTAAACATGTGAAGAGATTAGAATAATGGGTTGTTGTTTATATATTGCTAATAGAGGCACAGCTAGTAGTCACTTAAAAAGGGACTGTATTTATTTTGGAGAAAATCCCTCGGTAACAAGGGCAGCCAAGATAAAAAGACGGACCTAACTAGTGAATACACATCCTTAAAGCCGTGCAAGAATGCAGGCAGCTTATAAGTGGGCAAGCCTTTGATTTATGAATGTCTCTGACTAAAAATTACTATTGCCTATAAGTTTTGGTCTAGAATCACATCAGTTATCTGCTTATGCTAATTAAAGCACAGACTACTGTGTTTGAGTTTGCTTGGTCTACCTTCAACCTAGGGATTCGGTTATACGTATGATCTGATAGGAAGTTAACTCTCGAGGATCTACCTTTTGGTTAGAGACTTAGAGGAGTTCTTATTTCCTTTTGTCACATCAATAGCCTTTGTGGTTTCTTCAGAGACTTGTTTATGGAATCAACACTGTCACGATAGCACATTGCTCAGTTGGGGCATTTCCTTTGATTTCCTGTTTAATCCTGTTTCCCTAAAGGAAAAGATATATATTACTTTACAAAAGTACAGGCTGAATACATTACAAATTGATAACAGTTGCTGAGATTTGTAAATACTGCTTAATATCTTTCTTCAAATGACAGACTCCTAAACCCATAGCATTTTTGGCACTAATTTTACCAAGCTGCAGACTGAGAATAATCAGAACTCCAATGGAGTGCATTATGAGTCAAAAATCCGGAAAATACATTAGAATTTGGTTCATCTATAGACTATAAGCATGAGTCCACGACACAAAGTTACATACATTGGTATTCATCAGACAGAAAAAAATGTTGAAAAGAAACTTCTTATCAGTAGCTTGAACTGTCTTGGACCGCATAACCATTTGATAATATGATATACAACGTCCAGTGTAAGCTCCATTTGCTTATTTATGATTTCCTTAAGAGCTCCAATTTCCTGAATGAATGATTTGGGAAATACTTCAAAGTTGAGACTACTTTATGGCCCACTATAAGGGTTGTGAGACCAACTATTGTCGCTTGACTTCCCCCAGATTTTGCAGTGTAACTCTATTCCCTCTGCTTCTCTCGATACTTGGTTCAGGATTTGCGTTGTTTCCTCTTTGGAAAAATACAGCCCATGCCCAAACCTGCTCAGCTTCTTTCAGGTAATGATCTAAACTTTGGTCGCCGGCATCAGTTTGTCTGAAATGCCATATACATCCAGCCATGAGTCAAAGTGCTCCCAAATGGAGCAACCAGTACAGTGATTACAGTTGAAGCAGGTGTCCATCACAACATAATTGTTTTACCTTGACCAGTGGTTGCCATATATTATCTAGCCATGAATCAAATTTTTCCCCAACGGAGCTACCAATACAGTAATTACTGTTGAAGCAGGCATCTACCACAACATAAATGCTGGACCGTGACCAGTGGTTGAAAGTTGAACAGAGCTTGACAAAGAACATGGTAGGTGGTATGTGGTAGGTCACTAAAAATCAGCAATCATACAAATCTGGTTTGTAGCAGCCCCAAAATACCTCAAAACAGTCCACTATACAAGTCGCACCAGCTGGAAACAAAGAGAAAACTCAGCCACCACTTTCTTCTTCAAACCCTGGAACAATTCCGCACTTTTACAACCTTCTATACTGCTGGAAAATACTGAAAATATACTGCTAACCAAATGATCTGCAATGGAAACCCCAGGGTGGAGAATCCTCTCAACTAGGAGAAGGGTTTTCGTCCTTCTATTAGACTCTTGGAGGGTTTTCATCCTCAAAAGTGAATCTCTCAGGGTTTTTGTCCTTAGAAGATTAAAGATGCAAGCTCAAAGCTC
Source organism: Taxus chinensis (assembly GCA_019776745.2). NCBI lineage: Eukaryota > Viridiplantae > Streptophyta > Pinopsida > Cupressales > Taxaceae > Taxus > Taxus chinensis. Next base: position 545,908,384 of record CM034152.1, on the reverse strand, counting down.
AACATACAGATCTGATTTTAGAAAATAGAGAAGTGATGCCGTCCTCAAGCAAGTCGACATGCTTTTATAGATGTTATGGGCTAAATAGCCACCCTTGACATCCAATAAGCTTTCACCCCTTCATTTAATGCTTCTTTTACTTTAATCCAATCACAAATGGAGTCGCATTTTCTCTAGAATAAATAGACATTATAAAATGTCTTTTTTCCCTTTCTAATTTTATTTTATCATTAAGTCTATAATAACTTACTATAAGTGTCTTTATAATATTTCTTCTTTTTTTTCTTTTATATGCACTTTATAATAACTTATTATGACTTGAGTTCTCCTTGCGTTCATCCCTTAGCCATCAGGGAGACAAAATGGGCTGGGGGTCTTTGACATGGATTATCTTAGAAAGTGGGACATTTCAATTACCTTGAGAAAATTGTGTTCACTGATGATTCTTTATTTTGTGGCTTTTCTAATAAGTAAGACCGATAAGATGGACTTTCAAAGATACCATATAATGTAAGCCCTTTGCAATATGTCAGTCCACTAGAGTCTTCAATGACTGAACAGATGACAGATATTATTTTCTGGAGAAATTAATAGGCAGAATCAATGCTTGAACTATAAGTACAATAAATCCAAGGTCTGCAATTAATGCCCGAACTACTATTTTGCTTGCTTTCCCTGCATATTTCTGTAAGACAGAAAATATGATTTTATGAGGCATATGGAGTATTTGATTCCCTTTTCAAAGTATCATATATACTTAGAAGGGAAATAATAGATAGAATCTTAAATTTGCTAGAGGGCCATTGTTAGGAGTTGTCTTAATGACGGACGGATTGCATTGAGATTAGCACTCTTCATTAATGCAGGTTGTGAAACATCAGATCACTATGATAAATCATCTCTTTTACGCAATATGTAGCATCCCATAAAAATTGGAAGTCCTTGTCATAAAATTTGATCTTGAGGTATTGAAGTCTTTGATTACCTATTCCTCCCAAATGAACCTAATCAATTATCTATTTATAGGTGACTTGAATTCAAAGTTAGGGTCAATAATGCCTAATTTGGACCAATCACGCATATATATACAAAAATGAACATAAAAAACAATAAATAAATGCCACAGGGGCATTTTTAGGTGTCTAAAGTTAGAAGGAAGCGCACTTTATCTTACATGACAAACACACTTTGCTAATAGATCCCCACTAGCACATTTATCATTTTTATATTCCCAAATTCCCATTTGTGATAATGTGTACATAAGAAGTATGTTATCACCTTCAGAACTACATGAACCAGCCCTAACCTTTATTTACAACAAATCTAATTTAAAGGACATTAACAACCACTTGACACAGAATGGGAATGTTGAATCAAATAAAACAACACAGAGGGCTACACTTTAAAGTCTGACATGAAAATCCTCTGCAAACTTGATTAATTTTGTGGAAAGCAATACATGCAATATATGGTAGCAGACTATGCTAAAGAGAGAACTCGAGAATCATAATAAGTGGATACAAACAACCATGAGTATAAGACAACCAAGCAACCTATGTCCTATGTTATCAATATAACAACCTATGAGTAAGAGGAATCTTACTTATTATGAATTATATAAAATAGGAATATAATATAAACAAAACTATCTTGTGATTCCTCATTATTTCCAACAAGAAAAGATTGGGCTCTCATGCTCTCAAAAGAGAAGGAAAATAATGCAACATCTGATGCTGCAAAATTCACAAGCCTGGTGTAGAAGCAACCTTATTTTTCCACAAGGTAGAAGTGTTATGTTGTGGACCCTGTTTTCATGTGTGGAAGTGTTGAAGACTGTATACTAAAAGTATTGTACACTAAAAAAAAATTGGCCTCGAAAAACATGCCCAATACCTCAGGAAACGTGTTCTTCTCATATAGGCGGTATTTTGAGTCATAGGTTTATGGGGCAGTTTTGGCCCATGGTTTTGGTACCCACGGTATTGTAAAACTGCTTAAGAAATTGCCTATTGATGTGCTTACGGTAGGGACACATAACATTTTGGTAGGTGTGTGAGTTCAAGTGTGAATTCACGAGAGTTTGTTGAGCATAGCTCCAAACAGATTTTGGTATTGTATTGAGAGAAAGAGGTGGCTTGTAATAAAATCTAAGCAAGTGATTCTTGGTGGACGTCGCCCAAATTGGGTGAACCACATTAAATATTGTCTTTGTGTTGTGTTCTTTTATTTTTTGCACTTTTATTTCATATCTGTGATATTTTTCTGCATATTAGTTTCTACTATTGCGATTCTGTGTGGGATTGTTCCGCATATTTTATCCCTTATTTCCTAACAAGAAGGCATGAAACCCTGTCAATTCTGATGATTTTTTGTGTTGAAAACTTGATCACCATCAAGCAGAAATTGGAAATCGGGAAATCATCTGTGGGTTTTATCCCATATCTGAAGAAAGAGCATACACTAAATAAAAAATTCAATTCAACATCATTAACAATGTAAACATTATAAATATATAAGAGATCTATTGTAACTCCTACAGCCACTCCAAAAACTACTAACACTAATATAGGAAGGTTGGCCTAACCATAGTAAGAAAATTCAGCGAGTACTCGCCATTTGTTTTCCCAACCGAATACTCACCATTAAAACTCACCACAGTTAACTCGCTGAGTATTCCCGAGTATTGCCGAGTATTCCCGAGTATTGGCCAAGTAGCTATGTGTTGCTTAAAATTTATGTTTTTTAAAGAAATTTGTGTATTTTTTAAGTTGTCGAGTATTCCCGAGTATTGGCCAAGTATTGCCGAGTTTTTGCCGAGTCAAATTCTTTTTGGTCTATCGAGTATTTGCCAAGTATGAGTATGCGAACTATGGGCCTAACAACCTATATTTACTCCCTAAATCTTTCACATCCCTATTAACACTCCTCTAAAACATTCTATGTGAGTTGTTTCCTAAACTCACTTATATTATTCACTAATATAATAACATTACTAATCTAAACATTAACTACCACAATATAATGTGCACACTATTTATTCCTAACAACATCCACAAGGGTGGCTGATGGGAAGCTTGGACTACAATGTCGACGCATGGTAGGATTTGAGTAGATCAATATTAACAACATCATGAATGCCCAAGTGTGTTACAAGATCAAGTTGAAAATCATTCTCAGACTCCTACTGGAGAATGTATGAGGTCCATGCTTACGAAGCGTGGGCTTACTGTGTGTTTTGTCCTAGAATCTATGTTTGTCCAAGTACAACCAAACTTTGTCCCCAACATGAAAATGTTCCTTATCTTGCTCTTTCTGAAAATTGAGGGGTGGCTAGGAAAGGTAAACATAAAGACAACTCCTCGAGACTCGGGGACTTGAAACCAAGATGGACCTCAAAAGGTGCATGACATTTGGAAGAGTGTATTGCACGGTTGCAGGCATGCCCATGTGTGTAAGGCTTCGATCCCACTTCACAGGAGAGGTGTGAATGTATATCTTGAGACTTTGCACGACAAAGCGATTGACAAACACAGTCTGACCATCTGACCGTGGATGAAAGGCGGTGGAAAAATTGAGTGAATTCTTAAATTTTCCACAAGGAACACCAAAAATAGCCCACAAAACATTAGTCAAGATCGGATACAATGCTGAATAAGAAGACCACAAGATCGCCAAACTGAGTCAAAGAACAATTAGGCTAAGATGTTCACAGAACTGGTCTTGCAACATGGAATGGACTTAGCCATTTTGGTGAAGCAATTGACAACCACAAAAACACAATCACGGTGTCAAACAGTCATCATAAAACCATTAACTAGGTCTGTGGAAATGCTTTCCTAAGGATGAGTGGGTATGGGCAAAGGACAACTCAAGTCTGTCTTTTTATTTATTATTTATTCATAACAAAATCAAAAGCAATTATTAAAATGCCCCCTTAGCACCATGTCATTAAAGTGATTACATCCTTTCAGCTCATCCTAGGTCCTTTCATCACCATGAGTGATAGGAAAGTCAATTGTATCCTCATCATGAGACAATTCAATCAAAGTCTTCTTCAATTTGAAAAACTCAGACATATCATGTCCTTGTTTCTTACAATACCTGCTGAATTTGCTAGATTTTTTGGCATCGACAAGAGGAGAACTAGAAGTTTTGGAAGAAGATAGAGAAGAGAAAGATTTTTTCCCTACTGTGGAAGGACATGCGGGCATTGAAGTTATCAATCTAGAAGAGCTGGAGGAAATGAAGGTTACGCAGCTCTGTAGGTAGCAAAATATTTATCCTCAGCTAACTGCGCCTCATTGTGTGCAGCATCAAGTGTTTCAATGTTGATGTATTTCAAATCCCAATAAAGAGATTCCAATAAGCCGCTTTTCAATTTAAGAATGAGAGATAATGCTTGATCCGTCACATTGAATAGAATTTGCAAGCAGTTGAACAGATAAATGTAATCTTGTGCGGTCATGTTGGCTCCTTGACGCAAGCAAATCCATTTGGAGCCCAAGTCTTCTAGGCAATTTGACGAATAAAATGTGTCTCGAAGGGCTATAAGCCTATAACAAGCTCATCCCAAGTGTTAATAGGATTCTGAGATGTCTGACAATTTGCAATCAAGATCATCAAAAACATTGTTATACTCAATTTAGCAAACAGCACTTTGTCCTCATCAAAAACATTGTTATACTTGAACAAAATCTCCATGTCCCCTAATCCAACTAGCAATGATGTTAGAGCTAGGGGACCCATTGTAGACTTTAACTTTGCACTTAACCTGATGGGTGGTCTAAGAGGTGGTAGCTCTCAAAACAAAGATGTCGTTGACTTTGTCTATCAAACTTGCTACCACATTAGCAAGTTAGACTATTTTTTCAGGAAGAGCGGCGGTTGCCATGGTGTCAGTTGTGGCCAACGGAAAAATGTATCCTCCCGACAATCCAAATTTCATGTTGATTCGGAGGCTAAACTTGTTTTCAAACAATTGTTACACTCTGCCTCCTTTTATTTATTTATTGATAAAGAAATAAATAAATCGAATATTAAAAATCACCCTTTGCACCATATCATTCAAGGGGTTAAGTTACCCCCTTCGAATATTTGCATCTTGGGAAAAACAAGAGGGGAGGGATTTGAACCTAGAACCTCTAGGTTGAATGATTTAACATAACTTTCCTTACCATTTCTTTTATTTAGTTCTTTGAAATAAATAGTAGAAAACTTCTGTATATGTCTTTTTCACTTTAACCCAAAGAGAAAAAAATTGAAAATGATATTACTCATCCATGCACAGGCTAAATAGCAGCAAATAGTGGGCTCCACAATTCTATATGATTCACAAACTATGCAGCAACTTTAGCAAATAAAAATCAATCACGCCCAGATGTGCAAAATAATTGTCAATTGCGTCCCTAATTTGGAGTTGTTTTCAACCCCTGTGCATTTCTCAAAACCCTGTACTAAAACATATCATTTCAAAAATAAAAATATCTTCAGCTTTCCAACAAAAAAATTGCATTACAAACAGAGTTCTCGGTCAAAAATATGTCTAGAATACGGACAAGTATCTAAGGCTGTTGTATTGGCAGAAATGAAAAACCAAACACAGATCAGAACCTGATCTCAAACCCAAGGAGGATCGGATGAGGATCTAATACCAACTGATGTGGAATAAGGGGATTGAATCGAATAAAATAATACAGAGCTCTACACTTAAAAGTGTGACATGAAAAATATCTGTAAACATGATTAATTTTGTAGAAAAAAATACATGCAATATATAGTAGTGGACTATGCTAAAGAGTGAACTCACCAGAATCATATCTGGTGGATGCAACCAACCATGAATATAAGACAACCAAAAAAACTATGTCTTATGTTGACAAATATAACCTGTGAGTGAGAGGAATCTCACGTATTACAAATGATATAAAATAAAGAAAACTAAAACTATCCTATCATTTCTCATCAATATGTTTCACTAACTTTGGATAGGTCATGAATGGATGTATGAAGGGCGGTGACCCCCATTTAATGTTAGTTTTGTCTAAAATGGCTTCCAAATTAGTAATCTTGGGGCTTGATAAAACAAAAATGCATTTGGTCCTATTTATTAAGGTTGGCCCTGTGTGAGAGAGGTTTCCCAATCTCCATGAGACTTCTTCTATGTTTTATTTATCTACTACCAGTTTCACAACTAGCATGGAGCCTCCTTCTAAAATTACACATGTATAATCCTATTTTGAAAGAAAAAATAACTCCCCAAACAGCCGCACGCATATTTGTTTTATTACCGGCATCTACTACATAAATGTGTTGGATCTTCCTCTTTAATAGTTTCCCTGTGTGATTGTTCAACATAGGATCACATATGTATTTTTTGGATGATTATTGAAAATGAATTATCCATCTCATGTGGAGTTCAGAGCAACAAGAAGCTTTGGCAATTTGAAGCATCGACTAACACGCACACCCATTTTAGTAATTCCAGATTTAGAAAATGAGTTTGTCATATGCATGGAGGCCTTGCTATTTGTAATTGGATATACATCAAAATAAGAACAAAGTACTAGATTGGCCCTTCCAATTTATTTTCTAACTCGAAAATTGAAGAGAACTAAACACATGCTAAGCAAAACTATTATGTAAACCTAGAGCATGATATGTGCCTATTAACTGCTGATAACAGCTATTTATCCTCTCTTACTATAATGGGTAGGAAGGGGACAATCTGTAACACCCAACCCAAGTTTCTGGATGGGACACTTTCTCTGCAGATTCCCTCACAGATCACAAACTCTGCTCTAGGCATCAAGAGACTTGTCACTGATTGGAAAACTTATGGGCCCTAGGCCCCCTCTGGAAGACATCAAAAAATGGTCACACATCAAGTGGGCCCCTTGCGGCCCCCTTGAGATTGCAGCTATGCCAAATGGTTTCATCCTTTTTACTTTCAGCCATAAAGAGGATTTTGCTCAAGTGCTACTTGGGGGTCCTTGGTTCTTTGGAAGGTGTGGCTTCTATCTTAGGAAATGGACCCCATGGTTTCAACCCTCATACAAAAACAATGACACAAGCACCAATTTGGGTTTGTCTGCCAGGCCTCCCACTAGAGTTCTGGGACGTTGTGGTTATAGAAGGTATTGCTCTCTCCTTGGGTTCTCTCATTGCTATTGATCAAGCTACTAAAGCGAAATCTAGGCTCATTCATGCTAGATTTTGTGTTAATGCTGATGTAAGTATCCATTGCCCAAATCCATTGACCTCCTCTCGAATTTTGGTATTTGGACTCAACCTATAGAGTATGAATACGTTCCACATGCCTGCTCCATTTGTAAGAGCATCGGTCATAGGGCCCCTGCTTGCCCCTTGAAGCCAGCTCCAAAATAGAAGGACTCGGTGCTCACACCAAAGTTGAAGGGTAAATATATTCCCAAAAATATTCCAGAGGTAGGCACCTCCAATCCCTTTGTGCTCTTATGGAAGAAGGTGAGATCCCTTCCTCAGAGGTTCCCCCTACTCAACTGATTCTTGATCCTCTGGTAGATACCCCTGCTCCTCCCTCTTCCCCCTCGCTTCGTGCTCTCTCCTGATATTCCACCTAATGTTGATCTCCCTCTTCTTCCCCCCCAACCCTTTGAGGAGGAATATCTCTTCTATTCCTACTTCCCCTACTCCCATTTCCCATTTGGAAGAAAAATCATCTTTTCCCTCTCCTTCATCTTTGGTGATTGAAGAATGTAGCCCGCCCAGAAATACCAGAAGCAACTGTAAAAAAATTGGGATCTTGGCAACAACAAAAAGAATGGCAGGCCCACCAAACAGGTCAAGCTTCAACAGGAAACCGCTCAAAATATTGTGTAGGGAACTCAAGGTGTTCTCACCATTGAGGGTGGAGGGAAACCCAAACCCAAAAAATGAAGATTCTCTCTTGGAACATTAGGGGGATTAATGCTCCCCAGAAAATAAGAGTACTCAAAGACTTCAGATTAAAACATTCTCCAGACATCATCATGTTGCAAGAGACTAAACTCAAGGAGGATAATATCCTCCCTAGGATATGGCCCTCAACCTCCTTTGCCTCTCATGCTTCAACAAGTAACTCTGGAGGCCTTTGCACTTTTTGGAATCCTACGGTCCTTTTTGGGGAATGTATCATCAACACTCCTCATTTTTGGGTATTTTCTTTCAAGAAATTGGATCCAGTTTAGGATGGATTGTTGTAAATGTCTATGCCCCAAACTTGGAATCTCAAAGGGATAACATCTGGAAAGACCTTCTGGAATTCAGAAGCAGCTACAAACATTTACCTTGGCTCATTGTTGGGGATTTTAACACCCCTCTCTTTTCTTTGGAAAAATAGGGTGGCACTCCAGCTAGCTGTAGTAGTATGGAATCTCTTGCCAGCTTTATTAGACAAGGTGAGTTCTTTGATTTTGACCTTCATGGAGCATCCTTTACATGGTCAAATAGAAGATTAGGTTTCAATCATATTCAAATTCGGTTGGATAGAGTTCTTGGCTCCCTGGATTGGCTCTCACACTTTAGTGACTTTTATTTGATGGCCCTCCCCAAGGTTGCTTCCGATCATAGCCCCTTGCTTTTGAGTGCAATAAAAATTTCAAAAGTCTAAGAATCCCCCTTTCAGATTTGAATTGGCCTGGTTACAAAACCATAACCTAGATAAGCTCATTGAGGATTGGTGGAAGGTGGAAATACAAGGCTCAACTATGTATAGATTCATGAAAAAACTCAGTTTCATCAAAAAGCAACTTAAAATTTGAAAATCAAGACCTTTGGGGACATAAGAGAGAGGAAACATCAACTTTCCTTGAAGATAGCTGAAATCTCAGCCAATATTGAATTAGTTGGCAAAACTCCTTATTTGTATCAACAAGAATTGTCACTTCTAAGTGACTTTCATAATACTCTTGCTGAAGAGGAAATATATTGGCGACAAAGATCCAGGGCTCTTTGGCTTCAACAAGGAGATCATAACACCAAGTTTTTTCCATGCTACTACCACCAAACACAAGAGTAGGATAATATTAAGGAGGCTCCCATCTTAACTTTATGGATGGGAAGCATTTGAATTTTGAGGATAACATTTCAGTGGAATTGATTAACTTTATTCTAACCTTATCAAGGAGGAAGGTCCCACTAATAAGGAGGATTATTTTTAAAAATGCTCCAACACATCCCAAAGTTGATTTCAAATGAAATTAATGAAAAGCTAACTAAGCCTTTTTCAATTGAAGAAGTTCATAAAGTTGTCTTTGCTATGAAAGGTGAAAAATAAACCAGGTCCTGATAGTTTCCCTGCAGCTTTTTTTCAAACCTATTGGAACATTATAAAAACTAATAATGTGGAATCTCAGTTAATGAGTTTCAGGATAATAATCCCTTTTAAGAATGGAACAATACTTTTTTAGCCTTGGATCTACGAAAGTATTTGGGTTCTAAGTCAGGTTTCTAATTTCCGACCTATTAGCCTTTGCAATACTTCCTACAAAATCATTACTAAACTCAAGATGTTGGCTACTAGATTGAAACCTTTTATTGATAGTCTGAATTTCTGAACAACAGAATGGCTTCATCGGGGGTTGTCTGATCCAAGGAGGAGTGATTTATGTCCATGAAGTTATTCATATGGCTCACCACTCTAAATCAGCAGGGATGATTATTAAGTTAGACATAAAAAATTTTGATTGAGTCAGTTGGTCCTTTCTTCTCAAAGTTCTCAACAAATTGAGTTTTGTGAGATAAATGGTGCAATTAGGATTCATTACTCGCATCTCATTCCCCACTACTTCTCTGTTTTGATGAATGGTATTCCTGTTAGGCTACTTTGCTATTAGGACGGGTTATTATGAAAGGGGACCCTACTTTCACCTTTTTCTTCCTTCTAATGGTTGATACTTATGAGCCCTAAGGGCTCTAAAAATGTTGTGGACTTTAACTAAACAGTTTGGAAAACTGAATGTCCATAGTTGCCTCTAGACCGGTCTTCTCATAGTCACTTTTCTAATGATACTCTCTCTTTGGTTACAACAGTCAATTGTTGTCATAAATAAAATTTGAAGAATATTCTCGACCTTTATCAATCAACTTCACAATCAACTTATATTTATTTTTCCAAAAGTAATGTTGCCTTTATTAATACTGGATCTACTAGGCAAATAAAGAATTTCTCCTATTTTTAGTTGTAAGATCATTGATCTCCCATCCTCCTACATTGGGACTTCCTCTCTTTTCAAATATGAGCACCAATGAAGTATTCCTGGACCTTTTGAAATAATGGAATCCATGACATGAATGCTTAAGGGTTCTCTTCACCAAAATCTGATTATAAAGTCTGTTGCCCTCTATTTTTAGACTTTGCTTGCATGCCAAACAAGCTAAAAATATCATTTTGTGCACTCATGTGGTAAACATACAGATATCCAGAATAATTTAAAAGGAAGTCTTTCTAACCCTATACCAATTGGAGCTTCCAGACAATTTTGGTTTCATAAAATGTAGCTTTTAACATTTAGACTATGCCAGAATGGGTCACATTTTTTGTCTAAGAAGTCATGTTAAAAATGAATGAAGGCAAGGAAGTGGGAAGTTTCACCCTGGCATTTCTCCAAAATTCTCATCTTTCACTTACGTGATTTAACTTTAATGATAAATACTTTCCTCCTTCCAAGAAGGCTCCAAATTCTCACCTATCCTTCCAGAGGCAAAATTCCCATTGGCATTATAAAAACCCTCCTTCCAAAAAACATGTGACTTGCATTAAGCAAATTGCTCTTTGGTTGCATGACTGGTCTCATCAGCAACATTTTATTTCCATTTGTGGATTGGTCAGTGAAGAAAAACCAAGTAGAGAAAAAAATTCTATTTTTAGAAAGGGTCTGGGAAGATGTAGTAGCAAAAACCTGCAAGTGTCATAACTTTCATTCCGTGGCTCCGTTTTAGGTGTTGTTTTCTCTAAAAGTGCATATTTTCTCGCTCTACACATTGAAAAATTTTCCTTATTTTCATAAAATCCATTTTTGCACCTTTTCGGACCAAGCAACTTCTTGTAATCCCTAAAAGAATCATGAGCTTGATCACCTTTACACATATTAGTAATTTAAAATATTAGATAGCTTTTCATTCCCTAGGCCCGAGAAAAGGTCTGGCAGGAAGAATGAATAGGCTACGGGAATTCCCAGACGTGAAACAAACCAAAACACAAACAAAAAGAAATAAAACAAAACAAAAGAAGCTATAGGCAATTAGAAAAATTTCTCCAATTAGTTGATCTGCAAAAATCTTCCCCCCAAGTGAATGTTCTGTGGTAATAATGATGGGGTGACGTGCAATATAAACCTAAATCCTCCAATTTTAGCTCAATCTATTTTTAGTTTTATTTATTTAATAAATAAATAAATAAAACGCTTGTAGACAAGGTCTGGCCAAGGATTGAGTGAGCTTTGGCATGTGGGTATTTGTTGAATTTGGCTTTTATGAGTCTCTGGGGATACCTTAGACATCAAACAACTGGAGGAAAAACAAACACAAAACGACTCTTCTTCGAAAAGAACGAATTTTTTTAAAAGGGGTAGTCCCAAATTTCAGGGTGAAATCTCGGGGACACTATAACACCAAGTTTTTCACTTTACCCGCCTCCAAACAAAAGAGTAGGGATAAGATTAAGAATCGTATTGACGAGAAGCATTTGACATTCTGAGGATGGCATTTTAGCAGAATTGGCTAGCTTCTATTCAACCTTCTCAAGGAGGAAGGTCCCACTAACGAGGTCTAGATAAATGCTCTAGCACATCCCAAAGTTGATTTCAGATGAAATTAATGAAGAACTAAGCCTTTTCTGTTGAAGAAGTTCACAAAGTTTTCTTTTCTATGAAAGGTGAAAAAATCCCTGGGTCTCGACGGCTTCCATTTGGAAACTTTGTAGAACATGCAAAAATTGACTTACTGGAAGTAGTTAACAAGTTTTAGAATAATGACACTCTTTTAAAAGCCTGAAAAATATTTTTTTAGCCTTGGATCCGAAAGCTTTAGGTTCCAAGTCAGTTTCTAATTTCTGACCTAAAATATTTCCTACAAAATGAAACTAAAATGATGGCTACTAGATTGAAACCTTTTATGGATAGTCTGATTTCAAAACCAACAGAATGGCTTCATCGGGGGTCATCTAATCCAATGAGGTTGATGTTTGTCCATGAATCTATTCATACAACTCACCACTCTAAATCTACAAGGAGTTATTAAGTTAGACATGCAGAATCCTTTGATTGAGTGCCTTTCTTCTCAAAGTTCTCAGAAAATTCGGTTAGTAAATTTGCAATTGGATTCAAAGTTGTATCTCTTCCCCACACTTCTTTGTTTTGGTGAATGGTATTCCTATAGGCCTTTGATATTTGTAAGAATTAGACAGGTGGACCCTCTTCACCTTTTCTCTTCCTTCTTATGGATGATACTTTAAGTAGAGCCCTAGGGCTGCTAAAAATGTTGATGTCACCTCGAGTTTAGGACTACTCATAGTCAATTTGTTGATGATACTCTCCTTCTGGGTGCAACATTTTGATGGAGTTAGAAATTTGAAGAAGATTCTTGACTGTTATCAATTAGCTTCACAACAACTTATAAATTTAGTCAAAAGTAGTGTTGCCTGATCAATACTCCCCCCAGTAGGAAAATACTTTGGTTATCTTTAGTTGGCGCTGATCTCCCTTCCTCCTACTTGGGACGACTAAATAACCTCTGGACCTTATGTTAAAATATTCCAGAAGAAGCTTGTGCAAGGTTCCTCTCCTTAGCCTTTAAATTGTAGCTTGTCAAGACAACTGACAAAGTCTTCCAATCTATTTTATATTGGTCTTACAGAGCCTCTGTAGTAGCAACCCATATTGAACAAATTGACAAAAGCACTTTCTATGGTCTGGATCTAAAGAGCCCGATACCTGGAATGTAGCCTGTAAACCTCTTAATGTAGGGGGCTTGGGCTAAGAAGAGTGTCAAAAATTGAATTCATGTTTGTTAAGCTATGGGCTATTGTTACTAATGAGCACACTCCTTGGGTGTAACTACTAGTTTCTAAATGGTCCCTTAAAATAATTCCTATCAACAGACATTTCGAGAGGCTTTGCAATCTATAACTCATTGCTAATAACCAACATTTTCTAAAAGTAGGTACTAAATGGCACTCGGGGAATGGTGTGAGCATAAATTTTGGAATGACTGGTGGATTGGCGACGAGCCTTTATCAACAGATGGGGACATCCACCGTTCTCTTTCTACTATATGTGGCAAAATGGTCGATGGGTACATTGACAATAATGATAATAAGCCTTGTTGGTGCATCCCTTCATAGGAAGGATGTAGCTTGATCCAAATGTAGTGTATTGACAGCCTCAAGATTTTGCTTTCCTCTCAATATATTCAATTTTCCCTATCTCGGGATGCGCGCATCTGGCTGAGTTCCCCATCGGGTTGCTTCTCGGTTAAAGTTGCCTATCTTTTGAAGACCTCATCCTCCTTGTGGTATCGCCGCTCAGACAAATTTGGATCCCTCAAGTTATTCCTAAAATTGGTTTCTTTTCTTGGCTCTCCTTTCGGGATGCCATTCTTTCTGGGGAAAACTTAAACGAAGGGGCTTCTCTCTCCCCAGTCGCTGCATCCTCTGTCTTAGCACTATGGAAAGCTCTACTCACCTTCTTCTCCACTGTCCCTTCTCCCATTCTCTTTGGGGCCTCCTATTGAATAGATTCGGGATTGCATGGGTGTTCCCCTCTTCTCTGGCTGAAACTTTTGCTCAATGGAGATCCCCATTCCAACACCTTGTTACTTTCCTTTCCTGGAACCTGTTGCTTCCTCATGCTCTTTGGGGCATTTGGAAAGAAAGGAATAGGCGGATATTCAAGGAGAAAACTCATGATTTATGGCAGGTCTTCATTGGAGTGGTCTATGGATTTGCAAGAGAACTTGAACTGCTAAATCTAGAGGAAGCATAAACAGAAAGTTGTTTTAGGTCTTTCAGAACCTTGGCCAAGACAACTTCTCATCCCCATGGAAACGTCTTCCGTAGTTTCGGCAATGGGCTAACACCTCTTGGTTCCCCCTCCCGTGGGATGGCTGAAGCTTAATACTTGATGGTGTAGCTAAAGGTAACCCAGGTGCTTCAGGTGGAGGTGTTATTCTTAGGGATGAGTCTAGTAAACCCCTGGTTGCTGCTGCAGCTAGTTTTGGAACTGGTACAAATCACAGAGCTAAAGCCCTGGCTATTCTTAAAGGTATTGAGTTGGCCCTTAATATTGGCTCTGGACAACTCATTGTTGAAAGCGATTCTCTTAATCTTGTAAGAATTCTCAACTCAAATGAACATGTTCAAAGGACTATACACAACATAGTGGAAGATATTAGAGTCCTGCAATCTCGTTTTCAGAAGATCAAATTTCAGCATATCTACAGGGAGGGCAACAGGGTTGTAGACTACTTGGCTAATATGGGTGTCCTCTCTAATTGCCAAAGAATTGGATTGGAGATTTTTCCGAGAGCCTCCTTATTGTTATTGCAAATGATTTTCTTCCGAAAATTTAGTTCCTTTTGGATTATTTCCATCCTTTTAGCTGCAACTTCACCTAGATGCAACATGACTAATACAACTTCCTCCTTTTTTGGCAGCGACAGAGACAATGATAATACTTGTGTGGCATTTAATGCCATTTATAGCTTTGATGGATTGCGCTCATGTGATGGATGTGTTTGTTCAATGATGTTTCACTCATGCAGATTTTTTATTATGAATGACAGCCTTCATTTCGAATTTCCATTGACACATGTGAGTGATTGGATTGAAGGGGCTCACCATTTCTATTTAAACAACGATCCATTTTGGGATTTTTGAAACTCCTATCACTATCTTTCTGTTCATAATGGGGGACCCAATCAAAAGAATTGAACCTTCTTCATGTGAAGAGGTTAAAGCGGACCATGAGGTTTAGAATATCTTACAAGTGGCTGGGATTACGTCCTTTCATGGAAAGGTTAACTGGTCACTCTGTTAGAGTGACCAGCAATGTGTTGGCGACCTAGAAAAAAGGGAGAGTTAAGGTGGGAAAAACTAAATTTCTCATCTTTCATCAGAGACAATCGCGGCTGTTACAGGGCTCCTTGTGGTGGGAGATGTTTACCTCAAACGCTCATTGAGAGTTGCGCTGGATGATTTTTTATGCCAGGGTGAAAAATTGAAGAAATACCAATCGGGTTTCGAAAGAGATTCGCTCCCACAGACGTGGGACAGGGTTGCAGAGCAGCTGATGAGATATTTCACTCTGGAGGGGAGATATAAGTTGATATATGGTCCTCAACTCTTTCTTCTAGCCCATCTTTGGCACATGACAGACAAGTAAATTTAGTGGCCTTTTCTCTTTCAGTCGCTTGAATTGTCTCTCTGACTCTCTTGAGGAAGAGGAGGCCCCTTTCTCCACCAGGGCCTCCTTTACCTGCTCTTCAAAGTGACGACTTCCCATAATGACCTTTCTCGCTTCCCTCCCAAACTCGGCAAGCAGCACCATACCCCTGCGCCTGCTCAGCCTTTGCCATCTATTCCCTCTACTTCGTCTGCTCCTCCTTGTCTACCTTCGTTCATCATTGGCTTCGCCTCCTCTCCATCTCAGAACTCGGATGTTTTGATCACTTGGTCAGAGTGATATGGTGGTTTCCCCCTGCCTCCGCTCATCTTTTGCCCTCTTTCCTCTCTGCCGACTTTCCTCACTTCAAAGCCCTCTGACCTTTCTCCCATTGTCACTAATTTTCTCTCGATGTTCGGGCTTCCCCTTCTCCGGCCTCTGCCGACGCCACTATGGATCTCTCCTCTTGTTTCCCTAAATGTCGCCTTGGTTCCACCCAACCCTGTGACTTACCTCGAAGGTCCCTGATGTTATTCCACCATTCTCACTCCATGGATATTAATATTGACCACGACATTCCTGATGTTTTTTGGGTCTCTCTTCAGCCTACCCTGACTTCCCTCCCCCTGAAAAATTGGGATCTCCTACCATCTCTGTTGCGGATACAAATATTGTTGCAGCTTCGGAGCAGCATCTGGAAAATATCCTCCCTGTTCAACAAGGAGCCTAATGAAGCTGATATTGTGCTCAGCATCCTTATGAAGCTCAATAGGGCTGTTTCGGCCATCAAGGAATGGAAGAACTACACTGACATGACTTGGGAAAGCATCAATGAAGACTACCTTGAACTTATCAAGTTAGCAAATGTGTTGGTTAACAAAAATGCTACTGCTGCAACCAAAGATGTTGATAGTCTCAAGAATATTCATACTATGTAATGACCCTTGCTAGTTGCGGGTCTTTTGTCTTCTTGTTTTTGATTGCCTTTGGGCATGTTCTCTCTATGCTTTAACTACTTTATCTCGCCTTAAGGGCTTTTTGTACAATGATGAGGGTTCTTTCAAAACCCCCACTTTTACCCTAATTCCAAAAAACATGTTGAATTTAAGATAATTGGCAAGAAAATGATTGAAAACTGTAAATAAGAGAATCTGTAAACAAAAAGATACATGTCCATAAATTATATTTTGGACATCCACATTTTCTTCACTTGTCTCCACCATATTCTTGTGTTCTGATGAATGTTATTTGTGCCATACATTGGAGTTAACATAGCCAAGATGTGCTTGGTAGGTCAATGAGACTTACTCAAATTAATGTTAATTTCCAACATACCAAAAGCTAAATTAATTGACCTGTACATTTTCAAAATATGGATATGTTAATCAATGCATTGGGCACAATCCATCTTGCAAAGAAGAAGTAAATTCATTTGTTTTCATGCCTATGATTAAGAAGCAAGTAGGAAAAGCTAAATTAATTTGACCTATATATTTTCAAAATTAAGGATATGTTAATCAATGCATTATACACAATCCATCTTGCAAAGAAAAAGTAAATTCATCTGTATGCATGCCTATGATTGAGTAGCAAGTAGAGGGAGCCTTAATATGACAAGGGGGGTGCTTCAATTTTGTGGACATGTTACTCACCAAAAGTAACTATGAAATTTGATTACCATGTAATTTCTAGAATGTATTCTTGTTCCTATGTACTCCTTTAATTAAAAGTTTGTTCAAAAAACAACAAAAAGTATTACTTGTTTACACGAGGCAATAAATAAAGAAAACAATGACATCACCCAACACCATCTTTTCTTACCAGTGGCAGGTGTGGATGAACCCGTGCCTTTTCAAAGATAGTAATTCATCAAAATCCAAAATGAATTCACACATTACAGGACACACCCCGTAGCTTTCAAAGGCCACCAGATCATGGTAATTGCAGACATGATATGAATTTGTCACGGGAAGACACCATGTTCAATGTATCTTTTTTTATTGGCCCACATTTAAGTGAATGGCCAACCTAAACTAATAGAATCACCTTACAAAGGACCAGGCCTCAGCAACCTAAAAAAATATATGCCAATGTAATAGCACATATGTCATATTAATAGTGGGTGGCTTTATCATTGCTAAAAACCCATTGGTCCCACCCTTATGAGGCCAATGTGCATCTCCGATAATATATTTGATTCCCCCCCTCTTTTTATTCTTAGTGTGGGTAATATGCCCGTTAATTAGATCGTGATAAGGACTTGGTTGAATGGTATTTTGGTAACATAAGGATGTTTAAGTCTCTGATAAGCCAAACTCGTAACTGTTCACACACACTAAAAGTATTAAGCCAGCCACATAAACACAGTGCATTAAGCTTGTCAACAATCAAACTCAAAACATTTTATTTAATGAGAGACCCTTTTATACCATATACTTCCAGCCTCCTTGACCTACTTTTCTGAACATCAATATAATCTCAGATACAATTTCAATATAGATTTACTTTTGCTTTCAAATATGATAAAAGCAAATTAAATAAAAGGAAACCACAATAGTATTTGCTTGTCAATGGCTTTTCCCCCTTAGTTTGGCTTTGACAACAAAATCAAGTAAAATTACCAGCTATTGAATAAAATCCTGGCAAGGATAATGCCAATGGATTAACTATCTCTGCTGACTGAGGGTAAAGAAACATAGTCAATCCTGACCTTTTTCTGGGCCAATTTCTGCAGCTTGGGGATCTCTTCATGCAATCTTCCCTTGGTGCGTCGAATTTCGGCATTTAAAGTCGCAACCACTGCCCTGTTCTTCTCCTTCGCTGCATCATTCGCTTTCTGCACCATGGAAAAATAAAAAGCACTAAATCAAAACTCATACGTAATGTTATATTTAAAAATAAAGCAGGTAGAATTATATTATTTATTTTTGTGGAATTTCTGCTAGTGTTATTTTTAGTCATTACCCAAATGACCTCCATGGGTAGTCATTATTCTAATGACATTTTTCCTCATATATTTTTAATAATAATCACAAGGCAAGGAGACTCACTTTAATACACAAGCACTGTAAGCTTTGTTAGTAGGGGGAGGAAGAGTGAATGTAGAATTGTGAAAAGCATCGGGTCTTTCATAGTGGAGCCCCAGGAAATGTCCAGAGGAGGAAACATGATAATCATAAAGTTTTAAAATTAGGTAAGCACCATATCTAACTTCCTGAGTGTGGCGTGCCCGAGTAGACAATATAAATGTTATAAAATGTTAAAATTGAGTACAATACTGCACCAAACTCCCTGAAATGCTAAAGCTGTTGACAGCGTGTCATACTCCAAAGTCCAATGGACGAGGCCAGGTGCAATCAGGGAAAATTTTCAGAAATTGACAAAAAAATTATACGTATCAAATAGAGTGTTAAAGATGAATGCTGAGGAAAAACATACATTTTGGTACCGATACATGTATATTTCGGCGAAATTTACGGGTAGCGAGCTAAGCGAGCCCTATAGTGGGGGAAATTCAATAATTTGGCACACTTGAGACGCATGAACTTCGGAAAAGTCTCAGGGCCTTCTTCCTATGAGCATTACCTGGATGCTGTGCGCGTCAAGTAAACTATTATTGATCGTGTAAGATGGATTCTTGTGAAAGACTACTCTCTGAAATATGGAGCATCAAGACTGAATCCACATTAAGACATTGATTCCTGAAAATTTGTGTTGCAGCTATATGTACAGTTCAATTCCCAAAACAAATATGTAATGTAGTCGGTTACGTGTCTTCAACGGAAATTAGAAGGGGTTTACCCAAAAATAAAAAGTTAAGAAAGGAATGTAGGGTTAGGGGATACCTGCATAGCGGCCTCAATTTCGGATTCGACAACGGTGTAGAGCCTGACGAAGGCGTCAGATCCAGAGATCTGGCTGTCTCTTTGTTTCTCCACATCGTACCTATCGTATTTGTTGCAGATGGCGTCAACTCGCGTCAGAATGTCGATCACGCTCATTGTTGCCACAGATCTGTGAAATCCACAAAGGAAAGGAGCTCTCTCGTTGTGTAATCCTGGTAGTGATTTAGGCGCCTACTGCGGATCCAAATGTGTATTTGTGCGCCTAATCTAGTTCAAATGTGTATTACTGTTAAGTACGTTCAGTTTGCGCCTAGTCTGGAAATGTCGTCAATTGAGGTGGAATCCCGACTGCAGCAAACTTACTTTTTTGACAGTTGACGGGTGAGTTTGACTGAGCATGTGAAGGAATGGTGTTCACCATAGTGCGATTTCAAAGGATACAAATAAAAAATAAAAAATTATTGATAGGGGAGAATACCCAGTATGCGAACACCCTAAGTTCGCAGGGACATGGAGCCAAATCCTCGCCACGTAGGATTACCAATTTGACAGCTAGTTATAAATAAACATTTTTTTATCCTAAGCCTTTAATTTTGAAACATATTGCAATATTATTTGAATTACACATGATCGATCAAATAAAATATCTCAAAAAAAAACGCATTTACTGGTGGAGACCCGAAGTGGTTCACTCCACTTGCCAGGTGTTGTCCATTTAATTCGAAATTAAAGAGGGAAACAGTATCTTTCCTCCTCACCATAAGCCGCGCGTAATAGATAACCTTCAATTAAATGCCCAACCACCCTTTACCAGCCGCTGTTTACCTGCCTTCCAAACTGGTTTGCTCGACCCACTGTTCATGGCGCGTTTTGGCGAGAGCTCTCACTGTTTACCTGCCTTCCAAACTGGTTTGCTCGACCCACTGTTCATAGGCGCGTTTTGGCGAGAGCTCTCACTGTTTACCTGCCTTCCAAACTGGGTTGCTCGACCCAGTCTTCCATGGCGTGTTTTGGAGTCATTCCACACTGTTTTGTTCAGCGGCGTTTCGCGTTGTCTCCTCCTCTGGACGCGTTACACGCTGTCTCCTCCGCTGGACGCGTTACATACTGTCTCCCTTGCTGCACACTGTCACCTACTGTCTCCGCTTCTCAGTGCCTTGTACAGTGAACAATCAGGTACGCATTTTTTTTCCTTCTTTTTCTCTCTCGTTTTCTCGTTTTCTTTGTAGTTTTCTCTCGTTTTCTCTGTACTTATACCCGGTTGCTCGTTTTCTCGTGTTTTTCTCTGTAGTTGCAAATGGTGTTGGTTCGTGAGTGCGCTTACAGCCTGTGCGAGTTTTGCGTGAAGGGTGGCTTCTCAGTGCGTTGCTCGAGGTGTTCATATTGCCCACAGCAGTATACAGTGAACAATCGAACCCTACAGGTACGCATTTTTTTCTTTCTTTTTCACTGTAGCTTTCTCGTTCTCTCGCATTCTCGCTTTCTCTGTATTTTTCTCGTTTTTTTCGGTTCCTTATACTCGTTTTCCTCGTTTTTTTCGTTTTTTTCCCCGTAGTTGCGACTGGTGGTTGTTTGCGAGTGGGCTTACAGCCTGTGCGAGTTTTGCGTGAAGGGTGGCTACACAGTGCCTTGCTCGAGGTTGTCATATTGCTCACAGCATTATACAGTGAACAATCCGACCCTATAGGCACGCATTTTTTTCCATCTTTTTTACTGTAGTTTGAAAACTCTTGTCCAACCCGTTTTCTCCCTTTTTCTATGAAATAATCTAACTCGTTCTTTTAGCCATTTTTCTTCTTTCATTTTCACTGAAACTCAGATTACATGTTGTTATCCATTGTTGGCATTCATTTTCTCTGAAGCTCTGACTGCATTTTGATAG
Organism: Taxus chinensis; assembly: GCA_019776745.2. NCBI lineage: Eukaryota > Viridiplantae > Streptophyta > Pinopsida > Cupressales > Taxaceae > Taxus > Taxus chinensis. The sequence goes on along the minus strand of CM034152.1, from coordinate 545,887,262 downwards.
CTTTGACTGGTTCTTTCATTCTCTGTTTTTTAATATATGGTTAAACATGCATGCGCAGATTGCATGGAAATCTTTGGAGCGGCGGTTTTATGCGTCAAGATTGGTTTGAAGTAGGGTGGAAACAGTGTGTATTCACACTACTAATACTCAAGGAAAATGTTACCTGCAATTCTATGTTTTTAAGCCATATAGAGGTGAGGTTTCTACCTCACCAAGATTCAAATTAATCCATGTCTTTCAGTTTTTATTTCACGGCGTTCATTTTAAGTTGCAACAATTTAACGTAAACCTTTAACAAAAAAATGTTTTGATTTGGTTTCCACATCTGAAACAACAATTACATCTCGGGCAAAATGTATTAATATAAAATGTATGTCTTTAAAATTCTTACATTTGGAACAAAACATATAAACTTATACCGTATGTGTCTATATTCATTACATTCGGAGCAAAACATATAAACTTCTACTGTATGCGTGCATATTCATTACATTCGGAGCAAAATATTCCAACTATAAATTATAAACTACATACCAACTATAAACTATTACTACACCTTTGTTAGTCAATTTCCATGTCACACCTTCAAAAAGGCCCTGAGTTTGGACTATCAGGAACGATTGTATCATTGACGGATGTTGTTGGAGTCATTAAGAGGTTCACTGGATGAACCCATGGTGGAATAGGAAAACCAGATATGGTATGAAAGGTTGTATGTGAAGTAGGAGGTTGTGGGATAATGGGGTGTGTAGTTGGAGTTGAAGTTATTTGCATTCTGTTGGTGTCAAGGAAGTAAGGGTGGTAATCTGGGATAGGAACTTTCAACATATCTTGCAACATGGAGTTCTGTATGGGCATGGAATGCTGCATGGGAAACAAAACATGCGGATTGTTGAACTTGTTATCTCTTTCTTGTTTCTCTTTCTCCCTTTGATGCCGAGTGGCTTCCTTCTTTTGTAATTCCAATTCCTTTTTTTGGCAAGCTACTTCCCGTTGTTTCTCGCGCTCCTGTCTTTCAACAAGCTTTTGTAGATCCCTTTCTTGCCTCTCTTTAATGCGTTGCAATCTCTCTTCCTTTTTTTGCTCCTTTGCTGCCAACCTTTCTTGCTTTTTTTCCTCAATATGCTCCTTTTTTACGTTGTTTCCCTTCACATATTTCTTGTTTTTTTTGTTGTGTATCTTTTAACATCTGAACATAAGCATCAGATGTTAATAATTGTGAAGCACGACTTATCCGGAGTGTAGCATCACTCTTACCTTTGGAAGGATCCCGTACAAAGTGTGTTGGTAACCTTAAAATTTTACCCAATTTCTTCTCATTTGCAGCAACACCATCATTTGATATACCACTTTCAACATCATGGCTAGGTGTCTCTTCCTCATTTTTATCTTTATCAATGACCTCAACTTCCTCTGTGTCAGCATAATAATGAGTAAAGTTTGCTGGTTCAAAGTCTGCTGGCTCAAGGTTGGTTGGCATCAAAGGTAAAGATATACTTTCATCCTCAATGTTTCCAATCTGATCAAGTCCCAACTCTGCAATATGCTCTTGCAGCCAAGTAGGTTGTTCTGGTGCACTTGGCAATGAGAGATCGTCCTCTCCAAATCCCTGGGCCTCAGTGTTGTAGCTGGGTGTGCCTTGGTCACCAGTATTCACAATGTGGGTTCACTTCATAATCTTTGGTCTGCATTATACTTTGTCTTTCTCCCTGTACACTTGGTTCCTCCGTCTCTGTATTAGCAACAACCATTGTTTCAATGGTTGGATGGAATTCTTTTGCTGTTGACAGATTCTCAACTGATTCCATTAAGTAATTTTCTCCTATTTTGTCACCAACTGGTGGAGCTACATCTCTTGACAAACTTAGTATGTTTTCAGCAGCATCAACATCTATTATGTTTTCAGTACCATCAACATTCATAATGTTTTCAGTAGTATCATCATCTGTGACATTTTCAGCAGCTTCTTCGTTGGCGTCTTCTTCAATTATATATAGTTTACTACATTCCATGTCATTCTGTAATGCATTTGGATCAAGTGGCCATATACCTGTTCGTCTAAAACCAGCACGAATATTTGCAGGTGTCAAGGCCTTGGCGAGAGCTCTACTACCTATTTCTGCCAAGTCTGAACGTTTGACTTCTTGGTACTTATTATTACACATCCACTGCATCCTCTCAGATCTGAAATATGCTTTAAAAGGACCAAAGACACTAGCATCTAGTGGTTGCAACCTGTGTGTAGTATGTGCTGGTAATGTCAATAAATCAATCCCCAATCGCCTGGCCTCTTCTATAGTTGACAATGCCACATGGCTTCCATGACCATCAAATATAAGTAAATGCCTATTTTTAGGGCACACCCCTCCAGGTACAGACTTACTGAAATGATACAACCAGCTTATAAAGAGCTCTCTAGTCATCCAAGCACTCGGATGAGCAGCCATGCAAGCACCTGGTTTCACATCCCTTGATGTAATTTTGTGAAACTTTCTGACCTTTAAATAAGTAAAAGTTAGGGATACATTGCCCTGCAGCATTTACACAACATAGAATTGTCATCCATTCTCTGCTACGAGGAATGATTTTGGGAACATTCCTGCAACCCTTGGTGGCAAGCACCCTCATGCCACAATTTCTCCCTACCTGGATTCCTGTCTCATCACAATTCCATAGTTTGCCTGCACCATAGGAATTGATATAAATGCTAGCTAGTTTTTCATAAAACTTGCTAACCACCTGTGGACGTAAACCAATTGCACGATCTCTGTCTAGACCTTCAGCAGTCCGAAGTACTTTGTCTGGGTGTCTTTTTCTAAATCCTTCACACCAAGATTTTCCAGGTAATCCTTCTCGAAATGGAGTCTCTCTAGTTTCACAAATTTGTGCAACACATGCCCTCAGTTGCATAAATCCCACTCCATGCCCTAGATCTGCCATTTGCTTACACCATTCAACTATCTCTTTCTCCTCTCCTTCACTCAAAACAGGTGCAGGCCCCTTCCTTTTTGTATGGGTCAGACCATTCAGCCAATAATGAACAGATGTAGGAGGTAAATTATATTTCAGTGCAGCATCTCTAATAGAATAATTGTTGAATTCAATATCATATATGGCCTTTAACATATCTTCTTTTGACCAACTAGACAAAATTCTAACCTTCTTGGTCGAAGTGTTGCCTCTAACAACCACAGTCTCCTGCATTTCATGCCTATTTAGTTCACATCCAGCAGGTTCTGGCTGATGATCATCATTTGTGTTTGTATCTCCTTGCTCTGTTGTTGCACCATCCTTTTCAGTTATTATTGAAGCATCCTGTTCATCTGTTTCATGGTTAGATGGTTCAATTTCAAATTGTACACCTCGTTTTTTGGGCATACGGTGTGCTCAATGTAAACTTCTCTTTCTCTTCATCTTCTTTGAACGCTGCAGTATCAAACAATATAAAATTAGTAAAATATGTATTAATATATCAATAAGATCATCTACAATTGGAGAAGGGCCAGTATGTGAACACGTCCCAATACTTGAACACTATTTTTCATTTAAAATATCCAATACCTGATGGAATTAAAACCCAAATTTTGATTATTGAAGTTTCTAAATTTGTTTATTTATAAACCACATGTGAATAGGGTCAACATCTCGAGAAAGGCACTGAGAAAGCCACCCTTCACGCAAACCTCGCACAGGATGTGAGCCCACTCACAAACAACCAGCATTTGCATGGTAAATGGTGGTTGAGCATTTATTTGTGTCTTATCTATGAGGGTTAGGATAAAAAAATGCTTATTTATAAATAGCTGTCAAATTGGTGCTCCTACGTGGCAAGGAATTGGCTCCCTGGACCTGCAAACTTAGGGTGTTCGCATACTGGCCCTATATAACTTTCTATAATCAAAATTTTGGTTTTTTTTTACATCAAGTATTGGATATTTTAAATGCAGAATAGTGTTCAAGTGCAACAGCTTTAATTGAATAATGTGAGTAACTCAATATCATCTATGGCCTTTAACATATCTTCTTTTGACCAACTAGACAAAATTCTAACCTTCTTGGTCGAAGTGTTGCCTCTAACAAGCACAGTCTCCTATAGTTCATGCCTATTTAGTTCACAACCAGCAAGTTCTCGCTGATGATCATCAGTTGTGTTTGTATCTCCTTGCTTTGTTGTTGCACCATCCTCTTCACTTATTATTGTAGCATCCTGTTCATCTGTTTCATGGTTAGATGGTTCAATTTCAAATTGTACACCTCGTTTTTTGGGCATACGTTGTGCTCGATGTAAACTCCTCTTTGTCTTCATCTTCTCTGAACGCTGCAGTATCAAACAATATAAAATTAGTAAAATATGTATTAATATATCAATAAGATCATCTATAAACACTTCTAAAGATGAGGTGTTATCAAATAACACTACATTCAACAGCTTGTTTGTAATTGATCAATATTAATTCGAATGTTTCAAGCGAACATTGTAATTCATATCGATCAATTGACGCAGGTCTTGTTAATGTAATGTTTTTTGACATCAAACCATCTTCAGAATTGAATGCTTGTAAGAATCCTAATTGTAATAGCTTGACTACATATGCTGTTACGGTGGCAGCAAATCTATTGTACTACTGTACGTATTGGCATTTAATTGAAGCTTATCTATTGCGCGCGGCTTATGGTGAGGAGGACAGATACTGTTTCCCTCTTTAATTTCAAATTAAATGCACAACCCCTGTCAAGTTGAGTGAACCACTTCGGCTCTCCACCAGTAAATGTGTTTTTTCGAGATATTTTATTTGATCGATCATGTGTAAGCAAATAATATTTTCAATTTTGTTTCAAAATTAAAGGCTTAGGATAAAAAAATGTTTATTTATAATTAGCTGTCAAATTGACATTGAGATCTGGAACTGACATTGTGAATTTGAAGTCATCCTGATTCTTGTATTTTAGGGGAAAGATTTATGACCTAAAACAACAATTCAATTTTGTAAAAGTACCAATAAATACTGTATTATTTGGACTGATTATTTCATCCATTTTTTCTTTTTCCCGCTCCTCTAATACTGATTATTTCATCCAATACTGAGGGCAGATTAGGATCTTAACCTTCATTCTAATCCCCATTTCGATCTCCTTTCTCTGTAGTTTTCTCTGATTATCAGGTATACTCGGTGCTCGTTTTCTCTTGTTTTTCTCTGTAGTTGCAAATGGTGTTTGTTTGTAGTTTTCTCGTTTTGTCGGTTCCTTATACTCGTTTTCTCGTTTTTTCGTTTTTTCCCCGTAGTTGCGACTGGTGGTTGTTTGTGAGTGGGCTTACAGCCTGTGTGAGTTTTGCGTGAAGGTTGGCTTCACAGTGCCTTGCTCAAGGTTGTCATATTGCCCACAGCATTATACAGTGAACAATCCGACCCTACAAGCACGCGTTTTTTTCTTTCTTTTTCATTGTAGTTTGGAAACTGTTTATCTTATCCAACTCGTTTTCTCCTTTTCTATGAAATAATCGAACTCGGTTTTTTAGCCAATTTTTTCTTTCATTTTCACTGAAAATCTGACTGCATTTTGTAAGCTTCGTTATTTTTTTCAAAATTTATTACAAGTCTTCGATATTGGTAATGTTTACTTATACCTAGCTGGCATACTGTCACTCCTACGTGGCAAGGATTTGGTTCACTTAATGTCTAAGCTTAGGGTGTTCGCATACTGGCCCTTCTCCCCTAAACTCTTCTAAATAAATGTCGGTTGAGCAAAACAGTCTGAAACGACTCCAAAACGCGCCATGGAACAGTCTGGTAAATGGTGGTTGAGCAAACCAGTTTGGAAGGCGGGTAAAACAACCGCTGGTAAATGGTGGTTGAGCCTTTCATTGTGAGATTCTATTTCATCGATCATATGTAAGCAAATAATATTACAATTGGTGATCCTACGTGGCAAGGAATTGGCTCCATGGGCCTGCGAACTTAGGGTGTTCGCATACTAGCCCTTCTCCCCTATAAATAAACATTTTTCTTACCTATATCTTTAATTGCTGGGAGTAGTGCCATTATGTCAACACCCCAAGTCCACGGGTCCATCGGGCCAATTCCTTGTCATGTAGGTTATCAATTTTACAGCTAGCTATAAATAAACATAGCTAGTTATCTTATCCCTGTAGTTTGGAAACTCTTTATCTTATCTCCTTAGTATTGGGCAGTGTTCACATAGAGTTACAAAATTCTGTTTTGTATTAAATTGTACAGATTTTATATCTTACAGAGTTAGCGAGAGATATATATAGAATGTGCTGGACATATGTTTGAGCTGTTGCATTCTTTACCTACACTGTACTACGATTTATATTCACTACCATTAATCCTTGTGGATTTTGATAATGGTTTGAATTTCAGTTTTTCAATTTTATAGGATGCAGTGGATGTTGTTTGTGACAAAATTCAGTTCTCATTATGCAGCAGATGTCTATGGCTTGTGGACGATACCAATTGATATGTCCAGCACATTCTCCATATATCTGTAGATGACTTATTTTCAGATAACATGAGACTCCAGCCATATGTTCGCAGGCCCATGGAGCCAAATCCTTGCCACGTAGGATTACCAATTTGACAGCTAGTTATAATTAAACATTTTTTATCCTAAGCCTTTAATTTCGAGTCATATTGTAATATTATTTGCTTACATATGAGTGATCAAATAAAATAGCTCAAAAAAAATCAGTTACATTCTGAAGTTACTAATTCTATTGTGAAGTTAATATTAATTCCAGTTAAGGTACTCTATGGGAGAAAACATAAAGCCATTATGTAATAGATGTTCACAGAATTATTTAGCAGGATCTTTGGTCAAACAAAAAGCAGATCACAACATGCTTTCAGCAGAAGTGCAAGGTATACGTTAGCTTATATCAGAGAAAACAGGCAGTTGAGCTCTATGTATGAATACAGTCCAGTGGAAAAGGGCCTTAACTAATAAATGTGACTATTTTTTACAGATTTAAGTGTCCTCTTGAAGCAGTTGGCATGAAAACTAACCTGCAATTTTTGCTTTGCTGGACCTTTCCTTTCAAAAACTTGATAGAAGTAACCTCTTCTTATAAAATCCACTGTAATCAGGCACCCTGCAGAAGTAAGAAAGCAGTAAAGAAGACTAGGAAAGTGAATATATAATACCAATACCAATTTGAGAGTATCCAATCAAAATGAAAGACATGGATCAAGGTGTAGGGTCTTTTTTATCAAAGGTTGAAATTGATTTTGAGATGATCTTGTGGCTGGAATTAATTGATTTGATATTCATATTTATTTTTTATCTTCAAGTGTACAATTTTCTTTGTGTTTTAATGGATGAATTTGAATCTTGAGAAGAAGGTTCCCTCTTTTTTTGCAGGTATGACTTAATGTCTGGATATGAAAGATCTGGTGATTGAACAACCCAACTTGGAATATGGAAAGAGATGAATTGAGAAGACAAATTTTCAACCCATTAAATAGATATGATGGGTTTGTCAACTGATATGTTGTTTTTATATTTTGAACAAATGACTCTTTTATTGTAGAAAGTTAAAGTACCAATCAGTATTTATTGTGTACTGAGTAATACTGTGATGTTGACCCTATGCACATATGGTTTATAAAAAAACATATTTTTGAACTTCAGTAATCAAAATTTTGGTTTTTATCCCATCAAGTATTGGATATTTTAAATGCAAAATACTGTTCCAGTATTGGGACGTGTTCACATACTGGGTCTTTTCCCCTAATACTTAATAATTGTTTTATAGTCCGCAATGTCGGGGGGCTTGTTTCCAGATCTGCACTCCCAATATGTAAGAGGCACCTAACTCTATTTCAAATACGAGGCTTTGTGTAATGTCATGTTCCGTTGCACCTGACTGGTGAGGTGTGGGTCTGACTTTCACACTTGGTCAGTCGATACGAGAACTTATCTCGCCAACTGCTTGAAAGTTCGGGGCAGTATCGAATCCCAAGTGTGTTTCCGTAAAGACTTACCCAAAGCTTCCAACACCTCGTTGGGCGCAAATTGTTGTTATGGTCGTATCTTGTGCTTCTGAATTCAAGTTATGTTTTGCTTGTATCCGAATTGCGGGTTTTAATAATAATAATAGTGAAATTTAAAATAATAAAATGAAATGAAAAGAAATAAATAAAATTTAAATCATTTAAACAATTATGTACATGGTCTTTATCCAAGTCTCGATTACAGTGGTACGAGTCTTGCTAAAATTTTATCTTTATAATAATAACAATAATAATGATGATGATATAATGGTAAAAATTATGTATGTATGTATGTATGAATTGTTTAATATTTAAACATTAAAATTTATTATTGGAACTGAGCTTTATATTAAATAAAAAATAAAGAGAGTTACATTAACAAGGGTGACCGGAAAATTCACGGTCCTACAAAACGTCACGAGGGCAACAACAAACGCCAACAAAGACAACAGAAAATGTCACTTGGGCTACAAGAAACGAAAAGCAGTAACAGAGGGCACCGCAGCTGAAGAAGTCCAAGGAGGTGTTGGAGGCTCAAAGAGCCCCTTCTTGTCCTTAGATTTGGTGACAACAGTCTAACTATTAGGCTGGAGAGCCAAAGCTCGATGAGAAGCCTCCATGTCAGAACAACCGTGATCAGGATCTGAATCCGATGATTCAAAAACATGAGACATCTTAACATTTCCAACCCCCCGGGGGCAGGAATCATCAGCATGTACGTCCTCTGCATCAACCGGAGGAGGGCTTTCCTTGCTTTCTTGAGGCGTGAGAGGCTGCCAACCTTTCACCTTGGTTAAAGGAGATTTCTTGTTTCGTGCTATGGGACACAAGATTAAAATTTAATATGGTAATAAGAATAATTAAAATAAAATCAATTGCGTGCAAGAGGAGGAGCAAGTGAGAATTTAAGCCAAGTTGGTGGAGATGTTAAGGCAGTGTTGGTGGGAAAATTATGGTGGATAGTGGAGCTCCTGCAGAATCAGCACAAAATTAATTTGTTGAAAAGACTTTGGAAACTTTCTCCAAATCCAGCCAACGGGTGTCCAAACTGATCAATTTACATTGCCACCATCCTCTTTGGGCAACAGTGGAAGAGGGCATGGATATCCATAAAAAAATGGTTGATAGCAATTTGTTAGGTGTTAATGGCTACAACTTAAATCATATATGCAAGTAAATGGGCTTCCAGGACAATAATAATTGCAGGGTGTGGACAAAATGGCTTTTTTTAGTTTTAAGAGGGGATGGCCTCAGGGAAGAATTCAACCTGCCCTCTATTACCAGGTGTATGAAGCCAATTTGATAAAATGTCTTAGAGGATCATCCTGGATTTTGCCAGTGACAACGATGATTTTAGGAGCTATACACAACAAGTGGATGCGCATATAAGCAAATCCTTGGACTACTTCATAAACACGTCAAAGATAGGTGGCCTCATGGAATGCTTTGTTTGCACAACCTTTTGCTAGCATCCTCCCTACCATAATGCACCAATGGACGAGCCCTTGTAAATAGGTATAGGTGTATATAAGAAATAAAATGGCACGCTAATTGTGTGTTAGAATGTGTCAAATGAGATGTAGCCCTCCATGCCATGTGTGAATTAATGCAGAGTAATTGGGCAGGGTATGAACAATATAAACTGGTTTTTATGTCAGGATTTTGATTTTCTTCTGATTCATTGTCAAAATGGTATGCTATGAAAAACATGGAAGTGTAAACAAGGTTGAGCGCCAGATTGATTTGTAAAAATTCCTAAAAATTGGAAAGCTTGGTCTCATGGAATGTGTCTGATTTCTGAACTTGTAAAAAATGGTTTTTTATGAAACAACCTTAGAAGAGCATCTCTGGATATTTGTTTTATGCAATCTTTGTTAGGTGTCCAATGGTTACCCATCTCTACCCTTGCTTGTCATTTTCATCTATACATGCGTTGTATAAATTCATCCCCATGTCTGGTTTTCAAATCAAGAGGTTTGGGGACACATATGGATGCCCTTCAAAGCTTAGTGGACAAGACCTTTCTCAAGTTTAGTCAGCCATTATGCAGGATTACAAGGGTGCCCTGGTAAATATATTCACAAGTTGTTAGACAAAATGTCATGATGCATTTTTTAACGATATACCTAGAAGCCACAATGTGGATTTTTTTTGTTAGTAATGGTTCGCCAGTCATCTCGACCACGGTGCTTAATAAGTGGCGAGTATGGAGTTTAGTGTATGTGTTGAGCTCAATGCATAACTATCCTGTGAGATGGTCTAAACTCAATGTGTGTTAAATGTGAGATACGTACTGAAAAGAACAATAAGAAGTGTTGGATAAGTGGTGTATGAGATTCAATGTAATCTCCATGAGAACAATGTTACTTTGGGATTGTGTTTCAAACATGATAAAAATATTTAATTGAATGTTCTCTATATAAAAAAGCATTTCATTGCTTAAATACATGGCTTTGAGCATGAAGAGATCCTTGCTGCACATCATCCCTTGCAACTGGATTTCTCCTTCCACCAGGTATGGTTTTTATTACCTTTTCTTTCATAAATTTTCATATTTTAGTTCCTCCTTTGCAAAAAAATAGAAAGATAAACCCATGGGATATATTATAGTACAATTGGAAAAATTACCTCATGCCTTAAACGAAACTTGTACTGGCAAAATTAATCAAACTGTAGTTTCAAACGACAACATAACTTATGCACCACTCCGAACCTACCCTGATGGATACTTATGAACCATCAAACATGCTTGCAACCACAACATTCTGAGATTGTTATGGAAACTTCGTAATCAGAATTAGGTGTATCATGCAACCCCTCTAATTGATGATTTGAGTTAAATGAGTTCTCCTTTAAACCTATCAATCATCCCTTTTCGTTTACTTTGCAAGTTAGTAAAACTGTGATTTTTGGAGACTCACAAAACATCCTTCTGGACCCCGGAAATGAAAATTAAAAAATTGTTTGGGTTCCTTGTCATGTGGAGGTGTCGTATCAAGCCTTAGAAAGACATCAAACGACCATTTGTTTCACTCTTTTCACTACTTCTATAGGAGCCCAGTTAGCGCATTTTCGTAGTTTTGGGAAGCTACTAAAACTCAAAAGTTGGGTTTTGTTTTGGTTTGCCATGTTGGAGCCTAAGTGAGGAAATGGTTATCCACCTCGGTAAAGCTATATTATTTTTACATGGCAATTGGTTACAACCATTGGTTCTGAGAAAAACACCTTTGCTAATAGGTTTTGCAACGGGTGTTTTGTAGGCCTTCTGGTCACTGTTTGACCATGTCGAATCTAGTCCAATTATGACCAGTTGGTCTCTGAAAAACTAGTCGTCCATTTGTAACCCACTCACCACTTCTATGTTTTGTCAAATCCTGTGAATTCTCGATGTATATATGAGAACATGTAATAATTTCCCCATTGTGCATTCGCCATCGGAAGTCAGTTTTTGAATGCCGGTTTTTAGCCCTCGAGCTAAAATTGGATGTTTTTGTAAACTAGTGGGAAAATGTGAAAGAAGGCTGTAAGACCCTCATCAAGTCAATTTACCCCCCCCCCCCCCCCCTGATGGAAAACTTGTAGAAAATTATAAATGACTGTATGGAACTCTATTGTGTGGATTTTTTTGATAAATTTGATTTTCAAGAAAATCATGTTTTTCTTCCTCCTCTCTTTTCTTCTCTCTTATCTCTCCTCCTTTAGTTAAGAAATGAAGTGAAGTGAAATTAATATATATCTCTAACCCTCTCTCTTGTTGTGTGTGAAGTATTATGATTATGTGAATAGAAAACTAAAAAAATAAATTATGCTAGATTTAGGTAGATGCCATGCCAACAGTTGTGTTGACCATGTGGTGGTTGGAGGTACCGAGACATGGAGAAAGCGAAGTGTACTAGTGATTTCATAATAAATTGTTATTTGGAAACATGTAATTATATAGGTTATATCAACAATACTATTATATATTACAAGTTTATTATTGATTTCTGTAATGAGTATAAGTTATTGTTTTGGGGTGTTTGGTAAACAGGAACTTAGTCATGGGTCTTAAATTGATTTAGGATTATGTACTGTTGAAAGGTTGGATGTTTATGTTAACTAAAAATGAATTTGACCTTGTATAATGTGTTTCGGTGTGTAATTAATGATTAAATATCTTATGTATTGTACTATTTTCTTGGAATTGTAGGAAAGGAAGCTAAATAAATGGTCAAACTTAGAGTAAAATTCTTGTGTTTCTTTACCCCTCTTATAAGATCACTTGTATAACATAGAAGAATGAAAATTAGGACAATCCTAGTTCCTTATACTAGACAACATCTTCTAGCTTAAGGGTAATAAGAACCAAGATTCAAGTTTCCATAATACCATGCACACTTAGCAACATCGTAGCAAACCCATCCACTAAGAATAGTGATGGTTGATTACTATCTTAAGTATTTGAACTTTCTCCTAGAAATTATTTCCATGCATGTATTAGGGTGAACAGGTACTCTTAGGTTAGCACTTCAAGTGAATCTAGTTTAAAACCTAGTGCAAACCCTCTTGAGATGACATATGAGTAAAATGAAGGATTTTAGGTGAAAAATATTGGAGTTTCTCTTCAAATACATTTTCAGGATTTGGGTTATGGATGAATCCCATACCTAATTTTAGTTATCAATTTGGTTCCTTTATTACGATATTAAGATTTAATTGAGGAAAATAACAAAACTATAATTAACACTTAGTCCTCGAAAGTGTATGTACCAGAGAGTTTTTGCTTTCCTATTCTAAATTAATAAAATGGAATAACAAAACTAACTGACCTCAGATGACGACGAGGTTTTATTGATACCCGTGGTGATTGATGTTGATAATTGATGGATGAAGTGCTCCTCCTTTTGACAAGTGAAGAGACCTGCAAATCAAAAACAGCTAAACAAAGAATATTATATAAGATGGGTAGACGAGTTGCTCGATAAAGGTCAATTTTAGGAATCCAAAGTGACTTCCTTGGAGGATTCCAGCTCATTTTTAAACAATTAAGTGAATTGATAAAATGATAGATCATGACAACGATAGATAAATGATAGATATGGAGCTAGAACTCTAAGTTAAAAGACAAGTCTTGCTATGTTTTGTATGTGGCCCAAGATAATGTGGAGGCTATTTGGACAACTTCGAAATAATCGTACCAGTAGTTTGTTATTTCTTGTTGGATGTCATGGAGGAACTCAAGTTGATCCTTGATATCTTCGATGTCGGTTGCAAATCAGATGGCACACAACGTGAGCTCATGAAGGATGTCGAATTGTTCCCAAAAGAAAGGTTATTGAGCAATTAGAAGTTCGTAAATGCTCGTAATAGGATGTGATTGGCCTGGAACAGTCATCTAAAGCAAAGACATACTTGTAAAAGACATGCTAAATGCAAAGATATTGATAGAAATTGATAAAAATGCTATGATTAATAAAAAGATACTGAGAAATAGGAATTATAGGTGATTTAGAGTAATCATTGGCGATTTGGTCGATCATAGGCGATTCAAAGGAATCGCTAATGATCATTGTCAAAAGAGCTTGATTGCTCTCAAAATTATAATTGGATATCAAAAGAGATCAAAACAATTGGTTTATTGAAAGTTGATGTTGTAAGAAACAATGATAAAGTAAATAAAGGTGCCTTGAAGTAATGAGGAGGCACAAAAGTCCTACAAATGGTATTTTGAGGTTAACAATGTTGATCGTTGATCGTTGTTGCTTGTTGATCACTTGGAAAATTTGTTTGGAAACAATATTGCAAAGATTGATGTATTGTAGGCTTTCAGGAGGCTCTTGATGTTGTTGAGTGGTTAGAATATCCTTGGAATGACAGAGTCTTGATGTCTAGTCTGAAAACAAAGTGCACAAACGTGTGAAAGAATTCTGAAGATCCCTAAAACAGGAGTGAAAACTCCTATTTGTAATCACTAGCAACTTGTTAGAATCACATGCGATTCGGAAATTACGGGGAAAACGTTTAGAAGTGGTTAAAACCACTTCCTAAATGGGATTTTCAGGTAAATGGACGAGGTAAAATGGTTGGGAAGAGGTTTTGGCAAGTTGGGGAGGTTGGGATAAGATGGGTTAGGGATGGCTTAGGTGGTTGGGATAAAATGGGTGAGTAAAATATGTTTTACAAAAGATAGAAATTGATTTTACGTGATGAGGGAAATTACTTAGGTTGTGTTTATAATAATGTGTGTTTCTAGGGAAGTAGGTGGGTGACGAAAATCCAGTGTCTACATTTACCCCTTTTTATCGATTAATATGAGATGGCCAAACTGTTGGACAAAATAATTTGAGATAGTTTGTTTTGTGTTTGGATGGGTGATGCCCCCTCAAACTGGGGGTGATTGTGATGAAGTGTAATGATCACCAATTTGATTGAGTTGATTGGATAGTTTTGACATGTGTGTTTTGTTTGAAGTTGCCCCAAGACGAGGTATCGAAACAAGATGGGTGCCCCTATGGAATCAAGTGGTAGGGGAACCAAAGGGTTTGTGTCCTATAGACGAATGATTCATAAGGAGCAAGGATATGCTGTAAAGACTAGGGAGCCAACTGATTGAATGACGAAACAAATAAGGGTAAGGGCTAGGAGGAATACCTGTTAAATGGGTTGGTTAGAGGTTGATGCGCATGTTCTGATTTCTTGATCCAATGCCAATTGTGAGAGCTTCCTTTTGGCTAGGAGGAACTACCTGTAATAGAAAACAAGACCACAAAAGAGATAGTTAAATGATATATGACAGTGGACTGCCTAGCGTATGCTAGTTCTAGGAAGTGTGATACTTCCTAGATGGTTGTCAATCCACTATTTAAAAAAATTAATGTGAGAAATAAGTAAATTCCTACTGTAGTTGATATGATTTAGGTATCTCATTCAAGTACAATAAGAAAATCCAATCACAACAGGCTAGGCTATAGTTGGATCTAAAGGATGAGGTGTCTGTCAAGGTACTGGGACTGGTCAGGGTCTGATTCTAGGTTGTTTAGGTCAACTGGTAGGAGGTTGTTTGGCTTTGTTCTTGGGTAGGGTATAAAACATAGAGACCGATGTTGGTTGGGTATAACCGATGATGGTTAAGGGAGACCAACGATGGTTATGGGTAACCGACGTTTCGGTACAGTAGGGTGACAGTAATTCAATGAAAACCTTATTGTAGAGGCTAGGTGAGGTTGGATGGGGCTAAAGAAGGAGATGGTGAGGTCTGTGGGAATACTGAGAACACTCAGAGAGGTGGAAGGGCTAGGATAGGTGATCTGATAAATGGGTGGGTGAGATTTTTGGGTTTGTCAGAAAGAATGCTATGGAGGAATGGGAATGTTAATAGAAGAATGGTAACATAAATGATAACAACTCTATGAATAGAATAGGAATGGAAATGATTAATGATAAAACACTTACCAATGTTATAGGTCCAATGGTTGGGTGGTGGTGATGATCGGTTGATGGAATGGAGCTTGGTGCAATAGTGACACTTCCTGGAATGTTACCGTGAGTGCCAATGCTTCTGGATCTATCCTGGTGCTGGCTATGGATGTCTAGGTGCATGAAAAGACTCTAGTTCTGCTTGCATGCAGCTCTCTTCTCATCCTCTTGCTCTCAGAATGTGCCAACCCAAAAACAAGGTTGTTTAGGTGAATAAATGGTAACTGACAAAGGTTCTGGGTTGACCGGCATTGGTTTAGGGGTGACCGGCGTCGGTTAAGGTGGGATTCCCTAGGTTTACTAAAATGGGAAGATATTTCTAATTTCTTGGGCCCAGTTAGTTTGTTCTCACAGATTAGAATGGAAACTTCCCTTCTAATGAGCGGGAATGTGGTTAGAGAAATTTTAGGGATTGATTTTAGGGTTAGACCAAATCTTAGCTCATTAAGGCAAGTAAGACTTAGTTATTGTTAGTTATGGAAACATGCCAAGAATAGGTCTAGGGTGAGGTGGTTAGATGAGGTGTCTAGGTGAGGTGGTGGGGTAGAAATTAAGGTAATTAGATAATAAATATTGTGAGGATATATATTAATTTAATTTAAATTAATAATGATGTGGGGTGGAAGGGGCCATGGTTAGGTGAGTATGTTTGAGATGGTTATTTGACGAGGGACCAAGGGGAGTGTGACCCAATTTTGGTGTCTACATTTTTCCCCTTTTTGTTGCGTAGCTTGTATTGGTAAGTGATGCTGACAAAAATAAGATGTGGTTGCCCCATGTGTGGGTGAAGGTGATCCCCCTCAAACTAGGAACAAGATGAGGTAGAAGACTGAAATCGGTGAGTGGTTTGATAAAGGTGGATGTGATGAAGAGGAAGGTGGACAATGGGGGTAATGGGGTAAAGGTCCAATCAGGTAATCAAGGTAATGGGCCAGGGTCAAAGGTAGTGATAGTCAAATGCACGCACATGTATAAACTACAGCACAGTACCAGGTTGAAGAGCATGTAAACTCTACATCGTCTAAGGTCGATAGGTTTATCCAAACAAGGTTGAGGTGATTCTGGTATCCAAGGTATAGGATATGGTGTGGAAGCACATCATAGGTCAGGTGCAGGAATGTTTAGGTATGTTCTAGTACACCAAAGGTTGGGTCAGGATAAATGGCATGACAATAGGCAAGGTAAGGTCATTAGGTCAAACAACACGGGTAACAGTGTCACAAGGTATAGCGAGCACATGAGTTCATAGGTCATTAACAATAGTGTCATCGGGTCTAGGTAGTTCTGGGTCTAGGTCACGAACATGGGTAGGGCTGAGGTATGGGTAAAATAACAAGTCCCTAAATGTAATGAAGGACAGGCATATAGGTAAGGTAGGCATGGAGGTTGGTTGCAATAAGGGTGGGTAAGGTCAAACGGTGGCTGGGTTGGTTAAGTGTTGGTCAGAAATGGGGAAAGGGTATGGACAAGAGTATGACAGGTAACCGATGTCGGTCATACGTAACCAGTGATGGTCTAGGTAAGCTGATCATGGTTTATTAGGGTAGATGACCGATGTCAGTTTGGGTATAACTGACCACGGTTTTCTAGGGCACAGGACCGATGTCGGTTTAGGTATAACCAATGTCGGTCAGGTCAATGTGGGTATATAAAAAGAAAAAATCCATATAATATGGATTCATTTGTACATTTTGGCTTTTGTGAAAATGATGAGAGCACGAGACTTTTGTGGCTTGGCAGAGGAAAGTACGTGGGACCATACCAAGGTGAGGTGGAGAGATCCAGTTGGAGAGGAGAGCCAGGTAGATAGGTCCACGTGATCGGGTAGAGTGAGGTGATTGGTAGAGAGGTTGGAGGTTGATTTGGACATGGCAGAGGTAGGAGAGGGTTCAGGTGGACCACCAGCATAGCGGCCAGATGTGCCACCACGGAGGTGACATCGAGATGAGGTAAGATCTAAGCTTTTCTATGTATTGTTGTTAAATGTAGAAGGGAATATGGGTCAGGGGGTGTGGGTAGGTTAGAGAATTTGAAATTTGGTGGTTAAAATGGGTGAGAGAAGGGGTGGGAAAAAGGCATAAGTAGGTTGAATAGGGTTGGGGGGGATTTGGGGGAAGTTTGGGTAGGTGTCTAGGAGAAATGGGAGAGAAATGGGGGGAGAAAATCAGGGGTTCAGGTTTGGGCGCAGTAACAGTGACCGACGTCAGTCAAGGTATGGCCGACGTTGGTCTTGTTACACTGACATTGGTCAGGGATGAGGGGAACCGGTGCCGGTTATAATGGACCGGTGATGGTCAGGAGTAACCGGTGTCAGTTAGGGTAAAAGGGCTAGAGGTCTAGGAAGGGTAAGGGGAAAGGTTAGGTAAAGTGGGTAAAATAGATAGTGGGTGGGGGGAAGGGAAGAAGGGAGGGGTTGAAGGTCAATGTTGGGTAAAATCAAGTTTTAATAATGTGTGTGATTGGTTGAATGCAGGCCAGGGACCAGCTACAGATGAGAGATAGGGTACCTCCCTTACTCATGGAGGTACGGGGGGGTGTGACAGCTGATGACTGGTGCCATGTTGCAGAGGTTGGCCTGATTGGGGTCAGATGCTACTGGCACATAGTCTGGGAGCTGAGTTTGATGGTCACTCTCATCGACAGATGGGACTCAGTGACCAATACCTTCCATTTACCGATGGGTGAGATCACAGTCACCCTGGAGGATGTGTACAGGATCCTGCAGCTACCGATAGTGGGGATGCAGGTGTATTCTATCTCCTCAGAGGCCTCTGAGGAGTTGATGTTGACCGTGTTTGGTGAGGGGCTGGTGGAGATGAGGTTCCATAGTACCAGTATGAGCTATGGAGATATGTACTGGGCCCATCTGGAGGAGATGAGGCTGGTAGTGTTGCTGATGGAGGTAGTCTGCTACTTTACACTACCAGATGCGGAGGGTGGGAGATTCCCATGATCATTGATGGGGGTTCTGCATGACATGGTGGAGGACAGGACCCATTTTGCATGGGTGCCCACATTCTTGGTACAGTTATATAGAGAGTTATGGGCTTATGGGTGGCTACAGAGGTTTAGCCTATGTTGTACTTTCCTACTCCATTGCTGGGCATATGAGCACATTGTGTGTGTGCATCCTATTGGTATGCCCCATCAGGCTGATGCATTTGAGTGAGGTTTTGTGTGGGTGGGCTTCAGGTGATGGGTGCCTACGATTGGGGAGTGCCAGCTGCTAGAGCTACACATGATGTAGCCTATTACAGGTGATTGCTAGAGGGGTTGTCTAGCATGGACATTATTTGGAGGCCCTATGTGGGTTTTCCATCATATGGGTGGATGGCAGAGGAGCTACAAGAGCTACAGACTACTCCGATGGATAGAGGGGTGACATGTAGGAGAGCACGAGATGGTACCTGTTGACAGGGTGAGACGGTAGTTTGGGTTGCTTCAGGATATACCTCCACCCTTCCCATAGTATAGGAGGGATGACGTAGAGAGGCCTCTACCTCTACCACAGCCAACAGTGCCGAAAGGGTAGGAGGAGTAGGTGAGAGACCGTGGATTGATGATGTTGGGGTGACTGATAGATATAGGTAGTGGTGGGCCACACATTTACGAGCATGTACCACTGAGGCCAGGGCAGCCAGATTTAGCCACCATCATTGTTCAGAGGGATGCCCTATAGGGGCAGGTGGCTACCCTGATTACATAGTTGGGGATAGTACAGGGGCAGCTGACAGGTTCAGAGGCACATGTTGTTATGTTGCAGGCACAAGTGGCCACTCTACAGGCCCAGGTAGCAGTAGGGACAGGTACCCGCACATAGGGTGGAGATGGGGATGGGGTACAGGTGGCCACCCTACAGGTGCAGATTATAGGTTTGCAGGGCCAGTTGGCCACTACACAGGCATAGGTTGTGGCCCTTCAGGCCCAGATATAGGTAGGAGTGGGACAGGGTCCCTTAGGATAGTCACAGGCATAGGGACAAGGTCCCTCTTTATAGGTACCAGTGGGACAGGGTCCCGAGAGATAGGTACAGGGGCCGAGGCCGATGGCACCACCACAGACAGTACCGATAGGTAGGTTGAGGGATGCCTTAGGTGAGGTCAGGTATTATCAGGATATTTTGATGGCCGCAGGGATAGATTTTCTATCCTATGGGGAGTATAGAGCATAACAGGCCTCGAGTGAGAGGACCAGGTCACGTACCCATAGTGTAGAGAGTACAGGGGGCCACGAGCCCTGGACAGGGTCAGGGTGAGACTACCAGTGCACAGAGGCTAGCTCCAGGTGAGGGACCATCAGAGGATAGATCAGGGCATGGTGGAGAGAGGTTGGTAGGGCACCCCACTGGAGGGGAGATGGAGGAGACTGATGAGACAGGGATGGATATCAGGTGGGGTGATGATTAGTCATCATTGATGATCAGTGTATCCATGTTTTTGACATATTTTTGATATGTATACCAGCCTGCGTGCCGAAGATGATGAGGATGTAGATGAGATTTTTTGTTATTTTTGATCATATACCGGCCTGCGTGCCAAAGATGGTGAGGCTGTATATGAGATCTTTTGAGAGATTGTGATTATTATTGGTATATATGTTCACATGTATTTTTATACAGACTATCTGATTTATAGATGATGGTGTTTATAGTATGGATGGTGTACATGTTTTAATTTGCATTGCTATATATAGATAGGTGGAAATCAAGTGGATTAGGCCTGATAGAGTCAAGGTCATGTAGGCATGGTGGAGTCAGGTCTATTTAGGCATGGATGGAGTCAGGTCATAGGCATGGATGGAGTCAGTTGTTTAGGCATGGATGGAGTCAGGTCATAGGCATGGATGGAGTCAGGTTGGATTAGGCATGTTAGTCAGGTTGATTTAGGCATGGATGGAGTCAGGTTGGTTTAGGCATGATTGAGTTAGGTTGGTTAGGCATGGTTGAGTCAGGTTGGTTAGGTATGGTTGAGTTTCTAATTCATTAATTTGTGTAATTAATGATGATGTGGATCATGTTAAGATGATTTGTAGGAAAATGTATGATTATGGTAAAGAAATTGTAGACAAGATGAAATGAATGTGTAAATTATGATGGTAAAGATGTGTAACAATTGTTGCTTGTTGGGTGTAATTTCCAGTTATTGATATAGAAAGGAAACTAACTAGGGTAGAATGTGAATAGGAAAGGGAAAGAGGGAATTGGTTAGGGTAGAGAGTGGCTGAGCTAACCTCCAAGGGCCCCATGCCCTCGAAGTGCTGCCTACATAGTCCCGGCGAAAAGGGACCTCAGGCCGATGTAGTTCTCCCATAAGCTAGGGAAGATTAGGGTGAAATAGTGGAGAATGGGTTGATGGGTGCTAGGCATGGGTGAATGTAGGTCATAGGCATGATTGAGTTTAGATCGTAGGTGTGGTTGAGTGGTTTTTAAATATAGGTGTTGATGATCTAGCCCTGTATAGGATAATCAATAAGTAATGAGGAAGGTGAATGGTAAGAGGTGGTAAAAAGAGCCACTTAATTGATAAGAACCCTAATGAGTCAATCATACCTAAGAGGGATCATGAACAAAAGACCCTAAAGGTGTTGCATAATGGACCATTCTAAGGGTGAAGAAAATCACATAATCACGAAATGTCATGTTTGCGGCAAGTCCCTTGAGTAACGAGGAATTTAGGTGAAAAAGGCAAGGAGGTGAGAATGGGAGGTTTAGCATAACTTAGTGTACGACAACGTGTCTTTCAAACAAGAAACCCAGGATCAAGAATAGGCAAGTCCATGATGAAAATTTCATCTTTTTCTTCATTTTTTGGTTTTTTTTTAATAGACTGATCGATGTGGGAAGTCTATATGGGATGAATATATTATCTCCTTGAGGTCTTCATGAAGCTGATCGATGTGGGAAGCTTCTGGATATTTATTACATTTTTGTAATGACTGGATATAGTTGTCCTTCAAGGGAGCAGTCTATTTATAGTGGTGGAATTAGAGTGAAGAGATGTCCCTTTTGAGGGAGTCATCTTTTTCTGGAAGTTTGACTCAAGGAGTTGTATCCCTTTTTGTTTTTAGACATTTAAGTCATGGACAAGACTATAGAGGAAGATTAGGTTCTTGTTTAGAAGACAAGACCGTAGCACACAAAGATTAACTATGGAAGAGGTGGTTTCAAGTGATGAATGACCATGGGATTCCATCTTGAAGAAGATGAAAAGTATCCATGAGAATCATGCTATGAGTAGAGCCATGGTACTCATATTGAAGACAAGGCTAAAAGGTGATGGGTAATCACATGATTCTTTTTTAGTCATGGATCCTCAAAATGGGTAATATGGAAGGTGAACAACGCTCAAGGGATGAGCGATCAACTGACAGAAAGTGATATAGGACTTGATATCAACAATAAAATGGTCAAAGATGTAAGGCATTAAGGGGCTCAGGTTCAGGTTTACCTTCGAGTGAAGACAAACGATAAGCACCTGATCCATAGGCATGGGTAACATGATATAGGGTCCAAGCCAATTAGGAGAAAATTTTCCCCCATTTACTTTTCTCCTCTTTGGTTACATGTTGATTTTCCTTCAGGATGAGGTCACTGACCTGAAAGGTTTGTTCATGAACATGTTTTTCATAGGCACGTTTGATACATTTTTGGTAGATTTGGAGATGGTCAAGAGCATTGAGACATGCTCATCTAATAACTCAAGTTGTGCCAAATGATCCTAGAAAAATTCATCATCATTGAGCATGTCTTGTAGTGAGATGTGGAGAGATGGAATCTGGACTTCGAGAGGTAAGACAACCTCAGTACCATAGACTAGAGAAAAGGGGGGTGGCAGCAGTTGAAGTGTGAATACTAGTGCGATAAGCCCACAAGGTGAAAGGAATGTGTGTATGCCAATCTTTCCCAGTATCATTGACTACCTTCATAAGAATTTTGTTCAAGGTTTTATTGGTGGATTCAGCTTGACCATTGGTTTTGTGGGTAATAAGGTGATGAGAAACTAAGTTGGATGCCAAAAGCATCACATAGTTTGCGTAGGGTTTTGTTTTTGAATTGTTTTCCATTATCAGTGATAATGCGGTGAGGAACACCAAAGATGACAAATGATATGATGGTTGATGAATTCACATATTTTCTCAGCTTTTGTAGAAATGAGGGGAATGGCCTCTACCCATTTAGTGTAATATTCAGTAGCGGTTATGATCCATTGGTGGCATTGTGAAGAATGGGGGTTGATCTCACCGACAAGATCCAAACCCCATTGAGAGAAAGGCCAAAGGTCTCACGTGACCTGTAAGGCATGACTAGGTGTGTGATGAAGATTAGCATGTTGTTGGAATTTCATGCAACATTTGACATAATCACAATAGTCATGGTTTAGGGTTGGCCAATAATAGCCTAGGTGAAGAATGCATTTTGTGATAGCCAAACCACTAAAGTGACCTCCACAAATTCCATCGTGGACTTCCTTAATGGTGTAAGGAATTTCAGAACTTGTAAGGCAGCGTAAGAGAATTCCATCAAACCGTGCTTGTAAAGAAGACCACCCATGATGACATAATGGGAGACACTTTTAAGAAAGGCACGTTGTCCATTACGAGTGAGATCAATGGGTAGAATGGAAAGGGAAAGATAGTCTACATATTGCTTATACCAAAGGTCACGTGGGTCAGGGGAAATGGTTCCGATGGAGTAAACTTCATGAGGTAAATAAGAGGGTGATTGTAGCCTTTGTATGGTGACAAATATTTTAGAGTCAGTGGGTGAAGCAGGTATCTAAGAAGCCAAGTAGGCCATGGTATCCACAAATTTATTGGTAGAACATGGGGTGGTTTGAAGTGCGTAACGGTCAAAGGTGGTCAAAAGTATGTCTACGTGATGCTTATACTTTTGAAGTATCTCATTACGACACTGGTATATACCATTGACTTGGTTTATGACCAACTGAGAATCACCAAAGATGTTGATTGACTTAACATCTAAGGCATAAGCAGCCTAGAGACCCAATACGAGTGCTTCGTATTCAGCAATATTGTTTGTACAATCAAAATCGAGTTTGAAAGACAAAGGCATAGGTTCACCATCAAGTGGAATGAGGATAACACCAGCCCCACCCCACACTGACACTTGGAGCCATCAAAGAAGAGTGTCATTTGGTAAGTGGGTTTGTCCAGGGAAAGGGTAGCTATAGACTCATCTGGGAAGTCAAAGTTAGAGGGTTGATTCCTAGAAATAGGTGCATCAGCCAATTGGTCGGTGATAGCCTGGCCCTTGATGGAATTTTGATGGATGAATTCGAGGTCAAGGTCAGCCAGAAGCATAAGCCAACATGCGGCACATTGATGTTGATAAGGTTTGGCATACATATAGTGTAATGGGTCAGTATTAGTAATGATGAAGGTTTTGTGGTTGAGTAGGTAATGGCGGAGTTTGGTGGCAAAAAACTAAGGCTAGGAAAAGTTTTTCGGCATGGGTATATCTAGTTTCATAGTCAAGAAGGGTACGAATTATGTAATAAACCACTTGCTCTCAGTGTTGGTCATCGTGATGAGCGAGCATGGCACCTAGAGAATGGTCAGTGGTGGAAATATATAGGTAGAAGGGTTGGTCATCCTTAGGAGGAATGAGCACTGGTGGTTGAAGGAGGTATTGTTTCAAGGCTTTGAAGGCTTTATGGCATTCAACATCCCATTTGAATGAAACGTCTTTCTTGAGAAGATGATGGAATGGTTGACAATGGTCGGAAAGTTGCGAGATAAAATGACGAATTGATTGCAACTTTCCTTGTAGGCTGCAAAGTTGACAGAGATTAGTGGGTGGCAGAATTTCAAGAATAGCCTTGACTTTAGCAGGATCAACTTCTATGCCACACAAAGAAATGATGAAACCTAGGAGTTTTCCAGAAAGTACCACAAAGACACACTTCTTTGGTTGAAGACAAACACAATACTTGATGAGGTGGTCAAAGATGACTTTAAGAATGGGCAGGTGTTCAGTTCGATGCTTGGATTTGGCAAGTAGATCATCGACATAATCTTCCAATATGTGATGCATGATGTCATGGAAGATGTAAGTCATGGCTCGCTGATATGTAGCACCAACATTTTTGAGGCCAAAAGGCATGACTCGATAGTAGAAAGTCCCCCAAGGGGTGATGAAGGTAGTCTTGTGTTGATCCTCGGGAGCTAGTAATATTTGATTGTAGCTTGAGAAACCATCCATGAGTGATAACATTTCATGGCCAGCGGTGAGATCAACTAGTTGGTCAATTCCTGGTAGTGGGAAATCATCTTTGGGATAGGTGAGGTTGAGGTCATGGAAATCCATGCAAATGCGGAGTCCCCCTATCACCTTTGTGATAGGAATGATGTTAGAAATCCATTGGGGATAATCAATGGGTAGAATGAAGGAAACCAAGAGAAGGCACTGAAGCTCTTCTTTGACCAGAAGAGCAATGTGAGGATGCATTTTCCACAGCTTTTGTTTGATGGGTTTGGCATCAGGAATGGTTACGATATTGTGAACCATGATTTTTGGGTCAATACTAGGCATATCGGCATAGGACCAGGAAAATGTGTTGCTATGGTCCCGAAGGAAAGAGGTGAAGGCTTCCTGTTCAGTAGCATCTAAGGATTGGCTGATCTTTAGAATGTGTGGGTCATCCTGAGTATTAATGTTGATTTCGATGGTCGATTCATTCAACATGGTTTGCATCTCAGAGGGTAACGACTGATGAATATAAGAGTCTTCTGCACCAAGGTAGGTGAGGATGGACTCATCATCCTGACATTGAACGACGTTAATTGAAGGTGTATCATCATCGATCATGTTAGGATACAGGAATGGGAGAGAAGAGGGAGCCTCACCATCACATTGATAGGTCAGCGGTCCTAGGGAAATGGTGTTTATGAAAAAAAAAGTTAGGAGGAATAGATTCAGGATCTATGGACTCCGTGGGTGAAGATGGTAATGTGGGTGAATGAGAGGGGGAAGATTTCTCATCCTGGATAAGGTTGACACAAACCTTCTTGGAGGGTGGAGTGTCAAAACCAATGCCACTACGGTCATTGTGTTTACAAGAGGTACAAGAAATGACAGTATGGTAGCCTTGTTCATAAAAACCAAAGCCAAATCCTTTCCATGTGCACCGTGGAGGAAAGTGTGAGCGAAGCGGTGGTTAGTGAGGGAGTGTAGGTCAGATGAAAATGGTTGGGCTTGGGATGGAGGTTCAGGTTTATAGGTGGCAATATCAAGTCCCCCATACATTAGGTTGGTGTGAAGGTGGGGAGGGCCATAAGGAAAAACATCACCGATGTGGATGTCGTAGCTGGGGTGTTGACATATTCCCATACTCTTGTGGGGTGAGGAAGGTATCAATATTGTATAGGCAGTATTCCCCTAGAGTGAGGCATTGAAAAACACCTTCTAAGGGATCAGTAGTTGGTATGTGGGTAGCGGGTATAGATGGCTCACTAGATGTTGGGGAAACAAGTGCGTCAGTGGTAGAGGCTACAGCTGTAGTGGGGATAGTAAGGTTAGATGCAACAGAAGTAGTGGCAATTTTGGTGGATGGGCTCATGGGTGAAGGTGAAGTGGTGATAGTGGTAAGATGCCTTGACCAGTACAAGCACATCATTGGGCTGATATAGCATGTTACAGGTCTTGAAAGGTGATGGGTCGGTAGGGATGGTGTAATTATGTCCCTCATGTTCAAATTTGAGGCATCGATGTAAATTTGAAGGGACACAACCCATGACATGGATCCAAGGTTGGCCGAGCAACAAGTTATATTGGAACTCTCCTTCTAGAACATAGAAAAGTTCTGGGATAGTGCGGGGGCCCACACGGACATGGAGAACAATGGTACCTAGGGTAGAGGTCATGGCATCATTGAAGGAATGCAACATAATAGGGTTACCATGCATGCAATTGGTAGGTATCCACATTTGGTCATATGCATGGGAGGAGATGATATTAATGCTAGCACCACCATCGATCATAACACGTCATATGCATATATTATCGATAAAGACAGAGATGAAAAGAGTGGGGTTGGGGTCATCAGACTGGAAGGGAGCAATCTCTTCATCTGAAAAGCTGAGGGTGGCCACTTGGTGAGTAGGTGGAGGTGTAGAGGAAGGTGAAGATCTAGTGAGAGAGGCTACATGGTGAGGGGTAATGATGGAGGCTGATGGGTGTGGGGTCATTTGGTAAGACTTCAATAGATTGAAGGACCTCCATGAGGGCTTGACGATGTGACTCTGAGGTTTGGACGAGGTCATATAAAGACATTTTGAGGGGGGATTGGTGTAGTTGTTTTAGCATTGTGTGATGTGTGACCCCATCAGAAATAGGATATGCAGGACCTCGAATGATGACTTTGGGTATGGGTGTGGATGGTATGTTGGGTACAGGGTTGGTTGATGGGCCAGTTGCTTTTTCCTTGCCCTTGTCTTTCTGAGCATGGGTGGCAATGTTGATCATGTTAATCTGAGGGGAGGTGGATGAAGAGGGTGTGTCATGGAAGGTATAGTGGCATGAGGGACAAAACCCTAGTGGGGGATACAATCCTTGTGAAATGAGTAGGGTGCATTGGCATTTTGGTGGTGGTTTGGCCAACTCTCTTATACAAACCATGTTGATCTCAAATCTCGGGGGTGGATCAAAGAGTTGTGGGGGTGGAGATTTTGGTCACTGAGTAGGTAATGGGAGAAGATCTATGGAAATTGGTGAAGGTGAAATGGGGTCCTCATCAAGAAGATCGTCATCGTCAAAATTTTCTTCGGGAGGACACAATTGGACAAGAGTGGTTTTTAAAGCCTTATAGTTCTCTACATCATGTCCTAGGCACATGATGGTAGGCAAAAATTTTGGTTTCGTCAAACCCTTTTGGTTTGGGTTTGAGTGGGTCGTAAGGTCTAAGAGGTGGTAATGTGATGACAGAAGTTTCGAGGAGATTGGTTAAGATTTTGGCATAGGACCCTGCTAGTGGATCACAATGGGAGGTGAATGTGGGTTTGGGTACAGGTGTGGCTGATTGTGGAGGAAGAGTCTTT
Source organism: Taxus chinensis (assembly GCA_019776745.2). Taxonomy (NCBI): domain Eukaryota; kingdom Viridiplantae; phylum Streptophyta; class Pinopsida; order Cupressales; family Taxaceae; genus Taxus; species Taxus chinensis. Next base: position 545,859,741 of record CM034152.1, on the reverse strand, counting down.
ACAAGAGGGGGAGTAGGTTGGTCTACTAGTTTGGTGTGTGGTGTGGTCTTAGGTGTTGGTTGTATCTGCTTGGGTAGGGGCATGGTAGAAGAACTGGTGATGGAAGGTTTGGTTGGTTTAACTACCTTATTGGAGGATAGTGGATTTTTAGCTTTAGGTTGCATCCTTTTGGGAAAAGGTGATATGGGTGTATGAGATGTGGAGGGAAAATCCGATGGTGGAAGAGGGCGGGTTACCCACGGGGGTAACCGAGGTGCTGTGGAGGTAGGTGGTGTGGGTTGGGTAGGAGGCGTGAGTGAAAGGGAAGAAAGTGTCATGGGTAGTGAAGAAGTTATTGACGGTAGTGGAGGTATGGGTGGTAAGAAGGTTACGGGTGAGGGTGGAAGTTGTGTGGGTCACTTGGGTATATTAGAGGTTCATGATGAGGAAATGGGTTGTTGCATTCTTGGTTTACCAGTGGATGGGGGTTTCTTGGCCAGGGTCGAGGGGTGAGGTCCTAGGATGGATGGAAGGGGTGAAGGTGATAATGGTGTGGTAGGCGAGGTTGGTGTATGAGGTCTAGGAGGTTGGATCTTCTTTTTAGGGGCTGGTTAAGTTTAGTGTTAGTTTTGGAAGATGTGGCTAAATCTAATTTGATGGGTGGGTGAGTAAGGCTAGCTGTCGGTATGACCCCTAAGGTAGTGATAGGTTTAGGTAAGGGAGATGATATAGGCGTGGGTAGGTGTTTGGGTGTAGATGTATGTTGGGCTATGGGAAGAGGTGTGAGTTGGGCCATGGGTGGTGATGTGGAAGGTGTTGCAATAGTTGTGGTTGTGTTTGGTTTGGTCACTCGAAACACTTTTGGATAGATAGTGGAGGTGTCAGTGAGTGACAGTTGCATTTGTGTTGAAACAGGAAGTAGAAGGCGTCCCCAAAGTAAGGCTCTATCGACATAATCCAGGTGATTGGCCAAGTGTGAAAATGGTGTTATTGTAAGTGGGATGATGTGGATCGAGTGGCAATCCCCGTAAAATGTGTTTGAGATATAGGGAAATGGCTAGCCTCGGACTCTGTGGGTAAGAGAGACGAAAGAAGGTCAATGGGATCTTGAAGGTCCGATGGTGAAGTGGTCATCTAAAGGCACTGGTACTTCTATAGAATCCTCCATGGGTAGAGGAGAGGATGGGCTAGATGAAGTGGACTCTCCTTGTGTTGGTGTAGGTGGTGGACCTGCATCTTCTATGAGTAGGAGAGGTGCCACTGACAATTGTTTGGAAATTTGAGGGGTCAAAGGCAGTGTGCTAATTATAGGCTCTTCCATAGGTGAAGAAGAAAATGAAGGGGGTTCCTCTGTGGGTGGAGGAGTAGATGAAATAGGCTCTTGTGTAGGTAGGGGAGCTTGGGCTAAGATTTCATCTATGGAAGGAACATGAGGCAATTGGGAAGCAATGGTATGTCATCAAAAATAGCGTGGACCTCACAGACATTGCTATCATTATTTGAGGTATCACCAACTTGGTTGGAAGATGGGGCATGATTAGGGAATGGATTCTTGAAGATGTGTAGGTTTTGGTTAGTGGGTGCATTTGGGCTATCCAAGACTAGATCTCCATTGTCTAACATTTCTTGGATGATATTCTTGAAGGTGATGTAGTTATTGTTCACTATGACCTTTGACACGATGATAGTTACAGAAGTCATGTTCCTTATACCATGCGGGCATGGGTCACTCAGGATCAAAACTAGTATGTGGTTTTATAGGTGGAAGGGTAATGGCACCAGCCTTAACAAGCTTTTCCAAAATAGAAGAATAAGATTCTCCTATGGAAGTGTACTTTCATTGTTCTCATCTAAACTAGAAAGCTTGGATAGGAGAGAGATTAGAAGGAGGTTTGGTTGGGTTTGATTGATGAGGGGGGCCAGCCTTGAGAATTATGGCATTGGCAGATCCTTTGGGTTTTGAATAGTTGTTTTTGGGTTTTGAAGATGAAGAAGCATCATTTGATTTGAACGTGATGTTCTTGTTACGAAGTTGAATCTTCTTTTCTTCGATAGCATGAATTTCCAATTTCTGTGCCATGGTGAATGCCTCATCAAAAGTGTGAAAGGTTTATACCTACAGGGTTGGTGAGATGTGTCTAGCACAAGCCCAAGTAAATAGCTCTATAAGCTCAGTTTGAGGTAGCTGAAATGTGAGTTGATTAATTAGGCTGTGCCAATGAGTGACAAAGTCAGTGATAGACTCATCATCATACTATCGAGTGGAATAAAGATCAGTCATGGTAACCTTCTTTAACAATGTTGATGGAGAAGTGATCTAGGAAGGCTTGGGCTACTTGATTAAATGAGTAGATGGAGTGTCTTGGTAGCCCACTATACCAGTCCAATGCAGGTCCTGTCAAGGACATTGGGAAAGTCCTCAGAAGTAAAGCGTCATCATGGGAAATCAGGTAACATCCCATGTTTAAAGGACCGCAAATGTTGTTGTGGGTCTTCTTTGCTATTGAAAGTGGTTGAATTTTGGCATTTCCCAATGTACGGGGTATGGTCAAATATGAATGGATGGGTGAATAGGCTCATTACAAATTTCATCATAGGTGAGGGAATTACGTGAGCTAGAAACTGATGCTTCTAGTGTCTGCATCCTTTCCATCATTAACTTGATGAGGTCGTTGGTAGGTTGTGGTGGAAGGGTTCCTCCTGTGGCATAAGGGGGTTGGTATTGAACTTGTGACATGGGGCGACATTCCATTATATGGTGATGCCGAATAGGGAGGTTGAGAATAGGGGACCGACATAGAGGGTATGTATCCAAATGGGTGACAGACGAGATAGGGGGTTGTTGATAGTATGTGTATGTAGGTGGGATGGTCGTTCGTGACTCTAGTAGCGATTGGGGGAAGTGTTTGTGGGATGGAGAGGACAAGATTATGGAATGGAGTAGGGGTCATCGACACCACGGGTGGTTGTGTTGCAATGGGTATTTGTGAGACAATGGGTGCAGACTGGGCTATGGCCTGGGTGGTCGATGAGGGGACAACAGATACGACCTAGGCGTGAGTGATACTGCAGATGCAGCGTCATGGCGGGTATGGGTCCTAGCTACAAAACTACTAGGGGTGAAGCAGGTGAGGGTAACACCACATTATTAGGGGCTGATGCAGAAGTAGGAATAAGGGCAGGAGAGATGGATATGGGCATGTCGTATATCAACTGACCTGAGGAGTCTCGGGTAGAAGAGTGGGAAAGGTAGAACTGTAAGGCTGCAGGATTCTGATCAAGGAGTCATGTAAATTCTTCATCACCTGCAGCAATGGTGGTAGGTAAGGTTGGATCCATGGGTGACATGAACATAGAGGCAGTGAGGGACTAGGTGGGAGTGGTTAAGAACTCAGCATGGAATATGAGGGCATTAGTCTGGCTATGAGTCAGCACCATGTGAACAAGTACTGACTTGGTAAGAATGTATTCTGTAGATGACACACAAAGTAGCAGGACAAAAAAGAATGAGGTTAGGAGGGTGAATTTGGTCAAGATTTGGATCTAGAAAACTAAATACAGACACCGACGATGGTCAGTTTGACTGGTGACAGTTTGCAGGAAAACCGACGTTGGTCACAGAAATCGATGCCGGTTACTATGGAAAATCCTCAGTTTCATAAAATGAAAAAAGGGTGATAGACAATACAAGAAAATGTTTTATGTATGATGGTAATATCAATAGAGCATAATAGAGTATTAATAAAATATGATTAGTGCCCAAAGGGCCATAAAAATGAGAACATAATAATGAATGAAGACTGTCCTAGGCCAAAGTACCTAGAAAGTCAGGAGCTGACACCTGGTTAGGTTTAACTAATGATGGTCAAGATGAAAACTGATGACGGATCCCTGGACCGACATCTGGTTACTATGAAATTGAGAATATAAATGAATGAAATTGGGTTGTGATTTAAATGAAGTGAAGAATCAAACTAAGGAATTTGAGAATGAGAAGATGTGGCCCTAACACACTCAGATAAAGTTGGAATACTCCAACTATGATGGGGGAGTGTGCAAGGAAAAAACAGAAATGGGGAATCATTTCCTCACACATCAAAATGCAAATCAAGAAGAACACTAAGAAAAAATATGATCCTAAGAGTGATTTTTCTTTATGTGTGTTCCGCTTACGCTATTTAGAAGTGACTGTGTGTATTTAAAACAATTTTTTTTGGTTAGGAAAGGAGTCCTACGAAGAATAATATCTAAAAGGAGAGGTTTCAGGTATGTTATGGCGGGGGCAGACCGTCCTCTAAGATGATGACTTGACAGAGGCAATGAGTTAGGGAGTACCTGTCAATTTGATCGTGTGATCACGGACATGTGTTCCTAGGTAAGATGTTGTTTAAAAAAGATGTGTATATTTTAATTTTGTGCAAGTTTGGTATGTTGGTGTGTGAGATCCTATATGTCCTCCACACACATATGGAGGGTCATCTCACTTGGGTTAGGTTTAGGGTTTCTTGTGTGTCATGCACTAGGGTTACTCAGCACCCTATATGTATCCCTTCATTTGACATTTATGAGTATGCCAAGACACTCCGCTATCTTTCTCTACATGTGCAAGCTTTGTTCTGTTATGCAAGTTCTTCAATTGATTGATCGATTCTTCCTTGTGATTACGTTGGAGCTATTATGTTTCCTTCAGAGTGCAACTCTATCGTGGTGCATAGTTTTCGATACGATTCTCACCAACTCTTTCATGGTATCAGAGCTGAGATCGGGTAAACAGTGCATTCGTCATCTGAGTTGCGATCACTCTTGGTTTCGTTATTCTTTTACTCCTCGTGCAAGTTTTTTTTCGATCATTATCTTTTGGAAATTTATTGCTAACATGCTCTTAATAAGTTGTTCTTGGAAAGTTTTTCAGTTTTGCTGTGTTCTTTCGTGCATGTGCAGGTATCTCCTAAAAGCTATCAGGGGTTTTGCAGCTACATTTAGCTAGCTGTAGCTAAATCTAGAGATCAGCCAAAAATAGAGGTATCTTTTTCTAGTTTTTTAATCAAATTTATTAAAACTGGAAATTATTTTTTATCTCTATTTTTTTGGTTTTTTTTGTGTTTGCATGGTGTTTTTTTGCAGATTCAGGTAAAAAAAAATCAATGATTGGCCTTTTTGTTTTGGTGTTCTTTCTCCACCTGAGCTCCTGCTCACCTAGCTTTTAGCTCCCTAGTCTCGAGCTCGAGCTTTGTCTTAATCTCTACCCTCGAGCTCCTTCTTTCGAGCTCCGGGAGTTGGCCTGTGGCCATGCTGAGTCATTTTTTTTAGGTCGTATCTTTCCTGCACCTAGCACGTTAAAACCGGCGATCCTCATTTTTGTGCATCGGGCTTTGTACCGTGTGCTAGCCAAATCATGTCTCTCTGCCCTCAGTTGTGTTGCCATCCCCTGCCCTATGCTCGTGGTGTACTGGCATGCTAACTTGGTCTGCAGTTTCTCCTCTGCCTCCGCTTATGCTCCTCCACTCTGCTCTGCAAGCTTCTTCATCCTACCTGTGTCAGTCTATCTGTGCCGCGTTCATGCCTCCAATGCACGGATAAGGTTTTCTGTGCCGTTGCTGCTTCTCCTACACCGACCGGTCTCCCCCTAGCTTCACCCTATGTCTGAATCAATTTTTTTCCAACTCGGGATCTCCCTGCCTGTGAGCTCACGCCGGGATCCTTACCAACCCCACCAACCACCAAACCCCGAGTCGTTTCTGCTGAGTTAGCCTCCAACAACTCCATCCAACTTGGGATCCTCTTGCAACATTCTCGGTAAGTTTTTCTGGTAAGTTTTTTTAAACTTATTGGATTTCATTTTTAGTTTATTAAGTTTCTTTTCTTTACCAACCGTAAATTTTAAATTTATCTCTATTAAAAAGTTTTTTTAAATCTTTTTAAGTGGTAATTTTAAAAAAAAAGGGAGTATATTTATTTTAAGTCTTAATTAGGATCTTAATTAGGATCTTAATTAGTTTTTTATTATTTGAAATTAATTAGATTTAATTTAATTAAATCTAGTTTTATTAATTTCCAGATTAAACTTCCTTTACGATTAGTATAAATTTAAAATCATCTTTATCGTCACGCTTTTTTATCATTTATTTAAAAAATCCAAATAGCTCTAAAATTAGCTAAACTGGATGTTTCAAAACGATAAATTTTTAGGCGTTATTGTCGATTTTTTTACTAATCATGCGCTCAAGTGTGTAGTGACACTCTGAGCACTTTTTTGTCTTTCGCATGCCTTTCTAGCGTTCTGAAGATCATCGGGACTCATCTTGAGTTTGTTTAAAACATTGTATTTTACCCTTATTATTGCTTGCAACTAGTGAGCACATCCACCATAGTTTGCAGTAAGGGGGTATCCATTGCGACGTGAGACATTTTTTCTCACAACCAGGATTTGATTTCACCTCCTTCCTAAGTTTTTTGCAATTGTGCTTGTGTACGGTGTCACTTTGCTGCACTCCCTGAAACATGATTGTGGTCTCCTCTCTTGCGCATTATTACGTTGATTGCAAGGTGAGTTACCAAGTGTTTCTAGATGCACGCTTGGACCTGATTGTATTCAATGCACTAAACTATAAAGTGCCGAAAGCAGGGGGGTTATTATATTGTTCTGGGTGGTTGTGTTTCTTTTTTGCATTTCTTCTCTCTCCTTTCACTATGGATGCACTTTCAATTCCTTTGCTTACGCCATTCAACTTTTTCAAATGGAAATCGAAAATAATTATGAAACTAAGGGGTAAAGGGTTATTCCGCATCACCATGGGAACTGAGACTGAACCAGACGATGACCCTAAAAAATCTAAGTGGTTAAACCGTAGTGATGAAGCTTTAGGTCTTCTTTGCATGTCGTTTCTCCCGACTTTCTCTTCCACATTGAGTCGTCCAAAACACCTAAATCTATGTGGAAAACTGTTGGATGAAATGTTTGGACAACAAGATGACATGAGAGCGCATGAGTTGGAAAATAAACTACTAGGGTTAAATCCTAGTGATTTTGAAAACCTACAAGCATTCTTCTCTAAGTTTGTCCACACTAGATTGTTGTTAAAGGAATGTCAAGTAGAGAAGAAAGATTCTCAACTGATCTTGTCGATTCTCTCTAAGTTAGGTCCTGAATATTCTGTCTTTGTGTCAACTTTTTACGCTACAAAAGCTGCCTTGGGCAAGGATTGGAATATGCCCTCCTTTGACTATTTTTTGTCCCAACTCATTCAAGAATAGGACAAACTCATTCAAATGGGTCTCTCAAGTCCAAGTCACATGCCCTGTAGCAAGTACTAGTAAGGAAAAGAAGACTGAAAAGAAGAAAGAAAAAAAGGATCAACCTAAGAAGGAAACCAAGACCAAAACTAAAATTGACACGAACACTTCGACTTCTGAGCCTAGAGCACAGAAAGACAGGTATTTGTGTTCCTATTGCAAGAAGCCTGGTCATAAAGAGCATACATGTATGAGAAAACAAATTGATCACCTTACTCATTTACTTGAGAAAAATCAAATAGGTGTTCCTGAGTCTATCAAACAAAATGCTTTGAAGGTCGAGTCTTCTACTGCAAAAGGTTCAAAATATGATAAGAAGAAAGGAAAGGCCCTTATAGCCAAAGTTACTCCTTCATCGATGTGGATTATAGATTTCGGTGCCTCACACCACATGGCTTCTTCACATGTTGAGTTCACCAACATCGAGCCTTGTAGTATGTCCCAAATCATGATGGGTAATGACACGACAATGTCGGTTTTCGGTAGTGGATCGGTAGAGATGGATGGGGGAACATTCAACCAAGTGTTGAGTGTTCCTGATCTCTCTACCAATCTCCTATTGGTTTACCAAATTACTCACCTTGGTGAAGGAATGCGAGTGGAATTTGGTCCTAACTCGGTGATTATTTCGTGAGCTTAACGATGACACTACAGTGGCTGAGGGAAAGGTGGATCACCGTTCACAGTTGTATACCTTTTCCCACTTTACTTCTGATTCTACGCACACTACTTTTCTCACTCATGCAAATGAGGTTAGTAAGCTATGGCATGAGTGATTCAGACATCTAAATTATCGCTACCTTGAACAATTGAACCAAAATGAAATGGTCAATGGGTTACCCCGCGTCAAGTTTTCTAAGGGTCTTTGTGAGGGTTGTACCCTTGGAAAGCATCCTGAAAAGAACTTTGAAAAAGGAAAATGCCTGGAGAGCTACTCGTCCTTTGGATCTTGTTCACAATGATATTTCTAGTCCATTTCCATCTCCTTTGTTTACTAGAGCTCTTTATGTGCTGACCTTCATTGATGACTATTCGCGATATACTTAGGTATATTTTCTTAAGCTTAAGTCTGAAGTCTTTGAACATTTTCAGGACTTTAAGGCTCTTGCTGAGAAATAGGTAGAACAGTCTATCAAGGTTCTTCGAACCGACAATGGAGGTGAATATGTAAACAATAGGTTCATGGATTTCTGTACTTCTGAAGGGATCTCCTTACAGCATACAGTTGCATACATCCCTTCGCAGAATGGAGTAGCAGAAAGAAAGAATTGTACTCTTAAAGAGATGGCCACTTGTATGATTCACTTGAAGTCTCTTCCTTTACAGTATTGGGCTGAAGTAGTGAATTATGCTAATTACATTCAGAACTGTATTCCACACAAGGCAGTAAGAGGGATGACACCCTTTGAAGCCTGGTTTGGACACAAGCCTGATGTTGAGCACTTTTGAGTCTTCAGATCCAAGGCTATGGCTCAGATTCCCAAAAAGAAACATGAAGGCATTGGAACCAAAATCCAAACCTTGTATCTTTGTAGGGTATCCTGATGGCATGAAGGGATATCAATTGTTGAATCCTACTTCTCATGAGCTTTGTATTGAGAGAAGTGTTAAGTTCGATGAGTCTTCTTCGACTTCTACTTCTCTACCTATTGAGGTTCTTCAGCTTGCTGATTCAGATTCTGACTCATCAGATGATGATGTTGTTGAGCATGCTCCTCTTCCTCCCGACCATCAGACCCTCGAGTCTTCTTATTCTGACAGTAGTGATGATGAGGACTATGTCCCTTCTCACTCGAGTGATGAATCTTCCAACTCAGAGGCTGATCCTCTTGGTCCTCTTTGGGCTAGGAAAACTCTGCAAATGTTGGAGATTTAGTTGGAGATACTTCAGATATGAGATGTACTCGCTCAAATTTCATTGGACCCCACTCTTTCTTTGCCTCTACCTCTGATCCACAGTCTTTTCGGGAGGCTTCTAGTATTCTTGAGTGGGATTCTGCCATGGATGAGGAGTATTCCTCTCTCATGAAGAACGATACTTGGGATCTCACCCCTCTTCCGAAAGGAAGAAAAATCATTCGGTGTAAGTGGGTGTTCTGAACAAAGTATGGAGTATATGGAGATGTCGAAAAGTTAAAAGCACGATCAATAGCTAAGGGTTTCTCCCAGATAGCTAGGGTTGATTATACTGAAACCTTTGCTCTAGTTGTGAAGATGACTTCTATTCGACTGACCCTAGCCATTGCCGCAACAAACATATGGAAAGTACATCAAATGGACGTTAAGAGTGCCTTCTTTCATGGTGACCTAGAGGAAGATATCTACATGGAACAACCTCCGGGTTATGTCCATGATCCCTCCCTCGTTTGTAAGTTAAAGAAATCTCTTTATGGGCTTAAATAAGCCCCTCGGGCTTGGTATGCCAAGATGGACTCCTTTTTACTTACATCAGGGTTTACTAGGTGTCACTTTGATCCAAATGTTTATATTCTACTTCAAGATGACTCCATACTCATTCTTGTTCTCTATGTTGATGACCTGTTGATCACCGACAACTCTTCCTCTATCATTGATTTTGTGAAGATCACCTTGGCCAACAGGTTTTCCATGACTGACTTAGGTCTGCTTCATTACTTTCTTGGGATCTAGATTTCACAATCTGACTCGGGAATTTTGATTTCTTAACCTAAGTATGCTCTTGACTTGCTTGTTCATTTTCAAATGTCTGATTGCAAGTCTTCTCCTACTCCTTTTCTTTCCGGGGTTAAGTTGGTTTCTGATTACTCCACTCCCTTGGTTGATGGTACCATTTATCAACAGGTTGTGGGGAGCTTCATTTACTTGACTCACACTCAACCCGATTTATCGGATGCTATTGGGATCATGTCCAGATTCATGTAGGAGCCACATGAGTTGCATTGGAAAGTAGCTAAATGGATCCTTCATTATGTTCATGGCACCTATACTGATGGCATTCACTATCATGGAGGGGTGGATATTGACTCGATTGGGTTCATAGATTCTGATTGGGCCGGTCACTTAAATCATCAAAAATCTACCTTTGGCTGTAGTTTATCTCTTTGTTAGGGTCCTATAAGTTGTTCTAGCAAGAAGCATAATGTAATTGCTATATCTTCTATAGAGGTAGAATATAGAGGAGTAGTTAATGCTGCCACAAAAGCTATTTGGCTACAGGGTATTATGACAAAGTTTGGCATCCACTTTTGGTGGCCCACCATTATCTATTGTGATAACACGAGAACTATCTCAATTTGTAGAAATCTAGTACAACATCAGTGGATGAAGCACATTAAGATCCATATGTACTTCATATGAGAGCTTATTCATGATGGTATCATCGACATTTAGTACATTCAAACAACTGATCAGATTGCAGATATATTCACTAAGCCCTTCACCGAGGTGAAGTTTCTTCACTTGCGGTCTCTTCTTGGGGTGAGGTCTTATGCAACTACTCATCTTCTTCAAGCTACATAGTCCTCCTCTTCTTCTTCTTCTAGGAAGATGTTGTTTGTACATGGGCACCTTGTTAGGCCTTTAGTTACCGGGCCCCATTAACACATCTTTCTTAGTTGTTTAGGAGTGTCTTCTATTTTTGTCTGACTCATCATAGCCGCTACCCCAGCTTTGATGAAGGGGGGGTGTTGGTGTGTGAGATCCTATATGTCCTCCACACACATATGGAGGGTCATCTCACTTGGGTTAGGTTTAGGGTTTCTTATGTGTCATTCACTAGGGTTACTCAACACCCTATATGTATCCCTTCATTTGACATTTATGAGTATGCCAAGACACTCCATTGTCTTTCTCTACATGTCCAAGCTTTGTTCTGTTATGCAAGTTCTTCAGTTGATTGATCGATTCTTCCTTGTGATTATGTTGGAGCTATTACATTTCCTTCTGAGTTCAAATCTATCGTGGTGCACATTTTTTGATATGATTCTCGCTAACTCTTTCATGGTAAGACACGGAGAGAGAGAGAGAGAATGTGATTTCTATGATTCTTTGTGTTAACCATCAACTGGGCATGAATTCCAGCATATAGGTTGCCCTCATTTTATTGTGAGCTAAATGCAACAAATAAGAATGTAATGCAACCAACTTTAAGCCCAAATTGAAAGATCATGTTCGATGACACAAATGGTGAATAGGAGAGGGTATGCTCTTTCACTAAATGCAAAAATCAAGAAGAATGGTTCTTTTTAAATGCACAAAAAAAAAAATCCTTTAGAGTAATTAGAGAGAAGATAAGATTACCAAGGAGGAAAATTAATGTTTAAGCTTTTTGAAGGGAAACAAAGACACAAATTTTACCTAGGAATGAAGAAAATGCAATAGAACCCCTGATGGGTCCCATTGGGTGTGCCAAAATGTTTCACCGTTTTCTTTATGTTCTTGAATGACGAAATAAATAAGGGTAAGGGCTAGGAGGGAATACCTGTTAAATGGGTTGGTTGGAGGTTGATGTATGCGTTTTGACTTCTTGATCCAATGCCAATTGTGAGAGCTTCCTTTTGGCTAGGAGGAACTACCTATAATAGAAAACAAGGCCACAAAAAGATAGTTAAATGATATATGACAGTGGACTGCCTAGCGTATGCTAGTTTTGGGAAGTGTGATACTTCCTAGATGGTTGTCAATCCACTGATTAAAACATATTAATGCAAGAAATAAGTAAAGTCTTACTGTAGTTGGGTATGATTTAGGTATCTCATTCAAGTACAATAAGCAAATCCAATCACAACATGCTAGGCTATAGTTGGATATGAAAGATGAGGTATCTGTCAGGGTATTAGGACTGGTCAGGGTTTGATTCTAGGTTTTTTAGGTCAACTGGTAGGAGGTTATTTGGATCCTTTCTTGGGCAGGGTATAAAACACAAAGATCGATGTCGATTAGGTATAATTGACGACGGTTTAGGGAGACCGACGATGGTTATGGGTAACCGACGTTGGTACAATAGGATGACAGTAATTCAGTGAAAAACCTTATTATAGAGGCTAGGTGGGGTTGAATGGGGCTAAAGAAGGTGATGACGAGGTTTGTAGGAATACTGAGAGAACTCAGAGAGGTGGAAGGGCCAGGATAGGTGATTTGATAAATAAGTGGGTGAGATTTTCGGGTTTGTCAGAAATAATGCTATGGAGGAGTGGGAATGTTAATAGAAGAATGGTAACAAAAATGATAACAAATCTATGAATATAATAGGAATGTAAATGATTAATGATTAATGATAAAACACTTACCAATATTGTAGGTCCAATGGTTGGGTGGTGGTGATGATCGGTTGATAGAATAGAACTTTGTGCAATAGTGACGCTTCTCGGAATGTTACCATGAGTGCCAATGATTTTGGATCTATCCTGGTATTGGCTATGTATGTTTGGGTGCATGAAAAGACTCTGGTTCTACTTGCATGCAACTCTCTTCTCGTCCTCTTACTCTCAGAATGTACCAACCCAAAAACAAGGTTTTTTAGGTGAATAAATGGTAACCGACGACAGTTTCAAGTTGCCCGGCGTTGGTTTAGGGGTGACCAATGTCGGTTAAGGTGGGATTCCCTAGGGTTACTAAAATGGGCAGATCTTTCTAATTTCTTGGGTCCAATTAGTTTGTTCTCACGGATTATAACGAAAACTTCCCTTCTAATGAGCGGGAATGTGGTTAGAGAGATTTTAGGGATTAATTTTAGGGTCAGACCAAATCTTAGCTCATTAAGGCAAGTAAGCCTTAGTTATTGTTGGTTATGGAAACATGCCAAGAATAGGTCTAGGGTGAGGTGACTGGATGAGGTGTTTAGGTGAGGTGGTGGGGTAGAAATTAAGGTAATTAGATAATAAATATTGTGAGGATTTATATTAATTTAATTAAATCAATTAAATTAATAGTGGTGTAGGGTAGAAGGGGCCTTGGTTAGGTGAGTATTTTTGAGCCAGTTATTTGACTAGGGACCAAGGGGAGTGTGACCCAATTTTGGTGTCTACAGATGCCTTATAAATAGTTGGTTTGATCATGATAATTTTATTTTTATCGTGCAATTTGTGAGATTTAGAGTTCTAATTAAGTGATTTGTGAGTGATAATTGAGATATAGAGGCTGCAAGAACATCTGGAAGTCAAAGGAGGCACACCCATGGAGAGGTAGGTACCTATTTTTAAAGTTTCTGTGTTTTTTAGTTAGTTTTTATTTTTTTTATTTTTGGGGGCCCGTACAGGGTCATGTTTGTTAAGTAGCTAGAAGCTCCAATGATTTTGTCGAATTGCATGCGATTTGGGTGAAACACTAATGATTGTGGTGAATCACTGACGATTGGGGTTTTTTTGTGGAATTTTGAAAGATTTTTATTGAAGCTTGTTCTAATGAATGCTTTTATGTTTTGTGCATGTAGGTGAGGGATAAATTGACTATCAGAGATAAGATTCTTGTGATCCTGGAGGATGTGAGGGCTTGGTTATCAAATGAGGATTGGTTTCATTTAGAGGATGTAGGTTTGAGGATGGTGTGTCATTATAGACGTATCCATAGGTATCAGTGATTATTTCTCACATTATTGGAGAGGTGGGATCAGTCTACTTGCACATTTTGGTTCCCGACGAGTGAGATGAAGATCACCCTAGAGGATGTACACAAGATTATGAGACTGCCTGTGCATGGAGAGGGTATATAATTGATTGATGAGACACAGAAGGCCGATGTGATGAGGAGAATATTTGGAGGTAATGCTGAGGGTGTAGAGTTTTTGTCAGTGGATTTTCATATGGGACCTTATATGCTCCTGAGACATAGGGTTGTGCCTTGATGACCCTTATGATGATAGGAATCACCTGTTATGATTTTCCCAACTCTACTAGGGGTTGATTCCCATGGATGATGATTGGTGTGTTGGTATACATGACGGAGCATAAAACTGTCTTTTCCTAGGCCCCTGCATTATTAGCCTAGACTTATAGAGAGCTTTGGTTGTGGAGTATCAAGAAGAGGTTTGGGATCGATGTTGGTTTTCTGGTACAATGTTGGGCATACGAGCACACTGTAGTGGCTCGGCCTAGAGGTTTATCATGGGGAGATGGAGCAGTATTGGAGAGATCAACTGGGTTTGTCCGATGGCACTCTGATAGAGGAGATGCAAGGCTAGTAAAAAGTAAGGAATACTATAGACAACTCCTCTCAAGTTTGTAGGCTGGTGATATCAGGTAGAGACCATATATTAGGTTTTTAGTATGGGAGGAAAATGGTGAGTTTAGGGCGACCCAATAGGATCTATGGGTGCAGGGCTGACAACCGGGAGAGTGGGAGTTGATCCAATTTAGTTGTGTCAGGTGATAGTTTGGATTGATTTAGGATGTGCCAGAGACAACATTTGTATATAGGCATGAGAATGGAGATGTATGGACACTACTGCCAGTGGTTACAATGCTTCATTCTATGTTTGATAAGGAAGGGCATATGGGTGTGGATGATCAGGGGGTACAAGTGGTTGTAGATGATGTCGGGGTCACGGAGGCATTTGTTGGATGGTGGTGGGCTCATCCTATTCAAGAAGATAGATAGGTGTGGGCCTGTGTGGAGGTGACACACCAGAGAGGTGACAGAGGTGGTGAGGGAGGGGGTGAGGCAGCTAGTGGCGGTGTTGAAAAAACAACTCTAGATTCTGCTATTGCACATTTAGAGGTTGAGAAGGCCACATTACTTTTTAATTGGGCTACTCTGACCACAGAGAGGGATGGGTTGCGGGGTGAGCAAGATAGTCTAAGTCAGCAGCTAGAAGGTGTATAAGTAGAGCTAACACAGGCTACAATTGACCAAGATCAATATAGAGAGCAATGAGAGACCTTGAGAAAGGCTCTCAGGATGATAGGTACATCAGTATATGGAGTTGAGCTACAGGTAGCTAGAGCTCAGGTAAGTGGATAGATGGGTCCACTTGGTAGTATTAACATGGCTTACTGCTGGTTATTATGTGAGGAGATTGTTTGACGGAGGCTACCTGACAAGCCTCATTTTTTTGTTTATCATGCTCGGATATGAGGGAGTCCTAGTGTTAGTGTTACGAGTGTGGGTCAGCCACCTCGTGGTTTCAGATGGAGGCGGTCCTAATAGGGGACCAGATGGAGGTGAGGGTGGTGATCAGGGGAGTAGTACTCAAGTAGGATCCTTGTTCGTAGGTGTTCAATTTACTCGATGATATGATATTTTTGATGTATACAAATCTTTTTGAAGCCTATTTTTTATGTATATATTTGAAATACAGAGATTTTAGAGACTCTATATGATGTACAATGATATGACATGTGTTTATATATATGATGAGTATGATTTTGGTTCATGATTCATGTGTTGATTTTACTTTGATGTGATGTGATATTGAGAGATGATTATGATTATAGTTGAAATTGATGGATGTTTTGATGTTGTATAGATGTTTGATAAATGTTGATGTTAAATGGATGTTTATAGATGATGATGTTATGTTGATGTGATGTGTTGACTTTAACGTGATAAAAAAGTATATCAAAATGTGGTTTAATCTTAAATAAGAATAAACATGAAATGATTACTTTATACTAGATTTTATACATATGTGATGGGAATTAACATAGAGAAGGCTTTTGCACTTTTTGGCCTTATAGCATATGCTAACATGTGACTGACACTAGGTAGTTACCTGTAAGATCTTGGACATAGATGGAGGTGGAATGTATAAATTCCTAGGACATAGGAAGGGTTTACACATGTAGGTTGTGTGGGGGAGTCAGTTTTCCTTTCGATGGCTTCATAGAGAGATTCCCCAGCTTTACATTTTATTTTTGATGCAAACTGATTGATGCAAGAAGTTTGCTTTGATGGAAAATTTGATTGATGCAAGAAGCTTTCCTAGGACACATTTTGATATTTTGAATTTTTTAAGGTTGATCGATGTGAGAAGCCTTTTTACATGGGTAGCCATCCTTTGAGAGAGTGGTCTACGATTTGCTTTTTAATTTTCTGATAGCCATCCTTCGAGGGATCGGTCTATGATTTTGATGGGTAGTTGTCCTTTGATGGATCAATCTAATTTCTTTTTGATAGTATGATTTTTTATTTTTGATAGTTGTCCTTCAAGGGATCAGTCTGTTTAATTTTTGATAAGATGCATTCATATATATTTTTGACTTTATTTTATGTTGAGGGCAGTCTTAATAGACCATTTCAAGGAGGGGAAGAGATGTGTACATAAACTACACATGTGTGCCCCAGGACACATCTTTGGTTGGTAAATAAGGTGGATGGATGTTATGATTGCGGGGTTCATGCTAAGGAGGAACTTGTCCATATGAAAGATGTGATGAACATAGTTGTGGTGCTCATATTTAAGGTTTTTTTAGGATAGTGATGGAAGACCACATGTTTTCAAATCATTACGATGATGAAATGAAAGGTTGGTGATGGATTAAGATCTTTTGATATGAAAACTGTCATGATGGTCGATGTGTTATCAATAGAAAGAACACAAGTGTAAGGCATTTAGAATTTATTTTTCAGGTGTACCATCAAGAGAGTCTAGGTAATAAGCTCCCGACCCATAGTTGTGAGTGATGACATATGGACCGATCCAGTTAGGGGAAAAATTTCCACATTTACTCCTTTCCTGAGTTGTGACATTTTGATTTTCTTTGAGAACAAGATCATCTATGTTAAAGTCATGTTCTTTTACATGTTTGTTATATGCACACTTGATGCACTCTTGATAGACATGATGATGTTCAAGAGTTGTTAGACATCGTTCAACTAGAAACTATAATTGTGTTAGATGCTCTTGTCGATAATCCTCATCAAGGATGAAATCTCTTAGGAATATGCGGAGTGATGGGATTTGAACTTCAAGGGGCAAGACCGCCTCAAAGCCATAAACTAGAGAAAAAGGCGTAGCACCTGTATGAGTACAGATGATAGTACAATAAGTCCAAAGAGTGAAAGGGATATGGAGGTGCTAATTTCTACCTACTTGATCGACATTTTCCATGAGAATTTTACTAAGTGTTTTTTTACAAACTTTGGCTTGTCCATTTGGTTGTGTATAATATGGTGATGAGAAGCTTAGTTTGATGTTGAATGTGTCACATAATTTCTTAACTTCTTATTCTTAAAGGATTTTCCATTGTCAGTGACTAGCTTATGAGGGATACTGAAGCGACATATGATATGTTTGTAGATGAAATCAATGATTTTGTTAGCTTTAGTAGAGATTAAAGGAATAACATCTACCCATTTAGCGAAGTATTCAATAATTGTGATGATTAAGTGATGTTGTTGTGACGAATGAGGGTTGATGAGACCTGTGAGGTCAAGCCCCCATTGTGAAAAGGGCCATAGATCTTGAGAAGGTTATAAAGCATGGATAGGAATGTGAGTGAGATTGGAATGTTGTTGACATTTGATACATTTCTTGACGTATGCACAACAATCTTGGTTAAGAGTAGGCCAGTAATAGCCTATCTAAAGGACACGGTTAGTGATTTTTATCCTGCTAAAATGTCCACCACATATGCTATAATGGAATTCTTGAATGGATTTAGTTGATTCATGAGATTTTAGGCATCTTAGCAAGAGACCGTCAAATCCACGTTTATATAAAATGCCACCTACGATGAAATATTGGGTAGCACATTGGAGAAAATATCATTTAATGGTTTTAGAAAGGCCTGAAGGGATTTTGGATTCCAAAAGATAGTCAAATGTCTGGGGATACCAGATGTCAGTTGGATTGCTTTCAATGGTGTTGATAGATTGAAGTTCATTGTTGTGGGATGGTTGATCAAGTTTGTGGACAACAACGAATAATTTAGAGTCATCAATTGATAAAAGGATGAGGGATGTTAAAGAGGCCATAATGTCTGTGAATTTGGCAGAAGATAGCAGAACTATTTAGATAACATAACCGTCGAAGTATTCTAGGAGGAATTCAATAACAACTTTGTATTTTTGTATAATTTCATTTTTGCATTGATAAATTCCTTTGATTTGATTGATGACAAGTTGCGAGTCTCCATAGATGTCCAAGATTTAAACACTAAGCATGATGGCAGTTTGGAGACCCATAATTAGAGATTTATATTATGTCTTGTTGTTAATATATTCGAAATTTAATTTGAAAGCTAGAGGGATAGGATTCCCCCAGGGAGGTATCATGATGATGTCGGTACCTTCCCCTTGCTGACACTTAGATCCATTAAAGAAAAGTGTCATTTTAATAGGAGTGTGTTTGTGGTTGATAATGTTAATAGATTCATTAGGAAATTGTTCGTGAGGTGGTTGATTGTCAGGTAGAGGGGCTTTGGCAAGCTGGTCGGCAATATCTTGTCCTTTGATATATTTTTATGAGATGAACTCAAGGTCAAACTTGGTCAAGCCACTAAGTGATGCGGTCACTATGATATGGTTTAGAGTGCATGGTTTTAAGAGGGTTAAAATTGGTAATGACGTAAGTCTTATGATTGAGTAGATAATGGTGGAGTTTGGAAATTGCAAAGTACAAGGCATAACACAACTTTTTAGCTTCCATATAATGAGTCTAGTAGTCATGGAGAATATAACTTATGTAGTAAAAAACCTACTCACGACCCTGCTCATCGTGATGAGTGAGCATAACACCCAAGGAATGATTCATAACAGATATGTAAAGGTAGAAAGGCTCCCCCTCACATGGAGGTATGAGTACTAGTGGTGATAGAAGGTATTGTTTGAGGTTGTCAGAGGTTTTTTGGCAGTTGTGATCCCATTTAAGGTTTACATCCTTTCAAAGGAGGTGGTGGAAAGGCTAACAAAGATCTAACTGTAAGATAAAGCAATGGATTGATTGAAGCTTACCCTGGAGGTTGTGCATTTGTTTGAGGTTTGATGGAGGAAGCATGTTAATGATGGATTTGATCTTAGTGGGGTTTACTTCAATGCCTCAAATGGACACAATGAACCCTAAGAGTTTACTAGTGAGAACACCGAATATGTACTTAAGAAGATTGAAACAAAGAAAGTATCGGATAAGATGAGTGAAGATCATGTCAAGAATGGCGAGATGATCCTTATGTTGTTTGTCTTGATCATGACAGTTACTATGATGACCTCCACTTTTGATATTGCAAACGTCGACATGTGATTTGTTTAAGGAAGGTGTATTCCTTTGACGTTGAAAATCATGTTTGCAATGAATGGATTATTATTGTTCAGAATTTGTGCTTGCTGTAATTCTGCTTACTTGGAAATAAGACCATTCTATCTTATGGATAAAAAGTTATAAAGTTGTATTATTGTTTCACAGTTTTATATGGTAACAACACACCTTGAATCAATTCCATTGATCCAAGGTATGCTTTTGTCCTTCCTTGTTGACATCTTGTTAATGGACATGCTGAAGGAAACATGTTAGGGAACCAAGTAGAATTTTGGCGTAAATCATGAAGGAACCGGTTTCAGGTATCCTTACTAACATCATGTTGCAAATTGTAAGTCTGAACCTCCTTTATTGATGTTTAGCATGAGAACGTTGAGCAGCGTGAGGAGATAAAGGAAAATATTACTAAACTATGACTATTGGTTCCTAAAACTATGATGCAATACCCTCAGAACCTATATAGAATTTAACTTTAAAGGTTACAACCTAACCTAAGATGGTATGTGATATAGTTTTGGATTTGAACTAACCTAAGATAAAATTTAAAAATGACCTAAGAGCTAAGGTGGAAACCTAACTATTAGTAAGATGGCCTAAACTATTACTAATCCTAAAGGGGACCTATGGGTTACGTGGCAAAGAAAGGTCGGTGATGGCATCTAAGGTATTAATGTGAATTTATTTTTGTCCTTACAACTTAAATTTCCAAGATTGGCAGAGGCATAAAAAGAAAGTGTGATGTCCAACTAACATCGCTGCTAAATTTAAAATACATGCAAAAAATTGAATGGAAACTTGCCAAGTTTGAATTGGCGGTGGTGTGAGGAAAGAGAGGGAAAAGAGAATTCAATGCATTTAATGGCATTGGTTTTAGTGAAGAAACCACCTAGGAAAGAGAGGAAGTGGGTTTTGCAAGGTTGTTGTTCATTTTGGTTTTTGCTCTACGTATGGGTTGCTCCTTTGAACCTGTGAGTCTATTTTTTTTGATCCATTGTGATCTTGAGCACCTTCGAGTTGTTTCTGAGCTTGTGGAAACAAGGAGGCAGTTGGGAGATTTGGCTGTTGACATTGTTTGAAGAGAAGAAATTCTTGAGAAGCTCGGCTGTTACTTTTTGCAAGTTAACAAGAAATTTTACCAGGCATGTTAGGCTCTTCTTATTAAACAGTTATGCTTTTTATTAAACATCTTCATTAAAAGAACTCTGCTCTTAGAAATGAGTGTTTTGTGGAAATTTTTTAGTGTGTTTTGGCTGTGATCTTCTATTTGAGTTTTTTGTTTGGAAAAGTTGCAATATGAGTATTTTCTGAATGCATGTATGAGAAAATCGATATTCTCAGTTGAAACTGTAATTATATGTGAATTCATCACTGCTGCTAAGATTTGATGAAATGGGTGTTCGGTTTTGTTGTTTCCTTGTGGGTTTGAATTACTGAAGGCAACAGTGATATGTTTACTATTTTTTGAATTATACATGCTCAAAAATTATGGATTTAGTGGGAATGTTAAGGAAAGACTTTGTTTGAATTGTTCTTCCTTACTCGCAATACAGTTTAAATGTGATTGGTTTCCTTAGAGACCTTGGGATCACCGTATCGACTTCACCTTTGCATGCTTTGAAAGGATATGTTGTTTCTCTTACATTTGGTACCCATAAACGATTGTTTAAAAATAACCTCCTTATTGAACCTGAGATTAGCTTAGTTTGTTACCTGAAGGATTTGAGTTGGAGCATACAGTTTTTCTTTCTTCCTTTGAATTCGATGATGAACATATGTACTATGAATGGTGAACTCCTTTATGATCTCCATTGTGTTTAAACCAAGGTGGATTCTTTTCCTTCGTAATTAAAAATGATTTCTTTTATCCCTGTGGAATTGGGACCATGTTTTACTTGGTTGTAATCTTTTAATCGTTTTAATCTTTAGGATGAACATGCTTGTTGTAGCATATACGACTATTAACATGGGATGGAATTGGAAGTTTAGTAGTTGCTTGATAAATTGGATTAGCTGTAAATGAATTCATTGAAAACTTCTACCAGGGTAGCTAGAAGCTACTGAGACTGTCCCTGTTTCATGTTGAGAGAAATACACTGTTTTTAACCAATTTACATGTTACATTTTTTATATTTTGAGTTAAATATTGGTAAGAAGTAATGAGAACCTCTCTCATTTTGACTATTGACTTCTATTTTTTTTTCTCTCTCCTTTCTGAGTTGTGGGTTTCGCTACTGTTACTCTTGTGCTTAAAAGAAAAGTTGATTGTTATCTCTCTCTGACTGTTTACTCTCGTTATTATTCCTCCTTGCATGAAATCAACCAGTTCGGTCGTGTTAACCGTAGGAGATTGTAAAATAGATAATTGGAAGAAATACTTCTTTCTTTCTTCTCCTCTTTTAAATTTCTGTAAGGAGATATTGAATCGATGTGTGATTGCCTTCGGGTGTATGTAAATGTGATTTACATTCTATTTTCTCTCTGAGTGGGGTAAATACTATGTTGTGTTGTTGAATTCTGAAGGGTGACAAAAGTCACCTTCTTGGTGTCTGATCACTGTCCCTCTTTTTCATTGAACTTGGTTGAAGCCGAGTGATTATTAGAAGGGAAAGAATTTTTGTTTAGGATTGAAGTTATTCCATCATAAAATTTCCAATTACTGAGATGGAACAAAATTTGATCTTGATTTGTATGATTGGTGATTCATTACTTCTCTCAATTACCTCTCTTCTGGGAATTGTTAGAGTTAATATTTTTGGAACATTTGTTTAAATTTGGAATGAACTATACACACTATAGTAAGGAATGGATAAGTATTTGGGGATGTAATATGACTTGTCTGCTGTAATTTTTTGAGGAGATTGCTAACTAAGAGTGTTGTTTGATCATGATGTTTATTTATTATGGCTAGGTCGTTTAATCTGTTCTTCCTTTAGTGATACTTAATTCTTATGTGATATCTATCTCAATTGCTTGAATGTTTCATAAAAGCAGGGTTCTTTTAATGAGACAGTTAGTCAAGAGCACAACATTTTAATGTTTAAGTGCTTAACATGCTCAGTTCGATGAACTGACCTGTGCTAGCAATTTTTGCAGATGGATTCCGTAAGTGTTAAAGAAGACATGTTCTTTTATGATGCTTCTCCTGTTTAATTAAAGGCTGGATCTTTTAAGAGGCATTATTATTCCTTTTAAATGTAATTGAAAAAGGGAAAGTTATATTCTTGTTTGAGTTTATCAATGTTGAATGGCATGAGTGAAGTCTGAATGTTTGGACTTGTAAAATGTATATATTTTACCTTGAGGAATGAGAAAAAGGATTGAGTGTCATTTTTATTGATGTATCCTTTGCTTGGGATTTATTGTAAAGGAGATTGTAAATTTATTCCTACTCTCTTATATTTATACCTGTTTAAATAATGGCAGTTGGACTTAAATGAAATAATGGGAAGGGTGGGAATTGATACTCTATTCTTCTCTTAAATATAACTTCTAGGCTGGAACGTACAAATGATTATTACTTAAGTTAATATGAACTATTAATTGACATTAATAAAAGAGTAAAATACCTATGAAATCTGATATAAGTAATAATTGGAAATGGATCCTAATTAATGAATGATAAGGAAGGGGCAATTAGTTTTAGAAATAGAAATTTGTTAATACTCTTTTGGAGTGATGTATCCAAAGGATATGCAAAAAGAGGATATCATACCTCCTCTTAATAAACCTTAACTAAGGTAAGATAATCAAGAATAAAAGGATACAATTGTATAAGAAATAGACTTCATTCTAATGAAGTCTAATATAAGGAAACATGGATCTAAATCCAGCCATGAAGGAACTTGGTTAAGCTTAGTATGTCAATCTTACTATGTTAAGATGATTGGGACTGTAAGTCTAAAACTTAAATTAAAGAACCAAGGAATGATATACAAGCCCTCGGAAGAAGGGTAGGCTATAGAATTAATCACATGATGAGTTGGAGTTAGGTATAGCTTGCAACTGTAATGATCAAAGAGGTTAGAAAATCAGCAAGGTTGCTGAAACTAAATCTTAAATTATTAAGATAAGAAAGAAATTAACCTCTTAGCTGGATATGTATCCCTAGATGAGAGGATTCCATGGGATGTTGGTACATGCCAACTACAATAATGAGCCATCATGAAGATTGGGTCTTCATGATGACACACTGTTGCAGCTGACATGTCGCAACACCCTTCTGAATCGGATCATCTAGGATTACATAAACCTTGACTTGACTTGGTTACACTCTAGGTCAGTTTAGGAACATGATTTGGTATAGAGAAGGACTCCTGATGACTGAAGGTAACCAAACACATGCAATCAACCTGGGTCGATTGAGTATGTCTATGTACCCTTAGTCACCACGAGTGGTCCTCTATACCAATCTATGTTGCTAACCTAGGTTAAGGTTAAACCTTGGACAAGAGGACTGACAGGAGTCAGTGAAGACCATTATAGATAACAGATGAAGTGGGGTGAAGGATGTATTCCATTGACGAGTATTCATCTAGGAATATGATCATGCAAATGCATGTGAAAATCTTTGGCCAAAGTATCGCAAGCTGCTGGTTGTGTTGTCCTAAATCACCTAGTTTAAGAAGCAGGATTTCAGATGGATATTGGTAACAGATATTCAGATAGGCCTCTTAAACGAAACACTTCAATACCTGAAAGGGTAAGAGAACCAAGTATACTTAGTATACAATACATCAAATTAACATGAAGGATCAGTAGTCATGAAATGAGAGATCGATGAGTCATGAAATGAGAGATCGACAGTCCATCGAGTCATTACAGCTGCATATGGTTATCTATTATGAGATCTAATGGCATGGAATGTGTGTTCTATATTATAAATATAAGAATAGAGAACATTAATTGAGAATGGAATGTGCCGTTCTAAATAATGATTATTTAGAGCGGAGAACATTATCAAAAAAAAATCCTTGTTCTAGAGTCATAAATGGGAATGTTACATCTTGGTATCAGAGTTGAAGGTTGCAACACTTGGACCTATTGTGTCCATAATCTGATAAAAATTATATTTTCTTGTTAAACAGAAAATGGTTAGAACAAGAGGAAATGCTGCAAACAACCCGCCACCGGGTGGAGAAGCAGCTACTGCCCAAAAACTCGATGAGATCCTTACTGCCCTCCTGGACACAAGAGATCGTTTGGCTGAGTTGGAACAAAAAGTAATGGGCAATGAGGAGGAGGAATAAGATGCTGATAATGATGATCAACCACCTCCTGTGGACAACACCAATGGAAGGAATCAGGGTGTTGATAATAGTAATGTGAACGTGCCTAATCAGCCTGAAAATAAAAGGGCAAGATTAGTAGCAGAACTCACCAATGATATAAAAAGAATAAACCCTCCTAAGTTTGATGGAACTACACTAGGAGATGGGGCTGAGAACTGGCTCAGTGAAATGAGAAGTACTTTACTATAAGAAACTTCTTTGAGGAAACAAAAGCAATATGGGGAGCGTATCAGCTTTCCCATGAGGCATCTTCATGGTGGGACAGCCGAAAGGATGAGTTGAATATTGTTGAATCAGAAAATAACTTGGGATCAATTTAAAAGTTACTTCAGGCAACGGTGGCTGCCTCAACTTTATTATGATCAGAAAATGACTGAATTTCAGAACTTATCTCAAGGAAAGTCAACTGTGACAGAATACTGGGAAGGGTTTACTGAACTCCTTAAGTATGTGCCTCAGTATCTAGACTGACGAGAAGTTCAGAATATGAAAATTTATCATGGGGATGAATCCCATCATAGGTGGTGAGGTGGATGTTCATAGTCCAACCACTATGGAAGGGTTGTTGAAAAATCCATAAGGCAAGAACAAAAATTAAGAGCAATCTCTGCTCATAGAGAGGAAATTAGAAAGAAGGTGCCGAACTCTTCTTCATCTCTTGCACCAAAAAAGGGACCTTGGAAGAGGTTTGGCATGAAAAATAAATTTTCCATTGATAACAATAAGAAAACAACGATAAAAAACCTGTTGCTAGTATGCAGAACAACTTTGTCAAAAACAATAATAATGGACAGAAGTCCTATGAAAGCCAAAATGATAACTTCAAGGATGGAAATAAATTTGAGCCTAGGAAGGGGCCTGTTGGAGGCTGTTTTAATTGTGGCAAGGATCATTACGTGAGTCACTATCCTTTGAAGAAGGATGACCACAATCAGCAACATAGAATACACGTTGTAGTAGCTGACAAGTAGGATGAAAAGCAAGCCACACCCGTAGAAGTTCTGGGTAAGTTATTCGGTATACATGTGACTATAAATTTTTGATAATGGAGCTACTGAATGTTTTATTTCTACTAAGTTAGCTTGAAAATTAAAAATAAGAGCTCAGAAAATGGAAAAATCATGGACTATGTGCATTACGGAAATAATGTTGTTCATACGGTTAGTATGTGTCTTTTTAGGGCAGTCCTTGATTTGCTTAGTTTTTCCATAGAAGTTGACCTTTATGTTGCTCCTTTGGGGTCTTATGATGTAATCATAGGTGTTAACTGGCTAGCTGAGCATAAGGCAAAGGTTGACTATTTTGAGAAACATATTAGTTGCTTAGATGACCTGTAGAAAACAACAATCATTCAGGGTGTAAAACATGAGATTTCAGTTAGAAGGTTGTCAGCAATGCAACTTAAAAAGGCCAAAAATAAAGGTTGTACCTTATATGCAGTAAAGATTTCTGAAACTACAGAAGAGGGTAATGATTTTATGAAAAATACCCTTGTTACAAAATTTTAGGGATGTATTTCTGGAAGAATTACCAAGTCTTCCACCCAAAAGGGAGTTTGACTTTACGATCGAGATCAAACCAGGAACCGAGCCCATATCCAAGGCACCTTATAGAATGACTACCATTGAATTGGTAGAACTTAAGGCTCAGTTACAGGAAATTTTGTCTAAAGGGTTGATAAGACCAAGTGTCTCACCTTGGGGAGCACTGGTAATTTTTGTGAAAAAGAAGGATGACACACTTAGATTGTGCATTGATTATAGAATGTTGAACAAGGCAACTATTAAGAATCGATATCCGCTTCCTAGAATTGATGACCTATTTGATCAGATGCATGGAGCATCGGTGTATTCTAAAATATATCTTCAATCTGGGTATCATCAGTTGAGAATAAAGGATGAAGACATACATAAGACAACTTTTAGAATAAGGTACGGGCATTATGAGTTCACAGTTTTACCTTTTGGATTGACCAATGCACCTATCGCCTTTATGAACTTGATGAACAATATTTTTCAAGAATACTTGGACAAGTTTTTGTTAGTATTCTTGGACGATATTCTCATATACTCTAAAAGTGTTGAGGAACACCATGAGCATTTGAGGATAGTGTTGGAAATCTTGAGAAAGAGAAAGTTGTATGGTAAGTTATCTAAATGTTCCTTTTATGACACATAAGTGCACTATTTGGGACATGTTATAAGCAAGAATGGAATATCTGTAGATCCTTCAAAGATCGTAGCTATAACTGAGTGGCCTGCACCTAAGAACGTGCATGAAGTTAGAAGCTTCATGGGTCTTGCTGGCTACTATAGAAAATTTGTTAAGGACTTTTCCAAGATTGCTGCACCAATAACTTCATTATAGAAAAAAGACAAGAAATTTGTTTGGAATGATAAATGTGAATCTGCCTTTAAGATTCTAAAGGAACAGTTAACTTCAGCACCTATTTTGACTGTACCTGATCCCAATGGGAACTTTACTATTGTAACAGATGCATCTGGGGAGGGTCTCAGAGGAATTCTATTGCAGGATGACCATGTCATAGCATATGAAAGTAGAAAACTCAAGTTACATGAATGGAATTATGCTCCACATGACCTAGAGCTTGTTGCCATAGTTCATGCGCTTCAAATATGGAGGCATTACCTTCTTGGTAAGCCTTTTGAACTAAAAACTGACCATCTTGGGTTAAAGTATATTTTTACTCAACCAAACTTGAATGCAAGACAATGAAGATGGTTGGAATTTCTATCTCAGTATGATTTTGATATAAGTTATATTAAAGGCAAGGAAAATAGAGTAGCATATGCTTCTAAGCCATAGGAAGCACATTTCTGCTCTTATAACATTGAGAACTCAGTTTAAAGATGAAGTGAAAAACGTCATGGAGTCTGATTCTTATTTTCAGCAAGTAAAGACAACACTTGCTGCAGATCCAAAAGATGTGAGGTATAAAGGTTTTCACTTTGACAATGAAGGAATCTTACGGTTTGAAAACAGGGTATACATACCTTTGGAAAATGATTTAAGAAAGAAATTACTAATTGAATTTCACAATTCACCATTTTTCGGGCACCCTGGCATTACAAATATGCTTACTGATATAAAGCAAAAATATTTTTGGAAAGGGATGAAAAAGGACGTAATAGAATTTGTGATGCACTGCTTAGAATGTCAACGTGTCAAAGTGGAACATATGCATCCAACCGGTTTACTGTACCCTCACAACATTCTGTAGTACAAATGGCAAGTGATAACCATGGATTTTGATCAAGGACTACCTATGTCGAAGAATAAACATGATGTCATCTTAGTAGTTGTTGATAAACTAACAAAAGTAGCACACTTTATTACTAGTAATCTAAAGGATGATTCGTCCATGTTAGCAAGAAGATTTGTGCATGAGATTTTCAGATTACATGGAGTACCTGTAATTGATCATATCGGATAGAGACCCGAGAATGACATCAAGATTCTGGCAAATGCTTAATGCTACTTTGGGAACTAAGTTGAATTTCAGCTCTGCTTATCATCTAGAAATGGATGGACAGACTGAAAGAGTTAATCAAGTTTTAGAGGATATGTTAAGAATGTATTACATGGATCAACAGTATAAATGGGAGGAGTACCTTCCATTAGTTGAGTTTGCTTATAATAATACTTATCATGCCTCTCTAAAAATGGCACCTTTCGAAGCATTATACGGAAGGAAATGTAGAACCCCTGTTAGCTGGGACATCATTGAGGATAGAGAGATAATTGGGCCAAAAATCCTTACTGAAATGGAACAACAAGTTAAAATGATTCATGAACACTTGAAAGAGGTTGCCGATAGGCAAAAGAGCTATGCAGACTTAAAGTGGGTTGACAGGAAATTTGAACTTGGTGAGAAAGTCTTTCTTCGGGTTAATCTGAAAAAGAGTTCTATAAATTTTGGAAAGGTTGCCAAGTTATCACCTCGTTATGTGGGACCCTTTGAAGTTGTTGAAGTAATCAACCCTGTAGCTTATCGTTTAGCTTTACCTCCTGCTTTGTCACAAATGCATGATGTTTTCCATATTTCTTTGCTTAAGAAATATGTTTCAGATTTATCACATGTGTTGAATTGGAATTCCTTGTAGGTCCAAGACCCAGGAACAATCGTGGTTAAGCCCATTCGAGTGCTGGGAACTCGCCAGTTACACTTAAGAAATCATGAAATAAGCCAATGTAAGGTCCAGTGGGACCAGTTTAATGAAGAAAGTGCAACCTAGGAAAATCTCAAAGATATAAGATCTGCTTTTCCATACTTGTTTGATCAGAATTAATTCTGAAAGTTGATAAAATCTGAAAAACTTTATCCTTATTTTGATGTTAAATCTGCCAAACTTGGGCAGTTACTGAACTATTTGACAGATATTTTAAATACTATTTTGAAAATTTGAACTTTCAAATTTAGTTCTGTTATGAACCTATGAATGGAAGGATGATAACTGAATTTTGTCCTAAATATTAATGATTTGACTAATTTAATCATCGGGACGATGATTCTTTTAAGGAGGAAGGTATGTAACGTCTTGATCATGACGGTTACTATGATGACCTCCACTTTTGAATGATATGACTAATTTAATCATCAGGGATGATGATTCTTTTAAGGAGGAAGGTATGTAACGTCTTGATCATGACGGTTACTATTCCTATTATGCGGTTCGCAAGAACGCGAGCAGGCGCCGGCAGCGACTCGCCAAGCGGACGCAGCCCGGGGTTCGATAGCACGAGAGCATGGCGTGCACGCCTTCTCCCCGGCGGCATACTCTGCGGAGGAACGGCGGGGCGAAAGGCCCAAGGCGAGAACGAGCAGAATCAAGATACGAGACAGAGCCGACTCACGTGTCGGCGGCAGCTCTTGACACAGCCTTTGTGGCCAGCCACGCGCCAGGGGGGGGACGAGCGGTGTCGCCTTCGATAGAGAGGAGGGAGCGGGGAGAAGATAGAATGACTAGACAAAAGGAACCACGGGGCCCGTGTCGCGACGGGGAGGCGCGTCCCGCCCAGGTATTGCTGACGCGGCCGCGGTCTCGGCCGGCACTATTAAACTTAATATAAATTGGAGGTAGAAGGATAGGAGAAGGGGACTGGAACGGGGGGAGGCTCGGACGGCCTTTTTAGTGTTGCGTTCCCCTCGTCGTCTGCATTTGGGCGGGGTTCCGGGGGCGGGTAGTTGTGGGGAAGGCAGTGTTTCGGGGTAGGACGGTGGTAGAGAGGTTATGGGCAGGGCTAACGGAGGAGGAAGGAAGGGAGAAGGAGGTAGGGAAGGAGCAGGGGTTAGAGGGTGGCGGGCGATGGGGAGGCTAGGGAAAAGGGGAGAGGAAGTAAGGAGCGGAAGGAAGGCAGGAAGGGAGAAGGAGGAGAGAGGAGGAAAGGAAAGGAGAGAGGATGGTAGTGGTTGGGGCAAGAGAGAGAGGGGAGGAGAAAGGCCCGCAGAAAGCCGTACGCGCCGCCGTACGTGGCTCTACGTGTATTGAAGGACGGTAGGCGTATCCGGTGAGCAGAAAGGAAGAGTTACTTAGAGTCGCGGGGTGGGGCGTGGGGGGGGGGACGGGAGAGTGATGAGGGGGTAATGGGGGGGGGTGGGGGGCGTGTGGGGATCGGGTGGGGGGGAGGTTAAGGAAGGAGGGGGTGAGAAGGGGGGGGGTGGGTTTTTTTTTGTTTACTGTCAGAATTGTGCTGCTTGCTGTGTTAATTCTGCTTATTAGCAACAGAGCATTCTATTTTATGGATAAAAGTTATAAATATGTACTGTTGTTTCACAATTTTATATGGTAACTCAACCTTGAATCAATTCCATTGATCCAAGGTGTGCTTTTGTCCTTCCTTGTTGACATCTTGTTAATGGACATGCTGAAGGAAACATGTTAGGGAACCAAGCAGAATTTTGGCGTAAATCATGAAGGAACCGACCTCAGGTATCCTTACTAACATCATGCTACAAATTGTAAGTCTGAACCTCCTTTATTGATGTTTTGAGAATGCTTAGCAGCGTGAGGAGATAAAGGACCTATTACTAAACTATGACTATTGGTTCCTAAAACTATGATGCAATACCCTGCCCTATATAGAATTTAAACCTTAAAGGGGGATTACAACCTAACCTAAGATGGTATGTGATATAGTTTTGGATTTGAACTAACCTAAGATAAAATTTAAAAAGACCTAAGAACCAAGATGGAAATCTACCTAATGCTAAGGTGACCTAAACTATTGTTAAACCTAAAGGGGACCTATGGGTTACGTGGCTAAAGAAAGGTTGGTGGTAGTGGCATCTAAGGTATTAATGTGAATTTATTTTTGTCCTTACAACTTAAATTCGCCAAGATTGGCAGAGGCATAAAAAGAAAGTGTGATGTCCAACTAACATCGTTGCTAAATTTAAAATACATGCAAAAACTTGAATGGAAACTCGCCAAGTTTGAATTTGCGGTGGCGTGAGGAAAGAGAGGGAAAAGAGCATTCAATACATTTAATGACATTGGTTTCAACAAAGAAACTACCTAAGAAAGAGAGGAAGTGGGTTTTGCAAAGGTTGTTGTTCATTTTGGTTTTTGTTCTGTGTATGAGTTGCTCCTTTGAACCTGTGAGACTATTTTTTTTTGATCCATTGTGATCTTGAGTGCCTTTGAGTTGTTTCTGAGCCTATGGAAACAAGGAGGTAGTTGGGAGATTTGGCTGTAGATGTTGTTTGAAGAGAAGAAATTCTTGAGAAGCTCGGTTGTTACCTTCTGCAATTTAACAAGAAATTTTACCAGGCATGTTAGGCCCTTCTCATTACACAATTATGCTTTTTATTAAATGTCTTTGTAATAGAACTCCGCTATTAGAAATGCTCAGTTTTGTGAAAATGTTTTAATGTGTTTCTGGCTATGATCTTCTATTTGAATTTGTTGTTTGGAAAAGTTGCAATATGGGTAATTTCTTGATGCATGCATGGAAAGTCGATGTTCTTAGTTGGAACTGTAAATGTATGTGAATTCATCACTGCTGTTAAGATTTTGACTGAAATGGGTATTCAATTTTGTTGTTTCCTTCTGGGTTTGAATTTACTGAAGGCAACAGTGATATGTTTACTGTTTTCTAAGTTATACATGCTCAAAAATTATGGATTTCATGGGAATGTTAAGGCAAGACTTTTTTGAATTGTTCTTCCTTACTCGCAATACAATTTAAATGTGATGTGGTTTTCCTAGAGACCTTAGGATCACTGTATCGACTTCACCTTTGCATGCTTTGAAAGGATATGTTGTTTCTCTTAAATTGGTACCTATAAATGATTGTTTAAAAATAACTTCCTTACTTGAACCTGCGATTAGCTCAGTTTGCTTACCCGAAGGATTTGAGTTGGAGCATATAGTTTTTCTTTCTTCCTTTGAATTTGGTGATGAATATATGTACTATGAATGGTGACTCCTTTATGATCTCCATTGTGTTTAAACCAGGGTGGATTCTTTTCCTTCGTAATTAAAAATGATTTATTTTATCCTCGTGGAATTGGGACCATATTTTACTTGGTTGTAATCTTTTAATCATTTTAATCCTTAGGATGAACATGCTTGTTGTAGCGTATACAACTATTAACGTGGGATGGAATTAGAAGTTTAGTAGTTGCTTGATAAATTGGATTAGCTGTAAATGAATTCATTGAAAACTTCTACCAGGGTAGCTAGAAGCTACTGAGACTGTCCCTATTTTGGGTTGAGAGAAATACACTATTGTTAACCGATTTGCATGTCACATTTTTTATATTTTGGTTAAGTATTGTGAAGGAGTAATGGGAACCTCTCTTATTTTGATTATCGACTTCTATTTTGTTTTCTCTCTCCTTTCAGAGTCATGAATTTCGCTACTGTTACTCTTGCACTTAAAATAAAAGTTGATTGTTATCTCTCTCTAATTGTTTACTCTCGTTATTATTACTCCTTACATGAAATTGACTAGTTCAGTCGTGTTAACTGTAGGAGATTGTAAAATAGATAATTGGAAGAAATACTTCTTTCTTTCTTCTCCTTTTCTAAATTTCTATAAGGAGATATTGAATTGATGTGTGATTGCCTTCGGGTGTGTGTAAATGTGATTTACATGCTATTTTTTTCTGAGTAGGGTAAATACCATGTTGTGTTGTTGAGTTTTGAAGGGTGATAAAAGCTACCTTCTTTGCATCCGATCACTTTCCCTCTTTTTCATTGACTTGGTTGAAGCCGAGTGATTATTAGAAGGGAAATATTTTTTGTTTAGGATTGAAGTTATTCCATCATAAAATTTCTATTTACTAGATGGAAGGAAATTTGATCTTGATTTGTATGATTGGTGATTCATTACTTCTCTCAATCACCTCTCTTCTGGGAATTGTCAAAGTTAATATTCTTAGGAACATTTGTTTAAGTCTAGAATGAACTATACACACTATGGTATGGAATGGATAAGTATTTGGAGATGTAATATGGCTTGTCTGCTGTAATTTTTTTTAGAGATTGCTAATTAAGAATATTGTTTGATCATGATATTTACTTTTTATGGCAAGGTTGTTTAATCTGTACTTCCTTTAGAGGTACTTAATTCTTATGTGAGATCTATCTCAATTTCTTGAATGTTTCATAAAAGCAGGGTTCTTTTAATGAGACAGTTAGTAAAGAGCACAACATTTTAATGTTTAAGTGCTTAACATGCTCAATTCGACGAACTGACCCATGCTAGCAATTTTTGCAGATGGGATCCGTAAGTGTTAAAGAAGACATGTTCTTTTATGATGATTCTCCTATTTAATTAAAGGCTGGATATTTTAAGAGGCATTATTATTCCTTTTAAATGTAATTAAAAAAGGGAAAGTTGTATTCTTGTTTGAGTTTATCAATGCTGAATGACATGAGTGAAGTCTGAATGTTTGGACTTGTAAAATGTATATATTTTACCTTGAGGAATGAGAAAAAGGATTGAGTGTCATTTTTATTGATGTATCTTTCGCTTGGGATTTATTGTAAAGGAGATTGTAAATTTATTCCTACTCTCTTATATTTATACCTATTTAAATAATGGCAGTTGGACTTAAATGAAATAATGGGAAGGGTGGGAATTGATACTCTATTCTTCTCTTAAATATAACTTCTAGGCTGGAATGTACAAATGATTATTACTTAAGTTAATATGAACTATTAATTGACATTAATAAAAGAGTAAAATACCTATGAACTCTGATATAAGTAATAATTAGAAATGGATCCTAACTAATGAATGATAAGGAAGGGGCAATTAGATTTAGAAATAGAAATTTGTTAATACTCTTTTGGAGTGACGTATCCAAATGATATGTAGAAAGAGGATATCATACCTCCTCTTAATAAACCTTAACTATGGCAAGATAATCGAGAATAAAAGGATACATGTGTATAAGAAATTGACTTCATTCTAATGAAGTCTAATATAAGGAAACATGGATCTAAATCCAGCCATGAAGGAACTTGATTAAGCTTAGTATGTCAATCTTACTATGTTAAGATGATTGGGACTGTAAGTCTAAAACTTAAATTACAGAACCAAGGAACGATATACAAGCCCTTGGGAAGAAGGGTAGGCTATAAAATTAATCACATGATGAGTTGGAGTCAGGTATATCTTGCAACTGTAATGATCAAAGAGGTTAGAAAATCAACAAGGTTGCTGAAACGAAATCTTAAATTATAAAGTTAAGAAAGAAATTAGCCTCTTAGTTGGATATTTGTCCCTAGATGAGAGGATTTCGTGGGATGTTGGTACACACCAACTACAATAATGAGCCATCATGAAGGTCGGGGTCTTCATGATGACACACTGTTACAACTGACATGTCGCAACACCCTTTCGAATCAGATCATCTAGGATTACATAAACTTTGACTTGACTTGGTTGTACTCTAGGTCAGTTTAGGAACATGATTTGGTATAGAGAAGGACTCCTGATGACTGAAGGTAACCAGACACATGCAATTGACCTAGGTTGAAGTCATAAATGGGAATGTTACAGTAAGAGAGAGCATTTCGTGGCCGGTAGTTAGATTAACGAGTTGGTTGATGTTTGGAAGGGGAAAGTCTTCTATAGGACAAATGAGATTGAGATATTGGAAGCCAGTGCATATGCAATAACTTTCCTAAAGGCTTGGTGATAGGCACAATATTAGAGACCCATTGTGGGTAATTAATGGGTATAATGAAATTAGTGGATAATAAACATTATAACGCTTCTTTGATGAGAAGAGATATACGAGGGTGCATTCTACGTAATTATTGTTTGACATGTTTGGCGTAAGGATAGGGTGACAATATTGTAGACAATGATGTTAGGTTCGATGTCTGGCTCATCACTATATGACCATGTGTAGGCTTGAATATGTTTAGATAGGAAGGAAATGAAGTCGTTAAACTCCCGTGGACCTAAAAATTGACCAACTTTAACTATGTGAGGTTCATGTGGAGTCCCTATATTAATGTCGATAGTGGATTCATTGAGAAGTGTTGATGTGTTAGGTGATAAGGTTTTTTGAAGATAATGGTTTCTCTGATCCCATGTGCGAGAGGATGACTATGTCAGCTTGGCATTGAAGGATGTCAATAGTGGATGAATCCTCTTCTATCATTTCAGGCCAGATGAGAGAAAGGTTTCAGTACTTTGATTAGTTTGATAAGTCATTAGTCTCAATGTAATAGGATTGACTTAAAAATGTTAGGCGAGGTAGAAACGATGTCATCAGTGTCCATGGGTTTGTTATGCATCGATGATGAAGATGGTTCTTACTTTGTGGTGGTTTTGATGATAATGATAGTTGAAGATTCAAAGGCTGGTTTTTCAAAACCTCACCCATATTTTTCATGTGGTTTGCTGGAGTAATCAAGGATCAAGTCATGAATTCCTTGTTGATAACGTCCATGTCTAAAGCCTTTTAAGGTGCAATGGTGAAGATACATTTGTGCAAAGCCTTGGTTATATGGGAATTTAAAGTTTGATATGAATGGTTTGACATGTCGTTGATAAGTGGGATGTGTAGAAGGGTAGTTGATCCCTCCGTAGATGAGATTTGTTTTAAGGTGTGACAGACAGTAGGAGATGACATCTCCAATGTTAGTTTTGTACATGGGTTATTTGTCAGGATGGTCAAGATAAATATGAAATATATGCCTAAATTGATGTTATTTAGCTATAAATAAATGAACAATTAAGTACAATGTATATCTAAACAAACTAAGAAAGAAAGTATGAAACCCTAGTTACGAAATGAAGGGAATAAAATACTCAGTTGATTTGCAATGTTGACGAGGGCATATCAAGCTAAAAAACTGGTAAAATGAAAATTCAGACTATTGCAATCATGCTCAAAAAACTGTGTGATTGTCGGATGAGGCTAGACATGGGCTCTCATGGAAGGGACAAGAGTGCATGTCATCGCTATAGACTTGATTCTGGGCTCTAGTGTCCTGATAGGTTCTCAGGATATGAATTTTTCTGGGTCATAAGAGTGTCGTAAATATTCACTTTTGGTTTCTCTGAGGTCACTCCAAGATTGTCGAGGTCATTATAAACCTGCAATGAGATATAAGCTTATAAAACCCTTAAATAGACATCAAATCCCCAAAAAGAAAGATGCAGAATGAGGGGTTAAACTATCCTCAGCTGTCACAATGGTGAAATTACAACTGAGCGTTGCACTACAACTCAGACCCAATATATTTCTATGTGTGTGTGTGTGTGGAATTACGCCCTAGGTTGCTCTTGTGCCAGTCACACTTTGATCTTGAGCAAGTAGCTAGATGTAGAATGTAATAAATGTGTGCATGAAATAAAATGAACTTCCCTCTTATGAAGAGTGATTTAGAAAACCAAACCTTGTGTCCCTTGTGATAGTGTTAGATGCATGCAATGGAGCTCTTAGATGCATTGATGGATGTAACCTTTGGTGGTGATAGCTAATGCTTAGTGATTGGTCCTTTATTATGATTCACATAACTTTATATTTATATGATTCTTGCTTGCTTGAATTTCATAATTAACCCTAAAAAGTATGACTATACAAAAAGATAAGATGCTCAAACGAGCTAGAAAATACTTGAAAAGTGTAAACAAAGTATACTAAAGATGACAGGGGTGCCCAGAGGGGATGAGGGCACCTGGCGCTAGCATCCTAGCTGGGCATTGGTGTCTAGGATGATAAATGCCGAAGGAATAAAAAGGAAGATTGAGCAAGTAAGGGTGAAATACCAAAAATGGCAAAAGAAAGTAAAGAAAGGTGGCCAAAGACATGGGTTAATTAGTACTTTTCTTACTTAGGAATCATATGAATAGTAGTATGTAATCAAGACTAAATAGTTACCCAAAGTGCATGATTTTGTGTCTACATTTTCCCCCACTTTATTTTGTTGAGTGGAAAGCTCAGATAACATAAATTAGATAGAGATATATGTACTTGATAACCATGTAGATCGATGATGAGAAGCATGTGCTGAGGTACTAAGACAAAGTGTGGAGTGATAAAAAAATGTGAATCTTGGATGCTAAGAAGGAGAAAGTGCAAAAATTGATGATGAAAATGACCCTAGGTTAGAAACACGGTATGTGTAGATTTCACTGACGTGCTTGTTTTTGATGTTAATGCTTGATGTGATTGTTGTTGTCAATGTTGGTGAAGTGACTACCACTTCCCATACAGGATAGACATTACAAAAGAGAAGTCATGAACAAGTAGTCAAATATGCATATATATGATTGAAAATGTATAAAAAAAAGTGTGCAAGGAAAGTATGTAAAATAGGGAAAATGAAAAAGGAACATGTGTACCTAATCCATCATGAGTAAAAGGGTGTAGTAAAGGATCTTGAAGATGTTGTAGAGAAGAACAAGTTTTTCAATGATATCTCACGCTAGTTGCACTACCCATGAGTTTTTGGGGTTGTTCTCAATGCAAATCATGGAAGAAGTGTAGGGAGAAAAGTTCGGTGTTATCCTCTAATCCTTTAACTGCTCCCCGACAATGTAGAATACCACTACAGATGGTGTGTAAAATTCAAACTAATTGAACAATTCGATCCAACGTGAAAGTAAAAGGTGTTGTGTAGTGTATGAATGCCTTGTGTTAAGGACTGTATGCCATGTAAAAGCCGTTAAATGGAGTTCTATAGATTGTGTTCTACTGCCAAATGTTGTGTAACTATCCCCTGGTCACACACATTTAGGAAGGGTAAGGGGCACCCAAAAACTTCTGTTATGGTTTGGGCGCTAGTGTCTGTGTTGTGTTAAGTACCCAAGTTTGATTCCTAAGCCTTGTTCTAATACTGATGATTGTGATTGTACTGGTACTGTATCTATGCTGAACTATGACTGTATGATGTTATATGAGGTGATTGGTTCACCCAAATGATTCCCCCCTCTCATTTGGGGTACATGCGATGTCACTGAAGGAGTATGCGGCCCAAAGGAGGACTAACCGATGTGCTAAAATTGATGCCCTACAGGGGGAAGAGAATGTGCTTGGTAGAAACCAAGGAACACACAAGTAAAGTGGTCTAGGAGACAAGTGTTAGTACAAGCAAATAGACAAACACACATATAGAAGATGTGAATGTAATCTAAGCATAGACAATGTGTAAGCTAAGACACAAGAAAACAATGTAAACATGCAAGAAGATAATTTAGACCGCATAAAAGTGGGTTGACAAACATGGGACACCACTCAAGATGTTGTAAGAAAATCAAGGCCAACGAAGCCAGAAGTGGTCACAATGCAATTAGATACACAAGAAAGACATAGGTAAAATCCCAAAAAAAATTTCCTCCAAAGAGAAATACAATGACAAATAATGTAATCAGACGATCCATGGATGCAAATAAACATGCATAAAAAATGCTACCACATGAAGCACCCTTTATCATGTTAGAAAGCTAAAAAATATGTCAAAACGTGTATAAGCCAATAAAATAAGTGTGCCATGAAACAAAATGAAACAATAACACTTGTAATGCATGAAAGTGGATTCCCCAAGGAGCCTCAATGTGGGACTAGTAATATGTATTGTACCAAGCATCCATGCTGCGTGTAATAGATCTGTATAATTTGTGATAACATAGCTAGAAATGAAGTGAACGTGCATATGTGTATGATAAAGATAATGGACACACAAGATATCTATATATCATATGTAATAAAGTGAGCATTTAACAAGTAGAATGTAAGTAAGAGTAAATGAAACCAAGATATGTGGTATGCTATAGATGAGATAAAATAATGGAATGCAGTGTGAATGATAGGATCAACATGTGCCCCCGAAGTGGATGTGTATGCATGTAATGAGGTTCATTTGTATATGCCCCCTCAACAGTCAGGAATAAACCATAAATGAGAGTGCGTCATTGGGAAATGGTTTGAATGATGTGTGATAAATGTGTTAAAATGTAGAGTGTGATGAACTAGGCATGGAGTGAGTGATTTTAGAATGATGTTACGTTTAGATGAAGGTCAACATTTGAGATGAGTAGATCCTCAGGTTGGAGAATGAGGTGATGGATTTATCATAACTAGCATATGCGTCACTAGGGTGGGTGTGTCATGTTCATTTTCAGAAAGACATTTTGATTGATGTAGGATGTGTTGTTTATCATGAGATGACATGAATAGGAACATTGTATGGTAACATGAGGAGTGTGTGTTGTGTATTGTCAAATGTGTATATCATGTTATGTTGCAAAGAAGACACTAGCTAGAGATATGTCGTTGTGATAAGAGCCATATGTGTACTATGTTTTGTATATGTAGGTCTTGTGAACTGATGCAAAAGATCCATATGTGGTAAATGATGCATACCCTCATATATGTCGAGTATGGAGCATTGGATTATGTAGTTCCTAGACATTGTCTAGTGTGTACAACATGTATAAGTCGATGAGTAAGAGGTGTTGATATGTGTAGTAGCATCATGTTGAATTTTTGTGAAAGATGTCATTGATTTGTGAACACATTTGTAGTAACTGGTGTATTGTGAAGATTGTGTAAGATGTTTAGTGTCTGATTGCGTTCAAGGGGAGATTATGTGAGTGTGGAAGTGTAAAAGCAGATGTGATGTCATGAAGAGTGTTGAGTGTGTAATATGTTGTAGGAATGTAATGTCTAGAACGTGTATGCATGTATAGTGTGTATGTAGGAGGAAGTGTGGATGATGTAGAGTGGATGAAATATTGGATATGTATAAAAGTGTATGAGTGTGTCAAGCTTGTCATGTGTAATATTGATGTGTAGCAATGTGAGGGGTTCCTGTGTATAGAATGCACACTTAATAGTCAAGTGTGAACCAAAGAACATGAGAATGTGTCATCGGGAAATGAGCGATACAAAGCGTAGTAGTCAAGATGTGTACGGAATGCGTAGAGTGGAAGAATATATGATGACTTGTGTGAGATGATATGAACGATATGTATTAGTGTGGGGGGGTGAAGAAATAAGTATGATGCCCCCCAATGTGAGGTACATGTGATTAGTGATGTTATCTAATGAATGATGTTTGAAATAGATGCAGATAGAGTGTATCATATGAAGATGATGAAAGATAATATATAGTGTATAGTTGATTGAGTAATGGCATATGATGAAGTGATGAAAAGATTATATTATATGTGTGAATAAGATGATAGATGGTTAATATATGTATGTATAAAATGAGTGATTAGTGAAAATTTCTTAGCAAGTGTATGAGTGAATAAGTGCAATGATGTCATTAGGTAGGGGAATGATAGTGTGGCACTAGTATGTAATAGCAGGAGTTCTTACTATAAAAAATCCTGGTCAACAGTCATAATAGATAACTGTAAGGTTGACTTAGTGATGTCATTAAGATGATGAAGATATAAAGCATTATATGCATAAGGAGTTTGAAAGATGCTATCGAAAGATGAATCATGAAGCACATGAGTGATTAAGTGGTAGATAGGATATGCTAATGAAGCATGTAATGCGATAGTGCTATAAGGGGGGAGAATAAGTGTAAGATGCTCCCTCAAGTGTGCCAATGATGAAGATTTATAAGCAACGACAGTGAGTCATCAGGAACTTTCCATACGGTGAGAACATTGTTTGTATCGTGATAAGAGTGATGACCACCATGAATGATAGGTTGAAGTATGCCTATGGTAGGAACAACATACAAGACCATGGGATGGTGGCATAATTTGAAATGTGTCTTGGCTATTAATAGAAGGACGCATTTACTGTTGACAAGATGAATTAGAAACATGGAAGTGGAGTAGGATAGGGAGGAATATTGAATGGTGGTAACTTAGGTGGGATTGATGACACTGTAGAAGTACTTGATAGGAGAAGAAGGTGGATTGATTTTGAGAGGTGGTTATGTATTTTGACTTGGTAATGTCCTATAGTTGACTTAGTAGGAGGAGGTGTTGAACTGAATTCTTAATGGAGGTTTGCTTAGGTGCTGCACTTGATTTTTTGTAGAAGGAACATGAGAGGTAATGGCATCGTATTCATTAGACATAAGAAAAATCAGATTTAGGAACCCATTGGGATGTAATCAATTGTAGATGGATATGCAACAAGATGTTGGTGCAACGAATGAGACAAAACCTTGGATTCTTAATATGCTTGATTCCTTCATTGTAAAGCATAACAATCAATTCTCATTATGCCCATTGATTCAATGATAATTTGCAATATGGGTGACCTTGATATTTTGTAAGTCGGGTAGGAAGGATAAACTTGGAGTAGACGATAAAGTAATCAATTGATGACTCAAGGAGATCAATAAGAATGTCATGTTGTCTTAACAATTGTGATCAAATGCGAGAGGCTCTAGTAATGGAAAGACTTGAGGATCACTGAGTATGAGCACATGTAAAAGACATAGGATGAAGATGGAATGGAGAAGAAGAACTATCATGAGCCCGAGCAAGCGTCCTTAAGATGTTGGATGTTCAGATTTTAGAGATGTAATCGTGGATTCCATATCTTGAAATTTGAATTGAAATAAAGAATGAAAAGATTGAATTGAGTCCAACATAAATTGATTAGATGGAGGATCATGAAGACTAGGGTCATCAGATAAATGATCTATAATAACACTCACTTGATGTGGCAACATATCACTAGGGAGATACATTGTGTCCAGGGATTTTTTCAGAATAACTTGGAAATCATGATGCATTTGATTTAAATCATACAAATAAATTTGAGGAATTTTAGGAGCCATGACAGAGAAGATGATATGCCAAAGAAGGATATAAAATACCGATCACGAGTGGGGTTCACCAAAATGATTAAGGTAAATATGAAATATGTGCTTAATCTGATGCTATTGTAGTAGTAAATAAATGAATAATTAAGTACAATGTAGATCCAAGCAAACTAAGTAAGAAAGTATGAATCCCTCATTATGAAATGAAGGTAATAAAGTACTTAGCTGATTCACAAAACTGACCATGGTATGCTGAGCTGGAAAATTGGTAAAATGGAAGTATAGGCTGCCGCAATCATGCTCAGAAAATTATGCAACTTTTAGATGAGGGTAGACATAAGCACGCACATAAGGGATAAGTGTTCCTGCTGCCACTACAGTCTTGATTCTGGGCTCTAGTTATAGTCACAAAATCATGCACTTTAGACATTATTTATTTCTGGTTTCATACTACTATCTAGAAGGTTCTTGAGTGAAGAAATTACTAATCAGACCCCCATCTTTTGTCCATCTTGTTTTATTTTATTTTGTCATTAGTGACCTTTTACATCCACATGCCCAGTCAGCTTCTGTCACCCTCCCATTATTTTATCCTTGATTGGGGCACCCAATTTAGTACTGGGGTGCCCCGTGAGTGCATCATGGTCCCACCAGGGGTGCACCTCAGTATCTTTTGACACTTTTCCTGCCACTTTTTTGGGCTCTTTCTAGTCATGTTTAGATCCTTCTATATCTTTCTGGTGGTCAGTCATTTCAGGGTTAATTATGAAATTAGATGTAGATAACCCTATAAATATAAAGTTATAAGACCATAATGAGGGACCTAACATCATTCAATACTATCACTCATCTAGAGTTGCATCCATATATTACATTGGAGATCACTTACATCCACATAGCTCCATCATCAAGGCATATGGCTAGGACATCTACATCACAAACTTCATAGGGGGAGGGATTCTATTCTATTCCATGCATACATGTAATTACATTTTATACATTTAATTATTTCTCGCTACTTCAAAAAGTGTGATTGGCACAAGAAAACCCAGGTCAAATTATGCACACACTCACCAGAACTATATTTGGGTCCAAAATGTAGTAAAATGCTTAGTTAGTAAGCCTAATGTTGTGGTAACTGAGGTCAGTTCTGACCCATTCATTTTCATATTTCTTTTTTTTAGGGTTTTGATACTTCTTGTTGGTATTTTGCAGGTCTTTACATTATCTTGGATTATTGGTGACACTTAGTAGAGGAAAATGAATTTGATGTGATAGAAAATGAGGGTTTCAGACCATCTACCAAACTAGTGAAGATCAGTTTCATAGCTTTTACATAGACCAGGGCACCAGTTTGCATACCAGAGTGCCCTTAGGCACCCCAGTCCCTTCCCAGGTGCTCTAGTCTAGGGAATCAATCTAAATCCATAATTTTTGGAGCTTTTGCACAATTCGTTCCCACCTTCAAATTTTCTAGTCACCTCTGTGACACATTCCTGTAAGAATCAGTTATTCAACTGAGTTATTTCCTCTTCCCTCTTGCACATTAGGTT
This sequence comes from Taxus chinensis, assembly GCA_019776745.2. Taxonomy (NCBI): domain Eukaryota; kingdom Viridiplantae; phylum Streptophyta; class Pinopsida; order Cupressales; family Taxaceae; genus Taxus; species Taxus chinensis. The sequence continues at coordinate 545,816,225 of CM034152.1, read as the reverse complement.
AGAATTTCCTTTCATATAATTGTTTATTTCATTACATTTATTTGCTACATTTGTTTACATTATTATAGTTGTTCATAGCTTAGATTAACTATCTCCACATACTACAAATTATTTCCTTTTTAGTTAATCATTTTGGTGAACCCATGTTTCAACACTTCCTTTTAATCATGTCATCTCCTTATCAAGTTATGGATCAATATTATTATCCTACCTTTGCCCCAACTAAGGTCTCAGACATAGTTACTACTTATTATTTCATGAATGTGCATACCCAACATCCTCCTTAATTTGTCACACCTAGGGCTGATCCATCTATTAATGTAGTTACTACTCATCGTACTCGTCCTAATCCACCTATGTCTCCACCTCGCATCTATTCCTCCACCTATTACTCTGGAAATCTCCCCCACAATTCTAAGGGCTATGACATCATTGAGACAACTTAAAAATATGCCCGCTAAGATCTATCTTTATGACTTATTGTGTAATGCACCAGATTTTTGTAACACACTAGAATCCACCCTTTGGGAAATTCATGTTGAAAGTGATAATTCCATGGTGGTATTTGCACATCTTATAAAATCCCTTCATAATTTACCACATGCTATATCTTTCACTGATGAGGATATGTCACCTTTTGCTAAAAGTAATAAATGTGTGCTCCTTTCCTCATTACTCCTATTGTTAGTACTACTTGCATCAAACGCATCCTCATTGATAATGGATCAGTTGTTAATATTTGCACTCATTCTCTCTTAAATAAATTGGGTATTAGCAATAATCTCATTTCTAAGAATTCCACTCTCATCCACAGTTACAATTCTACCACTCACACATGCTTAGGGACTATCTCATTACATATTCAAATTGGGCCTAAGACCCTTCTCACTAAGTTATATGTCATCAATACCTCCTTTCAGTTCAATATCTTGTTAGGTAGGCCTTAGATTCACATAATGCAAGTTTTTCCATCTACTATTCACCAATGTGTCAAGTTTTTGCATGATGGATATGAACATACTATCACCCTAGATCCAGAGAAATTCAAATACTATTCGCATAGATCCATGTTACTGTTATGCCCATACCTACCTTCGCAACATATTCCATATGCCAACCTTGACACATATGAAATTGGTCAGTCTAGCGCTTCACAAACCCCTACTACTACTGTCAGTGCTCCAAATATTTCTACTTATACTATGGCTATTATTTCACCTATAGTATCAGTTCCTCCTAGCATTCCTTCTCAACTAGTTATGGCTCCCTCTACTACTCCACCTACGGTGCCACCTACCAACATCCTTGATAATGTTATACCACATGATGATGTTCACACTGATGATTCTAAGGATTGTGATGACAAATTATACACTAATGAACTTACGGATGAATCATTAAGATAACTTGATTTTACCCCTCTCAGTGTAGACAATTCTTATTTCGAAGAAACCTTTGTGGCCAATGGCCCAGGAGAATATAGGTTTAAGACCCCTCCATCTACTAATGATATGGTATTGTATCAGGGATCTGTCCATAGTGTTGATGCTATTTCATCTTCTCCTCCATGGGTTAAAACTCCACTTCCTCCTTTTACATGGACATTATTCATCAATAGGACCTTTTGGCAACACATCCCCTGTTGACTCTATGTTCTTAGAAACTATTTGTACACACGACAACTTTGGCTAGGTTTGGCATAACACTCAATGAAATTTTACCACCTCTTCATTCACCACATCTCTATCATGGCTATTTTCACACTATGACATCTTATGGCTTACGTTTATTTCATCTAATGGTATTTGTTGTCACGCACCCCTTGTGACTCTCCACTCACACTTGGATAGTCCTGGATTGATTATATTGTGGTACAATCAATGCTCATCACTCTTTACTTACATTTCCTATGCATTTTGGCCATATCTCTATTCATAATGATTCTTCTCCCACTTACCTTCTAAACATATCTTGTTGGCATGCTCACAGTTTCCCACCGATCACCTTTACTGATGAAGAATATGCATATGAATGTGTACAAACTCTACTGCAATAGGTGGTTCCCTATATGACCCTTCTCATTCTATAGCTTATCAAGTTTCCAATGCTGCTCAAGTTGGTTTCAATCATGACAATGATTCTCTTCTTGATAAAATCCCATAGTCATATTTTCTATCATACATTTGGGGAAATTAGAAACTATTACCCTCACTCACTTTAACATCTATCATATTTCCATTTTCATATAGGAATCTTCATCATACATTCTAACATTGACCATTACCCGATGACACACTCTTGTGCTTCAGTTCACACTTGACTGTTGAGGGATTACTACACATGAACCCAACACACTGCACCATAGGCATTACACACTACATCTAATCACATATTACAGGTCATACATCATACATACTATATCATTACAATATCCTATACTTTTGTGTAACTAAATCATACAGTCTCCATCATACATAATACATTACTAGCATTACATACTTACATTCCTCATTACACTTTACAAATTCTACACATACATTGCATTTATATACACATCGTACATATTTACACATTATACTCCTTACATTGTCATATTTCATCATTACATATACTACATTGTCTTCTACACATTGTACTCACTACCCTATGATGCGTACTTTAGTTCCTCGGTCCATACTTGACTTTTGAGGGTTTACAAATCAAATGGACCTTACAACCATGCATCTATCATTCACATTAACTATTGACATTTTCCTTTCATACACTGGGATAAATTTCACCTAGCTATCTAGTGACATACACTTTAGGCTAAATCATCACCTATTCTATCATTTTGTAGTGGTATACACCTTAGGTTACATCACCACTCCCTCTTTTCATCTTGTAGTGATATACACTTAGGGATAAATCATCACTCATCCATTCATCTTATAGTGATATACGCTTAGGATAAATCATCACTTATATGTTCATCTGGTCATGATATACACTTTGGCTATAGGGTTCACACACACATCATTTCTAGGTCACATCTCATCAATACACACCTACACATTCATCATAGCATGTTAGACACAACACACACTTTGACCATTTCCCGATGACACACTCTCATTTACGGTTCATTCTTGACTGTATGAGGGGGAAAAAAAATGAACCTCACTACATACATTTCCATTCACTCGGGGGGCACGTGGCTCCTATCACTCCATTTTGCATTCCATTCCATCCATCCACAACATACTGCATATTATAGTTACTTTTACTCTTGCTTACTTTTGCTTGTTCATGGTCACTTTATTACACATGCTAGTTAGATTTCTTATATGTATTTATCTATAGATATCATCCACACATGTGAATTCATCTTTTTATAGTTGTGATCATAGATACATATCTCTTACACGTGCACATGGATGCTTTCCTTCTACCCTTCCTACACTGGTCATTAGGGGCATCCACATTCGTCTCTCACAGGTGTTATTGTTTCATTTTGTACTTAGAACTTTACATTACTTGGTTATACACACTTTTGACATACTGGTTATATTTCTAACATGCTAATGGGTGCTTCATGTGCAACATTTGTTATGCAGGGATATTTGTTTCCATACTTTGTTTGTTACATTGTCTACTATTTTTTTTATTTTTTGTGGGCATTTCCCTATGTTTGGTGTGCACACTTGTTTGTTGTTTGTGGCCATGATGGCCTTTCATGTCTTGTACATCATGAGTGATGTCCCATGTTTGTAACCCACTTTGTGTGGCTTAATTTGTCTTCTTACATGTTTACACTACTTTGCTTGGTAGCTTTTACACTGTTTGCGTAGATTACACATTGTCTTCTTACATGCATGCTTGTTTACTAACACTTTCTTTGGCTAGCCATTCTTGTTTGTGCATGCCTTGGTTTCTACCAAGCATTCCCTTCTCCATAGGGTAGATTTCATACATGGTTGGTCCTCTTTTGGGGCCACATTCTCCTATCAGCAACATCGTGCATGCACCCCCAAAGAGGGGGCATCATTTGGGGTTTTTTTACATACTAACACAAATGCATTCTACACTGGTTCATTTCAGTGCACTTTCCACCCTTGGCATTGTGGGTTTACATATGAGTGAGTTCAGACCAGTCTATGAACTCCATACACAATGGATTTTACAGGACATGGTGTCCTTAGCATTTTTGGAAGCAGTTACAGGCTTGGAGGTTACAATGGGTATGCCTCCCTACACTACTTCTAGCCAGTGGCATCAGATCACCCAAAAAAACTAGGACAATACAAAGATCTCTTCACACACAGTTCAGGGAAGTAGTTAGATCTTAGAGGACATAAAGCATTTCCTCCCTACACTTCTTTGGACCTAGGGTGGCATGAGATCGCCCAAAAAACCTTGGAAGTACAGGATATCCTTCTACACTCTTTCTCTCAACATGGATCAAGGTGCACATGTTCCATTTACACTTTTCATTTACGTATTTACATTTACATACATATGCATGTGTCTTTTACATCACATTTTTACACACACACACATACATACATATTTGACTACTTGATCATTTTCTCCTTGTAGGTCTGCCGTATGAGAAACAAGCGTAAAATGGGGGCAACAACAAAAATGGGGGCAACGAACAACATGTCAACAACAACACTTCGATGACAACACACACTATACTAACCATGTAGGTACACTCACACACATCACAACATCTACACATGTGTTCCACCCTAGGTTCACTCTCATCACTTTTTTTTGCATTTTTCATCTTTAGTTTCCATGCTCCTCCATCATTTTTTCATTCCACGCTTTGTCTAGTTCCTTCGACACATTTCTATACTACACTCTTCATGGACATCAGGTACACATCTCTATCTAATTTATGTTACTAAGCTTTCCACTCACCAACATAAAGTGGGGGAAAAATGTAGACACAAAATCATGCACTTTAGACATTATTTATCTTGGTCTCATACTACTATTTAGAAGGTTCTTGAGTGAAGAAAGTACTAATTAACCCTGCATCTTTTGGCCATCTTGTTTTATTTTATTTCATCATTACCGACCTTTTACACCCATATGCCCAGTCAGATTCTATCATCCCACATTATTTTAGCCTTGACTGGGGCACCTAATTAGGCACCTTGGTGGTCCAACCAGGGGGCCCTGGTCCTTTTTTTCACTTTCCCACCACTTTTGGGATCTTTCTAGCCATTTTAGATCTTATCTTTTTGGTGGTCGGCCATTTCAGGGTTAATTACAAAATTAGATCAAGAGAACCCTATAAATATAAAGTTATGAGACCATAATGAGGGACCTAACATCATTCACTACTATCATCTCATCTAGAGTTGCATCCATCTATTGCATTGGAGATCACTTACATCCACCTACATAGATCCATCACAAGGCACAAGGCTAGGATCATCTGCATCACACACTTCATAGGGGGAGGGATTCTATTCTATTCCATGGACACATGTCTATTACATTTTCTACATTTAGTTATTGCTTGCTACTTCACAAAGTGTGACTGACACAAGAGCACATAGGTCACATTATGCACACACTCACTAGAACTACATTTGGGTCTGAAATGTAGTGTAACATGCTCAGTTAGTAAGCCCAATGTTGTGGTAGCTGAGGTTAGTCTGACCCATTCATTTGCATATTTATTTTTAGGGTTTTGATACTTCTTCTTTGTATTTTACAAGGTCTTCTCATCATCTTGGAATATCAACTGAAACATCCGGTACGGGGTAGTGAATTTTATGTGACAGAAAACGAGGGTTTCCAGTAGCATCTACCAAGCCTTTGAAGATCATTTTCAGAGATTTTGTACACAGACCAAGGTGCCCAGTTTTCATACTAGAGCACATCGTGGGTGCCCCAGTCCCTCTCCTAGGTGCTCCAGTCCAGCTAGATCAAGCTCTAAATCCATCCTTTTAGAGATTTGTATAGTCATTCGTTCCTGCTTCCTAGATTTTTCACTCAGCTCTGTGACACAGTCCCACGAGCATCTTTATTTAGATGAGTTCTTTCCTCTTCTCTCTTGCACATTAGGGTTTTAATTTTATTTATATTAGTTGTTTGGATTTCATTTACATACTTCTTTACTACATTTATATGTACTTTATTTACAGTTAGATTCAATAGCTTAGATTAACTCCAGTATCTACATTTAATCATTAGTGTCCTGACAGGTTAATCAGGATCTATATTTTTCAAACTCAAAAGAGTATTGTAAATCTTCATTTTGTGTGTCCCTTGAAATGGTGTCACCTTGAACCTCAGGATAGCCTTAAACGTATAATGAGATCACACATAGCAATACCCTGGGATATAGACATACTTTGTCCCGATGCAAATAAAGATGTAGAGTGATGGAGATTCAGTCCTCCAACCCTCACTATGTAGTGAAGTTACAATTGTAGTGTTGCACTACATGCAAGTCCTTGATGTAGTAGATATAAAACATGTAGATCCTTTAATAGTGCCCTAGTTCTCTCTTGAATGATCTATCCCACTTGGATAACGATGCAAGTAGCCCCTAGATGTAGGTTGCAATAATACATGTGCCTATAATATAATGAAATTCCCTCTTGCTTAAGTTTCATGTATTAAACAAGTCCCTTGTGTCGACTAAGAGTGATAAAGCTAAATGGATAGTAAATGGAGCTCTTACATCCCAACAAAATAGATGCAACCTTAGGTGGTGACAACTAATGCCTAGTAGGGGATCAATAATTATCCGGGCACTCATGTCTTTATATGTATGGTCCCGTATAGCGTGTTCAAAAATTTCATAATTGACCCTGAAAAGATGTCGACCACCAAAAATATAAGTTACAAATCAGAACTAAAACAACTAGAAAGGACCAAAAAATGTGAAAGTTAAAGTAAAAAGTTGATAAGGTGGCACCCAGTTCTGGGACTTGAGGGCACCTATGCGCATGATAAATCCCAATACTGGTTCGGGTGCCCTGGTTCAAGATGAAAATGTGAAAAATGACAAAAATGCAGTGACTACAACATGCATAGTAAGGGAGGTAAGCATCTGACTAGATAGGAAAAGAAAGTAAAGAAGGTGGCTAAAGACATGGGGTTAATTAATACATTTTCTTACTTAAAAATTATATGAATAATAGTATGGGAATCAGGACTAAATAAATACTGCAAAGTGTCGTGATTTTATGTCTATAAGGCCTACTATGTCTTATCGAATTTTGAAATAAAATTACACTGTAAGCACTAAGATAAATCTACCAAACCCTAGGATAACATCTCTAACCTATATGTCATCGAAATTACTAGTGTCCTATTTGGTAATTTTGGACAATGATAAAGAATATTGATGTAAACCCTTATGTAAATCAATGCTTAAACTAGGTAATATTTGTGTGAAACCCTAGGTGAAAGATTGTGTCAAACCATATGTGATGTGGTTCAATCTTTAAATAGGTAACATTAGGGTCCACTTAGAATAGTGCAAATTTAGTAAACCTTTTTTGCTCAATATTTCCGATGCAACATTGTATGGAGTGTAAATGGAATATAATGTGATTCCATTCGTGTATCAATGGTTGGCATAACCTAACATGATCAGGCCTTTTATAATTCCAACCCAATGGATCTGCCTTGGTAGCAGAGTTCAGTGAGATTTTTAACCTGGGTCGACTTTGACTGGTATGTGCCACTTCATGATGACCTAATGTGGGACGATGGCTGATCATTGCCTTCATCAAATCACATGATAGTGTTTGACCAATGATAATCAAGTCCATTCACTTATGAATCTGCAAGGCATGTGATCTCTCTTCATATTAGGATATAAATACTAGTATCATTATTTATGATCATATTCAAATCCTCTTGTATTTCAAGAAAGATCACAATTGATTTAATTTCCAGTATAAAGAGTGGCCCCTCAAAGTCATCATGGAAATCTACAACAAAGGTGTTCCCTCAATGGCTTGTATCTAGAAGCATATTACATATATAGCTCTTTGAGTGTGCTAATACTATGTTTCCTCTAGACTCAAATTGTTCGTTTTAGGGCAACACCATAATTCACTTGTACAATTCGATCATGGATTGTTAGATGTGACATTTGAGGTATCATAAATATGCATTTGATAGTTCAATAAATATATTTGATTAGAGTTTGGCAATACTTGTTTCAATAGGTGTATTTTCTCACTCAATGATAATACCTTATAACTGTTATTTTGATGTGGTAAAAAGGATAAAATCTTATCCTTAGACAAGATCATTTTATGCCTTCAAACTATGATGTCTCTATAGATTTTAGGTCCATACAAAGACATTGGATTAATAATTTTAGATGGAACCCATATTGGGGTCTTGTAGGTTCATCGACTCTAGTTGTGACACCCACCATAAAACCTATAATTTAATAATCATGAGCTTCTTAATTGAAGAAACCCAAATTTCAGTATCCCTAAAATTATAGATGTAAAATCTTCATAATATAGGTCAATGTACTTATCTCCTGCAGGTGTTTTCTCTAATGTGTCCCCTCCATGTAGGTCTAGATTTATAAGTCTCATTTGACTAATATAAATGTTTTTGATTGAACAATTATAATATGGTTGATTATGCAATCTTCCCATATAAATGTCTTGAGGATGCGATGGACAATCAAATGCAATGATTCAAATTTCTACCGAACTAAAGGTCTTCAATTGTTGAGACACCTCAGATGGTTTTGGATTAATTCTAATGAGTAGATCCCTCTCCTTCTGTAATGATCCTCGTTCAAGGATTACATAATGAAGCTCTAGATCCTTTTAGGCAATAAAAGAATCTATGGTGAAGTGGGATGATATCTTCCACCATTTCAAGTATGAAGGAGTCACTTTTGGTCTAGATTTATCTTACAACCTTTGGGGGGAAATGGATAATGTCCACTGTGTCCCCTCCAGTAACTGAAACCATTTGGATAGACCCTCATGCTTGACCGTAACTAATATCCTGGCAAGGTGCTTTAAGGGACCTGAAGAATGGACCTCGTATGTAATGATGTGATATCGACTCCATTATTTTTAGATGATATATTCGAGTTGTTAGGTGAAATATTTTGAATATTTCAACGAGTTAGATAATGCTCCCTGACATTGATATGCTTAAAATATTTTCATCAATTTTAAAATGGGTCATTTTCTAGTGAATTTGTGAACCCATCATTTTAGATTACAAGCATTTGAAGAAAGGATAGTTAGACTGAATCACGAAAATTCATTCATTTTCATGATGACAGGTCTAAAATATGTTGCAAATCCCATTTGATGAGACGAAGATTTGTTGTTTCTATGATAATATTGGTATACCGAGTATGGGTGAGCGACTCTATGATGGGACCCACCATGCTACATTGACAGAATATTTAACTACATGCTAAGTGTGATTAGGAGAATGGACTGAGGAATTAGACTGTGAGATTTACGTAAAACCATCTAAGTAATTTCAAAAACCCTCAGTATCCACAGTTTTAAAAATGTCTGAATTTGTTATATTTGAAAACCCATTACAGATTCATCTACCAATAAAACAGTAAACTAATGTCAATGGAGATCTTGATAGACCCATGACCTCCCAAAATTAGAGACATGTTTAATTATTACAATGTTCGTGTCCACCCCTCACATCATGTGATAAGTTACCAATAATCATCAACCTCCTATACTAATAGGGCTTTGAGATGAATGGTAGCAATGGGGTCACTCTCGAGCAAAGTGATCCTATTGGAAGCCATTTAAGGGATTATCTAAGAAGGATTCACCGTAAGTTTCTTCCAATGTAGACTGTCATTGGGTTGGGGATTAATGAACGTTTGGCGGTTGAACATTATTTGAGAAGATAGTAAATTCACTTGTACAATCTACATAAGCTGATGTTTTGGATTCTTCATGGATACAACCATAATAAAAAACTATGAACAATTTGGGTTTAGGTTTCTATTGAAGGGTCTTAGTGATACAAATTACCCCATCTTCATAGAGTATGAATCTCATGTATGAATAAGGTATAATTGATAGGATTTGTCAAATTTTTACACATAGATTGGATTTGTAATCCAAAATCCCAAAATGTGTTTATCACATGAGCTGAACAAAATAATTCGATTAAATCAATATGTCCCATGAGAAAACCATAGTATGAGCCTAATAACGCCCCTCCAGTTGGGCTTCATCTAAAGGATTGTGATGGATTCATCGTCTGAGTGAACATATGATTCACATCTTTCGGATAAGATAGCCCAATCTTACAAAAAACCTTGATCCTACCAAAAATCCTTCTACCCATGTATTATGCGAGTCCTAAATGACCATTATGGAACTTCATTGATTGCGGGATAAATGTTGTATGAATCTGCAAGGTAGGACTTCAAATGGAAAGACATGCAAACATATCCACAAAATCGTATATTCATTGAATGCATAATCTCTACCACTTAGACAATTCCATGTCAAAGTAACGTAGGAATATCCTGTCCATCCCACCTTTCTTTTACCCCATAGAATTTACAACATCGAAACTACTAAGTCCTACTTCATATTTCCAAGCCTATGCATTCTATAGTACTGATAGAGTGGATGGGTTCAATGTATGATATTATTAATAGAAAAATGTATTATTTATGTGACTGATAGAATCCTCCCTTCTTAGGCTCAAGTTTCATCATTCATTAATGAACAAGTACAAAGAGTTGTTGTGTAGATGAGTTGTTGATTGAGAATTAGATGAGGATCTTCAAGGTTCCTTCTCATAAAAAACCTCAAATTTTCCATTTTGATATGGTTGATATTGTAAACCCAATTAATTTTTTGTTGGATTTGATAAATACCATCATAAGCCACTTGATACGTAGGTTGTGATCCATATTACTATGTGAAGACCCAATACCATTCACACCGAAGCTCAATGGAAGTCTTGATAGGAATCTTTCTTATAATTTTGGTACTAGGTATGACCTTCGAAACGACCTGTATACATGATATGTTTCATCATTGTAGTGGTATGTGGTGGAATGCCTTAAACTCAGTCCATGACTGGACTGGGATTATATAAGCATCATGTTAATGGATAACCCATGGAGGAATGATATATACCTTTTTCTAGATAATATCTGAGGTATGTATTCCCACTACTCTTATGGATGGTGTAGTGATTCCATTATGATGTAGGGATAAACTATAGAATATAGAGCTTGACATCCTTGTCACATTAGCTAACTCACATGATGATCGGGACCTAATGAGATACATAACATGGTTAGATAAGAGATGTAGGTTATCTAATGTCATTACATTATGGATTCCTCTAGTCCTATTACATAGGGATATGATATTGAACTTCCCATATTAGGGGTTTAGGATGCGTCCTTTATACACCTCATTTGGTTTGTCGTTTTTGAAGTTGTGTTTCTCTTGTGTAGGGATGACGTTGATGCATTATCCTCCTAATGGGGCTCCTTAATGGTCCTAGACATAGATTGGGGGTGATCAAATTTGGTAACCTATGAGGCAAGACTATGTTGACCTCGAAAGGTGATGATCTCTATGCTTTCATTGATGTCGTAGTTACCCCATCCTCACATTTTTCTGGACTACTTGTTCACATGTTACCATCATTATGTCCACCTTGTCTGGATGACTTGTTAACACTCATTACTATTCTTCCCATAAGCTGTTTTAAATCATCATGTAACTTTTACATGCATGTGTTCATGGTTTCTTCATGAGTCTATTCCACTTTGATTTACACCTTTTACTTTATGGTTTCCCCCAATGCCGATATGATTGACGCATGGTTGAGGGCCATCTGGTAGACACCCCAATTTCACATATATCCTAAAATCAATTGGATTCCCCTTCCTCATTTCCCACAAGAAATGGGGATTGGGTCGAATCGGGTAATCAAGATGACTAATATTGACTACTAGGAGAATGTGGGGATTCTTGATTGTTTGGTGTCGAAAAAATAATCTAATTCTCATAGACACCCTAATTTCACACCTTTTTCCAAATCAATTAATTTCAAATCCACTCCATTTCCCACAAAAATCCCCATAAAATTAATCGATGTTAATCGGTTAATTAATCCATTTCAACCCCTAAATTAAACCCAATCTTCCTCACATGCCAAATATTCCCTATGTCCCCCATTTGAGAATTAAAAATACAAGTTTAATCCTCACCCACTCTTTTTGTCCCCACTCACCTAATCATGCCCTCATTTTCAAACTGTGATTACTTAAAATCCCCTAAGTTAATCCAATTCCCAGGCTATAAATACAACCTTACCCCTCCCTCTAAAACACACGGAGAATAAGCTTGAATGCCCTATCTAAACTCTTGCATCCTTTGAGCAAAGAGCATCTTTTCCACCTCGTCCTAATGCCCAAATAGCTCATCTTGAAGCATCCCAAATCCATAATCCCTTTGTCCATTGGTGCAAAGTAAGTTGATCTTGTTGCAGGAAGGCCTTGCTCCGGTTCAAGGAAAGCACCTACATTTCACACAATTAGGGCTCATTCCATGTTTCCTTTCCCATTCTGAGGTTTGCTACGGAATCACAAAGGAGGAGGTATTATTGTTAGTGTTTTACTTTCTTGTTTAGTAGTGTATTTTTCATAGCTTACATTTTGGCACGCCCGATTACCTTTGATATGTTACCATTGATTTCCCAATTAGTGGTTTTATCCATTCTTTGTTTATTATTGTTCACTATTATTTCCTTTTCTGTGCCTTATGGCCTTATTTGGTTAACCTTCATGCTATGGGAAGTGTTTTTGTTGTGTGGTGTCTTGTGGTGCATATGCAGGTTATAGTAACAATGACACTATGACGCTTGTCATGTCTTTGATCTCCTCGATGCTCAATGTTTAGAAAAAAGTATATGAAATTCTATTCCCCAATCTAATACACCTAAATCATGATAGAAGTATTCCATGGGATCTTACTGTAGAGGTTAACCAAAAAAGTTTCATATTTGCATGGTTTTGAAAGGCTGATTTTTCCAGAAAATTTCTCGTTTTTTTCTGATTATTTAGGTGACGATCTTTTGTTTCTCTTGATTTGGGGTTTTTTTCATTTTCTTTGATTTATCAGAGTTCCTTTGTTTTTTCCAACTCTTCTAATATTTAAGTGTAAATCTACCAAAATCAAACAACATCACTTATTAGATCTCATTCCTTTCCTAAAAATTGATTCTATTTACAAACAAATTTTCTTCATAGTTTTAAATCACTCTAACTCTTGATTTCCAAATACTCATTTTGAATTCATCTTTTATTACGGACCCAACTTTGGAAACTAGTCGTATTGCTTGGATTCTATTTTTCATTTTTGTGTTACAATTGATATTCATATTTTTACCTCTTCATTTACACATATTTATATCTATTAGTTTTAAAAACTATCAAAACAAATATGATCATTTTGAAAAAAACTTCAAAAAAAAAATAAAAAACTTCTTCGATCTTTGTTTGCAAACCCAAAATATATATATTCTTTATTTTTTGATCTTTCAATTTTCAACTATAACTAAAGCTTACTTTTTCAAAATCTAAAAACCTATATTTCTTTATTTAAATCAAAATCTATATAGCTCTTATTTTATACCATCTATATCTTATAAATCAGATCCTATTAATGTCTAGATCTTACATATTCAAACTATAAACATCCATTTTCTTCATTTGAATCTACAAAAACCAACAAAAAAAACATTCACTTCTAACTCCCAATTCCTATCTCACCTGTTATTTATCCCAAGCCACTCAACTCTGAGCCCTCTCCCCATGGATCCAACCAAATCCTTCCCACACTTCCATTCACACCCCAAGTTCTCCTCCACTCTCCACTCTCGATCACCTCCTAACACCAAATACCTCCTCATCTCCCCACTTCCCAAACTCTCGACTCCCCAACCTCCACGTCTAACTCATCTCCCAGCTCCCTATTTGCAATCCCTCCAATCTCCATCCTTCCCGTACGGCACTTTCTCAACTCCATTCGACTGAACCCTCACCCTCAACAATTCCCCTCTCGACTCTCAATGTTGATTCACTATTACCCCTCACATCCCACACTACATGGACCCCTACATAAGCTTCCCATCCACCCATCCTAGCCTCAACTCCCTTCCACATCAACACTTTCTCCAAACTGCCACACAATGTAACTCCATCCTCTCCCCTAGCTCTCCCTCCAATCCTCTCATATACCCCTTCATCCTGACTACCCAAGATCGCAACCCCGGGGAACCCACATCCCTACATCTCACCCCGTGCCACTTGGCCACTTTCACTACCCAGCTCATCCCTGATCCACTCATGCAAGGAGTCCCTCACCTCTCACACATCTCCCCCACTCCACGTCCCTGGTCAAATCTCACCCTCAAAAATCCACCCTCCAATAACCCAACCCCCACGGACCCCTTTCAGTCTCCACCAACTCCACACAGCCTAATCCCCATCTCGCCCATCCCCTGTAACACCTGAGCTCACAACACATTGCTCATCACATCCCAACCATATCCCTTACCCCTAATCCCTTCCCACATAGATCTCTCCCAGTCCCAAAATCCGACTTGAACTACCAACTCTTCACTTGCCCCAACCCCCGAATCCCCTTCTGAACCCATCTCTCGTCATCCTTAATCTCTCATCGATCCCTCCACTCAAATATCCCAATACCCTGTCTCTCCCTCAGCCCACCCCAACCACTCTCTGAGTCCTCTAAACCCTCGAGCTCGACTCACAACCCCCACAACCTTGCACACCCAATCCCAGCCACTCAACTGCACAATACCCTACCACCGAGCCCTCCACACTCCTACAATCCAACTCAGCCCTCCACACACGACTATTCCACAACACCAGCCAAACACACTGATCCCGTCGAGCCTTTGCTCACATGCCTACACTGCACACACATGAAACACACAACACAAAATTAAACGTGAGTCTCAAATTGATAATAATACGAGTTTTTAGGTTTTCTTGGTTTTGCACAAGGAATTAGGATATGTGCGGTTAAGTGTAGTTGAGGCCTCTCGGTTATTCTAAGATGTTCTTTTTTTTACATATCATCTTGATAATTAGTTTGGCTTCACTTCATTACTTAGTGTAATTCCTTAACATTAAATTATTATTATTATTATTATTATTCCCTCTTTCCATTTTTTATTTTTTTTAATTCACCCTAAGACCATTAATTTCTTAATTAATCAAACCTCATTAGTCTTTTTCTTTAAACCAATTTTTTTAATTAATTAGCTTACTTATTAGGGATTTTTTGAACAATTAGGACCTCTATATTGTGTTTCTTGAGTATTTGACCACGTGAACTAATCACATTCTTTGCTTTTGCAGGATTTCTACACTGCGCTTCCACTAATTCATACGCTGTCAAAGACTAAATTTGAAACCCATACATGATGCACACCTTGTTCATTTAAATTTTTCGCAACCTTTCGCCACTCATGACTGGTTGCGAATTTGGGGTCACTGGACGTTTTTGAAACCCCTTGGAGTCCATTTTTCATCATTTTTTCATTATTTAAATACCTTGCACTATTATCTAACGCTTTTGGGTGCATCTAGTTGTCATTTTTTTTTTTTTCTTTTTTGTGAAGTTAGTTGCTAATCGTAACCCCCCTGCGCGTATGCTCTTCTCTCGCGCTTGTTAAAGAGACCTTGAGAACCAAAAACACAGTGGTGTCGTATTTTATCATTCTCTTTACTTTGTTTACTTTATTAATATTTGTTCGGTCGTTGGTTGTGTATGCTCTTTTCTTGCGCCTTTGAGCGATCTGGAAAATAAAAAACAACCACGATCATCTTTTCTAACACTTCATTTGCAGGATAACTATTAATTTGTTTTCTGCAGGACCACGTCGCTAGAATATTGTCAAAAACACAAAAAACAAAACAAACAAATTTTAACCTTCCCGCACAAAAGTACCACCATTCAAAGAAAATTGCTGAAACCAAAAAAAATAGCACGCTCAGGTACACTATCATTTTCCGTTGCAGTGATTTATTTCAAGTTGGAAAGAACCCTTGTATAATCACATCATCATTCTTGTTTTTGCACATAGTAGAGGTGGATTTCATCACCACCAAAGCTACACTGGTGATGTGGACTTGACTACCATGCACCAACAACATTCACATCTGCATTGCACTTTGAGACATAGTCTCATCACAACATTTGGTATCTACCTCGCCCCTACTCTCCACTTACAGGTAATGTTCATGCGGAGCATGTGAGTCACACCTAAATAGCTGTAACAACAAAGCCTAGGCATCATCCCTGTAAATATTCGGGGAGTTATAAGGACACCATACACATTCATCCCCCCATCACCTTCCACCTTTTCACAAAACCTATCCTGGACTGTGGTGATTCACTCCAAAGTAGGTAAGTAAGAATTGGTGAGTCTCCTCCAGTGCTCTAAGGGTTCCTCGTACCAATTCTGTCCCCGTACAGAATTAGGTATATCAGGACTAGGGTATATTGGAGGATGCATCTTTTTGGAGTGATAAGAGCCTGCATCCATCATTCCACAACATACTTGTATGATTGCATGAAACAATGATCATTCCTGAAGAATCTACCTCTTGAGCCAAAACAATTTGATACACATGACTGCTTGTTGTTTGTAAACAAAATAGTTTAGCATTGTTTTTATCATAAAACTTGGTTGATATCAATGTGTTCATTGTAAAATTTCAAATCCTAGTCATGTTCCACAAAACCATTTCTCAACAGATTCAATACCAAGCAAAACATTGAAACAATCCAACAATGAAGATCAAAACATCACACCAATTTCATTAGCTTGCTTCAGCCAATCCTCCATAGCATGTTTTCAAGATATATCAAACTAATATTAAGTGACTTGTGTTCACTTCTTATCTCATCAATTGTGAAAACAAATCCCTCATAGCTTGTTTCAAACAAATATTGAATGACTTGCATTCATTCCTTATCTCATCAATTGCCAAAACATCCTTCATAGCTTGTTTCAAGCTATATCAAACTGACATTAGGAGACTTGTTTGAGTTCACTCCTTATTTTGTCAACTATCGAGTTTATCAAAATCACATCCAACACAAATCCCTTCATAGCTCATTTCGAGTTATATCACAATCATATTGAGATTAACTTGTTTGAGTTACTCTCCCCATCAACAATCCAGAGCTTGTTCAAGCCAAATCTACACAACTGTGACACAAATTCCCTAATAGCTCGTCTCGAGTTATATCACAATCATATTGAGATAACTTGTTTGAGTTACTCTCCTTATCAGAAATCACAAGCTTATTCAAGCCAAATCCAAAATAACTAAGTTCTCACTTACGCATAATCGCGTTTACTCAAAATTCATAACCTCTTTTACAGCTTAATCAGGAACACACCTATCTCATCATGGTAGTCACACGTAGTCACAATCATGAAAATGACGATGAAGAAGTCGCATGCACCATAGAACTCACCAATGAAGAACAAGAACAAGTAGATAGGGTGATAGAGCAAAACAAGAACGAATATCTACTACGCATCCTAGCCATGGGGGAAAAACTACCCCTGACTTCGGGACTGAAAATTTAAACAAACTTATCGACAATGGTGAATCGAGTCACCACAATGAAATACCAAACAACCCAAATAACTCTTCGGCCGACGAGTTATTCACCAAATCCAAGACTTAACAAGGAAACTTGAGGAAGCAACCACTAGAACTGAAAGGTTAAAAGACTCCAATCTAGACCCCAATACTCATGAAATCCTTGATAACCCGTCCCCTGCCTCTCCATTCACACAAGAATGGAAACATATGAAAGACACCATCCAAGGACTACAAAAACAATCAAAACAATTCAACTTTGAAGAACTATGTCCTTACCCATTTGATACGGAAATATTATGCTTACCATTTCTCCATCATCCTTCGAAACCCCAAAATTTGATAAATACAAAGGCAAGGGTGACCCCGTGAACATGTCAAGGAATTTTACATGCAATGTCAGGAAGTTTCTTATCGTGACACATATTTTTTACGATTATTTCCTAAGATTTTAGGAGGACAGGCCTTAGACTGGTTTCTCCATCTTCCCAAAGGGTCAATCACAACATTCACAGACTTATAGAAAAAATTTCAAACATTTTTCCTTCAACTTAGACTCAAAAATAACCATGTTCGATCTTTGTAACACTAGACAAAGGCCCAACAAAAACTTCGCCTCCTTTTTACAACGATGGTGAGGAATTGCAAGCAAATTTCCCTTGCTCAATATCCAGAAAGACAATTGGTTAGCATTTTTGTTCCAAATCTCAATGCCAAATTATCATTCCACATGCAAATGCATTGTCTAAGTAATTTCAGAAGAAGTCATTGAAAAGGGAACACAGATCAAAAAATCCCTCATTTCTAAGGGCTTACTTAAAACACCCTTTAGGGACCAACCTCATAGAGACACCCCTCAAAACCAGGACAAATCCAAATTCTTTAATCAGAACTGAAATATAGTCAATGATGGTGTTAGTTATTCTCGCCATGTCTAAAACATTCAAAACAATCTGCTCAACACAATTAAATCCAACAAACAACTGATCATAATCCCTAGAAAGGAAGCTCCTTCTCATGACAGGAGAAGACAGTTCACTCCACTTGAGAAAGCCTATCTAGTGTCTTTCTGTCACTTAGAAAATGCCAACATGATCACGTACCCCATCGTCAAACCCTTCGAAGAAGGAAAACCCAAACCAAATTGGTATAAGGACAATGAATATTGTGATTACCATCGCATAAAAGGGCACTCTACAGATCGATGCATGCAACTCCGCCATTACATCCAAGACTTGATCAAACGTGGAGACATAGAAGTTGAAAATACTTCTGAGACAAAAACACCCAACGAAAAACTTAACATGTTCAAAAACCCTTTCCCTAACCACGATGATAATTCAAAGGATAAGGGCCAATCATCAAGCAACGTTGAGTATGACTCAATCATCTCGACCATAGACTATGACCAAGACTTAGTGGCAACCATAAAGATCAGAACTGACTGTGTGATCACCACCAGACAGAAAAAAATGTGGGTCCCTACCACAAAAATATCTGCTACTTCGTCTCTCACACCACCTCCTAATCCACCATCTAACTCCACCACCACTTCCACTCCACAACCTGCGTCATCATTCAATATTGTCAAACAATTGGAGAAGACTACAACACAAATTTCCATCATGGAATTACTTAATTCTTCTCCCGCACTACAACGCATCCTTATGTGAAACATTGAATAACACTCATGTCATCAGAGGACATCAATTCACAACAATTCCAGGCTTTAATCACACATCTTTCAGTACCCAATCATATTTTATCATTTGGTCCCGATGACCTTCTTAACCCCAACATCGCTAATAATCATTCTTTATACGTCGAGGGTTATATAACTCATCGTAAGATCAAGCACATATTAATCGACAATGGATCCACATTGAATATTTGTTCCATGAAACTCTTACGCACTGCCTAGGTTACACCAAAAATGATTTACAAAACAACATCATAACCATTCGTGGGTATGATAATAGTGAAAGAAAGTTCTGAAGGCACAATCACGTTACCTCTCAAAGTTGGACCCATCACTTTAGAAATGATATGTCATGTGGTGGATGTAGAAGTCACATATAACATTCTCATTGGCCGACCATGGATTCATGCCATGAAATCATCCCATCAACGTTCCACCAATGTATTAAATTTCCTTATTTGGACAAAGAATTTACGCTGCATGTGGATTCCCAACCCTTCGAGTATTGTAGATTCCTCGAAGGGAGGTATAGACATGATCACTATTTTCCATCAACAAATAAGTACGCTCCACCTCGTGTAATCCCTAACGAAACATGTCAATCTGGATACACTCCCCAAATATGCTCTGAAACCATCACCTTCTAATCAAGCAAAGTCTTCCAATCCATTCTCTTATGCTAATCAACAATCTTCAACCAGTCCTCCTCCCACTAATCAATCATCTTCTTCCACTAATCAAGCTTCTTCTTCTAACGAAAATCACTCTTCCACCACACAATTTTCTTCCTCACCTAGTCAACCTTCTTCATCTAACCATACCTCTTATATTAAGATACCTTCTCCTTTGATTAACCAAGCTTCATCCTCTAATCCACCCCCTCTTCTTATAACCCATTTTCTCCATCTTTCAGAACTACCAAACTGACTTCCCCACCACGTGAGGTACCTACTGGTCCCCCATCCCACACATTAAAAATTATTGACAAAGGATGTGGTGAATATCAATTCCAAAAGGTTACAGACTCCTTTTACATCAACAAATCCCCACACAACTACGACAAACCCAACGCTCCGCATCTGAGAATCCATCCACTTACCAATTGGGACAGTCAGTTTGGAAAAAATTTGGTTATCTCGACAATGAACATATTCCAAGTTCTTCAGAGATCTTGGTTATATAATGACGAATTTTCTCCCTGTTATGAGTCCCCTCAATTTACCAAAGCTCATCGAATAATGAAAAACATGCGATGGAAGGGTAAAGGACTTGGTCCAAATGGACAAGGTCATTTAGACCCAATCAATTACACATAACATCATGGTAAACATGGTCTGGGTTTCAAGGTATTCGATGTTGCTCCTGTATTAATTTCAAGTGATAACGATGACACCAACTCTGATAGTGACACTAGGTCTACACACTGCCCTTTTCGAAGACCTTGCTGAAACAAATCTTTACTTTGAACATTTATTCGTTAACATCATTGATTTCGAGCTTACACATCTGAACTCTCATAGACCATGGTCAATCACATCATGTGGCCATGGACATGTTCCAAAATGATGAAGCCATTGAAGAATTCCTTGGAACTCACAATCAAATCCCCATTTCCAACCATAAAAAAGGATTTGAAATCAACCTAGATGAATCAACCTATTTTGGTGAAGAAATAGAATATTCAGATCCTTTACCTTTGGAAACTTTGGATCAAAAGCGCAAACATAAAATTTCCCATAGTCAAAATCTCATCGCCACCCTATCAAAAAACATGTCAATAAAAAGTATCAACATCACATACAAAAATCTTGTGCCAACTCCCCTGAATCACCCGACACTGATGACTTACATCAACCATTAGCATCATTTTCTAAAAAGGATACATCTAAAATGTTTGTTAGAAGAAACTAAAGATATAAACATTGGTACCGTCGAACAACAAAAAATTTACAACTTGGCATTAGTCTGTCTGACCAAGAATGCATAGAATTCACAACACTCCTTATTGAATTCCAAGATATTTTCGCATGGACCTATAAGGATATGCCATAGGCCTAGATCCATCTCTTGTAGTACAACACCTTGTGGTGCATCCAGATGCAAATCTTATGAAATAAAAACTACACAAAATGCATCCCCAAGTAGCATTGCTTGTCAAAGCCAAACTCGAGAAACTCTTAGAAGCCGACTTTATCCGACCTATTGATTATTTGGCATGGATATCCAACATAGTTCCCGTAGCCAAGAAAACCCCTAGCATTAGGATATGCACATAAATTCCTGAGATATTAACAAGGCTTGTCCCAAGGATGACTTTCCCTTGCCAAACATAGACATGATTTTCGATTCTACGACAAGCCATGAAATGCTCTCCTTAATGGATGGATTTTCTGGTTACAATCAAATACGTATTGTTGAAGGGGATCAACATAAAATGGAATTTACTACACCATGGGGCACCTTCTGTTATAAGGTCATGCCTTTCAGCTTGAAAAATGTCAGTGCCACCTATCAACGAGAAATGACAGTCATCTTTCATGATATGTTACATGATATCATGGAAGATTATGTTGATGATATATTAGCAAAATCAAAACACGAATAGGACATCCAGGTGTGTTGAGATGCATTTTTGACAGATTACGTGAGTATAAGGTTCATCTTAACCCAAAGAAATGTGTATTCGGGGTGACCTGGGGTGACCTTTGGTAAATTGTTAGGGTTTATTGTCTCACCTGAGAGGTATAGAAGTTGATCCTGTAAAATTCAAAAAGCCATTATGGAAATGCCTCCTAAGTTGAAGCCCCTCAAAACCTAAAACAATTACGCAGTCTTCAGGGAAAAATCTAATCTATTCAATGTTTCATATCATAGTTGGCCGATAAGTGCCATCACTTCAACTAATTACTCAAGAAATATGCACAATTCCATTGGAACCACGATTGTCAAGACTCTTTTTCTAAGTTGAAAGAGTACCTCTCTAGCCCACCTATTCTTATGTCACCAGTCGCAGATAAACCCATGTTGCTTTATACATCTGCCACTGAACATGCCATAGGAGCTCTGTTAGCACAACACAACGATCAAGAAAAAGAACAGGTTGTTTACTACCTTAGTCGAACACTTATTGAGCATGAAGTATGATATTCCCAAATTGAAAAAGTATGCTTGGTGGTCACCTTTGCATTCCATAAGTTACGTCATTACTTGCTCAATCACACAACTAAGTTGATCGCTAAGATTGATCCCCTCAAGTATCTCTTGTCTTGACCTATTCTCACAGGAAGAATGTCTAGTTGGGTTGTACTACTTAGTGAATTTGACGTCGAGTTTGTTCCATAGAGAGCAAATTAAAGGATAGGCCCTTGCAGACCAACTTTCCGAGGCACCTCTTCCTGGAACAAAACCACTCCATTTTACATTTCCTGATGAAGATCTTCTATACATAGACATCGCGCCAGCCTATGGACTCTATTTTTTGATGGATCTTGTAATCTCCATGGATCAGGAGCTGGTATTTTTCTTATCACACCTAGCGGACATGTCATCCCCAAATCATTTTGATTAGACATTCCCATGTACCAATAATATCAGCAGAATATGAAGCTCTAATCGTAGGATTAAAACTAGCTATATCTTGGAATCTTACAGAGTTAGTTGTATTTGGTGATTCTTTACTTATCATCAAACAAGTTACTAATGAATACTAGGTCAAGGATGAAAAACTTATCCCATATAAGTGCATGGTGGATAGCCTTTTGAAGCTATTTTCAATTAATTAGCTTTGATCAAATCCCTAGAATTCGTAATAAATCCGTCGACGCTATGGAAACTATTGGATCCCTGTTAGAAATCACATCTAATCAACCCCAGGCACATTTTCTCGTAGAACATATCTTTAATGCCTGCCTATGATCTTCCTAAAAACACTATGGTATGTGAAATCGTGGGTCCAAATAACCCTTGGTATCATGATATTTACACCTTCATCCGCGATAAAACATTTCCTACCAACATGAAACCAATGCATAAACGTGCTTTAGCACAACGTGCCTCTCGTTACACCATTTTAGCAGAAACTCTTTATAAATGAGGTTACAATGGCACCCTGTTCCGATGTCTTAATTATGAGGAAGCCTCTGGTGTTTTAACTAAAGTCCATTCAGGTATCTGTGGAGCGCACACGAACGGTATAGCCTTAGGCCAAGAAAATCCTACGTGTTGGATATTATTGGCCCACTATGGAAAGTGACGCATGCCATTTTGTCAAACGATGTCAAGCTTGTCAAAAGCATGGAAATATTATCCACACACCTTCCCAAGCATTGCAATCGATAACCACACCATGGCCCTTCTCTCAATGGGGACTTGATCTCATTGGTAAAATCAGACCAACATCATCTGATGGACATAAGTTCATCATTACCGCTACAAATTACTTCACTAAATGGGTGGAAGCTATGCCTCTCACCTATGTTACCAATAGCCAAATATCAAAGTTCATTTTTAATAATCTCATTTGTTGATTTGGAATTCCATCCTCTATTATTGCAGATAATGGGAAATCATTTAAAAACCAAGATGTAAAAGACCTTGCCAAACATTTTCCACATCAAACTTAAGTGGTCTACTCCATACTACCCTCAGGGTAACGGTCAAGCAAGAAGCAACCAATAAGAATTTAAAATCCATCATGGAAAAAATCGTCAACACCCATGGATGAGATTGGCATACTCAAATTTACCCCAGCTCTTTGGGCTTACCGTACATCTTACCGCACACCTACTGGAACCACCCCATTTTCCCTCGTTTATGGTTGTGAAGCCATTTTACCTATTGAGATTGAACTCCCATCCTTGAGAATCTCTCTTAAAGATATAATTAATGAGGATGAAAATACCGATAATCACGAGCTTCACGACCTTGAGCTTCTCAATGAAAAATGAATTAATGCCCTCAATCAAATTCAAGTTTATAAAAACTGACTACAACACTATTATCATAAAAAGGTAAGACCCAGATAGTTTGAGGTTGGCAGGCCTCATTTTAAAAGACAATAAAAATAATACTAGTAAATAGCAAGAAAAACAAGGAAAATTTGAGCCTAATTGGTTAGGACCCTATGTAATTACAACCAAATTTGGTTCTGGAGCCTATAAATTGGCCACTGAAGATGGTTAAGAACTCGATGAACCAATGAATGTACTACATCTAAAGAAATTTTATCCTTGAGGTGCTTCTCTATTCTGGGAGACAATCAATTGTACAATGTTGGTTCTTTGTCTTACTTATCTCTGAATAATTTAATGTTATTCATTTCAATTGGTAGATATTTTTCATTATCAAAAACACATATTCATATTTATCATCATGGGATAAGTGCTGATATAGATCGTATTCAATTTCTTTGACTATCAAAATTCTTATAATATATCTCATTTTTAGTCATTTTCACCTATTGTCATACCTAAAATCTTACTGACGGTAATATATTCTCGTCCAAAGAAATTCTCTCTTTCATAACAAAACTCTAAACTTATGTACCCGGTTCATTTGATTCTCCATTTCAGTATTCGATGTTAAATCCTCACATCCTCCTTAGTCATGTGTGGATGAGATTGGGGGAAAACATTCATTAGCAAATACAAAGCACTATTGTAAAATTTCAATCAATTCAATACATTGTTAATAATTCATTATCACACATTTCTTTCCTTCACAGTCTTTGGTGTTGATCCCAAACTTCTAACTGGTATTTTGAGACTAGGAATTGAGAAAGGAGCCCTTACTCAACTACATATTGTTTTTGGTGATAAAATCTTTCCTCTTATTAGTGGCATGGGGAAAAGCGTAGAGAGTAATTCACAAAACATTAAAATGTTATAACATCATTGCAAATATTCAAAAATAAAAAAAAACAATCATAACCATTCAAAAATTCAAAAACTTCAAACACAATAAAAAACAAAGGAAAAAAATACAAAACATTTGCTCGCCTATGTTTTGCCTTCAGTGATGAGCCCTTATTTCTTACTTGTAGCTTAGTGAAAGGTATAGGGAGTCATAAAAAAAATAAAAAATCTTATAAAATCAGAAAGTTCTTACAATTATAAAATCTCTAAAGAAGTATTTTAGATGCCTAAGTGAAGAGAGAACTATCCCTTGACCTCATATCTTACCAAACAACAGGCCATGTAATTGTCTAAGTCTAGCACGTGACCCAAAAAGTGAAAGTCATTTTTAAATGGTTCAGTGACCTTAATAATAATTGATTCAAATTTTCCCAAAGGGATTGTTATTAACACTTCTTCTCTATCTGCATCCTGCATCCTTCTTGATTCTCGGTGATGAGCCCTCGCATCTTACTAGTTGAGTGGAGTCAAGAATGGGGCTGTATTTCTTTCCATCATATCATCACCAACATATCTTGCTAACGGAATGAGAATTTTTGTATTATTTGAAGCATAAGTTACCACGAGGAACACAATACATATGGATGATACCTTGGTTTATCACCTGTCATAAGAAGTTTGCACTATGGTCCATAAAATTCCAAAACAAAATCTCCAAAAACATTAGAAAATAAAAAAATCCAAAAAACATTAGAAAATAAAAAAAAATCCAAAAAAATTAGAAAATCACAAAATCTTCAAAAAATATTAGAAAATCTAAAAAATCCAAAAAACATTAGAAAATCCAAAAATCCCCAAAAACATTAGAAAATATCCAAAATCCAAAAACATTAGAAAATCAAAAATATCCAAAAAACATTAGAAAATAAAAAATCTCCAAAAAACATTAGAAAATACCCAAAAATCCAAAAAACATTAGAAAATCCCAAAAAACCCACAAAACATTAGAAAATATCAAAAATCCAAAAAATACATTTCAAAATCTCAAAAACATACAAAAATCATAAAAATTGTAAAACCGTAAAAAACCCCACAATTCATCCTTTGAACTCTCATTGTTTCCTCGTTTGAGTCCTCGCTTGGGGAAAATATGACTCTTATTGTTTCCTTGTTTGAGGATAATGACCCAATCCATTCTACGCCCATTTACCCATGCTCGAGGGAATATCCAATCAATCATCACTGTAGAACACATTAGGGACATGTTTACTGGTTCTTGTGTTGCATTATTAGTTACAAGTTATTAATTTCTTTCATGTATCTTGATATATTACAGGGGGCATCTTGATTTTATGTATCATGGTGTTCCTTCTAGTATACTTTTGTTATGTGATTGCATATCTACCGGGGCATCATACCTTCTTGATGGCCTCTATCTATGCTTCTCTTCCACTTGCATATTGTACTGGGGCATCAAAACTTTTTGATGGCCTCTGTCTATGTTCTCACACATATTACAGTCTAGTCATCCTGATATTTTATATCATGATGCATCATGTTATGTGTTATATTAAAATTAATATGCTTTCGCCACGTGAGTATCTTCTTGCATGATCAAAATCTTACTTTGTACCCCATCCATTCACTTGTACTAATACATTCCCCAGTTTGGGAATCCTACTTGATCACCGTTACTGTTTACGAATCCTACTTGAGATATTCTCAGTAGCATTCACTATCCAACATCTCCTCAAAGAGATCAGACCCAACTCCCGAGAGGGGCTGGGGAATGGAGGAAGAGGGAGAGGCGCCGCACGCAAACGCCATAGTACAGGGGGTCGACATCTCACGCATGGACCCCCCCCTTTTCCTCGCTTTATTTAATCCATTCATCCCGCTCCTCATTTTCTATCAGCTGACCTTATCCCCACAAGTTACCCGCTCTTCACCCATTTGTATTCTTTCCTTTCACGCTTTTGTCTCCCACTTACAATCTTACTTAATAACCCTTTTTCCTATGTGGGACCCTCAGTGAAGTATACCCTCTCCCTAAGATCTTCCCACTGGAGAAGCTCTCCACCATCTCTCCCTCTCATTTAAACACAATCACACCACACACATCTTTCCACTCTGTCCTCTTCTATTCTCCTCCGCATCATTAATCCACCATTGACATTCCAATTAAGGGTTCCCCTCATCTCTCCACCTCCACTGCATATATTCCTCCATCCATTCATGTTACATCTCCTTTACAAAAATTTCCTTTCTCCTTGTTATAAACTCCTCTCACCTCCTCTTCCACTCTGGCATACTCACTCATCTGTTCCTCACCTTCTCCGAACCTCTTCGTCACCTAGTCATCCTACTTAACGCACGCTCTTAATATGTATGGAAATGCACATGTTGAGGGTTCCCCTTCAGTCATTTTATCATACCTCTTCCACCAAATCTATCATCATTCTTCTTC